>LR999963.1:58062500-59312500 GCA_905220375.1 Tachina fera
CCTGGAATAGTTTACAGGATGTATTTCGCCCAACTGGTAACGTTAAGAAAGTTTACTTGTACAAACAATTGTTGAATGCGCGTATGCCTGAGAATGGTAATATGTCAGAGCACATCAGAAATTTCACTAATATTGTGGATAAACTAGCAGAGGTTGGTATTGAAATTAATGAGGAGCTAATTACAATAATATTGTTGTCAAGTTTACCAACACAATTTGAGCAATTTGTTATCGCTATCGAAACTAGAGATAATTTACCTTCATTGCAAGTCTTAAAAGTTAAACTTTTAGAAGAGTCTGAAAGAAGAACGCAAATAGACGTAGAAACTACGCAGCAAGTAGCATTTACAGCAAACACAAAATCTCAAACCAATGACCGTTACAAAACACAGGCGTATGAAAAAAGGCACGAAAAGCAGAAGAAAAAGAAAAGTACAGTGTGTTTTACATGTGGAAAGCCAGGGCATTTTGCAGCAAATTGTTATTCGAAGCAAAAACAAGACAATAAAAAAGAACACAGACAATTTACAGTTTTAGCAGCAGCAGAATCAAATGCGTTGCAGAATAATGTTTGGTGTGTTGATAGTGGCGCCACCGCTCACATGTCTGGAGATAGATCATGTTTTACAACGATGAGAGAGCACAATGAGAGAATAACCCTTGCAGGAGAAAAGTATATATATGCAAAAGGTATTGGTGATGTCAATTTATTAACAGAGTATGGTGATTTGTTTCTGCATAATGTTTTATATGTGCCAAATTTAACTGGAAATTTTGTGTCTGTATGCAAAGCAGTGGAGAAAAGCATTCGTGTAGTGTTTTATAATGGGAAGGCAGAGTTCATAAATAGGAACAACGAAATAATTTTGTGTGCCAAAAACAAAAACAATTTATTTGTATTCCGCAGTAAGAAAAACAACAAAATATTCCAAATGAAACACAACGACGACATCAAATGGCACAACAGGTATGGTCATTTAAATTATGAGAGCCTACGTGAATTGAAACATAAAGAAATGGTGCATGGATTAAAAAAATGTAAGTTTTAAGAATAATCCAACATGTAGTACATGTATGAGGACAAAAATACATGCTAAATCATTTAAAAGTGATAATGAAATTAAATCAAGGAACATATTAGATTTAGTTCATTCAGATGTATGTGGCCCTTTTAATACACAATCGCTCGGTGGTTCGCGTTATTTCATAACGTTCATTGATGATTACTCTAGGCGCATATTCGTATATTTTTTAAAAACGAAAGATGAAGCTTATAACAAATTCATTTTGTTTCAAAAAATGGTTGAAAGACAAACAGAGAGAAAAATCAAAGCGTTGAGGACTGATAACGGGCGTGAGTTCGTTAATAAAAAGTTTGATGGATATTTAAGTATGTGTGGAATAAAGCGACAACTTACAGTGCCATACACACCCCAACAAAACGGTGTTGCAGAGCGTGCCAATCGAACACTTGTAGAAATGGCAAGAAGCATGTTGGCACACAACGGTATGAACGAGAATTTGTGGGCTGAAGCAATTTCAACCGCAGCGTATATAAGAAATAGAGCACCAACAAGATTGATAGCAGACAAAACCCCATTTGAAGTGTTTACAGGTACTAAACCTAGCGTCAGTCACATGAGAGTTTTTGGTTCGACAGCAGTGGGATTAGACAAGACGCAGCGTAAAAAATTTCAACCAAAAGGAAAAGTTTATAAAATGGTTGGTTACTCACTTTCGTCAAAAGCATATCGTTTGTTTGATCCAGTAACAGAAAATGTAGTAGAAAAACGTGATGTTTATTTTGATGAGTCAGAGAAAATGAGCACAACGGTTGATGTTAGTGAGATTATGGCTGATTTAACAAACGAAGCGACTTCACCAAATATATATCCTGAAGATAGCAGCACTGAGCAAGAAGAGCCAAGCAGCGAATATGAAAGTATTGAAGAAGCGGCTAAAAGTGAGGACGAGCAAAGCCAAGAAGAAGAAGAAGAAGTACAAAGAATTGGACCTGGAAGACCAAAAATAGTACGAACTGGAAATCCTGGAAGACCAAAAAAGGTATACAACACGATGAATGTTCTGCGAGGAGCAACAACTATAGAAATCCCAAATTCCGTTGCAGAAGCTATGAATAGTGAGTATAAGAGTAAGTGGAAAACTGCTATGCAGAATGAGTATAATTCATTGTTGAAGAACAAAACATGGACATTAGTAAATTTACCTGACGGACAAAAAGCCATAGGTTCTAAATGGGTTTTTAGTGTCAAAAGAAATAAAGATGGGAGTATTGAGAAATTTAAGGCTAGACTTGTAGCAAAAGGTTGTGCACAAATGTATGGGATAAATTATGAGGAAACATTTTCCCCAGTGATTAGGTACGCAACAATACGCATGTTGCTTGCATTGTCTGTTGAACATGATTTATATTTAGGGCAGTTGGATGTTTGCACTGCATATTTGAATAGCGACTTGCATGATGTGGTGTTCATGCGTCAACCAGAATGTTTTGTGGATAGTAAACATCCTGAACGAGTATTAAGGTTGGAAAAGGCAATATACGGGCTGAAACAGGCTGGTAGGGAGTGGAACATAAAACTTGACAATATTCTGCTGTCATTGGGTTTCAAGTCATTAGAAAATGAGAAATGCCTTTATAAATATATGGGTGAGGACAAAATTATTTTTATTGCTGTGTACGTGGATGACATAATTATAGCCTCAAAGACAAAGGAAGATTTATTAGATGTTAAAAGAGAAATTGGTAGATATTTTGATTGTGTGGATAAAGGAAAACTCAGTTATTTTCTAGGCATTGAAATAGAAAGAGATGGAGAGTTAGGGGAAATTTCTATTAATCAGAAAAACTACATTGAAAATTTATTGCAGGAAAATAATATGGAAATTTGCAGAAAAGTTAGTACCCCATTGGATATAGGTTTTAGGGTAAAGTGCGAAAACGATAATTGTCAGAAAGTTGATCCAAGGGAATACCAATCTCTTATAGGATCATTGATGTATTTAGCGCTTTCTACGAGACCTGACATTTTGCACTCTGTGTCAAAGTTAGCTCAATGCAATAAGAATCCACATGGGGAACATTTAAGTGGTATCAAACATGTCTTGAGATATTTGTCTGCAACAAAGGAATTGAAAATTACGTACAGAAAAACTGGACTGCCAGTAGTGGGATATGCAGACGCGGATTGGGCTAGCAATACATTAGACAGAAAATCTTTTACGGGTTATGCATTTATCATGGGAGGTAGTGTTTTTTCATGGGAGTCTCGGAAGCAACAGACCGTAGCATTAAGTAGCACAGAGGCGGAGTTTGTGGCTCTATCTATGGCAGCAAAAGAGTTAATTTATTTACAGGAGCTTTTAAAAGAAATAGGTTTGACAAGAAGCGACGGACCGATGGTCTTGTATGGAGATAATTTGAGCGCGCAACAGTTAACTAAAAACCATACATACCATTCGCGGACGAAGCATATAGATGTTAAGTATAATTTTATAAGAGATATATTAAAAGATAATATAATGAAAATTGAATACGTACCTACTGATAATATGGTAGCGGATATATTGACAAAGAATTTAACAAAGATTAAACATTCTAAGTTTGTAAGTTCTTTAGGCTTAGAATAAAAAGATAATGTAATATTTTGATTTACTTTATTAATGTTCTTGCATGTGAAATAGTATTTTGTTTTTGAAAAATGTAATTTTTTAGTTTGCTTATAAATACTATGCACTCGAGTTGAGGAGGAGTGTTGAAGAAACTTAATGTCTTTAATTAAATAAATAATATGGCAACTCGATTGCATATATTGGATCAAGTTCAAATATTGAAATTAGTTAACACTATATATATATAAATAGTTTGGCAACATTCTTTTAATCTTTATGTACATACAAAGTATATTTTAGTCTATAAGTTTTCTTTTACTCTGTAATAAACATTTGAATAGAACGGTTGTTGTTTATTTCTACTCGCGCAAAGTAAAACGGTAAGAAAATCTGTAACAAAATTAAATTAAATTAAATTAAATTAAAATAAATTATATTAAATTAAATTAAATTAAATTAAATTAAATTAAATTAAATTAAATTAAATTAAATTAAATTAAATTAAATTAAATTAAAATAAATTATATTAAATTAAATTAAATTAAATTAAATTAAATTAAATTAAATTAAATTAAATTAAATTAAATTAAATTAAATTAAATTAAATTAAAATAAATTAAGGTAAAACCCGCCTAAAATTTGAGCTTTTGCCTCTTGCTCAAACTGTTTTTTTATCCTTTTATTTATGTTTTGTCCACTGCTGTCAACGTTTTGTTTTTAAGTTTTAGTTATTTTTGATCTCAAAATTTAGCAATAATAAGTTTTAGTTCCTTTTTTGTGAACGCAAAAATTTAATAAAATAAATTGATTTTTTTTAAGAGAATCGACAATCATTTGTTATAATGTATGCAAAAAGTCTTGATGTAAAAATTTAGTAGAAAACCAAAATATTGAATAATAGTATTTGAAGTTTTTTTTTTTTGAAGTTGCCTAGCCTGCAATTATTTAAATTTTGAAATTATCAATAACCTATTGAAATTTTTTCTATAAGCAGTGGGGATTTGCAAGCTTTTTTGAATTGCTGTTGAAGTTTACTAATGTGTTGCTTGCGCAGCAATGAGGTTCAGCTAGACGTGCTCAAACAATAATTAATACATGTTTTAGATCTGATTTCAAAAATTTTAAAAAATTGTTTTTTTTTGTTCTTGGTGTCAGTGGTGGAAATGCATATATGTATGTATATACATACATATCTACGTATGTATGTATGTATATTTTAGATATGTGCGGTGGCAAAGGTTATATATTTAAAACTTGGCAGAGCCATATATAGGAATCTTACCTGTGATATTTTTACATGATTTGAAATATTTAGATTATTATATTTTTATAAAAGTCAAAGATTTGAAAGTTGCCAAAACTGACATAAGTAGTTATGCTTCAATGCCAAATGCTTATTATATTGCTGTCCTTTTCAATATATTTAAGTAGATGACTATATGGTGACGACAGCAGTCAACATTAGTTGTAGTCGTGTTGTTATGTAGCCTGCTGTGATATATGTGTTCAAAGCATATTTTTTATTAACTAATGTGTACATACATACGAGTATGTATATTCATTCGTAAACAATTTTGTATAAATATGACTCTCATAATGATATCAAGATCAGTTTATTTCTGCTCTTCAAAAATGGCAACAACTAAAGTATTTTATCGCGTTCTAATAATTACGTTTATACAACGTATGACTGTTCAATCTGCTGAAGTTAACATACTGGACCCTTACCATAATTCTGCTGTTGCAGCAATAAAATCCGCTATTAATTCAAAGCAAATAGATGAGTTTAATAAATTATTGGAAAACTTACAGCAAAGCTTAAGTGAAGAAAGGGTCGGTGACATTTTGCAGAATGCAGCAGATGCAATTGTGGCAACAACTGGTTACGTAAAGACCCTTAATAATTTGTGGACGACTAGTCAAACAGAATTTCAACAATTGTTTCATATTATGGTGGCTGCTGAACTGCATTTACATAAAAATTCCTATGACAACTATCAATTGGCTGGTTTTTTAAGCAAAGTTACAAAAAACAATGTCTTGTATAGAAAAATGTTGTCTTCATTAAAATCGAAAGTAGAAGAATATAAAATTCGAAAATTCACAAAATCAGTACAAACTTTGGCCTTTGCGAATGCATTTTGCCTCACAAATGCTGAAAGTTCAAATTCTGCTTACACCGTAGTCTTGCCAAATGAAAGTGATAAAAGAGAAGCGCATCCGATTTGGCTCTGGTACGGAAGTTCTTCTTTGAATAGTAAAAGCTACATTAAGGCCGAAATTTTGACTGAGTATACGAATGAAAACGAATTGAGAGTTGCACTAAAAAGCACTGACTACGGTATGTATTACTACTTCAACAGTATAAAAAACAAGGTACTGGGTTGGAATGTTGCTGGCTTTCCTTCGAATTACATTTGGAATGTTACACCTTTGGACGATGACAAAGTTACTTTTAATCAAAACGAGAATTTAATGTGTGCGACGGACAAATTGGATGGCACAAGACGTGCCATTGGACTTAGCAAAATATCAGTGGAGTCTTCAAACGACCCTAAATGCCAATGGATATTAAATGACTGTCTTGATACTGAGCGTCTTACTAATACGGAAATATATTTCGAAAATGAAAATAGATATATAAATAGAAATAGAAATAGAAATAGAAATAGAAATAGAAATAGAAACATTAAAAATACAATATCAATGAAATAATAATAATAATAATAATAATAATAATAATAATAATAATAATAATAATAATAATAATAATAATAATAATAATAATAATAATAATAATAATAATAATAATAATAATAATAATAATAATAATAATAATAATAATAATAATAATAATAATAATAATAATAATAATAATAATAATAATAATAATAATAATAATAATAATAATAATAATAATAATAATAATAATAAATTTTTTCAAACTTAAAATTTTTGGTCTGTTTAATTTTCATTCATAATGACTGCGCCAGTTGAAAACGGCAGAGTTATAGAAAATAATATTTCTAAAATATTTTCAAACAAACGTTTGTTTGAAATAAAATTTAGTTTCAGTAAATATTTTTTACCATTCCAGTAAGTACCAGAGAAGAGAATGAGACTATTCGCATTTGCTAACAATTCATAAATTCGTTGCTATTGCCATGCATTTATTCGACAACAATAACAAATGTTATTGCCATCCATTACGATTTTTTGATCGCTTATACGCACTCTATTATTACAATGCCGATATAACACAAGCAGCGAAATGAAATGATGCAGCATGAAGAATGGATTTCTTTCATACCATTACCACTCACTACTCGCTGATCTTTTATATATAACGTTTAAATAAAACGTTTATTTTAAGTGGTTTTTATGGTTATAAATAAAAAAATGCAGTGTGAGGGAGGAAATTTTAGAAAAAAACAAATGTTGATTATTACAGTTTTAGAAAAAAAAAAGAAAACGCAAAAAATAAATTTTGGAAAATGTTAAGTACATGTGCCCTTAATTATGAAAGTGGTGTATGTCATATATTTCTGTTGTCGAGATATTTAGTAGATTACATTTGAACAAATTAAAAAATATTTTTATATTGTTCATTGAATTTAGAGTTGTACTAGTCTAGATTTATATAAATTTTATTTAATATATTTAAAATATTTATCAAAGTTTTTTAAAGTTTTGTCTGATATTTTGAAGCAAAAATGCACATGACTTAGACTACTTTCACAATTAAGGGCATATATCTAAAATGTATTTCAAATAACTGTCTGATATAAAATATGATATAAAATACATTTCCAATCTATATCTCGTTTTATGAATACCAATGTAAGAGTTTTATACAAGCACAAAGTACAAAGACTGCTTTGTGGCCAATCACAGTAAAAATCATTCGCACCATTCACTGAGTATTCGTTGCTTTTGTCAAGACGAGTTAACATTTATATAGAACAAGTAATGCACGCAATAAAATTCGCCGCACTCATCTCTTTCGATTGTGCCATGGGTTGTTTATTTCAAATGTTGTGGATTGACAGCAATATTCAGGTTTTTTGCGATTGCATTCAAAACAGCAAAATAAGCCATTCAATCTGTTCTCTGGTAAGTAAATAGTTTGCTCTAATTATGTTGTAAGCAAATAAAAAACACTATGGAGTGACAAATTCTAAAGCTATGGTCACACTTGTTAAATATTTGCCTAAAAAACCGTAACCACTAAATGATAATGACCAATTTTTCAATTCAGACAAAAGCTTGTCAAGTTAAACAGTAGCCAATAATGTTGGATTCAATGACATTGTCTATTAATTGTGTTCGAAACTGTTTCATTTGATAAACAAGTGTCTGGATCATACATTTTTTCATTAGCGTTTGTTGGTTACGCTTTTTTGGGTAAATGTTTGACAAGTGTGACCATGCCTTAATTCATACAATTAATATAAAGTAACATTTGTAACAAAATTGTTAGAAAAAAATTTCAGTTCCAATATAGAAATTGAATACTGCACAGAATAGTTATTTGTTTTATTCTCTTTTTATTTTCATTAGAAAATTTTGTTAAATAAGACAATTTGTTTATTGGAAAAAACAGGGATTTTTTCAAACAAATTATTACAAAACTTTGAATTTGAATTTACAATTTTCTTTGTAGGGCCTAAATTAAAAAATAACAACCCTGTAGGAAATCGAACTGACACAATACTAGTCACGTAACCGGTCCCCAAGTGAGAGGGACTAGTCCGAGTTCAAACACTTCATATGAAGCGGACCAGTCACTTCTACATACATGGGGATGGCCTAGGTTAGGGTTAATTGACACTTTATATGCACTTTGTGACCTGTCACTGAATTTCCCATAGGGACCTATTCGGTGTAGAATAATATAAATTTTATATATATAAAAATCAGACATTTAACTGTAGCAATGAAAACTTATAATTTTTTTTATTGTTACAAATGCAATTATAACTTATTTTTAAGCAGAAAATTTTTTGAGATTTGAACCGACTACGTCGTGCTTGACAGGCTTGCACACTACCTACTCCACCACGTGGTCACTCATATTTCAAAAGTATAAATACCAGTTAAACTTAGGTTAATATGTCAGTATAGTTACGGGACTGGTTCCATAGTCACATTGGAGAGAGCAATTAACATTATATTCACACTGTTTGATATGTCCATTTACTCAACCACATCGAACATGTTCAGTTCATGTTTACTACAATACTAGACCGAGTCCAAATTAAATTGGCTCAAGATCAAGACGATACATTACGAAAATGGTAAATATTTAACCATTTACATGATATGTCTTTTTTCACTTCTCCGTACTTTTGATAACTCTCGCATTTTCTCAAGTCATAGGACGAGTACGTATGGATCAATTGTAACCAAATTTTCTGCAGGAAATATTTGAATCAGTGAATTTTGTTTTTGAAATGAAAAACTAGTTATTTTTGTGAAATGTGGTAGAGCGTGGTGAGTGTATGCTTGCATGCCTTGAAAATACACTGTTGTGTCATTTCAAGAGCCCCAAATGCGTACGAATTTTCGTTTAAAATTGTTAAGGGAAAAATCAGAAATCAGAAATTTGCAATTTTATTGACGTGTGGGCATGTCTACTTTTGACAACGCTAAATTATTATAGACTTGCGTTAGTGCAATGTACATTATTTGGTTCTAAAAGAGTCGCTTGTGTATATTAATTAATTTAAGGTTACAACTCTAGGTGTTATTTAAAATTCACGTTAGTCAATGATCAGGTAACCGGGTACACAATAATTATGGCTATGCTATTTATTGCGCCATACACGAGTAAGGACATAAGTTTTGTAACAAGACACTATTACAGCTAAAAAATGTTTTATTTTGATTTCTTTGTACTTAGAAGCAGAGTATAAAAATAAATGAAACAAGTTGTTTGATTTTGTTTTGTTTTGTTCTTTGAAATGAATGAAACAAAAACAATGAGAACGATGGCTCAATTTTTCTTTGTTTTATTTTTGCACATTAGTATAAACCACAAAATACAGCCGATGGGCTGTAAGCCGGCTGACAACCGCCATCGATTACAAACAATACATTAATTTAATCATACGCCGCTAGAAAAGAAAATATGGGAAACGAATGAAAATGTTTTGAAATATTTGCAGATAATTTGGCATCTTCATATAGTATTATTTTATTGCATTATATCACACATGACATTTGTTTTATATAACTAAGGAGCATAGCTATGTCTATCCTAAGACACCTCACTTTTCTCACATTTTATATTTGAGTAAGATTAAAATTGGTACTAACAATTAAAAATTAATAATAAAAAATTCCAGGGTTGGAAAATTTAATTTATTTTTTCTGTATATAAACATATGTGCAGAAAGGCCATTCTGAGGGGTGTATTTAATACATTATCACTCTAAAATTATTAAAATATGCATGTTTTTAACTATTTAGCTACGCCAATGCATATCAAAGTAACTCATTAAAATAATGTTTTTCTTTTTCTCTATAAATAACATATTTTACATATTCTATATTTTTAAAAAGAAATAGATTGGTATAACAAAACACAAAAATTTAAAAGGATGATTCCAAAGTTGGAAAATTTACAGCGTTTTTGGTATGTAAAACTAAAAAAGTCAAATATATGTATATTTGTAATATATAAATTTTGTTTTAGAAAGAAATAGTTTATATATTTAAATAGTGAAAAAGAATGGAAGTCATTCTAGTGGAACTACATTTTCATTGCTTTCAAAAAATCGATATTTTTAATTTGCCGAGAGTGAGCGAAAACCATGTAGAAGCTTATTTTAGTCACACAAAACCTTGTAACTCCTCCATAGTGTTAGAAAATACTCACCAGAATATAAAAATAATTAATTTTTTTTAAGAAATTTATGAACTATTTTTAGTCTAAAATTTAAAAGTTATTTGTTTAAATATACATGAAAACACTGTTTCGGGCTTAAATTCGTATAGAAAGAAACGAATTGTTAAAAAAGGCAACTATTTACCAGATGAAAATATTATCATAGAACACAAAAAAGGGAATTTTTCTTAATATCGTTTCCAATTCAGTGACCAGGCATCGAAAAAGAGAACTTCTTGCAATGACAACCCTATGTAAAAATCATTAGATCGGATCGAAATTTGCACTACTTCCGCATCGTAAACTCTACATTTTCATGACTTTTTTGGAGTCTCTTTTTTTTACTGGGATCATACACACAATGCGTGTGTACATGCATGAAGTTTGTATACGTGCCCATGCATCACAAATTCTTCCATCACGAAGTATTTTCTTCTTTACTCCTATACCTGCATTAACTGAAACAAATGTCTCACCAACATTATTATTGACTATAATCTGCCGTACATTTTATAAATATGAAATTGTCAGGGTTTTATAGTATTTCTAGGCAATCTACTTAATTGGCAATATTTTTATCCTTGTGATACAAAAGATAATAGCCGATATTTATTTACTTCTTTAAATGGGGAAAAATGATATCAAGTAGATACAGTTTTTTCGACTAATGTACTTACAGAACGCTAAGAGGAACTTCCATCGATTTCGCCAAATAATGAAATAGCACGGGTTTCTGTAAACGTACCACCGTTTTGGAGAACAAATCCAGCATTATGGTTCAAGCAAGTTGAAAGTCAGTTCATCACTGCTGGGATAACTTCAGACGCTACAAAATTTCATACTATTGTCGGTTCCATTGAAGCTAATATTATTTCTGAGGTAAGCGACATAATTTTAGAGCCACCCGAAAGCAATAAGTATGTAACGTTGATACAGCGGCTGCAAGAATGCTTTACCGATTCCGAGGAAAAACAGTTAAAGAAATTGTTACGAGACATAGAATTAGGAGACAAAAAACCATCAGCATTACTACGAGAGATGTCTACATTATCAGCTGGTAAAGTTTCTGATGAACTAATGAAGAATCTATGGATGCAAAGCTTACCCAAGCAAATGCAAGCTATTTTATCAGTAAGTAGTGAGGCATTAAGCAGATTAGCACTCATGGCAGACAAAATTGCCGTCACGTCAGAGTCCTGGGACAATAATACCGTATCGGCATTATCTTCAAATAGTGCCATGGAAAAGAAAATTGACGCACTTACGAAACAGGTTGAAGCATTATCAAGTAGTCGTGGTCGGAGTAAAAGTCGAGCAAATAACCGTACACTAAGTGGTCAGCGTTCACGCAGGAGAGACACGTCTTCAGTTAGAAAAGATAAACCTTTTTGCTGGTACCATTTCAAATTTGGCGAAAAGGCTATGAAATGTGTGCAGCCATGTACATTCTCAAATACACTGTCAAATTCGTCAAAAAACTATTAGGCCCCTCGTCTTTGGTGACGGATAGGGATAGCCGAGAAATTTGTCGCCTCTTTCTTCAAGACACCATTTCTAAAATTAAATTTCTTGTTGATACTGGTGCCGACGTCTCCGTCTTTCCTGCTACTTCTTTTCAACGGCAACAAAATCCTGCACCTTTAGAACTATTTGCTGCAAACCAATCCAAAATAAAAACTTTTGGAAAGAAAACTATAACTCTAAATTTGGGCCTCAAGAGAAACTTTCGGTGGACTTTTATACTGGCTGATGTTTCGAAGCCAATAATCGGTGCCGATTTTTTGAGCTATTTTGGATTAATGGTAGATGTTAAACACAATCGATTGATAGAGAATTTCTCTAATTTTCAAAGTCAAGGCTCATTATATACAGAAAAACAGTCCTTCACTATTAAATCCATTCATGAAAACTCATATTTTTCATCATTGCTAAGTGAATTTTCAGATTTGACAGAATCCTCGTTTCTTAAGAAGACTGTTAAGCATTCTGTTACACATCACATTCAAACAAAAGGACCTCCAGTATTTTCTAAAGCACGCCGACTGTCTCCTGAGAAATTACAAATCGTAAAAAAGGAGTTCGAAAAAATGGTATAAGAAGGTATATGTAGACCATCTAATAGTTGCTGGGCAAGTCCTTTACACCTTGTCTTAAAATCAAATGGAGAGTGGCGTCCATGTGGTGACTATCGCCGATTAAATGCTGTTACCATTCCGGATCGGTATCCTGTTCCCCATATCCATGACTTTGGACATATGCTAAGTGGTAAAATGGTGTTCAGCAAGGTCGACTTAGTAAAAGCTTACCACCAAATACCTGTTGAAAATTGTGATATTGAGAAGACTGCCATCATTACGCCCATAGGCCTTTATGAATTCCCTTGTATGACATTTGGTTTGTGTAATGCTGCACAAACCTTTCAAAGATTCATCAATGAAGTAACGAGAGGCCTAGATTTTTGCTACGCTTACATAGACGACATACTCATCGCATCGAAAAATCTTGAAGAGCATAAGCAACACGTAAAGAAATTATTCCACAGACTTCGGGAATATGGTATCACCATCAACGTATCGAAATCCGTTTTTGGTCTTCAAGAACTCAAGTTTCTTGGCTATTTAGTGACACCTCATGGACTGAAACCACCACTAGAAAGTGTAGAAGCCATATTAAACTATAAACAGCCAGTCACAGTTAAAGATATAAGACGTTTTTTGGGTATGATCAACTTTTATAGACGTTTCATACCCAATGCAGCACAGCAACAAGCTCTGCTTCACAAATTACATTCTGGTTGTAAGAAAAACGACAATCGGAACATAAATTGGACCGCTGAGCTAAAAAACACTTTTCAACAATGCAAACAACAACTTGCAGATGCAACACTACTGTCATATCCATCAATGAACGCCCCTACATCACTTTGGGTGGATGCTTCAGATAATGGAATGGGAGGTGTACTGCAACAAGAAATTGATGGTAAGTGGATACCAATTGCATTTTACTCTAAAAGCCTAAGCAAAACACAAGCTAAGTATTGCGCATATGATCGTGAGCTTTTAGCTGCATATTCTGCCTTGAAACACTTTCAATACTTTTTGGAAGGGCGAGAATTTGCAATATACACAGACCACAAGCCATTGACTTTTGCATTTAAGCAAAAACCAGAAAAAGCTTCACCACGTCAGTTGAGACATTTGGATTATATCGGTCAGCATACTGTAGACGTTCGGTACGTTCCCGGGAAATATAATGTAGTGGCTGATGCATTGTCTCGCCTTGATGTTGTTTCAATGCCATCTCCTTTAAATTATGATTTACTTGCAAAAGAACAACAGAATGATGAAGAATTGAAAACAATATTAAGCTCTTCCAAAACTTTATCTTTAAAGCAAATTAAATTACCTAATACTAACATGAAAATATACTGCGACGTATCGTCAACAAATATTCGGCCATATATAACTTCGAGTTTTCGAAAACCACTTTTCGAGTATCTTCATGGGCTTTCACATCCAGGAGTAAATAAAACATCTGAGCTTATTAAGAGTCGTTTTGTGTGGCCGTCAATTTCTAAAGATGTACGTGCTTGGACTAGATGCTGTATTCCCTGCCAATCATCAAAAGTTCAACGTCATGTAAAAATCCCTCTAGGAAATTTTGAACTTCCTAATCAACGCTTCAAATACATCAATATTGACATCGTTGGTCCGTTACCTCCATGCAAAAATTATAGGTATCTTCTAACTTGTATAGATAGATTCACTAGGTGGACAGAAGCAATACCTCTCGAAGATATATCAGCAGAATCTGTAGCCTCTGCTTTACTGCATGGTTGGATTTCCCGATATGGTGTTCCCATTCAAATTACTACCGACCAGGGTAGGCAATTTGAAAGCTCATTATTTCGTGAGTTTACTAAAGTTCTTGGAACTAAGACATTCCATTCCACTCCTTATCACCCTCAAGCGAATGGCCTGATTGAACGATGGCATCGCTCTCTGAAGGCAGCTCTTAAATGCTACGAAAAGCAAAACTGGTTGAATAACTTACCTCTAGTCTTAATGAGTTTGCGTTCAACAGTTATTCAGGATATTGGACATTCACCCGCGGAAATGACATTTGGAACAAGTCTCCGCCTTCCTGGTGAATTTTTTGAAATCTACGCAGAATCAATCAACGATAATGAATATGTAAATCAATTTTGCGCGACAATGCAACTAATTAAAGATACACCGCCAATGCGTCATTGCTCAGAAAAAAGTTTTGTGCCAAAAACGTTAAAAACTTGCACCCATGTATTTGTTAGAAATGATGCTGTTAAAAGCCCTTTAAGGCGTCCGTATGATGGACCCTACAAAGTGATAAGCCGTAACGACAAGATTTTCAAATTACTTTTATCTGGAAAAGAAAAAGTTATTTCTATTGACCGTCTTAAGCCAGCTTTTATTGTCCAAGAAGGATCAGAAGAAACCTTAAATACCGAACTTAAAAAAGTTTGTAATCAAAATGAAACAACTAATCTTAGAAGAAAACTTCGTTCAGGTCGTCATGTTACCTTTTCCCTTCCTTAAAATTTCATTGTCACTAGGGTGGGGGTACTGTGGCGTACTTATTTTATAGTATTAATAAAAAAATTAAATATTTTAAACCTTTTAAAAAACTACTTTGTAAAAAAAAATTTTTCAATCATAATAGCTTTGAAACTCGTGTACACAATTTTCTTTAGTTTTAGAAAATTTATGATTATCAATTTAACTTTTCAATTGTAAACATTATTTTTTCTTATTAAATAATTTTTTGTATAAAATTTAGCATTTGAGTTTTATTGAAGTTAACGAACTCATTAACAGCTAAACTACTGTTATCCGTTTTTAGCGAAACTAAACAGGAAAGATAAGCACTAGCCAAAGAAAATTTTAGATTAAAAAAAGTAGGCGGAAACACGCCTATAAGAATAAAAATTAAAATTCGTTCTAGTGAACTGAAATTTGATAAACGAGTAGTTATAGATTATAAAATTACTACAGAAATCTTAAAACTCAAAAATTTTGCAAAGGTGGGCGGGGCTGCACCCATAAGGCTCACAATTTAAAATACAAATCTAAGGCCTTTAACTGAAGCGATTTATTGAAATTTGGCATACATGTTGCAATGATGCAAGGCTATAAATTTACGTTGAAAAAGTGGGTGTTAAAACGTCCATAAATTTTAAGCCTACTATTTCATATACATTTGAATATACTACATATTTATAAATTTATTACTATCCGTTTCCAACGAAACTCGACAAGAAAGATAACTTCCGGCCAAAGAAAATCTTCATATTGAAAAAGTTTGCGGTATTACGTCCATTAGAAAAAAGAATTAATATTTGCGCTAGTAAGCTGAAATTTGACAAAGAAGAAGGTCTAGATTAGGAACTAGCTAAAAAATCTGAAAACCTGAAAATTATAGACAGGGGGCGGGGCAACGTCCCCAAAGCTCAGAATTAAAAAATCCAATGCGTTTAACTCGAGCGATTTTATTGTAATTTGGGTTACATGTTGCAATAATACAATTTATAAATGTTCTTTAAACACACTGGGCGTTAAAAACCCACAAAATTTAGCCTCCTATTTCATGCATGTACTTTGGATCAGCACATTTAAATATACTATTTATGTATTTATTATTAAACGTTTCCAGCGAAACTCAAAAGGAGAGATAATCACAAAAGAAAATCTTGGGTTTGAAAAAGTGGGCTTGATCACTCAAATAAGAATAAAAAATTTAAATTTTTGCTAATGAGGTGAAATTTGATAGACAAGTAGGTCTAAGCAGGAAACTAACTAGAAAAATCTTTAAAACAGGAAAATAAAGCCTTAGGGGCGGTGCTACGCCCATTAAGTTATGAACTAAAACACGAAATTTAAATCGTTGGCGTAAGCAGTTTTATTGAAATTTGGCATACATGTTTTAATAATTAAAGGCTATAAATTTTCCTTTAAAAACGTAGGCGTTAACATGACAATAAAATTTAAGTCTCTTCTTTGATGTACTTCGGATCAGCAGATCTATACTACTTATGTGGAGATATTATTGTCCGTTTCCATCGCAACTTGACACGTATGATTGGAACTGACTAAAAAATTTTTTTTAAAGTGGGCAGGAATACGCCATAAAAATAAAATAATTAAATTTGAGCTAGAGAGGTAAAATTTGATACGCCAGTAGGCCAAGATGAAAAACCAACTAGAAAAATCTAAAAAGCCAAATATTTAAACCAGGAGTGGCAGGAGCCAATTCTAATATTGTACTTAAGCTTTTAACTGAAACTTTAACTTTCCGTACACACTAGCGGCCGGTTGTAATGACACAATAATGTATTTTTAAAGTGTATAATTCAACACACACTACACTCTTACTCATTATTTTAAGTAACTATGCAATAGACCAAATTGGGTCTCCGATTGGAGGTGCGGTATAGCACCACCCTTCCTAACCATGCCCTTTTCAAGTGGCCCAGTGATCATGAATATAAATAAAATACACTAGGAATTTCAAATTTGAAAGTTTTATTACATTTATAACATTTTTCAAAAAGTAGTCAGATCCTCACAAAAAAATAAATGTGAAAAAGGCCAAGTTCCTTTCTTTCTAAAATATCGACACTAAAAGTACTGAGATAAAAATTGTTAACAAGTTTTTCTTTGCACAAAACCTATCACTATAATCTGCCATACATTTTATAAATATGAAATCGTCAGGGTTTTATAGTATTTCTAGGCAATCTACTTAATTGGCAATATTTTTATCCTTGTGATACAAAAGATAATAGCCGATATTTATTTACTTCTTTAAATGGGGAAAAATGATATCAAGTAGATACAGTTTTTTCGACTAATGTGGAGATTCAGTACTTACAGAACGCTCAGCAGCATTTTAATATTGAACCCGCTTCTAAGTTCTTTGCAATATCTTCAAATTTATTTCCCTAATCTTCTTTGGTATACGCAAACAATTTTGTGATGATTTTTATGAGTAATATTAAAATATATAACGAAAGGGAATTTTTAATAGTTTAAGGGCTTTTTGGAAGGACCAAATCAATTCTTTTTTGGGAGAGGGCAATGCCCCCTTAGAATAGCCTTTCTAAGCGTATATTAATCGCTGAGGCTTTCAACTCGCTTTTGTTTAGTTCTTGTTTCGTACAGTACCCGTCACTGCAATAGGTTGTCAGGATGTGATATCATTTATACGCAATCTACTAATTTGGCAATATTTTTACCTTTCTCAAAAAGGACAGAATAATGGATATATGTTCGTTTCATTATTTGAAAAAAGTATTGTCAAGTATACAGATTATTTAGAAGTGATGTGACATCTTGGCGATTGCAAATTCATATAATGCTTAGCAGATTGTAGTAATAGTTATTGTACGAGAGATTTATCTCAATACTTTTGAAAGCCAATATTTTGGAAAGAAACTTTCCTTTTTCTCACATACATATGTATATATTTTTGGGAGGATTTACTTAACATCATGACACTGACTTTGGGATCACTGAATAGGTATCGAAAAAGACAACTCCAATGCAACCCAACGTAAAACTCATTAGAAGCGATGCTGGTTTGAGCTGATTGCTGATTCTAAGTTTTGGATCTTATTGACTTCCTAAGAAGCTCTTTTTTAATTTATATGCAACGTAGGTATTTAATTGCAAAAATAAGTACAAATTTGTCATAAATTAAGTTTTAATTTAAATTCTTTTGTTTTAACATTGTTCGTTCAATTTCTTTGAATTATTATACAGTTTTAGTAACCACATTTTAGTAACCACATTATTATGATTTCACAATTTTGTTTTTAACTTAAAATTTTAAGACATACATACATATGTATACATACTTATGTATGTATATGTATTGGAGCATTGAACTAGAATTGTTTTCAACAACTTTTTTATACAAAATAAAGAAACATGTCGCAATATGTACACACTCACGGTGGGTATATCGAGCAAAAAATATGCTTAAAAATGTGTGTATGTTATTGTTAAATAACATCCTCACAAAAACATAAATGTGAAAAAGGGTCAAGTTCCTGTCCAAAATTTCGGTCATTAAAAGTAGTGAGATATAAATTTTTACCAAGTTCTTGTTTGCCACAATACCTAACACAGAAATATGTTATGTATTAAATAAATTTGCAATCGTAAGGGTGTCATATAATTTCTAGACAATCTGGATATGACATTGCGTTAACATTCAAAGAAAAGTCAATAAAGTGATACATTTCGTGGAAACAGCTGCATAGTTTTTTCATCGGATAAGCCATAGCATAGTTAGTTCGGCAAGCCGCGTTATAATAGCGTAACGAGCGTTGGGGAATATTAAAAGTTATGTTATTCAGCAAAAACTCAGAATTGATGTTGCCATTTATAGGGTTGAAAATAAAAGATATGTTAAGCATTGTTCTTCGGCTTTTTAAAGTTGGTAAATTATTTTCGGCTAATCTCAATGAATAAGATGGTAGTGCCAAATGATTTCTAAAACGTTTTTTAGGCAGAAGATGAGAAACTGTTTTTGAACGGATTCTATACGATCATTGTGGATGTTATAGATCGGGTCCCAAATAATGCTGCCGTATTCTAATATTGGCCTACGCGAGGTGTAAAGACTTTTTGTGATAAAGGGATCGTCAAATTCCTTTGCCCATCTTTTAATAAAAGCCAGTACCATGCCCATGACCAGCCATGGTCATATGTTGTACAAAATTCAGTTTGGCATCAAGTAATATTCCCAAATCCATTATCTTAATTGTATTTATTAAAATTTAACTGTATTCACAGAGAAAACAGTGCCTAATAAATACCTTATAAAATAGAACAAAATTAATAAGATATATCTATGGGTTTTTTTCAATAATGAAATCTTATTAATTTCATAGAGAAAACCTTTTTGAAAAAATCAAGAAGAAATCTTATAGTTTTTATTAGGTTATCTTATTGATTTTTTCAAAAAGGTTTTCTTCTTGATTTTATTAGGCAACTTAATTAAAAATAAAAAAAATTTTTATATCTTTATTCTTTGTATATAAGTATTTTTATTTAAATTCTATACGATATATGTATGCATGTATGCAGTATATTTAGATGTTAATTATTTATACATACTTACATACATACATACATATTATATTTTATTCTTAATTAACTAACTCACCATACATACATATACATTACTTGGGAGGAGACAAGTATTGAACCAGCAACCTTCTGACTGATAGACAACAACTCTAACCAATATACTTACAAACAGTCTGAATCCGCACTGAAATTATTGTACAAACATGTTTATACAAGGACGAAAAAGATAATGAAAAAAATTTTCTCTATGTTTATTTATAGATATGAAATAACAAGAAATCTAATAAAATCAAAAAGATTTCCTTTTTAAAAAAATTAATAAGATGCTTTACACATAGTCATATAGGAATCTAATGAAAACAATAAGGGAAACATAAGGGAAACCTTTTTGAAAAAATCAATAATATGACATTTACACCTGCAAAAAATCTATCAGATTTCAATTAAAATCTTTATGAAAATCTATACCATTTACCCAAGTTTTTTTTACATTTACCAATACTTTTTTATCCGAAACAAAACCCATTTTATTTTAAAAATTTCCAAAACTACAACCAAACATCTGCAATGTACTAAATTCACACACCTTTAAAAGCAGAGCGTAGCTAATTTAATCATCTTTTATGAAAATATGTTGTACAGGGTAGTAAAAATAAAATAAAAATATTAGATTTTGAGTAGATTGCCTACAAATCTACTCACAGACTAGATTTTGTTTTGTATGGGAAATCTAGTAAAAGTAACTTGATTTAGCTCGAAATCTTTTAAGTGCTAGATTTTGATATAATGTAAATGCACTATAAGTCAACCTAATGAAATCAATAAGAAATCCTTATAGTTTACAATTTATAAGAAAACCTAATAGAATTAAGAAGATTTTCTCTATGTATTGTTTTTTTTGGTGCCAAAAATAACGGAAATTGAGTAAAAAAGTTATGAATAATAAGATTTCTTCTTGATTTTATGTGGTTTTCTTCTTGATAAAACTAAGAAGATTTACCACATAAAAACAATAAGCAATCTCTATGAAAAAATCTTCGCTTTTTCTGCTGGGATACTCTTTAGCCTAAAAACGTTTCATAGAGAAAATCTCCTTGATTCTATTACGTAGTTTTTTCTCTGTGTTGAAAAACACTTATTTTTTCTGTTATGATCTGTATATACATACCCTGCAGATAAAAGGACTAGTATGTGGTCAGAAACATACTAGTTGCTTTTGAATTCAGGCTGGTTGCACATCTGTTTTTTTTCATACAACGAACTATCGACTTTTACATTGGGTTGTCATAGGAGCACAACTAGTTGTTTTGTGTAGAGTTGCATACTAGTTGAAGGACTAGTTGCTGTTATACTAGTTTATAAAAAATCTTTTTTTCCATGTTGTTTACATGACAAACAAAAGAGAGAGAAAGAGACAACGCGTCGCTTGTAGAGAAGTGCAGCCGATATTTCATCAAGCTTCTTAGTTCTGCCTCTTTATAACTAGTATAGGACTGTTCCAAAACGTAACTACTACAAAAATTAGCAACAGGGTAAATACATTTGTTATTTTACAATAACATACACTAATTTTTAAGCATATTTCTTGCCCGATATACCCACCGTGAGTGAGAATTTTAATAGTAGAATGTAGTTGAGCACCAACTTAATAAATGCTTATTAATTTTGTACAAAAAAATAGTTGAAAACAATTGATCAAATATAATTTTATGTAGATGTGTCGAAATTTCTTAAAATTTCAAGTGAAAAACAAAATAGTGAAAACTGAATAATGTGGTTACTAAAATGTGGTTACTAAAACTGTAAAATAATTCAAAGCAATTCAACGAAAATAACATAAACTAATTAATGACAATAATAATATTGCAACTTCCTACTTCTTTTTTATGCAATCAAATGCATTGCATCCCAGTAAAACAAGATCTTCTCAAAGAAGTCAGAATGATCCGAAACTTGGGATCAGCAGGCAGCTCAAATCAGGATCGTTTCTAATGAGTTTTACATAGGTTTACACCCTTGCAGTGACTCCAAAGTCAGTGTCATGAAGTTAAGTAAAGCCCACGAAAAACATATACACATGTGAGAAAAGGGCAAGTTCCTTTCCAACATTTCGGCCAAAAAATATTAGCTGAAAACGCCCAAGGTACCCGGGTACCTTGCAATCCATATAAGGGTTAAAAATGGCCAAATATTCGGGAATTCGAATACGAATACGAATATTCGCGTATCACTAGTATATATTTAGGTTGTATTTTACACTGACATAATGAACACGAATACAAGTAAAGCGTACAACATTTGGCTTTGGAACAACACCGCTACTTTGAATGAGACCAGCTATCTCAAAGTTGCAGATTTCGATTGGAATTCTTTTAGTGACGGAAATATGCCCGTTGCATTGAAAGGTACTGAATACAATATTTATTACTATCTTAATGAAGACGCAAAATTGGTAAAGGGCTGGAATGCTGATGGCTATCCTCCAAATTACAAGTGGAATGTTGAATCTGTGGATGGTGATCGTGTTAGATTTATTCAAAGTGGTTATAAAATGTGTGCATCAGAATGAAGTGGTAAGGAGAGGGGTAACGTTGGTGTTCTAGAACTTACACCTAAGTCTGATAATAACTCTAAATGCATTTGGAAAGTAGTAGAATGTAATTTTACGAGACAGACTTAAGACTCTGATAAGTAAAGTAATGGTGTCTATTCTGGACTGTGCTTCGATTTGGTGAAACTTAGATGTGAAGCAAAAAAAAATCATTATTGTAAAAAACTTGTTTTTTTTTATCAAATAAAATTCAAAGTTTCTAAAAGAAAGTGAAGCTCGTTGAAACTCTCATTTATTTAATTTTAGAATTGTATGGTAGACAAAAACAATTTTTGAAACTTTGTTTTTACTTTAATGGAAAGTTTCACTACTTCGAAGCGTTTTCCGGAATAGCCAGCCAGGCAACAATAGTTCGAACATATCTCTCCATGTGTGTAATAATATATACATATACTTATATACATATGTATACTTATATACATAAATATATTTATATACATATGTATGTACTATAATTATGTACTTACGTATGTTTATGTTCGTGAAAATATAATTTAGTACATATAATAACATATTATTAACTTGTTTGTTTTTTTTTATGAGATGTGGTAGTTCCCAATAAATTAGGAAACATCAAGATAATCCAACAAAACTTTGAAACTTTTATAATAGCTGTTTTTCTTTACTTTTTGGGTAAAGTTTGGCAAAATGAGAGAAAACTATTATTTCTCTCAATAATATACAAAAATGCACAAAGTATGGGAACGCGAAAAAACTAAATTTTAACACGAAAAGAAACGTAAATGCATATGTGCATATACGTACGTATAGACCAGAGTCAAGCAAAAGAACGCGCTTGGGCACTTCGTTATGCTCTTATTTACACGTACTTAAATACTTGTGGAAGAACACAACTCAATCTCACATAAGCATTTGACACAACATAAATTTTACTGTCTTAGGGCTCAGTTAGCCGGCTGTAATGTAATGTAAGTACAACAGTAGGAAACAGCCCGAACTTTAGCCCATTCAAATCATAAATATAGAAACAAATGAATTTCCAACAATAATAATTATAACTAACTACAATTAATAGCCATGGGTCTGTGGCAAAAATTAAATAAAATTAACTTAATAGTAACAAACCAAAAAAGTTTGTCTTAAGTAGAACAAAAATAAGCAAATTAACTAACATGTGCATAATTAGTAAAGAACAAACGACAATAGAAAGACTGTTATAAGTTTAGAGATGGTAAAATTGAGCTTTCATTATAAAAAACTTTTCAGCAAATTGAAATACGATGAATCAAAACAATTCACATATTCCATTTGCAAAAAAGTTTCGTATACAAGGTAGAAATCTACATCAACTGATACCACACACAGTGGACCAAACACAAAAGAACGCTGATGATGAAGGTTTAGTGGCCTTCGAAAACAGCTAGTTGTTTTGTTCAACAATGTGTTAGTCAGAATATTTACAACTAACTTTAGTGTTATTTATTGTTCATTAATAGTTATCACATATAATTTGGCTTAAAAAGGGGTATGAACTTTACACCGTTGAAATCATAGATATATAGAAACAGTTAGTTTTTATTTGAAATGAAAAGGTTACTATAAAATTTGTTTTATTTGGTTATTTGGTTTTTGTGTTATTATCGTAAGAGATATTTTATTTTGGCTATTGTAGCCAATTTGAGTGAGAAATATTTTTTTTTGTTTCTAATAACTATTATTTAAAGAATTTAAAATACGGTAGGAAGGACAAAAAATTTAAATATCATTGACAAAGTTGACAAAACTGGCAGTTTAATAAGAAATATTTCACAACTTCGTAAATATAATAATTGGAGTATTTGAACTCATTATTTTGCTGTTTACTTTTCTTTTCGGCAAAATGTCCAATTATGTTGGCGTGGCGTTTTTCTTTAGCAAATTTCTACTAAAAACATTATGTACTGCAAAAAATATACTAATTCGCAAGGGATTAAAATTATGAAAAATATCTCCCAAAACTGATACCACAGTGTGACAAAGAAAAACTTGCGAAGTGTTACTGTTTTTCTAAAAGGTACTGTAGAGTATAACAACAATCTGTATTTGAAATTTTCCAAACACCTCCAAAATCTTGAGATACGGGTAAAAACCGGGGTTTCGTACTCCAAGGTACTTATTAACCGCTAACTAAGTTAAATATCAACCGATTTTAAATCTGTAAACGGATTTAGAAATAAGAGACTAAAACCTTTTGAATCGTATTTTTTGTTTTAGTGAACTTTAGATATATGTCTGTATTTTTGTTTTACCAAATATAACTTTTTTCTGTTTTTCTTTAAACTTTTCTACTTTGGACTCGTTCGTATTGATTAAGAGTAATTCCCTGGTGTGTTTTAAAAAATTCCCCCGAAATTGACTGAGTTATTAAACATTTTATTAGAAGACTTTTTGTCAAAAAACTACCTGCATGATGTATTTCGCGATAGACTTCGAGGATAATGAAAGTACAATTTAACAGACATATATCAACAAAGAGTACAATATTGGTACATTAGTGCTCGCCAAACTCTTTTCTTAAAAACCACAATAAATTTTATTAATAATTTCCTAAATCGCAAAACTTACTAAAATTTGAATATAAATCCTAAAGCCCTTAAATTTAAAAAGGGCTCGAAATAAACGTGTTTCACATACTGCAAAAATTACGTAAATAATTGTCGGATACAGGTAGAAGCCGTTGAAATAAATTTAATTTTCCAACCCTGGAACCATGATTTGTGTTTTTCTAATTATTAATACTTATTTATTTCTTTCTAATGCAATGCAACCCAGTGAAAAAAAATGGAAGTCATTCTAGCGGAAGTGCATTTTCATTGCTTCCCGAAAATCGATATTTTTAATTTGCCGAGAGTGAGCAAAAAACCATGTAGATGCTTATTTTAGTCACACAAAACCTTGTAACTCCTCCATAGTGTTAGAAAATACTCACCAGAATTTAAAAAAAATTTATTTTTTTAAAGAAATTTATGAATTATTTTTAGTCTAAAATTTAAAAGTTATTTGCTTAAATTTACATGAAAACACTGTTTCGGGATTAAATTCGTATAAAAAGAAACGAATTGTTAAAAAGGCAACTTTTTGCCCTTTTTCCTAGATGAAAATATTATCATATGTAAAAATCATTAGATCGGATCGAAATTTGCACTACTTCCGCATCGTAAACTCTACATTTTCATGACTTTTTTGGATTCTCTTTTTTTACTGGGAATACATATATAAAATTATCAAAGAAATTATTAGTTTTATTAGAAAGAGTTTAAAATTTTCCAGGTCTGGAGCTATTTTTTTAGATTTTTATGCGAAATTATTTCTCTGTACAACATAAAGTATAAACAATTTATAAGCAAAAAGAAAAATATAATTTCACTTAGTTACTTTTATATACAAAAAAAGTAATTTTCCAACGCTAGAATCATTCTTGTAGACTTTACTGGTTCCTTATATTAATCTAGTAGTTCTTAACAAATATATTTGAAGTATGTTAAGTGAACAAAGAAAAAGGGATATAAAATAAAAAAGTTTTATTTAGTTACCTCAATATCCAGAAAAAAGTTCAAAGTTTCCAGCTCTGGAGCTGTTAACTGTTATTTTTATTTTTATAGATTATTACACCAAATAATTTTTTACAAAAGGTAAAATATACATAATTTATAAAGAAAAATAAAAAAAATAATTAGTGTAAGTTTTTCAATCTTGGAGTCATCCATTTTTAGGGTTCCGTTCACCAAAGGTGAAAAATGGAACCCTATTGTTTTCGCTACGCTGTCCGTCTGTCCGTCACACGGTATTTTCTCAGGAACCGTAAGAGCTACGGACCTGAAATTTAGACAGAGTACATAGAACCTTGGCCACTACAACAACAAATACATGAGAATTAGAAATTAAAGGGTGCTCCAAAACGAGCGACGAAAAATGTTAAAATCTCATGTAATATACATACAATTGTATGTACATATGTATATTGACACTTGAAATTTGTAAAATTAGTGTATTTTTATATAGACTACAACAATTAACATTAAAATATTAAAAAATTTAAATTAAAGGGTGGTCCATCAGTTAATGCAATTTTGACTATGCAATTTTGACAAATTGCGATATCTTGGAGACCGTAAGAGGTAAACTCTTGAAATTTTCAAAAACGGTTAAACTAAAAAATCCGAAAATTATATAATCGCCAAACCGAAAAAAATCGCCAAAACCTGAAAATCCCAAAACTATAGTTTATATTGTTCGTATTGAATTACATATCTCGTGCCCGTACGGAACCCTTCGTGCGAGTTATGTGTATATATTCCTTCAGGAATAAAAAAAAACAAAACTTAAGTTTTATTAGTTAAACTTTTATTGTTAATAGCTTGATTAATACTCCTTAAAATTACTTTGTTAAAATTATTTATAATTAATCAAAAATGCTTATTACTATAAAATAATAAATGCTTATTCTTACGGAAGTATCAACAACGTTCTTTCGTAATGCTTGGTTATCAATTGCACAACTTTTATGCAAAGTAAAGTAGTTGCGTATTTATTTAGCACAACTTAGCGTCAGCTAAAGTTTGAACTTTTGTTTGAACTTTTGTTATTTGTTCCAATTAATATTGAATTTTGTTGGAGTCGGCGTTGAGTCTGACGTAACTCCTCCCTCCTTTATGTTAAAATTCTCCTGAATTTTTGTTTTAAAGAATTTTGTTTTATTACTATGTGTACGCAAAACATTGTTGATACTACAATTATTACAACTATTATTATAAATATGATTACAATGGAGTTTTTGCTAAATGTTTTATGGTATTTTAGTTCTTCTATTTCTTTTACATTTTCCATTTCACTTAAAACTATTTCATCGAATGTTGGTTCGATTGTGTCGAATTGAATTTGATTGCTAGAAGGTATGATGAAATTATCTCTATATATTTTTTTTGAATTTGAAAATGTTTCATTGTCAATCTTTAATTTACAATCATGAAAGGTAAATAAACTGTTTCCTTTAATTGAAAATTTTCTTTCATCGCAATTGCTAGTAACAAAGCTATTGTTCGAATTTTTTAATAGTATTAATCCAGATTCTATTTCAGTTATTTCTTGTTTGTATGCTCTTACTTTTTTACATTTATTACTAAAAATACATAAATTGGATTTCTTGATATCTTTAAGATTAGGATTTTGCTTGTAATTATAGGCTGTTCCGTTATAATATATAATTTCTTGTGGGGTAAAGTTTAATTGTGTGAATTTGGTGTCTGTTATTGGTGTTACCAGAGATCTTTTAACTGTGACTGTGTCTCTTGGAAATTTTATGACAAATATGATATGGTCGTCTTTATATTTTGCTGCTCCTAACTGTACATATTGTAATTCATAAAAGTCAATTTTGAAGTCGTTAATTTCTTTGTCGGTCAAAATATTACTGGTCATTACATTGAGTTTGGCTGATGCTATGTTGTTTTGAATATGCTCCAAGTTATCTGATAAAATTTTTAATTTAAGTAGGATTTCCACGTAATTTATTTGCTCCATCATTTGGTCATCGTTTTTTCTTATCGAGTTTAGTCTTGTAAATAGAGTTTTTCTGTCCGCATCAATCGTTAATTTCAATTTGTTAATAGTTCGGTTGAAATGATCGTTTATATGTATGTTTCTGTTAATATTTTCGATTGCTTTATGGTTGTTTTCGTCTATTATCTTAAGGTGTTCTTCAATTTCTACTCTGTCATCGTCGTTCATCGTTCCGGCTATCCATTTCAATCCTGAACCTATCATATTAATTAAACCTCGTTTTTGTCTGTTAGGAAGTAAGGTTTGTGCTTTTAATTTAATTTTTTCTACTTCATGTTCGAGCAATATTTTGTTATTTGTCGATTGCAACTGCTCTATTTCTTTTGCTAAAGAGTTAATAACGTTTCTTATGTTTTGAATATCAATTATGTGGATAATTTTGTTGTAGTTTATAATTAGTTTAACGTCGTCTAATTTAATTTCTGCAAATCCATTGTTGTTGTTAATGGGTTGAATCGTCAGGGATGCTATCGTCATTGGTATTAGTGTCAGAAGCGTAACGAGCAATATCCAGTTGGTCTGAAAATTTATTTTTTCGTTTAATGTTTGAAGGATGTATATTGTCAAGTTTTAGTTTTCTATATCTAGGTTCATATTTATGTCTCAGTACTTTATAGTTCCTAACGTAACCTTCGTTATCTGGAAATCTTCTCTGGTTTCATTTCTCTTATCTATAATACGTTGCTTTGCTTGTCTTATCTTTTCTTCTATTTTATACTTTTCAACTTTTCCTTCCATAATATCTATCGGTTTTTCTTTAGTAAGTGAGTGGATTGACCTATTGTACCATTCTATACACTTAAAAATTCGTTCTTGCGTTGATAAGGAAGAATTTTCTGATTCCAGTGTTCTGAATTTTTCTGACAGTGTACTGTGTAACCTTTCTATGTCTGAGTTTCCTGTGTGATTGTTGGGTTTTGTGAAGTGTACTTCGATTCCTTCCTGTCTAAAAAAATCCTTAACATTTGTTGATTTAAATTCATTATCAGTAATTATTTTAGTGGGTTTGCTTCTTGTGGATAAAAATTGTCTTAATTTTTCGACTATTGTTGTACTATTTCTGTCCTCTAGGTATATTGCAATAGCATGTTTAGAGAATTTGTCTATGAAGGTCATGAAACTGTGTTTTTTGATAGTGTAAACGTCCAAGTGAATAATTTGGTTAACATCCGATGGTGTTTCTGTTGTGCGAAATTTGGGTTTAATGGGTTTGCGGTCATATTTCGCCTTGTTGCAGATATCACAGTTGTTAATATATTTGTGTACTAATGTTTTAAGATTTTTAAAATAGATTTTCTTTTTCAGTCCTTCGTAGTTTTCTGTGATACCACCGTGTCCAGTTTCTAGCTTATGGTATTTCGCGATCTGTTTGTAAGCATCGTCTTCGTTTTGTATGTCTTTTGCATGATAGCTGCATTTGTAGAATTTTATGCTAGTACCAAAGAGGTCAATTAGCTTAAGTTGGACCCTATTATAAATTTCATAAGGTAATTCAGAGAAAATTCCAACTGTTCCGTTTTTCAAAAATCTTCTGAAAATGTCAGACATAAAATCATTTTCAATGTCGTCCCTACTTACAAAAATTTTTCTTTTTCCGTTGACTATGTTTATTTCATTTGTTTTATGTTCAGCTAAAATTATTTGGGTTGGGAATCTATTAACTACTGTGTCTAAAATTGGAATGTGATCATTTAATTCCTCTTGTTGTGAATGGATTGTAGCGGCAGTGCTTGAATTGCCGTTAGTTCCGTTTTCTTCTATTGCATGAATTTCACCTGTATCGGAATTTATTCTACTTAAAAAGTCTGCGATTTTGTTTTCTTTGCCTTTGATATGGCTCATGTCTATGTTGTATTCTCCTAATTCCATTAGCCATCTCTGAAGCCTGGGATTTATGTCTTTCCCTTTGTGTTTTGTATAAAGCCAAACTAAGGGTTGGTGATCTGTTGCTAATTCGAATGGTCTACCATATGTGTACGGTCTATAATACTTGACTGCCCAAACGATGGCCAGTAGCTCTTTCTCAACGGTTGCATATTTTTTTTCGTGATCGTTAAGTGTTCTGCTTGCATAACTTATAGGGTGATCTCCTTGCATGAGTACAGCCCCTATTGCATAGTCACTGGCATCCGTTACCAGTTTAAATTTTTTTGTGAAGTCAGGATATTTGAGTATAGGTGGGTTAGTTAGTTGTCTTTTTAATTTTTGGAACGCATCGATATACTGGGGATCACTTTTATTAACTTTTGTGTTTTTTCTAAGATATTTTGTCATACAACATGCGATTTTAGCATAATCCTTGATAAATTTCCTGTAGTATCCGGTAGCCCCAAGGAAGGATTTTATTTGCTTTTGTGTATCAGGAAGTTTGAGCTTTTGTATACTTTCTATTTTTATAGGGTTCGGTTTAATACCATTTGTCGTCAATATATGTCCTAAATATTCAGTTTCTTTAGCAAAGAATTTGCATTTGTCCATCTGTATTTTTAAGTTGTGTTCTCTAAGATTATTGAAGACTTTTTGAATGTTTACTATATGTTCTTCCAAACTTGTGCTGAAAATCAATATATCGTCTAAGTACACAACGCAAATTTTATTGATGAGATTTCTTAAGACTGAGTTCATTAATCGCTGAAATGTCGAAGGGGCGTTTTTCAAACCAAACGGCATTCGAACGAATTCGTAATGACCTAGTGGGGTTGAGAATGCCGTTTTTTTCATGTCTTCATCTTTAATTTTAATTTGATGAAAGCCCTTGGCTAAGTCAAGGGTTGTGAAGTATTGTGATTTGCCAAGTTTATCTAATATACTTTCGATATTTGGCATGGGGAATTTATCATCAGTTGTTATTTCATTTAGTTTGCGGTAGTCGATGACTATCCGCCACTTTTTCTTCCCTGAATAGTCCGTTTTTTTCGGAACTATCCAAATAGGTGAGTTGTAAGGAGAATTGCTTTCTCTAATAATGTTTTGTTCGAGCATCTCCTTCATTTGTCGATTTATTTCTTCCTCATGCATTTGAGGGTATCTGTATATTTTGGAATATACAGGATTATTTGTTTTTGTAATTATCTCATGTTGGATTTCATGAGTGTGACTTAATTTCATTCCTTCTTGGAAGAATAGGTCTTTATTTTTATCCAATAAGTTTTTGAGTTTTATACTCTCTTCTTTGTTTAAATCTTCTCTTAAGAGTTTATCTACTACGTTATTACTTGGTGAACTTTCTAGTGTGTGGATGTTTTCGTAATCGTATGGACAAGCATTACAAAATTTTATCCTATTCTTATTAACTTCAATGTACTCTTCCCCGATATTTATGTTAGCTTTTAGAATTCTTAAAATATTTTGCCCTATCAAACCATCAAATTGTTTATTTTTAAAATCTGTCAATTTCCAGCACATAAGGTTCCTGTCGTTAAATTCTTTTGGTATTTCCGTTCGAATTTCGTAATTAACTTCCAATTGTCCGTTTAGTGTTTTAAAAAGTAAAGGTCTGTTTAGTTTTATTCTTTTATGTTGAGGGAACATGTTTTGGTTCATTAAAGTTGTTGAGGAGCCAGTATCTATTAAGCATTTTATTTTAGTAGTACCTATAGTTAGCTCTACTAGCGGTAAGTTTGCCTTTGGGCTGGTGACTGAAAATTTCCTTCATGGATGTGGTCTACTTCCATTGGTTCTGGTCTTTCGTTGAAGTTTTGTCTAAATGGATTGTATGTTGGTCTATATGTTTGTCTACGTTGTTCTGATTTAATATGAGTTGAGTCAGCTGGTTGTCTGTTACGGTATAATTCTGAGTTATTTGTCTGTCTATATTGTCCGGAGTTAGTCGGTTGTCGATATTGTTTTGGATTGGAATGTTGTCCTGTATTGTTAAATTGTTTGTTGTGTCCAAGATAGTTGAATTGATTGTATTGTGTTTGTCTATTTGATCTGTTGTTAATGTCTTGTTTTATAATTCCTGTTTCTTCTAGAGTATAGAAGGCTGTTCTTATATTTGTTATATTTCTGCTGTAAATAATACTAGCCATGTATGGGGGTATATTACTTAAAAAGGTTTTTAAAATCATGGCTTCATTATTCTTTGGTGAAAATTCTATTGGTTCGTCTGGATCTTGTGTATATTTTTCGTTTATTCTACTTAAAATGTTACTTAGACTATGGTAGTATTGACTTACATTGTGATTTCTTAAGGCTAGTGCTTGGTGGTAGAGGTGGTGATAAGTTTCTCTGATGCCAAAATTGTTGATGAGCTCCTTTTGTATTGCTGCCCACGTTGGATTATTTCCTAGAGTACGGATGATATTTAGTGCTTCTCCCTGTATTTTGTTCACAATACATCTTTGGAAGACATAATCTTCCAGGTTGGTGTTTTCAAAAATTGGCAGGAAAAGTTCTACTTCTCTTATGAATGATGATAAGTCATAGTCCTTTGTTCCTCTGTATTCCCTTATTCTGGATGCCTCTTTTAAAACATCGGTTATTGGGATTGGGGATGATACAGTTGAGTTTGAAGACGACGTATTTGTTGCCATTGTAGAAATATATTTTTTCTTGTGTAATATTGTTCACTGTTCAATTACTGTTAAATTTTTTGTTTTAAAAATTTGACTGTTCGTTTATAGTTTTAAATTTTATTTAATAGTATTGTTCACTGTTCATTTATTGTTCTTTTTTTTTTAAAATTTTAATTTTTATTTCTTTGTTTAGATTCTTCTGAATCTATTGCACTTTGTCCTGTCCTTTTTAAATTAAAATTTTATTTGTTTACTTAAATTCTTATGAATTTATAATTTTTCACAATTGCACTTTATCTTGTCCTTCGGGACTAGATCCTACTTTCGACTGCGCCAGTTATGTGTATATATTCCTTCAGGAATAAAAAAAAAAACAAAACTTAAGTTTATTAGTTAAACTTTTATTGTTAATAGCTTGATTAATACTCCTTAAAATTACTTTGTTAAATTTATTTATAATTAATCAAAAATGCTTATTACTATAAAATAATAAATGCTTATTCTTACGGAAGTATCAACAACGTTCTTTCGTAATGCTTGGTTATCAATTGCACAACTTTTATGCAAAGTAAAGTAGTTGCGTATTTATTTAGCACAACTTAGCGTCAGCTAAAGTTGGGCTATTGAACTTTTGTTATTTGTTCCAATTAATATTGAATTTTGTTGGAGTCGGCGTTGAGTCTGACGTAACTTGCGCGGGTCAAAGTCGCACTTCACTGAATTTATTTTATTTTGGCGATCTTTTTATTTCGGTGATTTTTTTTAATTTTGGCGTTTTTATATGAATAGGTGATTTTTTTTTGATTTTGGCGATTTTTTCTAGTTTTGGCACTTTTTTTTGTTTTGAGGACTTTTTTCGGTTTTTGGCGTTTATTTTAAATTTTGGCGATTTTTTTCGTTTCGGCGATTTTTTTTTTAAATTTGGCGATTTTTTTTAATTTTTGGAATTTTTTTTTTCATTTTGGCGATATTTTTTCACATAAACAATTATTTTGGTTTTGGCGCATTTTTCGCGTTTTGGCGATTTTTTTCGGTTTTTGGCGTTTTTTTCATATTGGCGATTTTTTTTTCATTTAAACGATTTTTTCGAATTGGGCGATTTATTTTAGTGCTAGATTTTTTTTTTAATTTTGTAAATTTTTTTCGATTTGGCGATTTTTTTAAAATTGTTGGCGATTTTTTCAGGTTTTGGCGATTTTTTTCGGTTTGGCGATTTTATAATTTTCGGATTTTTTAGTTTTACCGTTTTTGAAAATTTCAAGAGTTTACCTCTTACGGTCTCCAAGATATAGCAATTTGTTAAAATTACATAGTAAAAATTGCATTAACTGATGGACCACCCTTTACTTTAAATGTAAATTACATGGGATTTTAAAAGTTTTCGTCGCTCATTTTTGAACACCCTTTAATTTTTATCTTTTGTATATTTGTTGTTGTAGCGACCAAAGTTCTACATACACAGTCCAAATTTCAGACCCGTAGCTCTTACCGTTCCTGAGAAAATAGCCTTCTTCCTAAAACATGAAATATGTTTAATTATTAGAAAAAAAGTTAAAGTTATCCAACCCTGGAAACGTTTTTTTTTAATTTGTTAAATTCTAAATTTTTTTAATAATTATAAATACCATTTTTATTCATATCGGAAAATTTCTGACACACCAGTCCAAGAACGAAGTCTCTAGCTGTTCTGGGAGCTTGGGAAAACCGATTTCACGTACAGACAGACGGACAGACGGACAGACGGACAGACGGACATCGCTTGTTCATCTTCCCTATGCATAAGGATCCAGAATATATATACTTTATGTGTCGCTTATTAATATTGTAGAAATTACAAACGGAATGACAAACCTATATATACCCTTTTACCATTTTTTGGTAAAGGGTATAAAAAAGGTAAAGTTTTCCAACCCTGGAAAGGTCTTTTTAATTTGAAATACTAATTTTATTCGTACTGAAGTGTAAAATAAGTTTATTCAATACAAAAAAATAAAAATTAGTTTTCGGTATTTACTTTTATATGGAAAAATAAGGTTTGAGTTTTCCAGTTATGAAAACGTCTGCTCGATTTTGCTGATTTTCAATGCCAATCTTTTTTGGACCATTTCTAATACATCAGTTCAAGAAAGAAGTCTCTAGCTTTCATGGGAGCTTCGGAAAACCGATTCCACGTACATCAGACGGACGGACATTGTTCATTCGTCATAGGATAAGGATCCAAAATATATATGCTTTATGGGTCGTATATTCATATTGTGGAAATTACACACTGAATGACAAACCTATATAAATATATATATATATATATATATATATATATATATATATATATTTATATATTCTTTTCCATTTTTTGGTAAAGGTTATAAAAACAAACATTGCCGATTACATTTGCTTGAATTGTTATCGTATCTCAAGGCGTTAAGCCACAGTTGCATTAAACATTTGAATGAATTCTCAAAAGTTTTGCATATACTTAATATACATACTTTTATATGCATACAATGGTAACACATTTGTGAACATTAAAGCCTACAGAGTTCAAGAAAATAGACATACATACGTACATATGTACATATTTTATTACTTTCTAAACGTTAAGAGCGCAATTATGCAATATAACAGAATTATGCAGAAAAGTTGAAATGATGCCAAGTACCACAAGTGTTCATTATTTGATAATTTTGAAGTTTGTTTGAGAAAAACATTAATAGTTTACAGCATAAATTGAAAGAAAAACTAAAACAGAAAATCAAATAAGAAACTGGGCCATTAAAAATATTCAAAAAAATTTCTGCAATCTAGTTTTTTTATAGATTTTCTTATAAATTTTTTTCAAATAGCCAATATTACTCAAATAGGAATTGCACAATAAAACTTGACCAAGGCTTTCGTTATTGATATTGATTTCGAAAATATCTCGAACATTTATCGTGTAAAACTATCGAGAGCGACACTCAAAAAGGAATAGAAAAATGTTCACCTGTCGCTCAGTTTTGTCCCAAAAAACATTCGTTATCGATGTTTCGCTAGCAATATCAAAAGTGAGAGAATATCGAACTAATTTCAATATCCCAAAAAGGCAACGGAATAAGTAAAAAAGTAATTTTATTTTTTCATTTATTTATTTTATTTAACTTACTTATTTTATTTATTTTTTTTAAACCTTGACTTACGCTGCAGGATTTAAACATGGTGTACCTCCATTCCTAATAGACTAACACACATCCATCTGGCTATCGTGATAAATTTTTTCTGTTCAATTATTACGCACATGTAGGTATGTGTTCTTATTTTATTTTTTAACTTACAGTACTGACATGCATCGATCTTGGTACCTCTAGGCTAACAGGCTGTCAGACATCCACTCGGCTACCGTAACACATTCGAAAAACTTTCAAAAGAATCTCTATGCTCGAAGCATTAGCGAACTTTCGAATTTTCTAGGATTAGCCTACAAATATTGAAGAATTTTGTTTGAAAATTTCTTCGCTTTAGTGAGCATTCGTTTTCATCAAATCTTAAGCCAAGTGGGTTATTTTTGTTTTGTTATTTAAGTGCTTTTTTATTTTGGAGATTTTTCGTTTCGGCATTGTTTTAATATTGGGATTTTTAGTTTGTATGACATCTTTACCCAGTGTGAATAACGATATGAAGATTAAAACTGAATTATTAACTAAAACGAATAATATTAAATAAATATTAAAATAAAGTTATGTCGTTGTTCAGAGCAACCTGTGGATTTTGGGCTTTCGGATACTTATTAAAAAAAAATATTCTGTTCAAATGTGCCCTTTGAAGAGATCTTACTAACGTATTTGACTAGTAAAATCACCGAGCTCGTGACACTGCACAATGGTCCAAATTTATGCAAAGCAAATGAATCTTAAAATGAAGAAAAATTGTTTACAGTAATTTTCACTGCAACACAAAACAAGCATCTCAGTGCTGTGTAATTGTGATAAAAGCGAAACAGGTTTTCATTTAACCGTTTCACAGAACAAGAGTAGATCCCCATGCCCATTAAAATTTATTCTTAATAATTGCATAATCTTGTGTTACTACCGTTAAAATTTTGTATTACAAGGGATATGTCTACTTAACTGATTTATATGAGACGTGCTACACGCCCTGAGCATGGTATCAAATATTAAAAAGTTTTATATCATATAAATTTCTTTCTATCCATTCAATTCCCAGGAAACTTAGCAAATCACACAATCTGGTGTTAAAAAAATTGGGCGGGATCATTCATGTCCATTAAAAATTATTATTATATTTTACGCAACTCAGTAGCAGCTAATGTTTCATAATTAGAGAAAACAAAAGTGAGACGATGGACGAAGTCCAAAATAAATATGAATATGTTGGAGAAAAAAGTCCTTGCTAAGGGCCAACAATGCAAAAATGCTTTACAAAGCAAAGACATGCACATACCGATTTCACGTACAGACGCATGCACAGTATAGTATTTGAGCCAAACAGCTGACCAATATAGTTTTTTATTTTAAATTGCTTGTAAAAAGCTATTCATTGCCCCTACATCAATGAAACTGGGCAGAAATATATCTCATAGCTCTAGCCTGTTAGACTCAAAAAACAAAAAATATCAGAAAAAAGGGGGAAAAATTGTCCATCAGTGGAAGTAATCCCACCTGTGGAAAATTAAATTAGTTTCTTAACTTTTGTTTAGCAAATGCAACTTTTAATGGTGCTGAAAGTTCAAAGCCCTAAACTTGGACCCAGGAGACCACTTGATGCCAATTTCATCCCCGCTTCCTTTTGTGGGCACTGACAAAAATTTCTTATGCAAAAACAATATAAATATTAAAAAAATTTACTCCTTATGCCTTCATATCATAAAAATTAAACTTATGAGGTTTTATTGGCCGGGGAGAGTATCTCACCCCTCAAAGCAAAACATTTCATGACTCATATTTATCCATGCAAGATCAGCAAATATAGAAAAAATATGAAATTTTAAAAAAATCATCAAAATAATTCTTTTTGCAAAAAAAAATCTTTAATTCTTCTGATAGAGGATCTGATAAAAGAAGATAAGAAGAAGTACGTGAAATATAATATAAAATTTTAATGGACGTGCCTCCGCCCATTTTTGAAATGGGTTTTCTGAGCTTGGGGTACGTGTTAAGTCTTATAAAAATGGGCAAGGTATATAATAAATTAATAAATGTAATGGACCGCCCATTATTTAATTAGGTAATTGTGTTTTTTTTAAGCTCAAGGTGTGTCATAAGTTTTACAAAAATCAATTAAGTAGAACCGCCTGAAATAGTAAAATAATATTTAATGGGCGTAGCCCCGCCCGTTTTCTCAACTTTCGAAATATGTAATTACAAGAACCAAACGTTTTTATGTAGGTTTCGCAGGAATCAAATAAGTAGAATATCATAAAAATATATTAAAAAAATTGTGGGCGTGTCTCCACTTACTTTTTTTAAATAGGACCAATGGGAAGCTATGCCCTCTCAGAGAACAAAAAACTTTTTACAATCGTTCTAACGTGTACTGAGTTATGAATATACACACCTAAAAAAAATAGACATGAATTATAAGCATCGTGCGTTTTTTAAAGTCGTTTAAAAAATGGCGCAAACTTGCGCAAACTTTTTATCTTGCGTATAAGATAAGAGACTTATGTTTGCATAAAAAGTGTATAATTTTTTCTTCTTTGTTTTTAAACGAACTGTTTCAACATTAATATTCGAGATGATTTTTTTGTTTTAATATTAAAAATAGCTTTTGGTTAAATCTTTAAGCAAAAAAAAATCAACCTAATACCTTTGTTCGTTTAGCCACCAAAAAATATCATACGAGTATAAAAATATTAATACCGAAAAAAAAAATTTAAAACTAATGTAATTTTCTTCACTTTCCTGACTTTAGCAGTGTCTCAGGGCTATAAATCACCACTTAAAGTCTTCAAAATTTACCATATTCTGTTGTATTGTTTTTTCGTCAGATTTTTGAGTTAAATAATGCTCTGTGAGACGTTCAGATGGACATCGCTTATTCGATTTCTCTATTCATAAGGACCCAGAATATAATATAAAGTGTATTGTTACTTTGATATAGAAAGGCCATAACTCATTATTTTTAAGAAAAACATATCGTCTCTACCACGCCAAACTATCCACTGAAAGAAAAACCGTAATCGTAAATGCAATGATTTTTCACATTATATTTATGATTTTGTCATTGTTTTTCAACCAATGCAACGCTTCATTCGCATTACGAAAATTGTGTCATTAACTGGAAAAATGTCATATATACAATGAAATATTTTCATTCATAGGCAACGTACATTTTTATATTTTATATGAAAAATGTAATCATTGCGATGAAACTTATTAGTTTATACAATGAAGTGACATTAGTTTTATTTTTTTTTACGAACTATTTCAATGAATAAACAACATTTGTCATGTAAATCATGACAATATTTCATTACTGAGACGTAACATATCATTTTTTGATGATATCATATCATAAGTCATTATTGTAATGACTGATTAATTTATTTAATTATAATTGTATCTTAATAAATATTCAACTTACGTGTGTATATTGGCACAGGCATCAGAAAAACGTTTGCATGATAATTGGCTTCCCCGGCCAAGAGTTGAACTTGGAACTCATCGCGTGGTAGATAGCGCGCTTACCGCTGCAGCCACAACAATCTCAAATATTATTTAGATACACACTAAATACATACATGCCATCATTAATGAAATTTTAATTCAAAGTTATGTAATTGATCCAATTAATTCAACATTATTTAATTTATTTGAAAAGTTATAACTTATAAATATATATATATATTAAAATAAATTTGACTTATCTCCAGGATTCGAACCTGGGATTACAAGAGTGGGACACTGCCTACCAGCCAGCAGCAGGATGTTTTCTTCATTATAGTTACGAAAATATATCATTAAAGTTGCAACAAAACTATAATTTCCATAACTATAGATTAATTACATATTTTTTTGATACTTTGATACAATTTGATACTTTGAAATTATTTTACGTAACCTAATCAATTTAAAATATTTTTTCGTATAAATTCTTCACAAAAAGATGTATTTAAGTTTTTCGTTACCCGAATGAAAATTATTTCGTAACATAAATGATACTAGAAAATGTAAAATATTAAGCACTCGATTGGTTTCATTCCAGTAATGCAATTTACATCAATATAATGTAATATTTCATTTTAATAATAAAATTTGTCGTTGTATTAATGAAAGGGGTTCACCGTAATGGTTTCATTCCCGTGACGAAGTGTTTTTCTTTCAGTGTCCAATTTGCAAAATTGGTTTTTTAGATTCGTTGTCTTGGTTGCCTTATTTTATTCGCTATTTCAAAACGGTGATATTCTCACGGACGATAGAAAACTCAATAAGAAATATTTAATGCCTGGCACTTTTAGGAATGCGCTGTCTCACGCCTTGTTAAAATCATTAAGTTGGTAATCCAGTAAGGAAGTGCTTCCATCAAAAATGCTGAATTCCAAACTTGATTACCTTTTTTGAAATTTTTTGCTGGGTATATATATACATACTAGTGATGTAACGAATGTAAATTTTTGATATTCGCGAATGCGAATACGAATATTTCAAACGATATTCTCAAATACGAATAAAAAAAACGAATATTTGAAACGATATTCGCGAATACGAATACGAATACCAATACGAATATTATATGCTATATGAAATATTAAAAAATTAATATGAAAAAGGACTTCACATTCTTGTTGGCGTCCTTAAATTTTATTATTTTTTTTTTATAATTGAAAATGATAGAAAGCACAAATTTCTATAAAAAAATTATTGTATTTGTACAAACTAAAATGTTTAGTCATTTATTTATTAAAATTTCGTTTAGGATTTATGCATTTATTTATTTAATTTCTTTGGAAAAATATTCGTATTCGCCTGAATTTGACGAATACGAATACATTCGTATTCGCCTGAAAATGGCCGAATATTCGACAATTCGAATACGAACACGAATATTTGTGCATCACTAATACATACATACTTTATGAGCCCGCATATGAATATTGTTAAATATTAAAGTTTGAAATGCAACTTTATTCTATATGATAAAGCGCAACAATTTAATTTGGTTGTTTTACCAATTGCTATTGGTTAGATTAAACTGGGAATTCCTTGTTACTTGAAATTCCAACATAAATTCACTGACACTGTAAAATTGATAATTGAAATTTATTGAATTAACCCAAGAGATTAAAAAAAAGAAACTTCGAGCAATATGATTATAAAAGCAATTTAATTGAAGCTGCATACAGTCATAAACGCAATATGACAAATGCATGCAATTTACGATTATGTGTGTTACATTGCTGCATGCAGTAAGTTATAATGAATGAGTTTTTTAAGCACTTTTAACAATGAAATTTATAATTGCCATTTGAAAGAAAAATTGTAGTATATATATTTTCATACTACCAAATGGCAAATATAAAGGCACAAAATGAGCAGATACTTGAATATGCATTAAAGCAACAGGAAATACAAATATGAAAACATATTGCATATGAAATGACGTTCAAACATACTCGTATAATGTAGCATAGAATTTATGTACCCGCTTACTTGGTTTTTGTACATATACATATCGCTAACTTAATACGAAAAGGCCCTAACTTATGTTATTAATAGTTTACAGGAGGAGGAAAAAACTAAATAAAAAAAATCTAATGTTGATACAAAGTTTTTTTAAACGCAATTTTTATTAGGCTATAACTTCGGTATACTTTTCCGAATTCATCTGATTTTGATTTTGAGGAGGTGTATCTGGTAATGGTCTATCGAAATATGCAAAAATATCGATTTCGAAAAATTATGAGTTGGGGCCTTTTCGTATTAAGTTAACGATATGTAAGTATTTATATTATATTTTATGTACACTTACTCTAACACATTTTCATTATTCAAAGGACTATGCAATTGTATAAATAAAGAAATTTTTTCTGAGGTTGTGTTCTTTCTTTCCTATTCCGTTTTTTCTTTATATCGCTAGTGCTACTTTTCGCTGGTTGCAAGAGGAAGTTTAAAAAAGTAAATACATCATTAGAGAAATAAATGTCAAATTTGCACATGTATGTATGTATGTATGTATGTACATACGAGAATTTATGAATACCGATTAGCATAAACTTTTATTTTATTTATTTTATTTTTTAAGTTTATCGGTATATAACACTTTATACATACAAACGTTGACCTGTTACGGACTCAGATATTTACTATGCAAAAACTAATTTTATATAACGAAACAGGTTTTAATGAGCGCGTTAATTTTTACAATCGCTTATGTGTATGTGTAAAGCATCCTTAAGTCTATGTCTCTTATTATGAAGAACTTTTGATCTTCGACTGTACTCAAAAGTACTGATCGAAAAAACTTCCATTTGCTATTATAACGAGCATTCGACAAAGAACGTCGTTATTGTGAATAAAATCGGCAATGGTGAATTATGGACCTTTTACCTGAGTAAAAAGAGAGTGTTTTGAAATTTCCATTGGTTGGTTCACTGGCAGCTTAAATGCTTCCGTGTTTTCCATCCTTTTTTTTATTTTGTTAAAACTCATGCTAGTGTAAAATCAAGTTAGAAGTAAGTACAAAATAAAGAAAATTTTAATAGCACATTTTTTTTTAAAGATTATAAGTTTATATTTGAATTGTATTTTATTATATTCTTTTGTTGCTTTCCACTTGTATTTTCATTAGTTTGTTAGTGTTTTTGTATTATTGCTTCTTTCAGTTCCATTTGATATATAATAATAATTTAAATTTATTTTCAACATGCAATGCCAGTTAACTTTAAGCTGTTAATGTTATATTGTAGCCATAGTTTTAGCTAATCATTCACCTATGCAAATGTTAGCTTTTGCTACCAGAAAGCATTTTGGTGCGATTATTTCATGCAAACTAGGACACAGACAAAACATTTTCATTATATGACATTAGTTACTTGAGGTTTTAGGGTTAAGTCCGCTAGGACCACGCCTAAGTTGGTGTTGTATTGACGTCACGTTGATGTTGATGTTGATAACTAGAATAAGAGCGTCTATATTTATTATTTGATTACGCTAAGGTTCTCATCGCTCTGTAAACCAAATTACATGTGGTAATTATTAATGAACAAATAACAACATAGTTAATTGTAAATATTTTTACAAACACTAGCAGAACGGAACAACTAGCTGTTTTTGAAGGCCACTGCATCTTCATCATCAGCGTTCTTTTGTGTTTGGTCCATTGTATGTGGTGTCAGTTGATGTAGATTTATGCAAATGGAACATGTGAATTGTTTTGATTCATCGGATTATAATTCGCTAATAAAAGCTTAACAAGGCTGATTACTTTGTCAAATGAAATGAGAGTTATTTATGAAATTTTAAACGATTTTCTGTTTTAAGTTTAGATATAAGTGAACAAAGCTACTTTTTTACATATTCCTTATTTATATTACTTGGTAAAAATAAATATGCTTTAAAACATTGTGAAATTTGTTTTACCCGAACTCGAGTGTTTTAATTTTCTGTGCTAATGTAATAATTACAAAAATGTTAAGAATCGACTCAAGGCATGTGCAAGTTTAAATAAAGCATACACTTAATAATGCCAAGATTGTTTTAAATTTAAAAAAAAAAAACTAAAGATTTTATTACAAAACATCTTTCAATAAATTGTTATCCATTAGCTAAAACAATTCACGTATTCCATTTGCATAGAAAATCTGATGTTTGTAAGATGGAAGTTTGCAGGGGCATGTGAAAGCTGTTGATATATAGAGAAGAGCATGTTATAAATAAAACAAAGCCCTTTTATACTTTTGGGCATTGAAATTGTTTAATGCTGAAAAAAAGTTGCAATTTTATAAAATCAACTTTCAAATGCATAACCTTGCCTTAAAACAGTAAACGATTCATATGCATTCAAAACTTTAATCAAATGTTTGCTGGGTTTTCTTTTATATGCAAGTGTTTAGCTAAAGCTATCTTTATTCCTTGTTTGTATCGCTGAAAGTACTATAAAAAATTTTTGACGTGAACTAATGTCTTTATTTTTAATAGTTTTCTATGTGTTTTTATTAGCAAATTCACAAGTTTCTTTGCTCATTCATTTGGATTTTCTAAACATTAGTTTTGTGTTCAGTTCTAGACATTTATTCGCTTTCTTGAATTCATTTAACCCTTTAGATGTAAAGCAAAAGTTTTCTAGTAATATAATCACAATGCCGGGTATACATCTGGCACAATTACTACTGAAAAACTGTTTGATTCAGACGCGTATGCTCAACTCAACTATGTGGTGTTGGTAAGAAATTAACATTTCAAAAGTGAGAGCTAGTGTAGTGTAGTTTTAAATGAGCTTTCTTGCGGAAGAGAAAGTGCCCTAGATACCAGAAGCCTTATTTATAATATGATCATCAAATTAAAAACCATCAAGTTAAAAATTTAACCATTGTATCTTAACCATTAAAAACGGTATTCACAACTCTTCGATGTGTCTCAAAATTACTAAGAAATATGCAAAAATCTAAATGGATTCTACTTTGAGGCGTGGCAGTTTTAGAATCGTCATTGAAATATCTATCATCCTAAAGCTTATTGGCAAAATTGTTTTTTGGTATGGTTGTACAGACTCTTACATTGTTTTTTTTTCAAAACTAACTAGACTCACTTCAAAAATGAAGAACTTACATACAGGGTGGCCCAAATAAGATCAGCTGATGCAAAACACACATAACTTTTTTATTTCTTAACATAATTTATTTTTTCTTTTTGCAGATTATAATTGAACTCTTTGAAATTTGAAATGAATATGTACAGTCCACAACAACGCATTAAAATGGTCGATTTTTATTATTCTTCTGAACGATCAATTGTTATGACGTAACGAAATTTTCGCAGTTTTTTTAACCCTCTATAACTCAATAACTGCAAATTACACATTCTATTTAAATTCATATAGATACTAGTAAATAATCAAAGACGTATTTTAAAAAATTTTAAAATTTTTTATTAAAAAGAAACAATTTAAAAAAAAAAGTTTGTTGCTTATGGGCAACAACATGTAACAAAGAAAAAAAAAACAACAATTCATAGAACAAAATAACATAAAATTTAATTTTAAGGAACTTATTTATCGCAGCATGTTATATAATTTAAAATAATTTCAGATGAGTGAAAGTTCTTGAAACAATTTTTTGTTTTCATGTAGCACAATGCTACACTGCATTTTTCGCACATTGTGTGGGTAAAGCCTGAACATTTGGGATATTTGCATCTAATTTTTTTGTCTGCCCATTGAGGCCAATGACCGACCTGATCTTGTCGAACTGCTTGTGGAGGCATACGTTGTGCAGGCCCCCTATGCTTCTTTGCTTCAATCTCATCTTGAAATAAGCGACGCGTTTTTAAGGTGGGTTTAATCCCTATTTTACATAAAGTTTCGCCAACTTCCAATCGAAAATTTGCCGATGAAATGAGGCCCTTAACCGGTAGATTTTTATGTTTACATACCCGCTTATAGAGTAACCAAGCGTTTGACATCGTTAGATCTAAATAGTGATAAAAAACTCGTACCTGCCAACGTTTGCTCCTTAATTTTATCTTGTAAGTGCCCATTATACTGTCAATAAGATCTACCCCGCCCATATGCCGGTTATACTCGCCGACAATATGTGGCCGATGGATTGTGATATATTCCGATCTTTTTCTGTCATACCTACGGACATCACCTACAGGATTCTGTCCCGCAAAGGTAGAAGCTAACGTTACTATTTTGTTGTCCTTCCATACAACCGTCGAAACATCTACACCGCCGACATTAGCTACATACTCTTCGGAGTATCCCCGATCCTTTTTTAAAATTTCTTTTTCAGATGGAAACTTACAATCCGGAATCCTATTTCTTCTGATGGTACCTAGTCCATAAATACCTTCTTTAGCTAAATACTCCAGAAGATGCAGCGACGTGAAAAAGTTATCGAAATAGAGCTTGTAATTTTGTCGTCGAGGAATCATACGCGACAGTCTTACCACAATGTTAGAAGAAGCTCCCAAATCCGGCTCTTCAGCTCTCACTATATTTTCTTTACCGGTTTCTATCTCTGTATTATATGCGAACCCAGAAAGGCCACTCAAAACGTTTAACTTATAGCCCCACTTATGAGGTTTTTTGGGGTTATATCTCTTCAAGTTGTTTCGCGCTTTCGTGGAGCATATTTGCTCATCTACGCAAAGTCGTGGTTCGAGCGGAACTTTTGAATATGCTTCGTTTAAATAGTTAACTACGGGACGAATTTTGAAGATTCTATCAGACTCAGGATTGTTTCTTGGAAGACATTTGCTGTTGTCGTTGAAGTGTAGGTACTGCCTTATCTTTTCAAATTTATTAGCAGGCATCGTCTGTTGAATAAGCGGTGTACCAAGAACGGAGCTCCAGTGGTTGGTTACTCTGGGCAATTGGATCAATGACATTATATATACCATGCCAATAAATTGCTGGATTTCTAACTCAGATACATTAACGTTGTTGTTGGGATCCTTCTGCGTCAAATATAGATTTGTCTCTTCAGAAATTTTTTTTATGAGTTCCTTTGGAAATAAGTACTGAAAAAACTGAATAGGAGTTTCGAGATCTAAAATATCAGGACTTAAAAACTCGTTGCCACTGAATGCAAGCTGTTCTGCATTGAGGTCAAGGTTCATCTTTTTCCACTGCAACGTTCTTTTTTCAGGCTTTTGTCGTTTTTCGGATCGATCTGTCGCATTGGAAAGATTTGCGCAAGAAAGTCTTGGTTCTTCATCATGATCAGAGACAAGGTCATCATTATTCAGCATCGATAGTTCGATTTCATCTTCTAAACACTCTTCAACAAGTTTATCGAGTTCCGGAGCAAAGTCTGGGTCAACCAAGCTGTCATCATCGAAATCAAGACCATCTTCACTTTCTTCTGCTTCTAGTAAGCAGGCGATATCGACTTCATTAAGTTTTGTACGGCGAGACATTCTAAAAAAACATAAATTTTGTAAAGAAGTACACAAAAAGATCCCTTTTCATATAATGTTGCCTACAAGACACAAACATTAAATTCCACGTGCTGCAATAATAACTATAGAATTTAAAAACCACTAGAGTAGTAGCTGATCTTTTGATACTTACCTAACGGATAATCATAAAAAAACTAAACAGATAATATAAAACAATGTTTTGTTGATTTATAACTTTCAACACATGTGCACTCTTTGAAATTCACCAACACACTAATAACATTGCAGAATTTTAAAGAAGGACAGCTACCTATGTTATGCTTTTTACATTTCATGCAAAGAACAGAATGTAAACTACAGTTTACATAGCTAGATGGTATACAGCAACTGTTACTGTGGCTGTTAATTTGAAATGACCAGTATGTTGCCTGTAGTATACTATATGTTATAGAGGGTTAACGTAAGATCAGCGCTCACATCTTCCCTGATTACAACTTTAGCTTGCCGTTTTGAGGAACTGGCGTCAGTTGCCGACCGTCCAGAAAGAGCTGCTCATCGAAATATTCGTACTGTAAACAACGTGGAAGATGTACAGCAGAGTGTTGCAAATGATAATTTCAAGAAATTCAGATTTCCCTTGGCCTCCTCGTTCACCAGATTTAACTGCGCCCAATTTTTTGTTTTGGGATATTCAAAAGACAAAGTGTATGTTAACAAACCACAGACACTTACACAGCTCAAACAGAATATTCGAGACGAAATACGGCGCCTGCAACGAGAAAAATTACGCCTTGTGATGCAAAATGCGCTAAAAAGAGCCAATGTCTGTATCGAGCAAAATGGTGGTCATTTGTCTGATGTCATATTTCCCCAGTAAAAAAAGAGACTCCAAAAAAGTCATGGAAATGTAGAGTTTACGATGCGGAAGTAGTGCAAATTTCGATCCGATCTAATGATTTTTACATAGGGTTGTCATTGCAAGAAGTTCTCTTTTTCGATGCCTGGTCACTGAATTGGAAGCGATATTAAGAAAAATTCCCTTTTTTGTGTTCTATGATAATATTTTCATCTAGGAAAAATGGTATATCGTTCGTTTCTTTTTATACGAATTTAAGCCCGAAATAGTGTGTTCATGTAAATTTAAGCAAATAACTTTTAAATTTTAGTCTAAAAATAGTTCATAAATTTCTTTAAAAAAATAATTTTTTTTTAAATTCTGTTGAGTATTTTCTAACACTATTGAGGAGTTACAAGGTTTTGTGTGACTAAAATAAGCTTCTACATGGTTTTTTGCTCACTCTTGGCAAATTAAAAAAATCGATTTTTTGGAAGCAATGAAAATGTACTTCAACTAGAATGACTTCCATTTTTTTTCACTGGGTCACACATAGTCACGTTAAATTTTCATAAAATGTATTTAACATATAAAAATAAATCATTTAAAAAACCGTTATTACAAGAGTTATGCATGCTTAACATCACTAGGTCTCATTTGGGCCACCCTGTACATATTAGAGTGTATTAATTTCAGTTATAAAATCAAATGAATAAACAAAAATATATATTGGGCACTAATTAAAAAAAAATAGTTTTAATTACAAAACAAATAAATAAAATATATAATATTCCATGTTATATGGGTTAACATTCCGTGGTAGAATTTCAAAGAAATATTAGCTAAATACATTCATCAAACGCTGCTTGTTTCATGTTGGTAATTTAAGATTATGCGAAAAAAGAAAAATTACCTTTAAATATGCAACTTTGTTCTTAATGAGCCTCTTAATTTTGCAAAGTGCAGAGGCAAAATTTTTTTTATAACAAAATAAATATCTTCAAAATGAAAATTGTAGGGTGGAAATGCAAATAGTTTATTTTTTGAGCTGCACACAGTTAAATAAAAATTTTAAAAAAGAAAAACTTTTCTATAAGCACAGAATAGATGCGCTACGTCTAATAGTTACAAAATTATTGCCCTAAATCTGTTCGACGATTGTATAGTCTTGTCTATGGACAAAAAGAAAACAATTATTTTTTATTGTATATGCTAGAAAGTTTGTGTATTTGCTTTATGATTTTGTTCCAAACATTATTTCCAACAAATATTTTTCCATATATTTTTCAAACTATTGTATAATACTTTAAATTAATTTTTATGTTTTAAAAACTTGGCAATAATATTTTTATTCTTCATTATCAAAGACAGCAACTATTTTTGAAGATAATAAATTAGAGAATTCAAACGCAAGAACTCAGAAGTATTTTCAAAAAAAACGTCTTAAATCTTTTTACTGAATTAGGGGGTAAGTTCCGTTTTTTTAATATTTAATTTTAATATGTATATAAGTATAATCTCAACATGCTGTGGTGAATCTTTAATTTTTATTGCCCTCAAGTATTCTACATTAATATGGCTGAATGCAGCGTGACCGTTTTACCGACTAAAGTGGCAAATTGCCACTTTTTCTCCCTTTTTGTAGTGTGAATTATATCAAAATATATTAAAAATAAAAAGTTTAGTGTATTTTTCTCGTTTTTTTAAGTTTGACAATTTTACTTAACTTTTTAACTTAAAAAATAATTAAATAAACGAGAAAATGTGAAATGTGTGCTTGAAAAGTACGTTAAATAAAAATTTCCATACAAAAAACCGCTTTTAACGTACACTTGCAGCACACGTTAGTTTTTTGCACATGAGGGTTATTCTATAATCGGGTTAATTTAACTTTCAGTAATTTTTCTGTTACCAAATTCAGTATAACAAAATAATATTTGCATTAATTTGCATAATTTAACTGTCAAACAAATCAGAAATTTTTTAGCAGTGAAATTGGTTTTCCCAAGCTCCCAGAACAGCTAGAGACTTCGTTCTTGAACTGGTGTGTCAGAAATAGTCTAAAAATTTTTGCTATAGAGAATTAGCAAAATCGAGCAGATGGTTTCAGAGCTGGAAAACTCAAACTCTATTTTCCCATACAAAGTAACTACCGAAAACTAGTTTTTATTACTTTTTTATTAAATTATCTTTCTTTATACTTCGGTATGAATAGAATTGGTATTTATAATTTTAAAAAAATTTTAAAAATTTAACAAATTAAAAAGACGTTTCCAGGGTTGGAAAACTTTAACTTTATTTCTAATAATTAAACATATTTCAGGTTTTAGGAAGAAGGCTATTTTCTCAGGAACGGTAAGAGCTACGGGTCTGAAATTTGGATAGAGTATGTAGAACTTTAGTCGCTACAACAGCAAATATATTAAAGTTTAAAAATTAAAGGGTGTTCCAAAACGAGTATCGAAAAATATTGAAATCCCATGCAATATACATATATACATATAATTGTATGTTTATATTTATGTATGTATATTGACACTTGAAATTTGTAAAATTAGTGTATTTTTATATATACTACAGCAATTAACACTAAAATTAAAAAAAGTTAAATTAAACGGTATTCCATCTGTTAATGAAATTTTGACTATATAATTTTGACAAATTGCTATATCTTGGAAACCGTAAGAGTTAAACTTTTGAAATTTTCAAAAACGGTAAAACTAAAAAATTCGCAAATTATAAAATACCCAAAAATTTTAAAAATCGCCAAAATTAAAAAAAAAACCGAAAAAAATAGCCAAAATTAAAAAAACGCCAAAAACCGAATAAAATCGCCAAAAATTGAAAAAAATCGCCAAAAATTGAAAAAAAATTCGCAAAACGAAAAAATCGCCAAAAATGAGAAAAAAGCGCCAAAATCAAAAAAATCTAAATAATTAAAAGAAATCCAAGAACCGAAAAAATCAGCATAACTAAAAAAACCGCCTAATTAAAATAATCGCGAAAATCAAAAATATTGCCAAAACGAAAAAAAATCGCCAAAATTAAAAAAACTCCAAAATTCGAAAAAAATCGCCAAAACGAGAAAATAGTGTCGAAACTAAAAACAATTGTCACAGTTAAATAAAAACGCCAAAAACCGAAAAAATTGCCAAAACTCAAAAAAAATTGCCTTGATGAAAAAATTGCCAAAAAAATGCCAAAATTAAAAAAAAGCACACATTAAAAATAATGCCAAAAACTAAAAAAAAATCGCTAAAACGAGAAAAAAAGCACCAAAACTAAACAAGCACCACACATTAAAAATAATGCCAAATAGCTAAAAACGAGGAAAAAGCACAAAACTAAAAAAAGCTAAAACCCGAAAGAAATAAAAACTAAAAAAAATCGCCAAAACAAAAATGAAAAAACCAAAATGGCAAAAACAGCAAAATTAAAATAACGATAAAAACTTAAAAAATCGCTAAAACGAGCGAAAAGCACCAAAACTAAAAAAAATTGCCCAGTTAAAAAAATGCCAAAAACCTAAAAAAATCGGTAAAACGAAAAAAAGTACCAAAACTAAAAAAGCACTGTATTAAAAAAACGCAAAAAACCACAAAACTAAAAAACCATATTCAAAAACGCTTGAAACCGAAAAAACCCCAAAAACCAAAGAGATGCCAAAATTATATTTTATATAGGCTAAAGTTCATATAGTATTACTACGGAACCTTTCATGCGCAAATTAGAGTCGCACTTTACTGAATTTTATTTATTTTTTTATTTTTAGTAAATGGAGATGGAAATAAAATTTATCTCTAAATTACAGTCCTAACTATAAAATTAATTAAAGAACATTTTCCTTTGTGCTGAAGAAATTCAAAAAAATTGTTTAGGAATAAACGTTTAAATAATACCACTATATATACCTTTTCCAATGGTATGTTTAAATTGAGGAAGTTAACAATTTTGCAAAATCAAAGATTATTAAATAAAAAAGTTACATAGTTTACTTGGTATGGAGGTACAATACTAAAACTATTGTCGAAGTTCAAAGCTTTAGCGAACATTAGATCGAATCTCATGTCAAGTAGCATATTAAATATTGTTTTCATTTGATAGTTTTGATATAACGGCATTATTCGTTTGTTTAGCTATAAGTGCAACAAACGAGTAACTTATTGATTAAGTACCAAGAATTAAAATTACTCTTAATGCACCAAGCTCGTATCTCAATAAATGCGCTTTATAATTAAACTACTACTTTTATCCAAACACCGAAGTATAAAGAGATGAACCATTTCATTTTTGCCTACATATCTCTGTGCTTATGTATGTATCTCTATACTACATATTCGCACTTTGGTAAAGCGTATATAAGATTCGGCACAGCCGTATATAGCAACTCTTACTTATCTTTTATTTCTTGTAATTTAAAAATTTTCTACTTACAATAACCTTACGCATTAGCATAAAAAGTTAGAAGCGGAGTTCTAACAAAAAAAGTTGTTTGAGTTTGCTTTCATTAATACTCTAATGTCGCATTCATCTCATTTAATCAAAATTGAATTATTTTTTTAATTTAATTTCTTTTAATTTAAATTTCAATGAATATTAGCAAAGTTGCTGCGTTTAATTCTCCTGGAAAAAAATTGTCGCGTCCGAATTTTCGCGTCCGTATTTGTACTTTACCCATTAAAAAAAATTAAAACTAAATGTTCACAATTCATAAATATACAATCTTCTTTCACCTTCACTTCCACATTCCCAAAAATAACTTTTATTTGAGTCGCGTCCGTTTCTCGCTGACATTTGCTTATATATTTTTTCTATATTATTGAGATCGACCAACATTGTTTTATATATACTACTACCATGCCATGAAGCTTTAAGACTCTTGAGATATATATTAGCGGCCTTATGTAAAAGCGAAAACTGGCATGAAGTTAGCATAAGTGGCAAAACTGAACATTATCCTAAAGAGTTTTGCCATGAAACTTCGCATTAAAAATCATGCTAGAACTTAGAGGCTGATTAAAATTAAGTAATGCAACCATTTTTATTAACAAGTTTTATGGAGGAATTTGTTAACACCTATATCAATTTCGTCACTTATGCTAACTTCATGCCAATTTTTGCTTATAAAAGTTACGAATGTCGGGTCAGTTTCCTGCGACTTGCCCATATGTATGTAAACATCATGAAAATATTTCAATTATATAATTACTCAACATTACTTAATGGAATTCTAGATTACTGGACTTTCCTTGTTTCCTTTAAGCTTTTTTTAATGCATTCGAATCTTTTGATTTTTTTAAATTAATTTTCCTTCTCAAGTTACTGGCAACAATGGCTGTAATATTTGTGTTGGTGTTAGTATTGCGGTTGTTATGGTCTGTTTGTTGTGTTGTTGACGTTAGTATTGGTGCTGTTACTGTTTGTTAGTTAAATGATGATTGTTATTGTTGTCGTTGTTTGGTGTTAGTTTCAACACGCAAAGTGTTTTATATAAGGAATTACCCTAAGACACGTTATGATAGTATTTTTAAAATTCATTTATATTTGTGTTCGAAGAGGAGTGCAATTTTCAGAGTATGCGTGCTTAAATAATTCTCCTACCGTTGCCCACAATTCACTTGTTTATCATTCTTAAATATGGGAAGCTTCAAAAAGGACAAGCACATTTGAAACAGACGATTTTTCATGACGATTTTTCATTTTGAAATTCTCTTGACTTCATATGCCCAATTAAGGGTTAAATGGGAAGCGGAAAATGATTTCATTGTGGTACCTATAGACTATGAAAACTAAATTGCTGTTAATATTGGCGGTTTGCTCTACACTATGGCGCAATGTTTCTTACAACAAGAAACAAAATAAATTTTTCGTGCTACATGCTAGATACACATAAAATCCTAAAAATCACTATATAATTTTTAACTAAGCAATTTAAAAAATTTAAAAAAATGTTAAGTGATGCACGAGCAAATAATTATTGCACAATATTGTCAACATATTACAAAATATCTCTTGTTGCGCAATATAAATCAAAAGACTTTTCATTTTGTTCAATAGATTGTGTCATATACATATATAATACACACTTATGCATTTTTATTGTACAATATTTATTATTGAACTATAATAATGCAAATGTGGTATTACTTTTAGAAAGATATATAAAGGAAAGCTTCAGTAATCACAACTGTTCTGCAAAAAAACTAAAAAAAAATTCAGGAGCAAGAACTTCATTATGTAATTTTAATGGACTTTTGTGTGCTGAATCCAAGTCTGTTCTCAGATTGTTTAAACCACGTCTCGTTCTTGAGCTATTTTCATTTAAATAAAATACTGATATTGGAATATAAATTACATATTTATTGTGATAAAAGTTAAAAATTAGACCCCTACACAAGACCACTCACAAGAACTTCTAAGAAATGGGGGACTTTTCAAATGCTTTACTACAGCGAAATCTTTTAAAACATACGCTAAACAACATTGTTGTCAAAACAGTTGCTTCAGTTTGTATTGGTCCATATGGTTAGATGACACCAATGCTAAAAGTTGCTTGGAAAATGAATTATTTGGAAAATTATATTATAAATTTCTATGTGAGAAATTATAATTCGGGTTAAGGGGAAAGAAAGTCAATAAATTATTTTAGGTTTCTTTCTTTCAATTATTTATTCAATACAATTATAAGATTTTGTATACTTATGTGTGTCTACAGCAACATCAACAATTAAATCCTCTTGGCCTTGGACATGTATAGATGAAGGTCACTCGCGCTGAGATTCCATTCTCTCTTTGTATTTGGAAAGCTTGAAATTTGGCAACTTTTATGAGTTCTTTGCCACACAAAAAAATCCATTACTTGGTGTGTTGGTCTTAAGAAATCTTTTCCTTTTTTTCTTTAAAATTTTTTTCGTTAATAATTGACAACTGGAAAATTACAACAAGGGTTGATATTTCAATGCGAGTACCTTTCATGTACAATTTACGATATTAATTCAATAATTCAAATTTTTGTTTAAATACAATAAAATAAATGTAATTTAATTAGTTACAAACGAATAAATTTTTTAAATCCTCTTGTTTTAATTAATTTTTTATTATTTTTAAATAAATTTTACAATAACAAACTTGTTGTACAAACTTAAGGCTTCATTAGTCTTTACTTTCTGTTGCTGTTCTGTGCCGTTTTTTTTTCTTTTTTTGTGCACAGTTATTGCAGGTATAAGAGTGAAGAAGAAAATACTTCGTTATGGAAGAATTTGTAATGCTTGCTTCTTCATGCACTTGGTCGCATACACAAACGTTATGCATATATATACATACGCACACACGTTGTGTCTATGATCTTATATTTTCCTGCGTTCAAACAAAACATCTATTGCCATTAGTTGTGTGCACTTGCTTTAAAAAACCACCCTTAAACACATAAAAGCTTACCTTCTACATCTTATAAACACACACTCAAACGTATAATATGCAAAATAACAAGCATACACGCATCAACACTACTTCTTTTGATTGTTTGTTATGAACAGGAAGTCTTCGTGTAACCACTAATATAAACATACATCAATACATACATATACCGTGCTTCGCTTATTAAACAACACCACTTATTATTGGTTTGTTATAATACATGCCATGACAATAGATTTAAAAACCAAGACGTATTTCAAGACTGTTTACGCTGCCCTCTATTACACGTTAATGGCTTCTATGATGTAAACTAAAACCATACAATTAAAATTAAATAACAGTAGAACATAAAAAATCAGTAGATTGAGAGAGCTTTCTTTTATACATTTTATCTGTTGTTTCATGATTAGTTTCCCAGCAGGAATCAGTTAATATTACCACTTGCCGATATACTTTTTTTCCATGTGCGCAATATCAGGTTACCATTCACCATACTTACCAGACAAAACGAAAAAAAATTTAAATGCGACAGCAGGAAGGTTTTTTAATGGTACTTTGTATCTGAGTTGCTGATATGAAAGAAGTTCGTGTACCAGTTCTTCGTGGTTTGGAGCCCTTCTATTTCCAATAAAATTGCGACATACATTTTTGAAACTTACAAATGCCCCTCTCTTGAAGCCGGTTAAAAATGCATGTAAAGGATCATCCAATAATGACTATCCAACTTCCATAGCTGATAGCTGTCATATGCACATATTTTGTAAAAAAAATAAATATTTTCCTTGCACAAAAATAGTGAACTAAATTTGAAAATAGTAACATGACACAACAACAACGAGAAAATTGGCGATTGTAATTTTAGTTCACATTTCACGTGAACTTTTATTCCCGAAAATGGTGACTGTTTTGAATGACTGGATATCGACCTACCCAGTTATGCAGCTCCGCAGAAAACGCTTTTAAGGTTTTCAATTTACATACAAGGAAATGAAGTCATGAAAAAATATTTATTTACTTATATGAAATTTTTACACAAAATAAAATACAAAATGCCAAATTATTTTGCTTCATTAGCTTTAAAAACTATTTTTTTTTAGTAATGACGCAATTGAAGTAAAGGAGAGATATGTATTTTGAAAGTGACTAACAAAATCTAGTTTACCGTAGTTAAAGCCATCATTTTCCTATTGACAAAAGGGATTATTTTTATTGAGAAAAAAAAAAACGTAAGACAACAAATGCAATATAAATTTATTCGAAAGATAATACTTATATATTTGCCTTATTCCACTTTCAGAATAAATGGCTCCCGTTAACCTTTAATGTATCGCTTTGTACTACGACATTTAATAAAAATCATATAAAATAAATTATTATCATATCATTATGCAACAATAATTAATCAGAATCCAAAAATTCTTAAATAAGAAAATAAAAATCAAGTAAGAGTACTATCCATTATTAAACAAGTTTTGATTTTAAAAAATCTGCAAGCAATTTTAACCTAATTACAACCTGCATTTGTGCATAATACGCAACATATCACAAAACTTCTTGAGGCTGATGAGTGACAACACTAATAGTTAAAGTACATTTTCACATAAAAATTTTGTTAAGGCTGGCTGTTTTGTCTGTCATTCTTTCATTTAGAAAATATATATTTATTTAGAAAAAAAAAGTATTTTTATTTATTTTTCTAGAACATCAAACCTTGTTTTAATTTTTAAATACAATTTTTGGCCGATGGTCTTAGTAGCTAGTGCTTCTTTCTTTCTTATATTGTTATTGTATTTATCTATAATATCAATATTAATAAATAAATAAATAAACAAATTAAATAATTTCTTAATATAAAGAAAAAATTAAGTTGATCTGGTTAATTTTATAAAAAAAATAAACTCTGCAACTCTGGAAACATTATTTTAAATTTCTCTGATTTCTTTTGGGAAAATATTTCCTTCTAAACATAAATTTCTCTGAAACTTTTTTTCGAATTTGCTGATTTTCTATAGCAATTTATTTCGAACCGAAGTCACAAGCTTTTCTGGGAGCTTCGGAAAACCGATTTCACCTACAGACAGATGGACGGACGGACGGACGAAGAGACGTATAAGCTTAACCATAACCATGCAAACCAGCTGTTGGGGCCAAACCCATAGGCGCAACACAATTTTTGATTATAGGTGACTTGCCATAAGGCCATAGCTATAACCATATGAACCAACTGAATTTTAGTTTTGGTTATGACTATTGTAATATGGTATGGTCACATCTAATTAAAGCTATAGATGGACATCGCTTATTCGTCTTCCCTATGCATAAGGACCCAGAATATATTTATTCGTCCCAGTAAAAAAAGAGACTCCAAAAAAGTCATGAAAATGTAGAGTTTACGATGCGGAAGTAGTGCAAATTTCGATCCGATCTAATGATTTTTACATAGGGTTGTCATTGCAAGAAGTTCTCTTTTTCGATGCCTGGTCACTGAATTGGAAGCGATATTAAGAAAAAATTCCCTTTTTTTTGTGTTCTATGATAATATTTTTATCGAGGAAAAATGGTTAATAGTTGCCTTTTTTAACAATTCGTTTCTTTTTATACGACTTTAAGCCCGAAACAGTGTTTTCATGTAAATTTAAGCAAATAACTTTTAAGCTTTAGACTAAAAATAGTTCATAAATTTCTTTAAAAATATAAATTGTTTTTAAATTCTGGTGAGTATTTTCTAACACTATTGAGGAGTTACAAGGTTTTGTGTGACTAAAATAAGCTTCTACATGGTTTTTTGCTCACTCTCGGCAAATTAAAAATATCGATTTTTTGGAAGCAAAGAAAATGTACTTCCGCTAGAATGACTTCCATTTTTTTCACAGGGCGTACTTTATGTGTCGCATATTAATGTTTTGGAAATAGCACACGCAATGACAATCCTAAATACATATGTATATCCTTTATCATTTTTGTTGAAGGATATACAAATCAAATATGAACACATTTTACCTGTCGTATCCTCATGACTATTTAAAACCAGTTGAAATTCATACGGGTGTTCGTACATTTTGGCATTAATGTGTGCGCATTGTGTTGCTTGCTGTTTCCATTATTAGTTTCATTATACAAACAGCAACAGCAACATACCACAATAACAACAACAACAACAACAACATTAGCAAAAAACGATAACAAAATGACAACAAACTAAATATTCATACTGCCGCAGGAATTTCAAACAAAAATAGAAATGTTGCCATAAGAATACTAAAAAGGCAATACAATAAATGAAACAGTTTTAATTTAAGTTGAGCAACACCGAATAATTTCTAACTTAATAACGCAGGCTGTCAAACGGAGTCAAAAAAATATAACTCTATTGAATTACATTTGAGATGCGTAGTGGCATATCGAACCATAATCGCCTACAAAGCTTAACCCATACCTTTGTGGACCTCGTTTTTTTTTTCTTTTTGACGAAAACCCATTATTTACAATCGCAAATAGTTGAGTTCGGTAAAAAAAATCAAGTTCGACAATTATGTCGTTTAAGCTTTTTTTTTGGCGGTTATGGCATGATATGTTAAAAATATTTTTTAAGTTGTATAAAGCTATTTTTACCCGACTACAGTAAAGGCCTAAAGGAGAGGTTATTTATATGTTTAGCATTCTTACAATTTTGTTCTGAAGCACGTTCCATTTTTACACCTAAGTAACTTATTCGACTTCGATTTGTAGGCTAAATTTGTTCACTTCAATTCAAAATTGTGGACGTGGTATGGCGTCACGTCAGGCACTCAAATCAAAACCTTTAATTATGGCTATCATATAAAATGGCATAACAATAGTTTTATAACACTTATCAGTAGGTAAAAACTGCTTAAGTCATAATTTACTATTTTGTGCAAGATCACTTTTTAAACCTCTTATTTTCCATGATAAAATGTGTTGCGGCGCAACTAAACTCTAGTTTTATTTTGTCCTTTACTTCTTTAGAAGATCTCATTAATTCATAAAAATATTTCATTCATTAAGGTCGGTACCTTGGTAATAAATTTTGGTTTATATGATACTGATACTTTTGCAATTTAAAATAAATAATAATTAAAAAAAGCTGTAATACTAGTATATATTTTATCACTTCATTGTGAATAAATTCAGAAGTAAAGGAATGATTTTTAATAAATGTGGCACATTTTATTTATAACATATGAAGGTTTCACAATTAATAATAAAATATCAAAATTTTCTTCAGTATAAAATTTTAATGAGTCTTTTAAAAAACGATTTTCTAAATTTTTTTTAAAAAATTTATTGTTTTGTATAAAACTTTCTGAATATCTCCGAAACCAAAAGAATTTTAATTGAATTAATGAGGACGTAATTTAAAAGTCAATTTGTTTTCTAGCCTTCTGTGTATTTTTTTATTTTAACAAAGAACTTGTTCTAAAGTAAATGCAAATTATATGATGCAGCATCCTCTTTTTTCAGAGCCAATTCAAAAAAAAAATGATTTAGAGGGATTGATACATAGTACTTAGTGTATACAAATTGACTACGAAACCTTTGACCTTACACAATAAATTTCATGTTGTTGACCTGTGTAATAGATAAAAATACTGAACTTCCTGATAAAGGTTTAGTTTTAATTTAATGCTTATGTTGCTGACAAACTTTAGTACTACTAATGCTACTACTATCATTTGTGTAGTGTAATTCAAATGCATGTTTTATGACTTAACTAACTGATTATGATTTCATGTAGATTTTAAATTCTGTTAATAGAAAAGCAAAATAACTATTATAAGCAACATAAATAAATACATATTTCCAAACCAAGTAGTAGTATTGTATACAATATTGAGGTTTACTTGCACTCTTCGTTCAGGTTTTTCATTTTTCAATAGCCTAAAAATTAATTACGTATAGACTGGTTAATGCGATATGATGCAAACATAAATGGATTAAAAATTGGCAAGAAAAATAACATGAAATGGTAATGGTAACATCACCAGCAACCTGCAGCAACATACTTAACAATTCGGTTAACGTATTATATATTCAAAGGCTTTATTTCCGTGCCCAACCAAAATATCATACTAATACATTAGCTTGAATATCCGGCAGCATCCGACTTCATACATGCAAAAACTAGTACACACAAATGAAGTAAACTTACACAAATGCAAATTCCACATATCCATACATACATATAAGCAACAATATAATATATTATTAAAGTTTTTCAGAGAGAGATAGTCTTCCTCACCTTTAATCGTAATGCTGGAGGTCAACAGATATACAGTGATTATCGCTTACATGCGGCCGTCTTAAATGAGTTCCCCGTTTTAATGCACAAAAAATTTTGGTATGTAAAAAAATGTCCCTTATATTTCAAGAGAACATTTTCACTTCAATGCACACCGAAAGAATTTTGCTTCATAAATCCAACGAAACAATTTTTTCACAAATCTTATGATAATTTCAAAAATCTAATGACAATTTCACGAATATTGTGAAAGTAACAATAGTAACAATATTTCATTGGATTTATGACAACAATATTTTTTAATTATTAATATTTAAGAATCACTGTAAATTGTTGCTTGAAATAAACATATAAACATAAGTACATACATTACATTAAAGCAATTAATTCAAAGATTAAATTCTTTAAAGCTAAAAAATATAATAAAATATATAGCAATTTAGAAATTCATTATAGCTATGAAATGTATTCGTTCTCCCAATGAAGATTTCATTGTAGTCATGAAAGTCTGATAAATTAAATGTATTTCAACAGTTGTCAACCAAAAGCTTGCATCAAAAGTAGTTCTGTATGATTGTTGACTTACTCTTTCTATGCATATTTACACATACAGTTTAAATTAAGTTATTTCGTTGTTATAACAAAGTTATTTCATTTTTTTTATGAAGTTATTTCATTGTTTTAATGAAATAATATCGTTATTTCGTTGGAAATTATCTCGTTTGAAATTATCTCATTGTTTAAATGAAAATAATTTGTGGTTTTAATGAAATTATTTCGTCGTTTTAATGAAATTATTTCGTTGTTTCGATGAAGTTCTTTCATTGCATTGATGAGACTGTTTAATACACTTGACGTAGTTTTCATTAAAATAATTTTAACGAAACTGGTTTCATTAATCCAACGAAGCCTGACGTTGGTTGAATTTTAATGATTTTTTTCATTTGGTTAATGTCGATATTGACAGAAGTTATGAAAAAAATTCTTTCACTGTAGTAATATAACGCATATTAGAAAGAATTTTGCTGTTCAAAGTTTTCGTTAGTAAATCAAGGAACCTCAGAATTTTCATATTTTTGTTATAAATATCACATTTAAGTCATGCCACCTCAAGGCATGATATGTTTTGAGTATCCTTGGAAATCGCGGGATTCTCAGTAAAAAAAATTAAATTTGGTTTTATATATTGTGAATTCATTTTATAGATTTCTGAAAATATTGATTAATAACATTTAAGGTGAATATTTTTTTTATTATTTCGTTGCGGCTTAAGAAACTCATGGGTAGATCCCTAAGAAAAAGAAAACCTTGAATGAGCTAAAAACCGTCATATCAAAATGTTATTAAGAATTACATACACAAATGTAATAAATTAAGCAAAAACCAACAAAAATTCTATAAGCTTAATGTCAAATGTATATCCTTCGGTTTTTTTATAAACTATTACATTTTGTTAACATTTTTTTTTGCAAGATATACACATAATAAAAAATCAGTTAATAAAACTATATAGAAAATGAAAATCTAAAATGAGAATAACCCTAATGCGATAAACAAACTCATAAAAAGCTTTAAAGTAGTTTTATAAAATATGAGTTCAAGGTTTTGAAGATATTCAAAAATCTCGTTACTAAGCAGTAGTGTGTGTAAGCCACTTATATTAATTTTTTATTCAAGATAGAACACAATATAACTAATTATATAAACTGCGTTATTAAATGCCAAAAGATAAGACTATGCTGCAATAGGGTAACGAGACTTTATCTACAAACGATTACTTCTTTTATTTTTGCAAAAAAAAATTATACATAATTTTAAGCTTCCATATCTTTTGAAAATATTCAACTCTAAGTCAGAGAAATATCATACGTATCTTTTTATGACTACCTCAGTTGGAGCTTGAATTTTAGTCTTACCATGATTCTAGTTGGATTAAAGGGCTGCGAGGCTTATAAATAAATAATAAAAAAATGGAAGAAGTAGAGATAAAGAAAAGTGCCATGTTCCGGCCAATGCGCGCAGTGTGTATATTTACAGGAAGCCATTAGAGCTGTTTTTAATCCCCCATAACTTTGTTCCCGGCAATCATAAATTATTAAATTTAAACCATAATTAGAATAAATTTATGTAACCTCATGTGCAAAGTTTGAAGGTTTTACAATGAAAGTTTCCGGAGATATGGAGTTGCAAAAAGTGCATATTTTAAGACACACTCACTGACCACTGACACACTCATCAAATTGATGAAGCAGTTCCGCTATAGCTAGAAAGCTGAAATTTGTTACACGAGTAGATCTAGGTAAGCAATGAACTACAAAAATCTGAAAACCTGAAAATTTTAACAAGGAGGCAGGGTTACGCCCATAAAAATTAAAATTTGCGCTAGTAAGCTGAAATTTGGTACAAAACTAGAACTAAGTGAGTACTCACTTAAAAAATCTGAAAACTCGAAAATTTTAACCAAGGGTGCGGGGCTACGCCCATAATGTTAAGAATTAAAAAAACATTTCTATGGCGCTTAACTCAAGCAATTTTATTAAAATTTGCCACACATGTTGCAATAATACAAGGCTCTAGATTTTTATTGCAAAAAGTGGGCGTTAACACGCCCATACAATTTAAGCCTGCTATTTCATGTGTTTCAAGTCAGCAGATTTAAATATACTACTTATTTAAATATTAATATCCGTTTCCAATGAAACTTGACACGTATGATTGGCACTGGCAAAAAATTTAATTAAAAAAAGTGGGCGGAAATACGCCCATAAGAATTAAATAATTAAATTTTAGCTAGAGAGCTGAAGTTTGATACGCAAGTAGGTCAAGATGAGAAACCAAATAGAAAAATCTAAAAACACAAATATTTTAACCAGGAGTGGCAGAGGCACGATAATTTTTTACTGAAGGTTTTAACTAAAGCTATAACTAAAAGCTATTATCTTAAAAAGGGTGCGATGGTAATTGAGCACTGCTCATAACAAAATCTTGAGTTTAAAAAAGTGACGGAGACTGGGGGTAACGGCCATAACATTTCAAGCTAGAATTTGCACTAGAGATCTTAAATTCAATACACAAATAAATCTAAATTAGAGATCACAAAGAAAGATTTTAAATCCTGGAAGTTTCAATAAGGGGCATGGACACGCACTTTAAGTTTAACACTAAGAATTTAAGTTAAAGGATTTACGAACAAGAAAAATCTGAAAAAAAATTAGGGAAGTAGGGCCACGTTTATCAAATTTGTATTGAAATATTATACGGAATGGAACTGAAATTTTGCGCAAAACAATAGGCTTATGTAAGTTACCAACTAGATAAATTTAAAACACAAGCTACTGTATTGAAACATTGCATGCACATTTCACTCATGCTAGCATTTAGTTTCGCGCTTTCTAAAGGACTTCGTCTGAGCAGACTTTACTACACTAAAATTTACACTATATTTTACATATTTCTACTCGGATGACTCTTAAAAATTTAGTCAAATTACTCGGTCCTTATTATGACACACTGGTGCACATATCACCCTATAACCCAATATTTTATGTAACTCTGCCTTTTGAACTGGCTCAGACATTATGAATAGAACTATAACAGACTAGAAATTTAAAGTTTAAAAAGCTTTATTAAGAAAACCTTCCAAAAAGTAATCAGATCCTCACAAAGACATAAATGTGAAAAAAGGCCAAGTTTCTTTCCAAAATTTCGGTGCTCAAAAGTAGTGAGATACAAATTTTGACCAAGTTCGTGTATTGTACCAAATACGAACTTGGTAAAAATTTGTATCTCACTACTTTTGAGAGCCGAAATTTTGGAAAGGAACTTGGCCTTTTTTCACATTTATGTTTTTTTGAGGATGTTTGTTTCTCTAAGCTAAACATTAAAAGTGTATTGATATACTACGTGCATGAAATAAGTCTTAACACTTAAAGATAGTAACAATGTGTTAAAAGATTTAGTTTTTATTTCACACTAAATTTGTTGGATACAACAAATCTCCAATTAAATAATTTTCAATAATCAATTTAAATTTTTTTTAATAACAAAATATTTTACTATATAAGTAATATAATAATTGGGGATTATGTGTGCGTTAACAAAGTTAAACTTAAATAATTTTCTATTTAATAATTATGCTGAAAGAATACTGCCATATAGAGCAAATATAATTATAAGATCCGTAAAAAATTCTGCTCGTATAGGAATGGGAATGCGATGTTATATGTTGTTCTTTGACAATGTATTAAAAAAAAATGAACTTTTATTAATTGCTTGCTATCTTAAAGTTTAAATAAAACCAAGTGTATGGGACATATTTATTTGTTTGAAAGCTCTTTCGATATTTTTTGTATGGAATATGGGTGGCGTTGGCTGATGTACTCGTATTTAGGACGTTGACTACAAAACCAAACATTTTGGCCTCCAGCCCGGTCTTCGACAGTTATTTAAACAATAACACCACGCGTTGTTCTGACGTGTATTAGTGTATATTTGTAAATGTTGTTGTAGGAAAGTATAACTGATGAAGACATAGACACTGGTCACTAAACTACACCAGCTTCAGCGAATGTCTATCCTATTGTAACATCAGATCACTCTCCTTCGTCGGTAGTGCGTAGCAGAACTACCAGCGAAGTAAAATAAACAATAAGATTACAATTAAGCATAGCTTTAAGAATCTAATACGCCCCACTGACGGCAGAGGCGTTGCAACACTGCATTACTAAGACAGCATGCAAGAACCCAGATTTGCAAAATAATGAAGCTTTCCTCTATCCCTTTCTTCACCACCTGTCTTCTCTATCACTATCCTTTTACTAAAGGAAGTAATAGTAGTAGGCACTCATTGGCTTCTCTTAAAAAAGACCATGACTCTGGCACTTAAATTAGGCTGGATCTGATAAATACTATGGTTTGTCTTAACTTAGAGTGCCGAGGTACTTCATAGCCTAGAAATGTGACTCAGGAAAACTCCACAAGGAAAGCTTTAAGTTTTTCAAATCGTAGTACGATATCGGTGGCCAGTTCACTTCATCTCCACGTAAGATAATCACTCATAAGAAATGTCGAATATGGCACAAGCTAAATGGCACGTAGTACCGTGTTCTTGTTCATATTAAGTAAATCTGACCAATAAAAAAAACTTGGTAATCATCGAATTATTGTGCTTGCCGCACAGTGGGTTAATTCATAACTCCACACCTGCAATAGTTAGATTCACTAAATTTGATATAGATGGATCGTAAAATTAGCTACATGCTCCACCAAAATCTTGGCAGTATAGCAGGTGAAAGACGGATACCTCTCCCCCAGCAGGAACAAAATGTATATAATAATGTTTAACCAACAAAACAAGCAACGATTCATGGTTTGTTTATCCTGTTGAATTGCTTGAAATTGAATGACAGTGGATACGAATTATTTAAAAAAAAATCTTAACAAGTCTTAATAAATTATCACGCGTGACTCATACGTGACTCACGCGTGACTTATGCGTGACGCATGTGCATTTCTAATAAAAGCACATAAATCATTAGAAATAACATAATATGAATATAATATTAACTGCTCCTTCCCATTGGACCGCTAAGTCACTCTGGAACTAGTCTCGTAACTAACTTAGCTTAGTTGGATATGTGTATTTAATTGTATTTGTAACAATAAAAAAATTTATGAGTTTTCAACTGTTACTGCTATAAATGTGGAAATGACATTTATATTATTCTACACCAATTAGAAGTTTCCCTATAAGACAGTTCAGTGACAATTTGCAAAGTGCATACAAAGTCACAATTAACACCAACCTATGCCATCCTCATGTAAAAGTGTTTGGTCAGTTTTATAATAAGTGCTAGAACTCAAAATTCTCCCTGTAACTTCAGGGCCGATCACATTGCTAGTATTATATAAGATGCACTTCCTGCAAGGGTTTGTGTGAGATCTGTCAGAGGAGTATCTAAATTATGCTAATTGACTGCGTCAAAGAACAAGGAAATATATCTGGTTACATGATTAAATTTTATGTAGGGGTTTTAAATTTCCATAAACTAGACTATTTTCCCATTGTGCAAAGAACTACTAACTTAGTATATTTGCTTTAGTTTGACGCAATACGTCTTCTTAAATATAATTTATGCAAAGTCGTACCTTTTCATTATGCATAATTAGTATCACTCTCAATATCCGTAATAAAAATATTTAATACAAATTACCAGTTAGTTGTACTACAAATGCTATAGATAACATTTCTAAGCAAAGGATTAAATTTAATATACTATAAAATGATATAATACCGTATTATTATAATTGGTTTTGTTCATTTAAAAAGCTAAAGTTACAGTTAGACGTGCCATAGTCGCGTTAGCTAAAGTAGTTAGCACGTTGACTACAAAACCGAAAGTTCTACGATCGACCCCTCTCTCCGACACCACGCATTTTTCTGATGTGCATTAATGTTCCTTTGTATCAGTTGTTTTAGGAAATAATATTGGTACTAAGCATAGCTTTGAAAATTTAATACGCCTCATTGATACCGCAGCCGCTGCAACACTGCATTATTAAATAAATTCAGTAAATTGCGAATTTGACTCGCACACGAAGGGTTCCGTACGGACACTATAATATATAGTTTTTGAATTTTTTTTTTTGTTCTTAAGATTTTTTCGATTTGGGCGTTTTGGCGCTTTTCTTGCTTTTTTTCGGTTTTGGCACTTTTTTAAGCTTTGGCGCTTTTTTAGTTTTCGGCTCTTTTTTCTCATTTTAGCGATATTTTTCGGTTTTTCACAGCTTGGCGATTTTTTTAATTTCGGCGATGTTTTCATTTTGGTGATTTTTTTTTCGTTTTAGTCATTTATACATTTCTTCGGCTTTTGGCGATTTATTTAAGTTTTAGAAATTGTTTTTAATCTGGCGATTTTTTTTTCGTTTTGGCGATTTTTTCGGTTTTTGGTGATTTTTTTACTTCGGTGATTTTATAAATTTGGGATTTTTTAGTTTAACCGTTTTTGAAAATTTCAAGAGTTTACTTCTTACGGTTTCCAAGATACGGCAAGTTGTCAAAATTACATTAAGTGATAGAACACCATTTAATTTAATTTAATTTTTAATTTTAGTGTCAATTGTTGTAGTCTGTATATAAAATACACTAACTTTACAAATTTCAAGTGGGATTTTAACATTTTTCGTTGATCGTTTTGGAGCGCCCTTAAATTTTTAACTCTCATGTATTTGTTGCAGTAGCTTTTACTTCTCTCGAGAAAATAGCCTGTGACGGACAGATGGACAGGCGGACAGCGTAACGAAAACAATAGGGTTCTTTTTCACCTTTGGTGTATGGGAACCCTAAAAAACTGCCAAAAAGCAGAGTTGTAAAAGAATGAAGCTTTCCTCTTTCTTTTCCTTCACTAACTGTCTTCTCTATCATTATTCTTTTTCAAAAAAAAGGTAACAACTAGTAATAATAGTATCCATTCGTTGCCCGATTGGTACTTCCCTTAAAAAAAATTAAAAAACAGCTGTTCGAAACACATTTAAAGCCAATTTTATATTATATGAAGGTTCCATAATGCCATAAGTATTGATATGAATTGAGTTTTGGTTCTTCGCTCGCAGCGCTAAAAATAATTGATTTTTTTTATTTATCATTGTGGTATTGGCCACATTATGGCTACGACGTTATGTTATTATGGCACATCTAATTGAAGCTTTAAGCACAACATTTTTCTGTGCGTATGTATATTTAATAAAAATAATATTTTTTTGTTCTGATATGCATATGATTGTGCATGTATATTTTTTTCTTTCTTTAAAACTTCTTATAAATATCAATGACATAATAACATCGAGATCAGTTAAAATTAAACCGTCAAAATGAAAACATCTAATGTGTTTTATCTTGTTCTTATAAGCAACTTTCTACAACTTATACCTGCTCAAACTCTGGCAGCAGGCTACTCAACGCAATCTTACCCGCAATTTTCTGAAGATATGCTTAATTCTTATCAAGATTTTGCTGTTAGAGCAATGAAAAGGGCCATTAAATCGAAGCGATTAAACGAATACAATGAACTATTGAAAGCAATGCACAGCAATTTAAATGATAAAAAGATTGGTGAGATTTTGCATAAAGCATCAGATCGAGTTGTTTCAATGTCTGGCTCCGAAATAAATCTTAATAATTTGTGGATAATTAATAATTCAGAATTTCAACAACTTTTTGATACTATGGTGGCCGCTGAATTGCGCCTGTATGAAACTTCAGCCAACAACTATACATTTGCCAATATGCTAGGTAAAATTAAAAACGATAACTCATTATTTAAAAACACAGATTCTTCACTACGCTCCAAAATATTTTCTACGGCATGGAAAAAGTTGCCCAAGTCCTTACCAATGTTGATTTTGATGCCAACCTTTTGCATTGCAAATGGTCACTATGGTACTTTTCCTTACACTGCCACTCTGGAAAATGCAAGCGATAAAAGAAAAGAGCATAAAATTTGGCTTTGGCATGACATTGGTAGTTTGGATGCTACAAGCCGCATTAAGGCCGAAGTTTTGACCGAGTCTGCCGATAGTAAAAATCAACTTAAAGTCTCCTTTAAAGGCGATGCTTACAATATGTATTACTACATTAACACTACTACCAGCACGGTGTTTGGGTGGAATGCTGAAGGCACTCCTTCCAATTACAAATGGAATGTTCTGGCTTTGAATGATAATTTTCTTAGAATTTATCAAAGTCCTTATATATTGTGTGCCATGCAGGATTTAGATGGCGAAAGACGTGCCCTTGGAGTTCGCAAAATAACCGCCGCAAGTGTGGGAAGCAATGACTGTGTTTGGATGATCCAGGATTGTCCTTTTGATGTTGATGAATTTATTGTAGAATGAAAATAACTTTAAATAAGATAGTTTTATAATCATGCAATTTGTATTTATTGTTTTGTATTTTTTGTTTATTGTTTTATTTAATAAAAATAATATTTAAGCCTGTTGTTAATTTATTTAAAAATTTATAGTTAATCTTTTTGAACTATCCAAAAGGTTTGACGGCCATTGAAATTCCAATGAAATATTATTTTTTTTTAAATTTATTACACCCCAATTTCTTCAGGGATATTTTTAGGGTTATAGCTAGAAAGCTGAAATTTGTTACACGAGTAGATCTAGGTGAACAATGAACTACAAAAATCTGAAAACCTGAAAATTTTAACAAGGGGGCAGGGTTACGCCCATAAAAATTAAAATTTGCACTAGTGAGCTGAAATTTGGTACAAAAGTAGAACTAAGTGAGTACTCACCTAAAAAAATCTGATAACACGAAAAATTTAACCAAGGGTTCGGCGCTACGCCCATAATGTTAAGAATTAAAAAAAACATTTCTAAGGCGTTTAGCTCAAGCGATTTTATACAAATTTGGCACAGATGTTGCAGTAATACAAGGCTATAAATTTTTATTGAAAAAAGTGGGCGTTAACAAGCCCATACAATTTAAGCCTCCTATTTCATGTGTTTCGGGTCAGCACATTTAAATGTACTATTTATGTATTTACTATTATCCGTTTCCAACGAAACTAAACAGGAAAGATAACTGTTAGCCAAATAAAAATTTCGGCTTAAAAAAAGTAGGCAGGAACACGCCCATAAGATTAAAAATTAAAATTTGCGCTAGTGAGCTGAAAGTTGATAAACGAGTAGTTATAGATTAACAAATTACTAGAAAAATCTGAAAACCATAACATTTTACTTAGGAGGGCGGGGCTGCGTGCAGAAGGCTCAGAATTTAAAAAAGAAATCTAGGGCGTTAAACTCAAGTGGTTTTATTGAAATTTGGCATACATGCTGCAATAATACAAGGCTATAAATTTTCGTTGAAAAAGTGGGCTTTAACACGCCCACACAATTTAAGCCTCCTATTTCATGTACTTCGGGTCAGCATATTTTAATATACTACATATTTATATATTTATTAGTATCTGTTTTCAACGAAACTCGTCAGGAAAGATAACTAATGGCTACAGCAGGTATTGAGATTAAAAAAGTGGGTGTTATCACGCCCATAAGCACAACATAAACAAAATATGCGCTAGTTAGCTAAAATTTAATTTAAACAAGTAGGTCTAGATTAGCAACTAACTAGAAAAATCTGAAAACCCAGATATTTTGACGGGGATATTCCAATAAAGCACACAATTAAAAGAGCAAATTTAAAATGTTTATATCAAGCGTTTTTATTTGGCACAAATCTTGAAATAATGCAAATTTATAAAATATCGTTGAAAAAAGGGGAAGTTAACACGCCCATACAATTTAAACCTCCCATTTCATGTACTTCGGATCAGCAGATTTAAATATACTATTTATTTAATTATTAATATCCGTTTCCAATGAAACTTGACACGTACTTGGCACTTGGCACTGGCAAAAAATTTAATTAAAAAAAGTGGGCGAAAATACGCCCATAAGAATTAAATAATTAAATATGAGAAATGAGAAACCAAATAGAAAAATCTAAAAACCCAAATATTTTAACCAGAAGTTGCAGAGCCAACGATAATTTTGTAGCTTTTTACTGAAGCTTTAACTAAAAGCTATCATCTTAAAAAGTGTACGATGATATTTGAGCGCTGCTTATAACAAATTCTTCAGTTTAAAAAAGTGAAGGATAGTGGGAGTAATGGCCATAACATTTCAAGCTAGAATGTGCACTAGAGATCTTAAATTCAATACACAAATAAATCTAAATTAGAGATCACAAAGAAAGATTTTAAATCCTGGAAGTTTCAATAAGGGGCATGGACACGCACTTTAAGTTTAACACTAAGAATTTAAGTTAAAGGATTTACGAACAGGAAAAATCTGAAAAAAAATTAGGGAAGTAGGGCCACGTTTATCAAATTTGTATTGAAATATTATACGGAATGGAACTGAAATTTTGCGCAAAACAATAGGCTTATGTAAGTTACCAACTAGATAAATTTAAAACACAAGCTACTGTATTGAAACATTGCATGCACATTTCACTCATGCTAGCATTTAGTTTCGCGCTTTCTAAAGGACTTCGTCTGAGCAGACTTTACTACACTAAAATTTACACTATATTTTACATATTTCTACTCAGATGACTCTTAAAAATTTAGTCAAATTACTCGGTCCTTATTATGACACACTGGTGCACATATCACCCTATAACCCAATATTATATGTAACTCTGCCTTTTGAACTGGCTCAGACATTATGAATAGAACTATAACAGACTAGAAACTTAAGAGTTTAAAAAGCTTTATTAAGAAAACCTTCCAAAAAGTAATCAGATCCTCACAAAGACATAAATGTGAAAAAAGGCCAAGTTTCTTTCCAAAATTTCGGTGCTCAAAAGTAGTGAGATACAAATTTTGACCAAGTTCGTGTATTGTACCAAATACGAACTTGTTAAAAATTTGTATCTCACTACTTTTGAGGGCCGAAATTTTGGAAAGGAACTTGGCCTTTTTTCACATTTATGTTTTTTTGAGGATGTTTGTTTCTCTAAGCTAAACATTAAAAGTGTATTGATATACTATGTGCATGAAATAAGTCTTAACACTTAAAGATAGTAACAATGTGTTAAAAGATTTAGTTTTTATTTCACACTAAATTTGTTGGATACAAAAAATCTCCAATTAAATAATTTTCAATAATCAATTTAAATTTTTTTTAATAACAAAATATTTTACTATATAAGTAATATAATAATTGGGGATTATGTGTGCGTTAACAAAGTTAAACTTAAATAATTTTCTATTTAACAATTATGCTGAAAGAATACTGCCATATAGAGCAAATATAATTATAAGATCCGTAAAAAATTCTGCTCGTATAGGAATGGGAAGGCGATGTTATATCTTGTTCTTTGACATTGTATTAAAAAAAATGAACTTTTATTAATTGCTTGCTATCTTAAAGTTTAAATAAAACCAAGTGTACGGGACATATTTATTTGTTTGAAAGCTCTTTCAATATTTTTTGTATGGAATATGAGTGGCGTTGGCTGATGTACTCGTATTTAGGACGTTGACTACAAAACCAAACATCTTGGCCCCCAGCTCGGTCTTCGACAGTTATTTAAACAATAACACCACGCGTTGTTCTGACGTGTATTAGTGTCTATTTGTAAATGTTGGTGTAGGAAAGTATAACTGATGAAAACATAGACACTGGTCTCTAAACTACACCGGCTTCAGCGAATGTCAATCCTATTGTAACATCAGATCACTCTCCTTCGTCGGTAGTGCGTAGCAGAACTACCAGCGAAGTAAAATAAACAATAAGATTACAATTAAGCATAGCTTTAAGAATCTAATACGCCCCACTGACGGCAGAGGCGTTGCAACACTGCATTACTAAGACAGCATGCAAGAACCCAGATTTGCAAAATAATGAAGCTTTCCTCTATCCCTTTCTTCACCACCTGTCTTCTCTATCACTATCCTTTTACTAAAGGAAGTAATAGTAGTAGGCACTCATTGGCTTCTCTTAAAAAAGACCATGACTCTGGCACTTAAATTAGGCTGGATCTGATAAATACTATGGTTTGTCTTAACTTAGAGGGCCGAGGTACTTCATAGCCTAGAAATGTGACTCAGGAAAACTCCACAAGGAAAGCTTTAAGTTTTTCAAATCGTAGTACGATATCGGTGGCCAGTTCACTTCATCTCCACGTAAGATAATCACTCATAAGAAATGTCGAATATGGCACAAGCTAAATGGCACGTAGTACCGTGTTCTTGTTCATATTAAGTAAATCTGACCAATAAAAAAAACTTGGTAATCATCGAATTATTGTGCTTGCCGCACAGTGGGTTAATTCATAACTCCACACCTGCAATAGTTAGATTCACTAAATTTGATATAGATGGATCGTAAAATTAGCTACATGCTCCACCAAAATCTTGGCAGTATAGCAGGTGAAAGACGGATACCTCTCCCCCAGCAGGAACAAAATGTATATAATAATGTTTAACCAACAAAACAAGCAACGATTCATGGTTTGTTTATCCTGTTGAATTGCTTGAAATTGAATGACAGTGGATACGAATTATTTAAAAAAAAATCTTAACAAGTCTTAATAAATTATCACGCGTGACTCATACGTGACTCACGCGTGACTTATGCGTGACGCATGTGCATTTCTAATAAAAGCACATAAATCATTAGAAATAACATAATATGAATATAATATTAACTGCTCCTTCCCATTGGACCGCTAAGTCACTCTGGAACTAGTCTCGTAACTAACTTAGCTTAGTTGGATATGTGTATTTAATTGTATTTGTAACAATAAAAAAATTTATGAGTTTTCAACTGTTACTGCTATAAATGTGGAAATGACATTTATATTATTCTACACCAATTAGAAGTTTCCCTATAAGACAGTTCAGTGACAATTTGCAAAGTGCATACAAAGTCACAATTAACACCAACCTATGCCATCCTCATGTAAAAGTGTCTGGTCATTTTTATAATAAGTGCTAGAACTCAAAATTCTCCCTGTAACTTCAGGGCCGATCACATTGCTAGTATTATATAAGATGCACTTCCTGCAAGAGTTTGTGTGAGATCTGTCAGAGGAGTATCTAAATTATGCTAATCGACTGCGTCAAAGAACAAGGAAATATATCTGGTTACATGATTAAATTTTATGTAGGGGTTTTAAATTTCCATAAACTAGACTATTTTCCCATTGTGCAAAGAACTAACTTAGTATATTTGCTTTAGTTTGACGCAATACGTCTTCTTAAATATAATTTATGCAAAGTCGTACCTTTTCATTATGCATAATTAGTATCACTCTCATTATCCGTAATAAAAATATTTAATACAAATTACCAGTTAGTTGTACTACAAATGCTATAGATAACATTTCTAAGCAAAGGATTAAATTTAATATACTATAAAATGATATAATACCGTATTATTATAATTGGTTTTGTTCATTTAAAAAGCTAAAGTTACAGTTAGACGTGCCATAGTCGCGTTAGCTAAAGTAGTTAGCACGTTGACTACAAAACCGAAAGTTCTACGATCGACCCCTCTCTCCGACACCACGCATTTTTCTGATGTGCATTAATGTTCCTTTGTATCAGTTGTTTTAGGAAATAATATTGGTACTAAGCATAGCTTTGAAAATTTAATACGCCTCATTGATACCGCAGCCGCTGCAACACTGCATTATTAAATAAATTCAGTAAATTGCGAATTTGACTCGCACACGAAGGGTTCCGTACGGACACTATATATGTAATACAATACGAATTTTTCAGCCAATATAATATATAGTTTTTGAATTTTTTTTTTTCGTTCTTAAGATTTTTTCGATTTTGGGCGTTTTGGCGCTTTTCTTGCTTTTTTTTCGGTTTTGGCACTTTTTTTAAGCTTTGGCGCTTTTTTAGTTTTCGGCTCTTTTTTCTCATTTTAGCGATATTTTTCGTTTTTTCACAGCTTGGCAATTTTTTCATTTTGGTGATTTTTTTTTCGTTTTAGACATTTATACATTTCTTCGGTTTTTGGCGATTTATTTTAGTTTTAGAAACTGTTTTTAATGTGGCGATTTTTTTTCGTTTTGGCGATTTTTTCGGTTTTTGGTGATTTTTTTACTTCGGTGATTTTATATTTTTGGGATTTTTTAGTTTAACCGTTTTTGAAAATTTCAAGAGTTTACTTCTTACGGTTTCCAAGATACGGCAAGTTGTCAAAATTACATTAAGTGATAGAACACCATTTAATTTAATTTAATTTTTAATTTTAGTGTCAATTGTTGTAGTCTGTATATAAAATACACTAACTTTACAAATTTCAAGTGGGATTTTAACATTTTTCGTTGATCGTTTTGGAGCGCCCTTAAATTTTTAACTCTCATGTATTTGTTGCAGTAGCTTTTACTTCTCTCGAGAAAATAGCCTGTGACGGACAGATGGACAGGCGGACAGCGTAACGAAAACAATAGGGTTCTTTTTCACCTTTGGTGTATGGGAACCCTAAAAAACTGCCAAAAAGCAGAGTTGTAAAAGAATGAAGCTTTCCTCTTTCTTTTCCTTCACTAACTGTCTTCTCTATCATTATTCTTTTTCAAAAAAAAGGTAACAACTAGTAATAATAGTATCCATTCGTTGCCCGATTGGTACTTCCCTTAAAAAAAATTAAAAAACAGCTGTTCGAAACACATTTAAAGCCAATTTTATATTATATGAAGGTTCCATAATGCCATAAGTATTGATATGAATTGAGTTTTGGTTCTTCGCTCGCAGCGCTAAAAATAATTGATTTTTTTTATTTATCATTGTGGTATTGGCCACATTATGGCTACGACGTTATGTTATTATGGCACATCTAATTGAAGCTTTAAGCACAATATTTTTCTGTGCGTATGTATATTTAACAAAAATAATATTTTTTTGTTCTGATATGCATATGATTGTGCATGTATATTTTTTTCTTTCTTTAAAACTTCTTATAAATATCAATGGCATAATAAGATCGAGATCAGTTAAAATTAAACTGTCAAAATGAAAACATCTAATGTGTTTTATCTTGTTCTTATAAGCAACTTTCTACAACTTATACCTGCTCAAACTCTGGCAGCAGGCTACTCAACGCAATCTTACCCGCAATTTTCTGAAGATATGCTTAATTCTTATCAAGATTTTGCTGTTAGAGCAATGAAAAGGGCCATTAAATCGAAGCGATTAAACGAATACAATGAACTATTGAAAGCAATGCACAGCAATTTAAATGATAAAAAGATTGGTGAGATTTTGCATAAAGCATCAGATCGAGTTGTTTCAATGTCTGGCTCCGAAATAAATCTTAATAATTTGTGGATAATTAATAATTCAGAATTTCAACAACTTTTTGATACTATGGTGGCCGCTGAATTGCGCCTGTATGAAACTTCAGCCAACAACTATACATTTGCCAATATGCTAGGTAAAATTAAAAACGATAACTCATTATTTAAAAACACAGATTCTTCACTACGCTCCAAAATATTTTCTACGGCATGGAAAAAGTTGCCCAAGTCCTTACCAATGTTGATTTTGAGGCCAACCTTTTGCATTGCAAATGGTCACTATGGTACTTTTCCTTACACTGCAACTCTGGAAAATGCAAGCGATAAAAGAAAAGAGCATAAAATTTGGCTTTGGCATGACATTGGTAGTTTGGATGCTACAAGCCGCATTAAGGCCGAAGTTTTGACCGAGTCTGCCGATAGTAAAAATCAACTTAAAGTCTCCTTTAAAGGCGATGCTTACAATATGTATTACTACATGAACACTACTACCAGCACGGTGTTTGGGTGGAATGCTGAAGGCACTCCTTCCAATTACAAATGGAATGTTTTGGCTTTGAATGATAATTTTCTTAGAATTTATCAAAGTCCTTATATATTGTGTGCCATGCAGGATTTAGATGGCGAAAGACGTGCCCTTGGAGTTCGCAAAATAACCGCCGCAAGTGTGGGAAGCAATGACTGTGTGTGGATGATCCAGGATTGTCCTTTTGATGTTGATGAATTTATTGTAGAATGAAAATAACTTTAAATAAGATAGTTTTAAAATCATGCAATTTGTATTTATTGTTTTGTATTTTTTGTTTATTGTTTTATTTAATAAAAATAATATTTAAGCCTGTTGTTAATTTATTTAAAAAGTTATAGTTAATCTTTTTGAACTATCCAAAAGGTTTGACGGCCATTGAAATTCCAATGAAATATTATTTTTTTTTAAATTTATTACACCCCAATTTCTTCAGGGATATATTTAGGGTTATAGCTAGAAAGCTGAAATTTGTTACACGAGTAGATCTAGGTGAACAATCAACTACAAAAATCTGAAAACCTAAAAATTTTAACAAGGGGGCAGGGTTATGCCCATAAAAATTAAAATTTGCACTAGTGAGCTGAAATTTGGTACAAAAGTAGAACTAAGTGAGTACTCACCTAAAAAAAATCTGATAACACGAAAAATTTAACCAAGGGTGCGGGGCTACGCCCATAATGTTAAGAATTAAAAAAACATTTCTAAGGCGTTTAACTCAAGCGATTTTATAAAAATTTGGCACAGATGTTGCAATAATACAAGGCTATAAATTTTTATTGAAAAAAGTGGGCGTTAACACGCCCATACAATTTAAGTCTATTTCATGTGTTTCGGGTCAGCACATTTAAATGTACTATTTATGTATTTACTATTATCCGTTTCCAACGAAACTAAACAGGAAAGATAACTGTTAGCCAAATAAAAATTTGGGGCTAAAAAAAGTAGGCGGGAATACGCCCATAAGATTAAAAATTAAAATTTGCGCTAGTGAGCTGAAAGGTGATAAACGAGTAGTTATAGATTAACAAATTACTAAAAAAAATCTGAACATCATAACATATTACTTAGGAGGGCGGGGCTGCACCCATAACCCTCAGAATTTAAAAAAGAAATCTAGGGCGTTAAGCTCAAGTGATTTTATTGAAATTGGGCATACATGCTGCAATAATACAAGGCTATAAATTTTCGTTGAAAAAGTGGGCTTTAACACGCCCACACAATTTAAGCCTCCTATTTCATGTACTTCGGGTCAGCATATTTTAATATACTACATATTTATATATTTATTGTAGTGTAGTCTCGTCTGAACGCACCTTTTGTCCTCTTTTATTTTCTTTTGTTTCTTTTGCTTTTTAAAAGAAAAAACAAACGGAACAAAACGATCAATTTTCATTGATCGTACTGACACACTAACTTTTATTAATAAACTAACAAATACTTTGTAGCTTGAATATTTGGCAATTGCAATAAACTGCTGAATTAGTGAAAAGGGTTTTTGATGAATTAAATGTATGATTATGTAGGTTACTAGTTGTGTAAGAATATTTTTGTAAAATAGTATTTAAGGCCGTATAAGTCAAAAATAAAGTCAGAATTATTTCATGCCTTAAATCGGCACATTGTTTTAATAAAATAAGGGATTCTGCATATAAACCTGCGAATCCTGGCCAGCGGCGCCTTAGCGCCGGCCATATAATATATCCAAATAGCATATAAAATATAAAATCAGTATATGGCGATCCTGCAAAACTAAGATCCTGCCAAACCAAGATCCTGCAAAACTAAGATCCTGCAAAACTAAGATCCTGCCAAACCAAGATCCTGCAAAATTTAATCCTGAAAAATTTAATTATCCTGCCAAACCAGGCATTTGAAAAATTTTAAATGGAAGAATATACACCAGATGGGAAATCCGATGTAGAAATCCCGAAGTACGTACCAGCAAAAATCACCGAACAGGGACCGAAAAAATTAACAATAAATGAATACAAAGCCAGATTGCTCAAAAGAAAAGAAGAAGCGTTAATACAGATACCCAAAGTCGTGATAAAACGTAGGAAGCCACACTACTACGAAGAAATTTGGCTACATTACAGCAAACAATAAATGCAAACCCACCACCACATTGGACAATAGCAACAGATATTTGGGTGCAAATAGAAAAAATAGAGAAAGAGTTATCTACATACTATGAAAATCAAAATAAAAATAAATAAAAAAAAAAAAAACAAATTTTTAACATTTAGATGGTAGGCCCAATTTGGGGATATAACAATAAAGACATGGGAAAGCCCCAGAGTAAAGTAGAAATTCAGGAAAACATTGTTAATAACGGCAACGCCGAAAACAGCAAACAAGTAATCCCTGAATATATAATAACTTTAGTTATAGTAATTATAATATTGTTTATAGCATTTAAAATAAATAAGTATTTCAAAAAGTATGTACTTAAATATAATCAAAATAGAAATAATACAGATACGGTTACAATATAATATTTCAATCTATTACTTTAAAGCACTGTAAACTTTTGTATAATGATAGTAAAAATAAATGGATTGGCAAGCAATAATTACAAAGGTCAGACTAATTAAAGAAGATTTTGATCGTTCGCATAAATGCATAAATATAGACAGACCTATTAGAGAGGAAACTTTAGAATTACATATTCAAAATTTATTGAAAAGGTTAGAGGAAGTACGAATTATTTTTAACGTAAATTATCAGAGATTAACTTCAGCACAAAAATCAGCGGCTGATGCATTTTTCTTAGATTTGAAAAGTAGACTTTATAAATTAGCAATAAAGAAAAACTTAGAAATAGAATTACCTGATTCAATACACGAAGAGGTAACATATAATTATACGAAGAAACAGGACATACTGGTAACAGATTCTAAAATGGCAGCGTTTAATCTGGAAACTGCATCGAAAACACTTCCACTATTCGATGGCAACTATATGGAATTAGATAGCTTTTTAATAACAGCGGAAATAATTAATAAAAATTTATCAACCGAGGGCAAAACTGATTTTTTACAATATGTATATCACGCTAAATTGTCATCAAACGTTAGAACAGCATTGGGAAGTTATTCAAAACCAGAAAATTTTGAAACACTAAAAAGACTATTACAAGACAGATACAAAAGTAGGGAGACAATTCCAGAATTACAAGGCAAATTGAACACACTTTTTCAAAGGACAATGTCGGTAAGTTTGTTTAGGGATAAAATTACTGCAATTATAGACAAATTGAATAAACTAGAAATAGACGAATTAGGGAATAATGCAACGGAACCAGAAAAGAATGTCATAATGCGATTAAACAATAAATTGGCTTTGGATACATTTAAAAAGGGTCTAAATGAAAATTTCAAGACAACAATATACGCAGCCAGACCAAATAATTTGCAAAGTGCTACAGAACTTGCTCTGGAATTGGAAAACGAATGCAAGTTAACAAACAATTCGGTAATGCATGTCCACAGAGAAAAATCCAAGTTCAAAGCTGACTAGAATTCGCCTAGAATTATCGGATTACGATTTCGAAATAATCTATAAAAAAGGAAGTAACAATACTAATGCAGATGCATTGTCAAGAATAAAGATAGATTCTGACACATTAAGGACAATGATTCCTGAAAAAAATGATGAAAAAATTAAAAGATCACTAGTGATAACTAGAAGTATGAACAAGAAAGTGATACAACAAGAAAAAGATAAAGGAGATATAAGAAATAATAAGGAAAATATGACAAATAAAAGTATAACAAATAATGAGGAAAATATGAAAAATAAAGAAGATAAAATATATGGATCCAAACAAGATGGTGTTACAGATCTTAATGAGTTTGGCCAACTCAAAATTTGGGACTGTACATCCATTAATGATATAAAGCTAGCTAGAAAATTAAAATTTATATTTGAAAAACTAAGAAAAGAAATTAAAATTGAAAATGATTCTGTTCTAAATGAAACGCGCGTCAGATGTAGCCAAAATCCCGATTATCTAGATAATGTGATGGAGAAACTACTTTCTGTTTTAGGCAGAACGGAATATGATAAGTTCGCACTAGAAAAGAGCGACGAAATATTTAAAAGGATATCCATTGAAAAACTTAAAGAAAAAATAAATAAATGTAAAGAAAGTGACGTCACAATAATGTTATATAGTAATCCTCAAATAATAAAAGATAACAACAAAAAATATGAATTAATTAAATTGTATCACAACACACCATGCGGAGGACATTTTGGAATAAGGAAAACATTAATAAAATTAAAACAAAGATACATATGGAAAAATATGTACAAAATGGTAAAAGAATACGTTTCGAAATGTGATTTGTGTCAGAGAAATAAACAAATAAGGCATACAAAAGAACCGTTATGTCTCACAGACACGCCAAATAACAGTTTTGAAACTATAGTAATTGACACAGTCGGACCATTAACACCGTCCGAAAATAACAGATATATACTAACAATGCAATGCGAATTGACTAAATATGTAATAGCAGCACCGATGGAGAATAAAGAAGCAAAATCAATAGCTAAATGTGTAATCGAAAATTTGATATTAAAATATGGTATTTTCAAGGTTTTAAAGTCAGACAGAGGTACTGAATTTGTAAACGAACTAATGAAGGAAATTTGTACGTTATTAAAAATAGAACAAAAATTTTCAACACCATATCATCATGAAACCTTAGGCACAGTAGAGAGAAACCATAGGGTATTAAATGAATACTTTTTATCTTTCGTTAACGATGACAATTGGCATGAGTGGATACCATATTATACTTTTGCATATAATATTACACCTCACGTAGACACTAATTACTCACCATTCGAATTAATTTTTGGTAAAATACCAGAACTCCCAGGTGAAAACGTGATGAATAATAATAGAGTATATGACTTGGACAATTATGCTAAGGAATTAAAAATAAGGCTAAGAAATTCAATAAACAATGCTAGAAGCATTATAGAAGTAACAAAAAGGAATAGAAGCTTAGAATCATACAGTAAGATAAATAGTATAGAAATTAATATAGGAGATTTAGTTTTATTAAAGGTAGAAAATAGGAAAAAATATGAGGCACCATACAAAGGCCCATACGAGGTAGTAAGCATAGATAAAGTTAATGTAGAATTAAATATCAACGGAAAAAATAAAATAGTTCATAAGAATCTTTTAAAAAAGTATAAAAACTAAGAAAAACAATTTGTTTAACATATGTAAGTTTTAAGAAATAATGTAAAACATAAATAACATAAAATTAAAAGAAAAAGTACATTTAAGATTTTAAAATTTTTTTTATAATTAAGAATTGTAAAATCAAAATATAAAACCCACATATATTCAGCAGATTAAGCAATACAAAATTTTCCACCTATATCAGTAACCATATTAATGCACTAAACAACAATTAAAATTTTGCAATCTTACTAAATTGTAAAATTTTAACTAAAAGGGTAAGGGTGTAGTGTAGTCTCGTCTGAACGCACCTTTTGTCCTCTTTTATTTTCTTTTGTTTCTTTTGCTTTTTAAAAGAAAAAACAAACGGAACAAAACGATCAATTTTCATTGATCGTACTGACACACTAACTTTTATTAATAAACTAACAAATACTTTGTAGCTTGAATATTTGGCAATTGCAATAAACTGCTGAATTAGTGAAAAGGGTTTTTGATGAATTAAATGTATGATTATGTAGGTTACTAGTTGTGTAAGAATATTTTTGTAAAATAGTATTTAAGGCCGTATAAGTCAAAAATAAAGTCAGAATTATTTCATGCCTTAAATCGGCACATTGTTTTAATAAAATAAGGGATTCTGCATATAAACCTGCGAATCCTGGCCAGCGGCGCCTTAGCGCCGGCCATATAATATATCCAAATAGCATATAAAATATAAAATCAGTATATTATTAGTATCTGTTTTCAACGAAACTCGTCAGGAAAGATAACTAATGGCTACAGCAGGTATTGAGATTAAAAAAGTGGGTGTTATCACGCCCATAAGCACAACATAAACAAAATATGCGCTAGTTTGCTGAAATTTAATTTAAACAAGTAGGTCTAGATTAGCAACTTACTAGAAAAATCTGAAAACCCAGATATTTTGACAGGGATATTCCAATAAAGCACACAATTAAAAGAGCAAATTTAAAATGTTTATATCAAGCGAATTTATTTGGCACAAATCTTGAAATAATGCAAATTTATAAAATTTCGATGAAAAAAGTGGAAGTTAACACGCCCATACAATTTAAACCTCCCATTTCATGTACTTCGGATCAGCAGATTTAAATATACTATTTATTTAATTATTAATATCCGTTTCCAATGAAACTTGACACGTATGATTGGCACTGGCAAAAAATTTATTTAAAAAAAGTGGGCGGAAATACGCCCATAAGAATCAAATAATTAAATTTTAGCTAAATAGCTAAAGTTTGATACGCAAGTAGGTCAAGATTAGAAAACAAATAGAAAAATCTAAAAACACAAATATTTTAACCAGGAGTGGCAGAGGCCACGATAATTTTTTACTGAAGGTTTTAACTAAAGCTTTAACTAAAAGCTATCATATTAAAAAGGGTACGATGATAATTGAGCGCTGCTCATAACAAAATCTTGAGTTTAAAAAAGTGACGGAGACTGGGGGTAACGGCCATAACATTTCAAGCTAGAATTTGCACTAGAGATCTTAAATTCAATACACAAATAAATCTAAATTAGAGATCACCAAGAAAGATTTTAAATCCTGGAAGTTTCAAATGGGGGCAATTCAAAATTAAGAATTTAAGTTAAAGGATTTACGAACAGGAAAAATCTGAAAACACCGATTGTTAAATTAAGGAAGTAGGGCCACGTTTATAAAATTTGTATAGAAATATTATACGGAAGAGAACTGAAATTTTGCACAAAACAATAGGCTTATGTAAGTTACCAACTAGATAAATTGAAAACACAAGCTACTGTATTGAAACATTGCATGCACATTTCACTCATGCTAGCATTTAGTTTCGCGCTTTCTAAAGGACTTCGTCTGAGCAGACTTTACTACACTAAAATTTACACTATATTTTACATATTTCTACTCAGATGACTCTTAAAAATTTAGTCAAATTACTCGGTCCTTATTATGACACACTGGTGCACATATCACCCTATAACCCAATATTTTATGTAACTCTGCCTTTTGAACTGGCTCAGACATTATGAATAGAACTATAACAGACTAGAAATTTAAAGTTTAAAAAGCTTTATTAAGAAAACCTTCCAAAAAGTAATCAGATCCTCACAAAGACATAAATGTGAAAAAAGGCGAAGTTTCTTTCCAAAATTTCGTTGCTCAAAAGTAGTGAGATACAATTTTTGACCAAGTTCCTTTTTGGTACAATACCTATCACTGCAGTAGGTATGCATTATATAAATTTGTAATCGTAAGGGTGTTAAATAATTAGATAATGTGCTAAAAATCGCCAAAATAGAAAAAATCGCAAAATTAAAGAAAACCCCCTTAACAAACGCTTAATACCGAAAAACGGTACGCTTCGTGCGCAAGTCAAATTCGCACTTTCCTAAATCTATTTTTAGTAAATGGAAATGGAAATAAAATTTATCGCTAAAGTACAGTCCTAACTATAAAATTAATTAAAGAACATGTTCCGTTTCAATTCCCGTTCCTTTGTGCTCAACAAATTCAAAAGAAATTCTTTAGGAATAAACGTTTACATAATACCGCGCTGTGGGATGGGATGTTTAAATTGAGACACTTAAAAATTTTGTAAAATAGAGGATTATTGAATATTTTATAGGGTTATTAAAAAGTTTGAAGTTCGAAGCTTTAGTGAACGTTCTATTTTTTTTAGATTTGCGAACAAATATTGAACAATTTTGTCTCGAAATTTCTTTTATTTAGTGAGCATTCGTTTTTATCGAATTTCAGGTCAAGTGAAATCCTAAATATGGTTTTCATTGGATAGTTTTGATATAACGGCGTTATTTTTTTATACAGCTATGAATGCAACAAACAATCAATTTATTCATCAAGTATCAAGAATTAAAATTACTCTTAATGCAGCAAACTCGTATCTTAATAAATGCGTTTCGTAATTAAACTATAAAAGATTAGTGTATTATTCCTACTAATATATATATATATATATATATATATATATATATATATGTATATCTAATCAATTCCTTAATAATTAAAGAGATAAACCGTTTCTTCTTTTCTCTCCTGAAAACTTGCATTTTTTAAGATACGAGGTTGAGAAAGTAAGGCATCGATATTCAACTTATTGCTAATATCAAAAAAAAAAATATTCAATCCAAAAATACCCAGAGGTCACTTAATAAAAATTGCACTAGAGCAAAAATTATGAATTTTTTCACAAAATAAATATGTACCTACATATTTATGTGCTTACACAGAAAAAAGTTTTCACAAATTAATATTTTTAATTAAGAATTTAATTGATTCAATTAAATTTTTAATTGTATTAATTAATTTGAGTGGAAAAATTTAATTGATATTATCAAATTGTTTATAAGTGAAAATTTAATTAATATTTTAATTGATATTACAAATATTTTAATTAATATTACTAAATCATTCATATTACTTTTGGTGTGTATGTTTGTTTTTCTATCCTACATAATGTTAATGAATTTGTAATATTAATTAAAATTTTTGTAGTATCAATTAAAAAATTAATTAAATTTTCACCTATAAATAATTTGATAATATCAATTAAGTTTTTCCACTGAAATTAATTAATACAATTAAAAATTTAATTAATACTTACTCTTACTCTTACTCTTACTTGTTTCAACTATTGTACAGCTTGACAACCTACACTTGCAATTGGTTGTGAATTGAACAAGTGTATTTCCAAGAATAAATTTTGCACTATTGTATTTAATATGATAGATAATACAATCGATACAAAGATATAAACAATTATTTTAGGTAATAAAATTGTAATCATTTTTTTTTAACTTTAACTTTAAATTGAATTAGAAGTTATGGTATTCTAATAAAACTATGAAGTCATTTGTAAGTTTTTTTTTGCAATTTAATATTTTTTTAAAAATAATTTCTTAGTGCAGAATAATTTCAGTAAGACTTGTTTGGTATAGTTTTTTATATTTAAATTTAAACTGCTGGTTATAAAAATATATAAAAGCCTCATAATAAAGGGAAAATTATCAAAATTTATGACAAAATTAAATAAACATGTACGCAGGCACTCAATCACCTAAGCACGCAGTAAAGCCATAGAATTACATTGTACATCAAACTCGAATAATTTTGATTGCACAAAAAGAATATAGTCGAACACATGCACTTCTGAAAAAGAACTTCAAAGGTATTTGTGCACGGCTGTGCAAAAAAAAAACAACATGAATTTCCTGTAGCCATTTCGTTATAAAGATGTGTGTTTGTGTGTTTGTGTGTTTGTGTGTTTGTGTGTTTGTGTGTATATGTGTGCCTCAAACACGCACCTTCCATTCAGGTGAAAAGAGTTCGCTAGTTTTGCCAACTGCCTTTGCAAACATAATTTAAACTTGGCTCTTCGAATGTGCATACATACTATGAATTTTCTTTCTTTAAACAACTCTAACTGAAAAGAGCCTGCCAAGTTATTTGCATTTTGTTTGGCTTCTTAGTTAGACTGTTGGCCAAGTAAGTCTGCCGGTGAGCCAGTTAGGTCTTTAGCTGTTACGCCTCTAGGCTATTCACCTTTACATTTGTTGAGTTTTTGATTACTTACTATAAAATTTTCAAATACGAGCTCAAACACTCAAACATTTGCACGTTGTGTATTGCATAGAGCGAAAGGTTTATTCTATAATCATACGCCCAGTTGATTTCAAAATTTATTTCTTTTTATAATTGCAAAAAAAAACATTTTCCAACTTTGCAGGATATCAAACCGAAACGCCTCTTCATTATGGTGTTTTTTTGTGTGTTTTTGCAGCACCATTTGAATTGATTGCTAAAATATTTTTGTTCAGAAAGAGGAAAAGCAAAAATGCTCTAAACTGAAAAATTTATTAGGTTCGCAAATTTTTTCTTTAAATTTATGGCGGGTAATTTCACCTTTAATTACCAATCACTATACAGTACAGAATAATAAGAAAATACTGTGTATTGCAACTACGTAGCGCTGCTGTTATAATTCATTGTAAATCAACTTGTATGTAAAATTACAAAGTACAAACCTTTTGGTAGCCAGTAAAATGCAATAAATACTTTAATATTACTTAATTTATTAATTTACATTTATTTTGAATATGTTTAACACATTTATTTTTTATTTAAAATAATTCTAATATATTTAATTAATTTTTCTCCCCTGTTTTCACAAGCCACAGGCAGTCTAGAAATTTTTTTATGCAAACCACTCAAAAAGCTTTTGCCTTTTGTATTAAGTTTCTACTCATGTCGTTCGTTTGGCTTGTGGAAACGGGCATTTAATAATCTTTTTGTTTTTTTTTGTTAATTTTTTTTTAATTTAATTTTTCGACTGCGTGTAAAACTTAAAACAAATTAGCTTAGATTTATAAAAAAAACACATTAGTATGTGTAAATAAAGAAGTGTGAAGTTAATTAACCTAGTAAAACATACGGCCCTGTTCTGTTAACCAAATGCGAGTAAATTTCTCGTTTTCAAAAAACTAATAATGGCTCTGCAGGCGTGTTTAAAATCATACACGATAATTGTCTTTCAGATATGTTATTTGGCAATCTATTTAATAAAAAATTTAAAAAAATCAAAAAAAAAGAAATAAGAAACAAGTAAGAGTACTATATTCGGCTGTGCCGAATCTTGTATACCCTTTACCAAAGTGCTGTTTATGTAGTATAGAGATACATACATAAGTACATAAATATGTAGGTACATATTTATTTTGTGAAAAAATTCATAATTTTTGCTCTAGTGCAATTTTTATTAAGTGACCTCAAGGTATTTTTGGATTGAATATTTTTTTTGGATATTAGCAATAATAAGTTGAACATCGATGCCTTACTTTCTCAACCTCGAATCGAATGTTAGTTTTTAATAAAATAATTTTAGTGCCATACCATATTATTTTATTCAATAATCCTTTATTTTACAAAATTGTTAAGTGTCTCAATTTAAACATCCCATTGAAAAAGGTATATAACGCGGTATTATGTAAACGTTTATTCCTAAAGAATTTTTTCGAATTTGTTCAGCACAAAATAGTGCCAAAAGCACCAAGTTGGCATCGCTGAGTGATAGAGAAGACAGCTGGAAGGAAGGAAGAGATAGAGGAAAGTTTCATTCTTTTACATTTCTACTTTTTGGTCATTGCTAATAATGCAGTGTTGCAGCGCCTCTGGCGTTAAATGAGGCGTATTAATTTTTTTTAAGCCGTGCCATTTTAGCCATTTTATTTGGTATCTTACTTTGCTAATAATTTTGCTACACAACGAAGGAGGGCGCTCTGATGTTACATTAGGATTAGTATCCCCTGAAGCCAGTGTAATTCAGTGACCAGTGTCTATGCCTTCATGGAATGAATTTTCCTGCAACAACTGATACAAGTGAAAACTTATGCGCATCATTTTTTCGTTTTTGGGTTTTTTTTGGTTTTAAGCGTTATTTTATGGGGTTTTTTAGCTTCGGCGTTTTCGTTTTTGGTCCTTTTTTAGTTTTGGTGCTTTTTGCTCGTTTTAGCAATTTTTTTTTTGGTTTTTGACATTTTCTTTAATTTGGCGATTTTTTAGTTTTGGTGCTTTTTTTCGTTTAAGCATTTTTGTTTGGTTTTTTGGTTTTTTCTATTTTTGCGATTTTTTTAATTTTAGTGTTTTTTCATTTTGGAAATTTATTTTAGTGTCACATATTTTTTTAAAATTTGGTGTTTATTTTCGATTTGGTGATTTTTTTCATGTTTTTGCGTTTATTTTATTCTGTTTTAATTTTTAAGCGTTTTTTAAAGGTTTTTTTTAGTTTTGGTGCTTTTTTAATTTGGTGCTTTTTTTAGTTTTTATGCTTTTTTTCGTTTTAGTGCTTCTTTATAGGTTTTTTGCTTTTTTTACTTTGATGCTTTTTTAGTTTTGGTGTTTTTTTACATTTGGCGATTTTTTAAAGTTTTTGGCGCTTATTTTTATATTGGCGACTTTTTTATAATTTTTGGTGTTTTTTCATCTTAGCAATTTTTTCATTTTGTAGATTTTTTTCCAATCTGGTGCTTTTTTTCGTTCTTGTGATTTTTTTTCGAGGTTGTTAATTTTTTTTAATTTGGTGCTGTTTTTTTTTTGTTTTGGTGACTTTTTCTCGTTTTAGCGGCTTTTTTAAGTTTTTGGCGATTTTTTTCATTTTGTAGATCTTTTTCATTTTGGCGAATTTTTTCATTTAAGCGATTTTGTTTTATTTTTGCAATATATTTTATTGCTATAATTTTTTTTTTATTTTATTTTATTTTTTTTTATTTTAGTGCTAGAATTTTTTTAATTTACTGCTTTTTTTGTTTAGGCGATTTTTTTCGGGTTTTGGCGATTTTTTTCGGTTTGGCGATTTTATAATTTCGGGATTTTTTTGTTTTACCGTTTTTGAAAATTTCAAGACTTTGCTTCCTAAAAAAAAATTAAAAACAATTAAAAAGACGTTTCCAGGGTTGGAAAACTTTAACTTTTTTTCTTATAATTGAACATATTTGATGTTTTAGGAAGAAGGCTATTTTCTCAGGAACCGTAAGAGCTACGGATCTCAAATTTGGACAGAGTATGTAAAACTTTTGTCGCTACAGCAACAATTATATGAAAAATAAAAATTAAAGGGTGTTGCAAAACGAGTAACGAAAAATATTCAAATCCCATGTAATATACATATGTATGTATATACAATTGTATGTAAATGTTTATAGACACTTGAAATTTTTAAATATAGTGTATTTTTATACAGACTACAACAATTAATACTAATATTTATGAAAATTAAAATTAAAGGGTGTTCTATCAGTTTGTGTAATTTTAACTATGTAATTTTGACGGAACCCTTCGTGCGCGGGTTAAAGTCGCACTTTACTGAATTTGTTATTTAGTTTTGGTGGTTTTTTTCTCGTTTAAGCTATTTTGGTATGTTTTTTTTGCGCTTTTTTATTTTAGCGATTTTTTTTCGTTTTAAAATTTTTTTTAAATTTTATGCTTTTTTTCAATTTGGTGCTTTTTTCAGTTTTGGTGCTTTTTTTTCGTTTTTGCGATTTTTTTTTTTTGATATAACGGAGTTATTTGTTTATTTAGCTATGAGTGCAACAAACGAGTAACTTATGCATGAAGTATCAAGAATTACAATAACTCTTTATGCAGCAAACTCGTATCTCAATAAATGCGCTTCATGCTTAAACTAAAAAAGATTAGTATATCTAGGCGCACGGTAGTGCACCAAGCCAAGTTCTGGCCAATGCACGCAGTGTATATATTTACAGGAAGCCATTCGAGCTGTTTTTACCCCCCTCATAACTTTGTTCCCCCCAATTGTAATATTATGATATTTAAACTATAATTAAGATAAATTCATATTACCTCATATGCGAAGTTTGAATGAAAGGCTCCGAAGATAAAGAAGTGCAAAAAGTGCATATTTTAAGACATACTCACTGACCACTGACCACTGACCACTGACCACTGACCACTGACCATTGACCACTGACCATTGACCACTGACAAACTCATCAAATTGATGAAGCACTTCCGCTATAGCTAGAAAGCTGAAATTTGTTACACGAGTAGATCTAGGTGAGCAATGAACCAGTAAAGTCTGAAAACCCAAAAATTTTAACTAGGTAGGCAGGGCTACGCCCATAAAAATTAAAATTTGTTCTATTGAGCTGAAATTCGATATAGAGCTAGGTCTAGTTAAGAAATAAAATACAAAAATCTGAAAACTCGGAAATTTTTGTCATTTGGGCGGGGCTACGCCCATGAAAGTTAGTATTAAAAAAGCTAACATAATGTTACCTAAATGGCAGCTTAATAAATAAATAAATAAAATAAATTTGTAATCGTAAGGATGTTATATAATTTCTAGATAATCTGCTAACTTGGCAATATTTTTACTTTTCTAAAAAAGTAGAGAAAAATTTTTATTTGTTCATTTCTTTAAATCGGTAAAAATATTTTCAAGTTAGCAGATTATCTGAAAATTATATGACACCCTTACGATTACAAATTTATATAATTCATAACATATTTCTGTGTTAGGTATTGTGGCAATAATTCATAACATATTTCTGTGTTAGGTATTGGGGCAAACAAGAAGTTGGTCAAAATTTATATCTCTCTACTTTTAATGGTCGAAACTTTGGATAGGAACTTGGCCTTTTTTTACATTTATGTTTTTGTGAGGATTAGTTATTACTACAAATATACATAGATCTAATCACTTTGGTAAAGGGTATATAATATTCGGCACAGCCGAATATAGCACTTTACTTGTTTTTTTATCCATTAAGTATTATTTATAATGATAATAATATCAATAAAAACTTGAAGTTGTAATAATGACAAGATATTTATTGGACATAAAAATCCTACCTTTAACTAAAGGCAAGTTGTGAAAATGGCCCTTAGTTTCTTTTATACACCAAAACAAGTTTAAACTTTTCAACCCTGGAACTATATACGTTTTTTTTTTAATTTTCAGATTTTTGATACTAATAAACTAAAATCAAGTGTCCAACCCTGGACTCAGCTTTTTGATTTTTTTTGAATTTTAATACTAATTTAGTTCTAACTGAAATACAAGTATACAGTGGAATTGAATTACAAAAAAAAATTGTTTCAGGTATATATATATATATATATGTTACAATTTTTGGTGAAGGGTATAAAAATCATTTGATTCAGCTTTATAGAAATGTTTATTTATGGTTTATTAAGACAGTTTTGTTTTATTTTTGAATAATTGAAATAAAGTCTATGCCAGGTGCTAAACAAAAAATTATATATAATTATGTATATATTTTCCGCAATGTAGATTTCCTTTGACTTTAGTTTATTTGAAAGATATGACATTTCTCCCTGAATTAAGAAAAAATATATATGGGAATATAATAAACCCATTAGAAGATATGTATGTATGTGCAAATCTGTAATGCTTTTAAAAATTAATATTTTTTTTAAATTGTCAATGGAAAAAGATTATGATTAAGAGCTTGGGGCTACTTTCTTCCAAACTGTTTTTTCAATTGAATGAAATCTTTGTTTCGATTAAGCAAAAAAAAATTATAATTCCTGGAAACTTCCAGAAGTATAGCTTAATGTTTTCCTAGAAAAGCATCAGACCATTGTTCACCGACCGATAGTAAAATTTTTTTTTGTCCGAGAGCGTAAAGTATCCAAATGAATTGAAGAAAAAAATGAACGGCGGCACGCCCATACATTTTTTTTATATGATTTATTTTATTTTACTTGTTTTGTTATTATCCAGTACATTGGGCTCTTTTGACGACATAATCTCAAAGTCCAACTAATGCACAGTGGGGGATTTTGTTATGAAAAGAGGAAATAATTCTGCATTTTCTAAACGATATTTCCGAGATGTTGGTTTACATCTTGAGCTTTTAAAAACGCACATTAATATTTAGTACTATATTTATTTTTACGAAACTTCGTTTGCCCACCTTGATCTTTGAAAAATAACTAATCTGGTGTTCAAAATGTGAGCGGGCATACGCCCATATATTAGGTAATGCTATTTTATATTAAAATACTAAACCGATTTCCATGCAAATTGTCAAAGAGTTTTGGCGCTTGACTGTAACAAATTTATTTTTAACGTTTAAGCCTTCTTTTTGATGCTGGTATAATATTTTTTTTTAAGTTTTATATAACATGCTTATGACATGAGAGATCCAATTTGTATTTGGAATATGACGATGCAGTCAACGAAATGATAGAAGAAGTTTTAAATAAAATAAAATCTTCTACCAAGTTTGAACAAAATCTGTCACTCCCACCGCCCATGAAAGCCTTAAAATTATATAGCTAAGAATCTTTTTTATATTTAGCTTATAATATTTATTCTTATAAATAAATTTTTTTTATCGCATTATAAGCAAAATATAAAAAAATTCTTATCTCAATTGTTATGTATTTCATGGGAGGTGGGCGTGGCATAAGCCTTTGTTTTATTCTGGAAAGCTTGCGTACCAAATTTGCTTACTGCTTGGATGACAACAAATTTTATGGTCAAAAATCGATTTGAATAGCATTGGATAGCAGGTGGGTGCTAGGCGTGGCAAAATTTTAATGAAAATCCATTTTTTTTCTTAATTAAATGCATAATTGAAAATTACTACAAAACCAGCAACTTAATTTGATTTTGCATTACTTTTCACTTTAAAACAAACAAAATATGGAAATGCAATAAAGAAAAAGTTTCAAGTGTATGCTGTGAAGTATTCAATAAATTTATTGCAAATACATTAACAAAATTGATTTAATATTCTTTAGCTAAGCTGTGAAAATAATTGAGGTAAAAATAAGACTATAAATATAATACAAATTTAAAAAGTTTTTTTTCTAACACACCAATAATATTTTATAATTAAAAATTTCAATAATTAAAGCTTTTCATTGTCCTAGAGCTCTTATGAATATATTTTTTTTGTATACCTTAAAAATAAAATAAAATCAATTGTATCTTTACTAGTGAAAATATTATCTTCAATATCTTATAATTATTTATTCATGCTCGTCTTCAAATTGTGAGGCATGTGGTTTCTTAAAATTTTTTAATTGTTAGTTTTCTTATTTGCAGCTTTAGTTGAATTTATATTTATTAAATTCATAAATAAATTGTTTTATATTTTAAGAAATATATTACTTTAAAAACATTTAAATAATTACTTGGGTTCTTGCTCATGCAAAATAATGTTGCTTTCCTGGTTATTTTTTAAAATTTATTTAATCTTACATTAAAATTTTCAAGAGATTTTTTTTTCAACATTTTAACCTAAATCACTTTCTTAGCTTAGAGTTTATATTCTAAAATATTTATTCAAATTTACATGCAAATACTATTGATTTCATATGATCTGTTTAAATATTTTATCTGCAAACAATGTGTTCAGGGAAAAAATGCAAGCTGTTCTCAACTCAGAACATATGCATTGCTTCGATAGTATCTATAAATGTTTCTTTTTTTTAACTTCCCTAGAAGTAGAAAACAACATTTTCTTAATCTTTTGCTGAAATAGTATTTTTAGGCCTGTTGAAATTATATATGTTCCATCATCACATTGGCAGTGAACAATTATTGTTGTTGTAGCTAAATATTGGTCAGATTAATGTCAGTTGTGATTTTAGTGATTCAGTTGATGGTATAATTTTCATGTCCGAAGATGAGTTTTTTTATTTGTTTATATTAAATAGATATGCAAATTTGTGTTGCTGTTAATGCCAACTCTACAGAAAACTTTTAATCATATTTTTGAAAAGGCTTAGGAATTTTTTATCTTTATATAAGATCGTCCACTAAAAGGATTAATTTGAATGTGTAAAAACAAGCAAAATCATCGAATTGTAAAGAGGAGGGTAAAGAAATATCAAGCAATTGGTTGCTAAGGCTACGCTCGAAAGACCATATTATTTTTATGAAAGTAGCAATACGATTGAGCAAAAAATCCCGACCCCCTTTTCATATGTCGAAGATGTCACCGAGCTTAAATATTATTTATTATAGTTAAATAATTTTCTTTAGCTTTACGTAAAAGACGCAGTCTATGCAAATATGCAGCTCATAATGAATTCCAGCCCTCGAGGATGAACGTCATGAGGCTATCGAGGACGAGAGAATAATAAAAGTGTCGTTTAAAGTATTCGTTGAGAATTTGCCGTCAAACAAGTATGAATACCTACAGCTAAAAGTAAAAAACACGCATTAATTTTAAATCACATACGTGTAATTATAAGCATCCAAAAGTATGTTTATACAAAATTTTTAAATTACGCAGCACAAACAACTATAGATAAAACGTATAGACTGTGTGAGCTATAATTATATAAGCATGCATATAAAAATGCTAGAGAAGTAAAAAAGAAAATACATCGTGATTGAAAAAAAGAAAAAAAAATTAAATAAAAAATGAAGAAAAAAATGAAAAATCCCACAGACAGAAAAGCGACGAAAATAAAAAATTGCCAAAGCGAAAACATCGCCAAAAACCGTAAGAAATTTGCCAAAATAAAAAAAGAGCCTAAACCAAAAAAAAAACCTGTTTAAACTAAAATAAATCGCCAAATACCGAAAAATTTCTGAAAACAAAATAAAAAACGTCAAAACAAAAAAATTGCTGAAAACCGAAAAAATCGCTAAAAACTTACATAAGCCGCTTAAAACAAAACAAAAACGAAATAAAACTGAAAAAAAATCCAAAAAATTAAAAAATTGTTGAAGCGAAAACACCGCCGAAAACCGAAAAAAATTGTCAAAGCGAAAAAAAATCGCTACAGCTAAAATAAATCGCCAAACAATGAAAAAAATAGAGAAAACGAGGAAAAAACCTCTAAGCGAAAAAATCGCAAGACGAAAAAAGAACGCTAAAAACTTATATAAATCTCCTAAAACAAAAAAAAACTCCCGAAGCAAAAACAGGGCCAAAACTGAAAAAGCGCCGAAAATAAATACATCTCCAAAAGGAAAACATCGCCAAAACGAAAAACAAGAGTCAAAATAAAATAAAATCGCTGAAACTAAAATAAATCAGTGAACACCGGAAAAATCGAAAAAGCAAAAAAAAGTGCCAGAGCAAAAAAATTGCCAAAAACGCAAAAATCGTAAAAATTGGTCTAAATCTAAAAAACCCGAAAACCGAAAAATAGTTTGCCGTGTACTTAAATTAAAAAAAAAAATTTGTACATAAGATATGATATTCGATTATGTAGGCTAAAATTCTTAGAGTATTACCAATCGCTCATTTACTAAAAAAACGTAATAACTCATAAAATAAAAGATTAATAACAAAATCGTGCGAAAAACGCAATCTTTCTTAGCTGCAAAAAACTTGAACTTGAAGGGGCCATCAGCAGTACAACTCTGATTTGGTATTTTATGGATTAAAAATGCATGTTTTGTGTCTTGTAAATATACAGATTAATATCTATAAACAACTTGTTTTTATGATCTTAAATAATAATTATCATATCATGTACATTTATAAAACATAATAAGTTTACTCATGTTTAGTCATTAAACCATAATCCCAGTATGGGAGTAGATTTGTGCAAAAAAAAATATATTTATTGTTGTAGAATGCTTAGGTTTATTTCACAATTACATGATAATGTTGTCCATTAGTGGTTGGCTTTGCCTTAGAGTATGCTACGATTTTCACACCAACTTGAACAGCAAAAAAATATTTCCTTCAAATGCGGGATGTTTGTTGTGAGTGTGTATTTGTGTGAGTGTGTGTCTCAAGGAATATTCTCATCATCCATATATAGAGGCTTGCATTGCCGTATGAAGTCATTGGCTTACTGACTATTGCAACTATTTTACTGTATCAGTCATGTGTATATATGTTTGTAAGTTTATTATTTTATTAGTTTATAATTTAATTTATTTCATATGTTTGTGTGTGTGTGTGTGTATGTGCAGATATACGTGTTTATGTTTGTATGTGTCTATTGTTAATTTATTGCAGTAATTTAAATGTAGTCTGTGTGCCAGAACAGTAATTGACATAGTTTCATTAGTATTATTGTAGTTGTTAGAAATCGTAATTGTGCTAAACTACTAAATAAATTATTATAATGACGATGATGTAAACTTGTGGAAAAACTTCGAACTGCAAAGAAAACAATGAAAAAGGAAAGAAAGGAAATGGGATCATTAAATAATTACTTTTATTACGAAATAAGAAACTATTATATGTCTATTATTATTATATATATATTAATTAGTACTTATTAATATAAATTAAGTTTTATATAATTTGCTTAAGAAAATCGTTTTTAATTGCTTAACAACACAGCGGAAAAAAAGTTATTTATTTATTAAATATGGTATTTACTACTTTTAAATAACTATTAGTGGAAAAATGCCAGGGAATTAATAATTTTAGTTCAGGGCCTTAGTACAATCGGTATATCTGCTTTTCTAATACATATTATTTGGGTAATTTTATTGTGCCTTGTGTGACCATGATACTCACATTCTTTGTTATAATTAGGTTACCGTACACCAAAGGTGAAAAAAGGAACCCTATTGTTTTCGCTACGCTGTCCGTCTGTCCGTCACACGGTATTTTCTCAGGAACCGTAAGAGCTACGGATCTGAAATTTGGACAGAGTATGTAGATCCTTGGCCACTACAACAACAAATACATGAGGATTAGAAATTAAAGGGTGCTCCAAAACGAGCGACGAAAAATGTTAAAATCTCATGTAATATACATACAATTGTATGTACATATGTACATTGACACTTGAAATTTGTAAAATTAGTGTATTTTTATATAGACTACAACAATAAACATTAAAATATTAAAAAATTTAAATTAAAGGGTGGTCCATCAGTTAATGCAATTTTGACTATGTAATTCTGACAAAATGCTGTATCTTGGAGACCGTAAGAGGTAAACTCTTGAAATTTTCGAAAGCTAAAAAATCCGAAAATTATAAAATCGCCAAACCCAAAAAATCGCCAAAAACCTGAAAAAATCGCCAAAAATTAAAAAAAAAATCGCCAAACCGGAAAAAATCGACAAAATTAAAAAAAAATCCTCAAAACGAAAAAAGTGCCAAAACTAAAAAAAATCGCCAAAACCAAAAAAAAAATCACCTATATGAAAAAAACGCCAAAATTAAAAAAAAATCGCCAAAATAAAAAAAAACCCAAAATAATAAAAATTGCCAATATTAAAAAAACTTCAAAAACCAAAGAAAAAAAATCGCCAAAACGCGAAAAATGCGCCAAAACCAAAATAATTGTTTATGTGAAAAAAACGCCAATATTAAAAAAAAATCGCCAAATTTAAAAAAAAATCGCCAAAACAAAAAAAAATCGCCAAAATTTTAAATAAACGCCAAAAACCGAAAAAAATCCTCAAAACGAAAAAAAAGTGCCAAAACTAAAAAAAAATCGCCAAAACCAAAAAAATCACCTATATGAAAAAAACGCCAAAATTAAAAAAATCGCAAAAATAAAAAATCGCCAAAATAAAAAAACGCCAAAATAATAAAAATTGCCAAATTAAAAAAAACTTAAAAAACCAAAAAAAAAATCGCCAAAACGTGAAAAAAGTGCCAAAACTCAGAAAGCGCCAATAAATTCTAAAAACCCCCAAACTAAAAAAACGCTTAAAACCGAAAAAACCCAAAAAATGCCAAAACTATAGTTTATATTGGCTAAAGTTCGTATTGAATTACATATCTCGTGCCGGTACGGAACCCTTCGTGCGCGGGTCAAAGTCGCACTTTACTGGATTTTTTAATTTTAATTTTATCCCTTTTTCATTAATCCCCTATTTGGTGCCACTTTTTGAAAAATGTCATCGGTCACCCTGAATAGATGGAATGGAAGCAGAAAGCTGCAAAAAGTCTAACAAATCAACACACTGATATTGGTTTCTCTCTCAAATAGCTTTTCCCACAGCCTTATTTGCTTGTTTGGTAGTAGACTTAGATAGAATACTTAGCTAAGACCAAGGCCAAGACATTAACTAACTGCCCAAGATTATGCAGCGATTAATATTTTATTGAATAGTTCCTATTTCAAAAGCACAGCAGTGATTTTTTCAATTAAGTGCTTTTCCTTCCCCAAATTTCAGACGCTTCAGAGTTAGTTGAATTTTCAGTGCAGCTTAATAAAGTTTAAACTTTAAATGAAATAAAAGCTTATGCTTATTGTACATAAGGAAGCAACAAATCTTTTTGAACTAGTTTGTGCGCGTTAGAATTAAGAGTTGTTTCAAACGCATTCAATTTACATACTTATATTGTTGCATGCAACTCTAGAAGGAAGGAAATATGAAGATGGAAACAGATAATTTTTAATCTTAGGATGAAGAAGAAAAAATTGTTGCCAAATTTCACAAGAAACTAAACAAAAGTTAAAGAAAAAATGGTTAACTTACTTGTAAAAAACTAATAATGCATATTTTTATTAACGATTTTAAGCGAACGACCGAACCGACTAAATAAATAATATATTAAATTAATAAATTAGATTTTCTTTTCTCAAATAGACACTTTTTGCATGCATTTTATCTTGCATTTGCTTATATAAACAAACTCTGCTTTCATATTAGTGGGCAATTGCCTCTTTATTTTCACTTTTCTTTAGGCATCTTGCCTCTTAATAAATATATTTAACTTTTAAAACAATAAATTTACTTTTTATTTAACAAATTTAACTTTTTAACAAAAGAAGCAAATTTTACTTTTATACACATCCACTTACACGTACAAAAAATTATATATTATATTATCCCGAGACACCGAACCGTACGCGACAGAGATCTTTTAATAACTAAATTCATTTGCTCATTTACTCATCACTCTCACCTAAAATTCATTACTTAAAATTAGGCGGTAAATATGTAAGTATGTATTTATGTGTGAGCAAAAAGGTTTGCACATTAGGGGCGCTAATTCCTAAAGTAGCTTTTTCCCCGCAATTATCTATTAATGGTGGGAAACTTTTTAGATGTAGTTTGTTAAAAAGGCAATGAATTATTTGATGCAATTGGTAAGCTTTTGACTGCTGTTAGGTGGAAAGGCAAATCGGACCAAAAACATGTGTATAAAATGTTTTAAAAATGTATGGCATCCAATTTTTTTATATCACTCCCTTCTATAGCCCTGGCATTATTAAATAGAAAACTGTTATTGCTAGAAATTTTACAAAATTTTTTTTTAAATTTATAATGTAAATTTGCTAAAATAAATATATATTTACTATATCAATAAAAAAATATTTCATTTACCTCATCAATTCTAAGGTTTTTATTTTTTTAGGAAATTTAGCTACGAATACTCAGACTTTAATTAATATGATCACTTCTTATTAAATAAAAATTTGCTCAATTTTCCAAACAGTGTTATAATTCGCAAAAGTTTCCTAAACGAAAAATATTTATTTAAACATTTCATCATCATAATTTTTTTGTTTAGCTGCCTTACCTTAATTCAATTCAATTAAATTTTTTACTACAATTTTAAATGTGATTTTCATTTACGAAATTTATGTGTAGTTTTCCTAATGCAAGCAAGCAACTTGTCTAGAAAATTTGTATAGGAATCACTCAAAAATTTTAGTGCTTTTCATATATATTTTCTAGACAAGTCGCTTACCTGCATTGTGGAAACTACACATTATTATTTTACATATTGTCATAGGTTTATTTTAATTGAAATACGAGTGATCTCGTATTTTTATTAAATACCTAATTCATAAGAAATATTTTTGGTTTATAAGAGGTTAATAAAGAAGTGTTTGATACAAAATTGGTTTTATAAAACAAAATAATTTTGTATGGTTAAGGTAGAAATAGAAATCACTCAATGTGTAAAATTAAAAAATTTTTAAACAAATAAACAGAAAACAAAAGGTAAATCAATTGTATACACAACAATCGTTTCTCATATTCCGTTTCATTGTAAATTTAAGTTAAATAGGTGATGTTAATAAGAATCTCTACCCAGTAAATAGACTAGGGTGCTGATGAAGTATGTGGTTTACAGAAAAGTATCGGTATTTCGCCCAGCTATAAAGTCTAAGTTTAATTTTTCTTCTCTTCTTTAGAAACTCATATTAATTAATAAAAAATATTTCATTCAATAAGAATTGAAATTACTGAACTTAAGCCTGACTATAAAAATTATTTCTGATTAAAATTCACTACAGTTCAATTTTAAATCTAAAAATGTCTCAGAAAATATTTATTTTAAAATTCCATCATAATTTTTTTATTTAAACGTTTACTTCAATTAAATTGAGTTAAATTTTTTTGCATTAGAACTGAAAATATTTGTATAAATTTATGTATTTTTCACTTAAGAGATTTATTATTTGACATATTGTCATAAGTTTATTTTAATTAAAACTAATTTTCTGGTAGTTAAGCATAGAAAAGCCGTAACTCAGTATTTTTTTGAAAGCGGGTTTTTGTTTCGATAGACATGTATCATAAAATGCCAAACTCCGATTTCAAAAATATAATAAGATAGGACCTTTCTATATTATGCATATCAATGTTGCTTGCCAATTTTTATTAAATCAGTTTTCTTTACTATATAAGGAGCGCACATTATATTCCAATATAATAATGCCGATATTGCTCTAAAAATAAAAGCAGAATTTCTTACACATTCATGGAAAGGATATGAATGTCTTAGTGGAAACGCCATACATTTTTTTAGAGTCGCTAAATGCTTTGTTTGTGATTTAAACAAGAAAAAGTATTGCACATTCTTGAGAAAATTAGACACCAAAAGGTAAACCAGTTTTAAAAATTTCTTTAACTTAAAACCTTAATATTTATGTATGAATCTTAAAGGCACTTTATAAATTTAGTATACCCCCTAAAAATATTTTGGGTCAGATTTATTTTACTTTGGGAATATGCTCCACCCTATTAATAATGACTCCTTAAGATAGGCTACAAAAAAAATCTAGATTTTGAAGAATGTTTATTGAACAAGAGTAGAGCAATGCTAGAAAGTGCTGCCGTGTTCGTAACTTTTAACAAAAATTGGGGAACTTATTTATTCTAATGTATAAATGTGGAATTCTTTTTGTATACTTTTTAATAATAATTTTTAAATGCATGCATACGAGTAGATACATTTAGGTTTCATAAAAAAGGGTATTGTTTTGTGCAACTTTTTCCTGCTTATGTTGTTAAATAAATATGCCAAAATTGAAACTGACTGAGTTAATTTTTTTGTTTTGTAAAAACTAGATCCTTGTTTATGTTTGGGTCAATATGAATTAATATATATAAAATTCCTTAAAAACAAATTTTTCGAGACTTAAGGTGCGTTAGATTTGTGAGAGAGTTTTGATTTTAATTTTTAATTTATTTCTGATATAAATAAAAAAGCGTGATAATTTTTACAAATAGTTCCTTTAAAACGTATATTGGCTGTAAGGCATCAGGAATATGTGACTAGACATGAAGCCGTACTGATTCACGATGTTAATACTTGCCCACGTGTTTCAAAAGCTGTTTAGAAAATATTGAACAGACTTTGTCTCAAATAGTCTGGGGATCAGCTAAGAAGACCAGGCCGTGCAAAAATGGTTAGATTCATTACTAAAAATTAGCAGTTCTTAAAAAAATTTGCCAACGCTAATGGTGGTCAATACCTGGACATTTGTATTATTTTACCATCAAAGGCTTGCCACGAATTACGCTCCAAGGAACAAAAGAATGATAATTTTTCAGCAGGTAATAACATCTTTTATAAGTAAAATAGTAATTATTCCTATTTTTTTTTATCAAAACAAATATATTATAAAAAAGCAAAAATCCCAAATTTCCAGTATATATTTCGTTACTATAATTTGATCTTTCTATATATGTATATATAAGAACATACAACAGAACAATATGTTACTAAAATAATAAAAGTTCTTAAATCCATAAAAAGTTACTCTAAACAATTGTCTTATTTCGATGTTGCAATATAAGAATTTTTCCCATCAAGGAAACTATTACCATTCTGGTTTTAAAGTTTTCTTTGCCGTGGCAACACTGATCGGAGACTAATATATTCTCATTTCATCATGAACTTGTTCTCTCGATCAAATTCATTGCACATAGTTGTCAAACTTTGTTTACAAGCTGCAAAAATGTTAATGTATGTGTGTGAATACAATGATTACAGTGTTGCCAATGAATTTACACATGGCTGTGTCGCCAATTACATATTGAAGAAAATTACACTACACATCTTTTGTGTAGGTTAAAATTAAAACAAAAATAAATAAAAATAGAACTCAAAGTATAATTACACCCAGATTACACAAGAATTTAATTATATGGAATACACATGTGAGTAGAAATTACACACTGCCTAACTACACACAGATTGGCAACACTGAATAGCTATAATCATGCAGGAATGCCGCGTCTGCAATTGTACTTTAGTTACTCTGTAATTGTTGTTTTTATAAACAAAAGTCATTTGTTTCCGACAATTTAGGGTTTGTTTATACCAACAAAGTACATGTGTTTCTTGGTGTTGTAAATTTGTTGTAGTCGTGCATGTAGCTAATATAATTGTATCATGGTATAACTTAAATTGTCTTCTATTTTCTTTATTGTAAGCAGCGTACCCAGAAAGTTTGGGAACTAATTACCAACTCATAGAAAAAGTTATACATTGACCAGTGAGTAATAGTATCACAGCAGTTATTTTTTTATTTCTTTTTAATGCATAGTCTGAAATATATAAAATTTCAACTATTAACAAATAAATGTTATATTTGAGGTCGTGTGGAGAAAATATATATATTTAGGTATGTTCATATGTATATACCTTATAAAAATAAAAAAATTTAAAATATTTTATATAGTGCTGAAGAGAAAAAATTAAATTTTCTTAGCACATTAGGACAATATTGAATTGAAAAATAACAACAATATGTTTAAAGTGTTTTCAAGCTTCAATTTCAAAAGTTAAACTAATTGCCAAGAGTACATCTTTTGGACGAAAAATCCCAAGATCTGGCAGCGCCTATTGTAAGGTCAACAAGTAAGTACTTACGTATCAGTGATGAGACTTCTTTATGTATCGAGTTTGAGCCTAAAACGTACCAAAATAGTTTCTGGATGTGTAGATCATAAGTGGAAACGTAATTTGGCAATTTCGGCATCTTCTGTAAGTCGATCGCAGGCCCAGTTAGCGAAGCCAAAACGCATTGGATGATCAGTTGGCTCGTTCAGCGGAAGAATAAAGCTAATCATCTATCAAATCAGATATGAGCTAAATAAACACAAGTTGAAAAAACACGTTAGATGGCGGACCCTTTAATTGTTATATTAGCAGATTTTTGGGCATATATAAAAATTGTTATATGTTTGTTAGTGCACAGCGCTCTTTATTCCATACAAGAAATATGTATTACCCGACTTTTTGCAGAAAATTATGCCAGTGTCTTCTTTGTCGGCGTTAAATCCATTTGCTTTTTACTTAGAAATTTATTTTAAAACCTAAAATATGCAAATATGTGCTCTTTGTGTTTCAAAATAAATTTTCAAATAAAACCCAAAAGCTTTTTTTATTCAATTTACCTATTACTTAATAAACAGTAGAATGTACATATGTGTCTCCAGCTCAAAAAATTACTTCGTAAAAGTTATTTAGGAAAAGTGGTTTGTGCTGCAAGAAATTCACTTTAAATAAAATAATATTAGCTGTAACTTCATCCATGAAAGTTCACAAAAACTTTAAATTTTCTCCAAAGAATATATTACAAGCAGTGATGAAAATGCAAAAAAAAATTCTATCAGGTATTTTTTGAGAAAATTTCATGTAAACCTTCTTTGTAATTTTACTCCATTTGGATTTTTGCCATATATGTATGCCAAATTAATAATAATGGGATCACATGCTGTTTTGCCATATTTACTTTGCCTTGCAAGCAATACTGAAGTAACATATTGTCCTCAAAACAGTAATTTAATATTAATTAATTTTATAAAGCACAAACAGTATTGAAAGTACGCATTGGGATCAAGCATGGGGGATCAAGAAAATTTTCAAGACAGAACTTCTAAAGAAGTTCACTAGAATAGAACAGTAATTACTATAAAATAGCTGAGCACCTTGAAAATATTTTTAATGTTACTGTCATATCTGGAATAATATAAAAATATAATGGAAAAAAGTCTAAGACAATCGTTTGCAAGGCTGGTTCTTGCAAACTGGTGACTTTTTCATGCCCCATTATGTTCAACACCCGCTACCAGGTCTTATTTCATTGGTGCACGTTTGGGTTGTTTTTATAAAATAACATCAGTGGTGCGATTTAGTAACTTTTAACGATCCGACAATCGTAATTTTTGTCTATACACTTTGTCGCTTGCAATAACGATTGTGCGACTCTGTAACTTCTTCTTAACGATAGTACGGAGCTGATATTTTGTGTTGATTTTTTGTCGATAAAATTAACAGCACATAAATTATTGTCGCTTAAATAACGATACAGCTAACATTAACCTACAGCGAATATCATTTGAAATGTTACTGAATAGCAACTTCAATAAATTTTCGTTATAATTATTTTAACGATGTGATTATCGTTTAAAAAAGTTAGTGAATCGCACTACTGAAGTGAACAATTTCTTAAAAGCGCCCTGATTCATGATGTTTATTTCCACTTTAGGCACAAAATTGTTCATTAATAGTTAAATTTCACTGTTAATAAGCTATTTCTTGGTTATATTTCTGTGCTGATGACTTGGTGTTTTCATAATAAATAAATTTATTTGTTGAAACAATAATACATACCATAAATATATTTTTCATTTCTGTTGCAAATTCTTTTAAAAGGCAAAAAATCACCATGTGTATTTCTTTAATGGTATATAACTAAGTATTTTTTTTTGCAATGTCGACTAAACTTCTTTCACTAAAGGAAACAACGGCCATCTCAAAAACAAAATTCAGCAGGAACATTGTTTTAGTTGACAGCATTTACTTAAGTATGTAAATTTTTCTCAAAAATTTTTTTGTAATTAGTAATTTGTAATTTTGTAAAGCGTTCGAGCATTGCTTTAGTGTAACTGACGATCGATGTCGTAAGTTTCAATTTAAAAATATGTAATCCACCCTTGCACTATCTATGTAAACACATACTGGTACAGGTGGTCAAGGGAAAACAATCATGATCAAGTAATATCAAGTTAATTAATTAATTTTAACATATAACTTTTTTTATATGTACTCTTATTATGTTAATAAGTATGTATTTATTCCAATAGTGCCAAATCAGCAACTTTGCCCTAATGTTAACAAATAGTGCATTAAATTATACAATTACGCTGCCTTACCCATCCCTAGTGCAATGAACAAGTGAAGAGCAAATAAAATACATATTTACATATCCCGTTAGCAGAGACAAAATACATGAGAATGAGCAGAGTATTCACAAAAAAACATATAAATCAAAGAATAAAATCTTGGACGTAAACCAAAGCCTATTGATTCGTTATTTCAAGTGTTTATATAACTGCTGTTTTTTTCCTTAGCAGCACCTGTTGAAATTGTTTGGTAGGTCTTATTAATGGGACTTGGTGTTGAAGTGAGATACTAAAAACCGGTTTACGCATAAGAAATGTATGAAGAGATTACATATTTGGAGCATAGCGTACGGCGCACAGTGAAACAATTCGAAAAGAGGTGGTCAAAATTATGGAAACAAATTCTATGTTCGATTTTAAGTTATGTTTTATATAAAAGTAATTAGAAGAGAACTTCGAAAACCAATATACAAGAGTAGGCTCAAATTGAAGATTTTATAGAGCATTGTCGAGTTTTAAGTGCATTTAATAATTAATAACTTTTCTTCTTAAGAAAACAAGAAAATTTTATACTGAAATTTAAAAATTTCATATCTAGAGCTTAAAAGAAATGTATAAATTAAATTTGAGCTTATAAAAATTTGTTTTTGTGGGGAATTTCTTACATATGACAGAATTCTTTTTTCTTTAAGGAGTTTCTTCAGCAAAAGCTTTGAGTTTACGAAAATTTTAAAAAATTGTTTCTAATAGGTTATTTTTAAGTAATATTTGCTCACTACATTAAAATTAAATTAAATAAAATTGAATTAAATTAATTAAGTGAAGCAAAATGTTTTATTTGTATTTATAATAAATAAAATTTCTGAAAATAAATGATAAGATTTAAGAAATCTATTATTCGATATATTGTCATAATTTTATTTTAATTTGAAGTTTATTTTCTGCTGGTTCAGCTTTGTCTATATGCATTTCAATGTTGCTGTAAAAAATTGTCAATAAACTTCAACCACACATTTTTAAGAGCCACAAACCTCTTATCTTATGCACAGACTTTCAAAAACTATTTGAGAATTTACAAATAATAATATTTTTGAAAATCACCAAAGGTTTCTAAGCGTAGTAATGCATGCAATGCAATGCAATGATTCCTAAAGGCATAAAGGTGTATAAAAATAGAATAGATTCATATTGAATATAAATTATTAGCTGGGTTATGTATATTTTGCAACAATTTAACGAAAGTTATATACAATGTTTGCTCTTTAAAAGTTAAGCAAAAATTTACTACATTGCAGTACAATGTTATTGTAGCTTTCACTTATGTCCAATATTTTTAAAGTTAGTTTCACAGAAAAAAGTATTCACCAGTTAATGTTTACTATGGGAGAATGTAAAGCGCTATTGCTAGACTTATGACCAGTAGTTGTGACGTCAATGGACAGAACAATTTGAAAAGAGAATTTAATTAATTCAATTAAATATTCAATTGTATTAATTAATTTGAGTGAAATAACTTAATTGATAGTATCAAATTGCTTATTGGTGAAAGTTTTACTAATTTTTTGATTCTTTTTTCGTAAATATTTATAAGTCCAGCAATTAATTAATGTTTCCCTTAAATTCTATATTTTTTTGTCTGTAACGCATACACAAAACTAACATGTAACTATTTGCATGCCTAAGCATACGACAATATGGACTGATTGCTGTAAAATCTAAAAATTATTATTATATTATAAAGTTAATTTTTTTTTCCAAATTCTATATTAATATCATAATATTTAAAGCATTTCTGAGTTTCAAAGTCATTTCCAAGAGGTTCTTTATACTTGAACTATTTAGCAGGTATAGTTCACAGTTAAAAGAAAGTAAACCACAGCAAATTTCATAACATGTTAAAAATAATGATTTCTATTTTTGTTTCCTACAAACCGGCGAAATAAAGTGGTCACAAGAAGACGCACTGATTAAATCGGTAGTTTTTTTTAGCTCATTTTAAGTTAATTTTGTATATTATATATGTATTATAGCATACGGAGTTAAACGGACTCCTATTACATAATGCCGATAAAATGAAATTTAAATTTAATCCTAATTGAATCTTGCTACATTGACCCCTCGGTAATGTGATCTTCCATTATAATGAACTATCCAGTAATGTAAACATCTATTTTTTACTGATAATAGTTGAACAATTAATTAATGTACTTAATTTTATTTTTTTAGTAAGTATTTAATATAAAAAGTGAATTTAAAATCACTACACCACAAATTTTTACAATAAAAAATGTGAGCAAATTCAATAATGTGAACAAATTCGATAATGTGTGTGTATTTACCAAAAAAAAAAATCCTTACAATTTAGTTACTAGTTAGTTATTTTTTTTCTATAAAACAAAAATTAAAAAAAATATATAATTATTCCTCTTAGTAGTGAGCTATTTAGTAAGTTATAGAATTTTTACCGCATTCTTACGCAATGTGTCACTGTGCAGTGTTATTAAACTTAACGTACTCTCTATTTGAAGAAATGTACTTGCTTAAAGTTTTTTGTTTGTTTTTTTAGTTTAGTTGAGATCTCTCATTTATTTGCATTGCAAGCAGTGTGACCAGAGTTCAAAATAACATTAAGCTAAATCACGCTAGAAAGGAAGCTAAAAAGAGTTTAAAAAATTAACAGCCTTATATATAAAAATTATTAAGGCTTTATACAAGGTTTATTAACAAAAATTTTATAAAAATAATAAAAATTGACCGAGAAAATTGAAAAACCAAAGAAAATTTATTTGGCTGAAAGATGTGCATGTGTCATCCAGAATAAAGGATTCGCAAAGAAATATTGATTTCAATAGTTTTTTTTGCACCTTAAATTGTGGGTGCTTTAGTTTAGTCCGCTTATATTTGCGACTTAAAATGTTTTTTGAATTTTAACTTTTTTTAATTAAATTCTGAACTCCTTAAGTTTGTGTTTTTCAATAATAAAGATATAAGTAAATAAAAAAAAATTAAAATTTTATTAACTTTGTTTTCTTAAAAAAATTATCATTTTAAAAAAATGTACTGAGGGGGTGCTTAGGTTTCGGCAGATACTGTATATATACATATTGTGTCCTATTCTCGATTTAGTCGTAAGCGGTAAATATGAAGGTTTTCTTTATTTTTTTATTTGTTTTACCTGTATACGTAAGTTGTCGCTCACAATAAAATTGTACACTATGTATCTTAAAAGAGATTAACAATTTTGAAATTTGGATAGTTCTAAGCTATTAAAGCTAAGCTAAGCCATTAAAACTTTAATTTCAATAAAAAAATTCACTTTATTACTACATGTCGCTTACAAGTAAATTGAAAATAGAAACGCCTTGCTCCACCTGTACCCCATTTGTACGCTAGGTGAACATCAGGTACCTAGAATAAAAAACGTTGGCGAGTGTTATACGCCCCTACTAGTATATGGATGTTATACACGTTTTCCCAGTAATAAATGCAAAAATAATACATTTTCTTGATATAGAATTTTTTTCGTTGTGTGACTAAAATTCCATGAAGTTTTTGGTCCTCACAGTATATACATGTAGGTATTTTAATTTATTCCTTTATTTAATTTTACAAACAGATTTACAAATTAGATAGTAACTTATTTTGACGATCATAGTAACAAAGACTTTCAGACGTTGTAGTGAAACAGAAATTAGTCTGGAATGCGACCCATGACTCCCGTGCTAATAACCTTTACCAAATAACCACTTGTCACCCACATATCAAGCCTTTTTTCGGTATTATTATAAGCGAAATCTTAACGAAAATATTTTTTTTTAAGAAAAAAAATTTAATTTTTTTTCCTTCTACCCATAGCTTAGAGTTATCCAAATGCCATGTTTTTGATAAGATACGAGCTGTACAATTTTATCGCAAGTGACAATTTACACAGAAAAAAAACATTTGAATATTAAAAAAAACCTTATCCTGAAAAATTTAATTTCGTTGGCTTATGATTAAATCGAAAATAAGTCTCGATATACTTGTTTTAATTAAAAATATAAACAAAAATATATAATATAAAAATAATAACATTTTTTTTATCGTACAACAAGATAAATTAAATAGTTAACACAAATGAGGTTCAAACATATCAGTTTAATAATTTCCTAAGACAACATTTGTTTAAATGAATTATAAAATAAATTAAGGCTTGTATTCACAAGATCTGATAAATTGTTATTGTATATTGAAAATTTTCATAAACTTCATTATATCAGGGTGATACTTTCTAAAAGTTACTCAATTGTGTAGCCTTTAAAGGCAAAACTTAAGTCAAACGAATTCGCTTTCGTTTTTTATGTCTAAGTTATTATATATGAATATGCACTAAAAGTTAAACAGGCTAAGGCTGGATTTAGATTTGTGTGACATGTGCCACACAAGTGTAAAAAAACGTAACCAACTAATGACTATTGAAAAACTTTTTGATTTGGACATTTATATATTAAGTTAAATAAGTTCATACATAATTAATAGACAATTTTATAAAACTCAACATGATTGCAAACTTTTTAAATACATGCCTGAGTCAAACAGTTTTTCATTAGTAATTAGCTTTTTTGGGAAAATGACACACAAGGAATGTTAGATGTAAACTCAGTCTAAGTGAATTTAAAAAATGGCTAAAAAATTAATATAAGAGCTAAACTAATATATTAAATTTCTTTTTATGGTTAAGCAATTTTCTATATACATTTCGTTCCCGCTTTTGGAACTCATCAGTACACTTTAATTCAAAATTTTTTTGAATTGATCTAAAAAACTCCGCATGTTTATAGTAAGACTCTTAATACTATATTGAGAATCACAATATACAAACGCAATAAGTTTGAAAACCGCAAATCGGGAACAAATTAAAAAACAATAAAAACAAGCCAAATTTTTAATTAAATAAAAATATTACGTCAAATAATATATGTACTTCGTTATTTCATGTATTAATATATTATAGCTAATCCCTAAAAATATAAGCTTAATTTAGCTCAGAATAAGCTAATATGGTTACACTGCAACTCTACGGATATGCGCAGACGGATAATAAGCCAGAAAATTAGGGAGTTCCAGCTTTGTAGAGCTCAAGAATTTAAGTAAAATCTTATTATTGTTGTGATATATATATATATATATATATATATATATATATATATATATATATATATATATATAAGGATACACTTTTTAATTGGAATTTGAATCTTTGCATTTTATATAAAAATTATTTTGAGATGGAAGAGGCTTTTGAAATATTTTTTTATTCAAGTTATTATACGTTTAGTTTGCCAATTGTAGTGAATAAACAAGTTATGGAGGTATAATAAAAGTACAATTATCAAATCATTTTTAATTAAAAACTTCTAAGTTTTTCATGTGACTTAAATCAGTTTGAGCCCACCCAAGCCAAATACATAAAAAACACAAGAAATTGTCAGTAATTTTTTTTAATTTAAATTAGTCCCTCCCTAATGTGCAAACCTTTTTGCTCATGCATAACGACATGCTTACATAATTGCCGCCTAATTTAAAAAAATGAATTTTAGGTGAGAGTGATAAGTAAATAAACAAATGAATTTAGTTATTAAAAGATCTCTGTCGCGTACGGTTCGCTGTCTCGGAATAATATAATATATATAATTTTTTGTACGTGTAAGTGGATGTGTATAAAAGTAAAATTTGCTTCTTGTGTTAAAACGTAAAATTTGTTAAATAAAAAAAAATTAAATTTATTGTTTTAAAAGTTAAATATATTTATTAAGAGGCGAAATGCCCATTGTGAAGTTAAAAATAAAGAGGCAATTGCCCACTAATGTGAAAGCAGAGTATGTGTCAATAAGGAAATGCAAGATAAAATGCGTGCAAAAAGTGTCTGTTTGAGAAAAGAAAATCTAATTTATTAATTTAATATATTTATTATTTATTTAGTCGGTTCGGTCGTTCGCTTAAAATTGTTATAAATAATAAATTATTAGTTTTTTACAAGTAAGTTAACCATTTTTGCTTTAACTTTTGTTTCGTTTCTGGTGAAATTTGGCAACAATTTCTTCTTCTTCATCCTCACATTAAAAAATATCTTTTTCCATCTATTTCCTTCCTTCTAGAGTTGTGTCCAACAAAGTCAAAGTAAATTTTAATAAGTTTGATGCAGCTTTTCATTCTACCTCCAACGAACTGGTTCAAAAAGACGTGTTGCATACAACTCTACTTGCTTCCGTATCTACAATAAGTATTAGTTTTTACTTTGTTTTGCATTTGAACTTTATTGAGTTGCAATGAAAATTTTACTAACTCCGAACCGTGTCCATTTTCTGTTAGGAAAAGCACTTAGTTAATAAAATCACCCCTGTTGCGCTTTTGAAATATGAACTATTCAATAAAATATTAATCACGCTGCATATTTTTGAGGATTTATTTAGAGTATTGTTGCTGGTCTTTGCTAAATAATCTATCTAAGTGTACAACCAAACAAGCTTAAAGATTGTGGGAAAAACTATTTGAATATGAAATTAATATCACTACGTGAACTTGAAAGCATTTTTGAAGCTTTCTTAAGCAATTCTATTTATTTGTTTCACGCAACATACATACATATGTATGCCTTTCCTGGCTAATTTAATTTTTCTGAAGACAGTGGTTCCTTGAATGCCCCAGTGAATATCAAAACAATATTTTTTCTGTTAGCAAAGGCAAAAACAATAATTATGTATAGACAAAAACGAAAAAAAATCAAAGCAAACAAAAAAACTTCTCATTGTGCGATTGCTTGCCTCTACCGCGTTTCTACGTTTCTTCCCTATTAATATAAAAACAGTCGCAAGCCAAGCACAAACAAAAAAGAAAAAGTTATACACTACGTTGTAGAGTTGTGTCAAACAGTTCTTTATGAACTAGTTCGTTCGGTTGGACACGAATAGAGTTGTGTCCAACAGCTTGAGTTTGAGAGTGTTTGACTCAAAAGTTGTGTCAAACCCATTTAATTTACATACATACATACATTTATGTTTTTGACCGAACTTGTGTCCAAGTGGACGAACTAGTTAAAAAAAGCAACTGTCGGACACAAGTGGATTGCGCATGCATACTGCGTGAAATGAAATAAAATGTGCATTTAATTTCAGTGAACAGTATCTACATATGTAGATACATTCTACTTATTTTAATCTTTTTATATAAAATTCACTAAACTTGTGCAATAAAAAATTTTTTATTCCAAAGAAGTCATAAAAATGTAGAGTTTGCGATTCGGATTATTTCTACTGATTTTTACATAGGCATGTCATTCCAAGAATTTCTCTCTTTCGATTCCTAATCTCCGAATTGGCGTTTATAATAATATTTTCTTTTAGAAAATGTGGCAAAACGTTGCGTAACTTTTTTGCAATTTGTTTCCTTCTATACGAATTTGAGTGCAAAACAGTGTTTTCATGTAAATTTAAATAAATAACTGTTAACATTTACACAAAAATTTGTTCACAAGTTTCTTTTAAAAAAATATTATGGTGAATATTTTCTAAAACTGTAAAGTAAATACAAGATTTTGTATGACTAAAATCAGAGCTGTTAAATTTCGATTACGATTAGGAATCAATTAGATTACATTTTAAAAAGAATTGTACTGATTACATAATTCCCTTTAAAAGAATTTCTGATAAAAAAAAAATCTTTAAAAATAATAGGATTATTTTTTAATTACTTTTGATTTTTTTTTTACTTTTGATTATTAATAAATAATCAAAATGAATTAAAAGTTATCCTTAAAAGTAATCGGAATATTTCTTAATTAATTTTTGTTTTTATTCTCTTGATTATTAACAAGTGATCAAAAAGAATTAAAAGTTATCTTTAAAAGTAATCGGATTATTTTTTAATTACTTTTGATTCTTTTAGAATATTTTTTGTAGTTTCAAGTAATTCAGATTACTTTTCCGTTATTAGTAATCTTAATCAATTAGTAATCGTGCGAAACTGAGTATAATCGTAATTTAATCATTACTTTACCTTTCAAAACAAAAGTAATCACCTTTTTTAGGGTTCCGTACACCAAAGGTGAAAAAAGGAACCCTATTGCTTCCGCTACGCTGTCCGTCTGTCCGTCTGTCTATCTGTCCGTCACACGGTATTTTCTCAGGAACCGTAAGAGCTACGGACCTGAAATTTGGACAGAGTATGTAGATCCTTGGCCACTACAACAACAAATACATGATAATTAATAATATACATACAATTGTATGTGCACATGTATATTGACACTTGAAATTTGTAAAATTAGTGTATTTTTATATAGATTACAACAATAAATATTAAAATATTAAAAAATTTAGATTAAAGGGTGGTCCATCAGTTAATGCAATTTTGACTATGTAATTTTGACAAATTGCTATATCTTGGAGACCGTAAGAGGTAAACTCTTGAAATTTTCAAAAATGGCAAAACTAAGAAATCCGAAAATTATAAAATCGCCAAACCGAAAAAAATCGCCAAAACCTGAAAAAAATCGCAAAAACATTTAAAAAAAATTGCCAAATCGAAAAAAATCTACAAAATTAAAATAAAAATTTTAGCACTAAAATAAATCGCCAAATTCGAAAAAATCGTTTAAATGAAAAAAAACCGCCAATATGAAAAAACGCCAAAAACCGAAAAAAATTGCCAAAACGCGAAAAATGCGCCAAAACCAAAATAGTAGTTTATGTGAAAAAAAAATAGCCAAAATTAAAAAAATTCGCCAAAACCAAAAAAAAAAATCACCTATATGAAAAAAACGCCAAAATTAAAAAAATCACCAAAATAAAAAAATCGACAAAATAAAAAAAAGCCAAAATAATAAAAATTTCCAAAATTAAAAAAACTTCAAAAACCATAAAAAAATCGCCAAAACGTGAAAAAAGTGCCAAAACTCAGAAAGCGCCAATAAATTCAAAAAACCGCCAAACTAAAAAAACGCTTAAAACCGTTAAAAACCCAAAAACGAAAAAAAATGCCAAAACTATAGTTTATATTGTTTGTATTGAATTACATATCTCGTGCCCGCACGGAACCCTTCGTGCGCGGGTCAAAGTCGCACTTCACTGAATTTATTTTATTTTTTGGCGATTTTTTTCATATAGGCAATTATTTCGGTTTTTGGCGTTTTTATTTCTTTTTGGCAATTTTTTTAGTTTTGACACTTTTTTCTCGTTTTGGCAATTTTTTTCGGTTTTTGGCTTTTTTTAATTTTGGCGATTTTTTTTCGTCTTGGCGATTTTTTTTAATTTAAGCGATTTTTTTGTTTGTTTTGGTGATTTTTTTCGATTTTTGGCGTTTTTCTTTAATTTTGACGATTTATTTTCGTTTAAGCGATTTTTTTGATTTGGGCGATTTTTTTAATTTTTGGCGATTTTTGTTCATATAAGCATTTTTTTGTTTTGGCGATTTTTGCGGGTTTTTGTCATTGTGGGAATGTTTTTTTGTTTTGACACTTTTTTCTCGTTTTGGCGATTTTTTTTGGTTTTTGGCGTTGTTTTAACTTTGGAGATTTTTGCCGATTTTTTTTTCATATAAGCGATTTTTTTAGTTTCAGGCGAGTTTTTTTCATATAGGCTTTTTTTTTGTTTTGGCGGTTTTTTTTTGGTTTTTGGCGTTTTTTTTTAATTTTGGCGATTTATTTTCGTTTTAGCGATTTTTTTTGATTTGGGCGATTTTTTTTCGTTTTGGCGATTTTTTTTTTTAATTTTGGCGATTTGTTTTCATTTACGCGATTTTTTTTTAATTTTTGGCAATTCTTTTTCATATAGGCATTTTTTGTTTGTTTTGGCGACCCGTAGCTCTTACCGTTCCTGAGAAAATAGCCTTCTTCCTAAAACATGAAATATGTTTAATTTTTAGAAAAAAAGTTAAAGTTGTCCAACCCTGGAAACGTTTTTTTAATTTGTTAAATTTTAAATTTTTTTTCTAATTATAAATACCAATTTTATTCATACCGAAGTATAAAATAAGTTAATTTAATAAAAAAGTAATAAAAACTTGCTTTCGGTAGTTATTTTCTATGGGAAAATAGAGTTTGAGTTTTCCAGCTCTGAAACCGTCTGCTCGATTTTGCTGATTTTCAATAGCAAAATTTGTCGGAAAATTTCTGACACACCAGTCCAAGAACGAAGTCTCTAGCTCTTCTGGGAGCTTGGGAAAACCGATTTCACGTACAGACAGACGGACAGACGGACAGACGGACATCGCTTGTTCGTCTTCCCTATGCATAAGGATCCAGAATATATATACTTTATGTGTCTCTTATTAATATTGTAGAAATTACAAACGGAATGACAAACCTATATATATATATGATTTGCACCATTATTTAAAAAGTTATGCATTGTAAACGATGGTAAGTACTAACATGTACTCATTAAAACTCCCCACTGTATATATGTATACCATTTTACCATTTTTTGGTAAAGGGTATAAAAAAAAAGAATCACTTACCATACAACATTGCTTCACGATGATCAATTATGCCAGGACGACGTTGTAAAACACTCTCTTCATCGCCCTTCCACAGCACCGGTGACATGCTCGCAAGACACTTTACATTCATGGGACCATTGTTAAAATCACGAGCATCAACTGTCATTTCCAAACCCAATGTTGAAGTTATAAGGCCATGACGATGTACGGTGTCATTGTAACGTATTAAATAGTTTTCATCATCCACCTAAAATGGAAATGAAAGGAGATACGAAAGGAAATTAAGAATCAGCAAGTACTATATTTCATGTGGACATGGAAAGTGTATGACAGTTTATAAAATTTTGCTTTACAAAAGTAAAAAAAAAATAAACATAAACTAATTAATTTTATATTATCTACATGGTAAGAGATAAAAAGAAAACTATTTTAGCAACATCATAAGCAGCACATTGTTTGGCACTTTATTGACCCATTACAGTGCTTTCTTGCAGATGTGCATCAAAACATTCAATCCTCATAAAAACTTTAAGCACAGGCAACTGTTAATAATTATTGTATTTTAATCCAATAACTTTGGCACAATGTCTTTCCGTACAGACACTAAATATGGGCATTTCCACAGAAAGGTCCACCGACAACTAAAACTATTTTGTTAATAATTAATTGTTTTTTTTTCTAGCATTTCATTAACAAATGTTGAAATTTTTAGAATCAGGTATGTTATGAGAAACAATTTAGACACAAAACCAATTTTAAAATGATAAAAGGTGTGATGTGATTTCTATCCTCACAAAAACATAAATGTAAAAAAAGGCCAAGTTCCTTTCCAAAATTTCGGCCATTAAAAGTAGTGAGATAAAATTTTTGACCAAGTTCTTGTGTGGCTCAATACCTATCACTGTAATATGCTATGCATTATATAAATTTGTAACCGTAAGAGTGTTATATAATTCCTAGATAATCTGCTAACTTGACAATATTTTTCCCGATATAAAGAAATAAACAATTATGCATTATTCTCTTCTTTTTTAGAAAGATTAAAATATTTCCAAGTTAGCATATTATCTAGAAATTATATGACACTCTTAGGGTTACAAATTTATTTAATTTTTATCTCACTACTTTTAATGTCCGAAATTTTGGAAAGGAACTTGGCCTTTTTTCACATTTGTGAGGATCTGACTACTTTTTGAAAGGTTTTCTTAATAAAGCTTATTCAGCTTTAAATTTCTATTAATAATCAGTTTAAAAGGGCAGACGTACATACAATAATGGGTTAGAGTGTGATATGTGCACCATTGTGTTATTACAAGTACCGACTGATGTACTTAATTTCTTAAGAATTATCAGAGTAGAAATATGTAAAATATAGTGTACATTTTAGTGGAAGTGACCCCCGCCTATTTTTCTAAAGTCTGCTTAGACGTAGTACTTTTTAAAATGCAAAATTAAAGGCTAGCAGTTTGAATAGAGTAGCTTGTGTTGTAAATATTTTCTAGTTGGTAACTTACCTAAGTTAATTTTTTTTTAAAATTTCAGTTCTCTACCGTATAACATTGATCTTAGTTTTTATAAACATGGCCCCACTACCCTAATGTAACAACCAGTGCTTTCAGATTTTTCCTGTACGCAACTTACTCCTTAACTTAAGGGGTATCGAATTTAAACTTTCTAGTTCAAATTATAGCTTCAAATATTATGGCTGTTACCCCCACTCTCCGTCACTTTTTTAAACTCAAGAATTTTTTTTAAGTTAAAGTTTCAGTTTAAGGCTTCAGTACAATATTAGCATGGCTCCGGCCACTCCTGGTTTAAATATTTGACTTTTTAGATTTTTCTAGTTGGTTTCTCATCTTGACCTACTGGCGTATCAAATTTCAGCTCCCTAGCGCAAATTTAATTATTTTATTGAATTTTAATTATTATTTTTCGAACTTAATTATTTATTTATTTTTTAAAAGAAAAAATTTTTTAGTCAGTGCCAATCATACGTGTCAATTTTCGATGGAAACGGACAATAATATCTATATAAGTAGTATAAATCTTTCTGATCCAAAGTACATGAAAGAAGAGACTTAAATTTTATTGTCATGTTAACGCCCACTTTTTTAAAGGAAAATTTATAGCCTTTCATTATTAAAACATGTATGCCAAATTTCAGTAAAACTGCTAACGCCAACGATTTAAATTTCGTGTATTAGTTATAAGCTTAATGGTCGTAGCCCCGCCCCTATGGCTTTAGTTTCCTGTTTTTAAGATTTTTCTAGTTAGTTTCTAGCTTAGAAAATGTAAATTTTTTATTCTTATTTGAGTGATCAAGCCCGATTTTTCAAACTCAAGATTTTCTTTGGGGGTGTTTATCTCTCCTGTTTAGTGTCGCTGGGAACGTGTTATAGTGAATACATTAATAGTATATTTAAATGTGCTGAATCGAAGTACATACATTAAATAGGAATGCTAATTTTGTGGGGTTTTAACTCCCATTTTGTTTAAAGAACATTTATAACCTTGTATTATTACAACATGTAACCCAAATTACAATAAAACCGCTTGAGTTAAACGCATTGGATTTTTTTTTTTAATTCTGAGCTTTTTGGACTGCGGGGCAACGTCCTTGACTGTAATTTTCAGGTTTTCAGATTTTTTTAACTAGTCCCTAATCTATAGCTAGTTCCTTATCAAATTTCAGCTAACTAGCGCAAATTTTCATTATATTTTCTAATGGGCGTGATACCGCCCACTTTTTTAATCTCAAGATTTTCTTTGGCCAGTAGTTATCTTTCTTGTCGACTTTCTTTGGAAACGGATAGTAATAAATTTATAAATATGTAGTATATTCAAATGTATATGAAATAGTAGGCTTACAATTTATATACATAAATATTCAACATTAGAGGAGAGAGCAGACGCTTCGAAATACATCTTCAGATTTATGGTCATTTTCTCCATTCCACGATTTCAACACCAAAATAATAATCATTAACAATAGTTGATTTGGATCGAATTCGTTAATTTTTGACTAAAACGACGACTGGATTTAAATTACATGGGTTTGTACCAAACATTAACTAGTAAACATGTTTGACCCAAATAGAGTTGTGTCTAGACTTCGATCGACCTCGTTTGCTGGATAATTTTTGACACAAGCCTATGATCAAAACTAATGTAATTTAAATGGGTGAACGAATTCGATCCAAATAGAGCTGGCGGCAAATTATGGCATCCGATGCGATTCGTAATTTTAAAATATTTTAATGGAGTTTATATGGAAATATTTTTAAATTACCAGCCCCATCGAATGCCGTGATTTGCCCTTGTGTCCATTAGTTTTTTTTAACTAAAATGAGCTGTTAGACACAAGTTGGGTCAAAAACATCAATGAAAATAAAATGTTACCGTAGTTGTTCCAAGAAACTTTTGAGTACAGGTTCCCTGATGATCTGTATTAGCAACAGTGTAATGCACACATGATCGAGCTAAGCTTCACAAAAACTAATTTGAATGCATTTTTAATAAAAAATATTTTCCTGAACAAGTAAAATAATAATTATTTAGGACTATTAGGGCGTTAAAAAATTTTAAATTTTTTGATTTCAATGCGAAAAAAGTAGTTAAAAAAGTGCTGTTGGGCACAACTCTATACCCAAGTCTAGAAAAGAGTATTATTAGGACTAAAGCTGGGTAAAATTCATTCTATCGTGTGCAGTCGTTTTTTTTAGACACAAACCCTCAGATCATACCAACTTAAATTATAAAGGTTAGATTAAAGGTCTTTGTCTGAAATGAACTACTAAACAAGTCCGAGCAAGTAACATTGAGTCGAACTCGTTTGCTAGTTCATCTTTGACACAAACCGATGCTAAAACTCATTTAAGTTAGTTACATGGATTTGATCATAGGTTTGTGTAAAAATTAGCTTGTGAGTGAGTTTGAACGAGTTCGAATGCGTTGGATTCAGTTCTAACTACGATTGGTAGTTGGTTAACGATAGTTTTGTATCAAAATCTTTCAGTAGTTTATTTAAGATATAAGCCAAGGAACAAACTAATGTAAAGTATGAACAATAAAGTAGATTTGGGTTGAACTAGTTTGTTCACACCCATTCATAGGTCTTAGACTTATATTGAACTCATTTAGTATTTCGCTTTTGACAAAAACCAATGATCAAATCCATGTAATTTAAATAGTTTTGATCATTGGTTTGTGTCCAAAACGAGGTTCTGAAAAAGTTCGATCCAAGTCTTGTAGGTTTGTGTCAAAAATGGATTAGTGAACGAGTTCGACCCAGTCTAAAATAAAGAGTAAATTGAAGCAAAACCGCTGCTAATAACGTTTTTAAAGAAACATTTTCAAAAATCTGTTTTTTTTTGCAAAAACTATCGTAAGCATTAATCTCTTGCATTATTCAAATATCAAACCATATAAAACTATGAATCCAATGGCCGTCAAAAGAGTCAGTCAGTGGAAGTAACTTACAAAATGATATGAATGGAATTATCTAAAAATATTGTGCAGTTATCATTAGTTTTGATAAGCCAAAAAAAAGAAATTCGGAAATCATGCCTTTAAAAAACGTTTTTTTTGTCCTAAAAAATTACTATTTAGTCACTTACAACTTTTTTAGCGGCTAACCTTTCAGTCTTTAAATAAATAAAATTTTACAACAGATTAAACAATGTTTGCTCTCGACATCTGCAACATTTAAAATGTTAATCTAGATAGTTCAAAATGTTTAATTAAAATATTTAAAATATAAAATTCTTTTGCCATGAAATGCTGTACAAAATATCGTCTTCTTGCTAAAGATGTCTTATCTTAGTTTTTTTTTATAATTCTATTCAAATATATGTACATATGTATGAATTTAATATCCTTTAAAAAACCTTTGTGTTTTATTACAAAAGATTATTTTTTAAGCTTTCCAACAGGACTCATGTAAGTCCCTTAACAACTCAGCTCTAATATTTGATATTTTCTCCATTTACTTTTTTATTTTCTAATGTTTGTTTCCAAAGTTAAGCAAGGAGAAAAGTGTTAACTTAAGGAAATACCAAACAATATAATCATCAATTTAAATGGTTCTTGTACAACTAAAAGCTATAAAAAATTCATTTAACTCCTTAATTATTAATTAAGTTTCCCATGCATGGCTGCTTATAAAGTATTTAAACTGTTGCTAAATAATTTACAATTGAGCAAGCAAAGTTAAGTTTATTAATAATAATTATGAGAACAATATTTAGTAAATGAAATACTTGTTAAAAAAATTTTAACTTCATTTTTCGTTTATGCAATTAAGCTTGTAAAGTTTCATTAACTTACCGGTTGTCCATTGATGAGCCATTGTAAATTTGATGCTGGATGTGATTTTCCTGATGTACAGTTTAAGTTTAATATCTCGCCAATATGATATAAATTTTGCTGACCTCTTATATGGGGACCATCGCGCGGTAGATCTGCATTAGGAATATAAAGAAAATAATTTAGTTTCTATGCAATTGTATTTAAGATTTTCGGCCTGTCTTACGATGGCGATTGATTATTTATATTGAAAAAAAAATATTGTTATATTGTATTTCTTTTTTTTTTAAACAAATTGCCGATCATCGTTGGTCAGTCCCTTAGTTTTGAAAACAATTCAATAAAAAGGTACCAAAACATCAAACTTTACAAAAAAACATTTTTGTTTCTTAAGTCTGCGCCTTAAGCTATTATAAAAAGATTTTAAAGTTAACTAACTAGTAAAAAAATATCATTCGTTCATGTAGAGACTTCAGTTTGAATCATACAGTTGGCCTTTATTGACTCGAACCTATGGCCACAGCCATGTTGATTTAACATTACAGTATCAACGTTAAGTTGATAGTGAGAAATAACCCATAGAACCATATTGAATCAAAGTTAATTCACGTTGAAACATCACAAATTTTATTTAATGCAGTAATTTTATTTTATTAATTCTGTAGCAGTAAGGAAAAAGTGCTTAAGTCATATTTTTCTGGTTTGCAGGAGAGCACTTTTAAGCATTCAATTCGGTTTTCAGAAATTTATTTCCTTACATCCTCTGTTAACCTTTTTTTTAAGGAACTTCGTTCTGCACAGTATATATGATATATTCAAGTTGAAATAAATCAAAGTATAACCTAAATTAAGAGATTATTTCATATGAGATTACAAGTCTAAAAAGATAAGTCGCAAGTCATAGTGCTATAACTTCTTGACAAATTACAAAAATAAATTGAGATTCTGAACAGGAGTACTTTCAAATATGCAGATTATGGAGGTACCATTAACTCAAAATCCGCGTAACTCGGCTTAAGGAGTTTTTTTTCTTTTTGCCACAAAACTATTTAACTCGCGTCATAGTGTGTATATAATTTAAATGGGTTCGATCAAATTTTTGAAATATATTGTTTCACATAAAATTGTGTCTGTAAATACAATCCTCACAAAAACATAAATGTGAAAAAAGGCCAAGTTCCTTTACAAATTTCGGCCATCAAAGGTAGTGAGATACAAACTTTGAGCAAGTTCATGTTTTGTAAAATACCTATCACTGCAATAGATATGCATTATCTAAATTTGTAATCGTAGGGGTCTTGTATAATTTCTAGATAGTCTGCTTACTTATTACTATACAAGAACATGTTATTTATGGTGAGTTCCAATTATATTTTAGTCACATCTAACAAAAGTGTTGTCATATTTACAATAACAAGATTAGGTGTAACAAGGTTCATTGTTTTTTTGATAATATTATTATTAACTCAGATAATACTATTATTAAAAGTCTGCTTTTCCACTGACAATAATATGATTTAACTACAACCATATAATTCAATCATAGTATGTTGCTGTTTGATTATGGTTACCTCAACCATATTTTTTCTTTGCATGTAGTAAAGTCTGCTCAGAAGAAGTCCTTTAGAAAACGCAAAATTAAATGCTAGCATAAGTGAGTGAAATGAGCATGCAAGGTTTCAATACAGTAGCTTGCGTATCAAACTTCAGCTCTCTAGCGAAAATTTAATTATTTAATTATTATGGGCGTATTCCCGCCCACTTTTTTTAAATAAATTTTTTGCCAGTGCCAATCATACGTGTCAAGTTTCATTAGAAACGGATATTAATATTTAAATAAGTAGTATATTTAAATCTGCTGATCCAAAATACATGAAATAGGAGGTTTAAATTGTATGGGCGTGTCAACTTCCACTTTTTACAACGAAATTTTATAACTTTATTCCAACATTTGTGCCAAATTTCAATAAAATCGCTTGAGATAAACATTTTAAATTTGCTCTTTTAATTGTGTGCTTTATTGGAGCAGCTCCACCAACCTGGTTAAAATCTCCAGGTTTTCAAATTTTTCTAGTTAGTTGCTAATCTAGACCTACTTGTTTATTAAATTTCAGCTAACTAGCGTATATATGATTTATTTTGTTCTTATGGGTGTGGGTGTTATACCCATTTTTTCAATCTCAATACCTGCTGTAGCCATTAGCTATCCTTCCTGTCGAGTTTCATTGAAAACGGATAGTAATAAGTATATAAGTACATGAAATAGGAGGCTTAAATTGTATGGGCGCATCCCCGCCCTCCTTGGCAAAATTTTTGGGTTTTAAGATTTTTCTAGTAATTTGCTAATCTTTAACTACTCGTTTATCGAATTTCAGCTCTCTAGGGCAAATTTTAATTTTTTAATATTATGGGCGTGTTTCCGCCCAATTTTTTTAATCTAAAATTTTTTTGGCTAGTGTTTATCTTTCCTGTTTAGTTTCATTGGAAACGGATAATAGTAAATACATAGATAGTACATTTAAATGTGCTGACCCGAAACACATGAAATAGGACGCTTAAATTGTATGGGCGTGTAAACGCCCACTTTCTTCAATAGAAATTTAGAGCCTGGTATTATTCCAAAATGTGTGCCAAATTTTAATAAAATCGCTTGAGTTAAACGCCTTAGAAATGTTTTTTTAATTCTTAACATTATGGGCGTAGCCCCGCACCATTGGTTAAAATTTTCGTGTTCTTAGATTTTTTTTAGGTGAGTACTCACTTACTTCTACTTGTGTACCAAATTTTAGCTCACTAGCGCAAAATTTTATTTTTATGGGCGTAACCCCGCCACCCTGGTTAAAATTTTCAGGATTTTAGATTTTTCTACTTCATTGCTCACCTAGATCTACTCGTGTAACAAATTTCAGCTGTCTAGCTATAGCGGAAGTGCTTCATCACTTTGATGAGTATGTCAGTGGTCGATGGTCAGTGAGTATTTCTGAAAATATGCCCTTTTGGCACCTCCTGAAACTCCGGAGGAAACTTTCATTGTAAAACTTTCAAACTTTGCATATGAGGTTACATAAATTTATTCTAATTATGGTTTAAATTTTATATTCTTACGATTTCGAGAAACAAAGTTATGAGGGGGGTAAAAACAGCTCGAATGGCTTCCTGTAAATATACACACTGCGTGCATTGGCCGAAACTTGGGGTGGCGCACTACCGTGCGCCTGGATAAAACTCAATGGAAATCATCTATAAAAATTAAAATCAATTATCGTTTCTTGGCAAGTAAATTATAGATTCGATCATAGGTTTGTGTCAAAAACTACCTAAAGAATGAGTTCGACCCAAGTGTAAATTAAAAGTTGACATAAAAAGATTTTCTCAAATGTATTCGTTTTAAAGTTTAATATTTTAGTAGCAAAATTGATAAATACATATACATATATACATACATACACATAAAAAAGTAATATCAATGATTTTGTAATATTAATTAAAATATTTGTAGTGTCAATTAAAAAATTAATTAAATTTTCACCTATAAACAATTTGATAATATCAATTAAGTTTTTCCAGTCAAATTAATTAATACAATTAAAAATTTGATTAATACAATTAAATTCTTAATTGAAAATATTAATTGGTGAACACTTTTTTCTGTGTACATATGTATATACATTCACATTTTTCTATATTGTAATTTGATAATTATGAATAATATGCTGAGCAGCAAGACAGTCATTTAATATCCATTGGCATTTAGGGTCGTTTGAAGACTTCACTGATATTTTGTTAAGACCAATGCCACGTCTTGTATCATCTATTTTTTCCGTGGCACACATTAAATTCTCGTTTTGATTAAGTGTAATTTTGTCATCGTCCAAAGGTGTAACATTCCAAATGTAATTCGAAGGATAGCCACCAACATTCCAACCCAGTACCTTGTTTTTAATACTGTTGAAGTAGTAATACATACCGTAGTCAGTGCTTTTTAGTGCAACTCTCAATTCGTTTTCATTTGTATACTCAGGCAAAATTTCGGCCTTAATGTAGCTTTTACTGTTTAAAGTGGAACTTTGGAGCCAAAGCCAAATCGGTTGCGCCTTGCGCTTATCGCTTTCGTATGGTAAGAGTACGGTGTAAGCAGACTTTGAATGTTCAGCATTTGTTAGGCAAAACTTGGCACCAAAGGCCAAAGTTTGTACAGGATTTGAGAACTTTTTAGTTTTATATTCTTTTACTTTCGATTGCAATGAAGAGGAGGCCATTTTACTGTACAAGTTATTCTTTAAAATTTTGCTTAATGTAGAAGCGAATTGATAGTTGTCATAGGAATTTTCATGCAAACGTAGCTCAGCAGCCACCATAATATCAAAAAGTTGTTGAAATGTTGTTTGATTGGATGTCCATAAATTATTAAGGGTTTTTTCAAAACCAGTTGTTGTAATAACTGCAACTGCTGCATTCTGCAAAATATCACCGACCTTTTTTTCACTTAAGCTGTGCTGCTGTAAATTTTCCAATAATTTGTTAAACTCATCTATTTGCTTTGAATTAATGGCTAATTTTATTGCTGCAACAGCAGAATCATGGTAAAAGTCTAAAGTGTTAACTTCAGCAGATTTAACAGTCATACGTTGTAGAAACGTAATTATTAGAACGTGATAAAAGAGTTTAGTTATTGCCATTTTTTGAAGACCAGAAATAAACTGATCTTGATGTCATAATGAGAGTTATATTTATACAAATTATTTTTATGAAAGCCGGAAATATACATGCATACACAAGCATACACTTGTATGAGGAACGTGCATATGTATGTACACATCAGTTCAAGAGTATCATGCATTAAACATAAAGGCCACCGCAGGCTACGCAACTATAGGACTGAAACTAATGTTGACTGATGTCAACTGTACATAGTATATTGACAAGGACAGCAACATCATCTGATATTGAAAATTAAATATTTCACTTTTATAAAAATAAATATATCTAATAATTTCAAATGTACTTATGTCACGTAATATTAAACCAGGGGCCAAATCGCGTCACTCGTTATAGAACGAAATTACGAAATACTTCAATAGAGTTTATATGGAAATATTTCGTAGTTTCGTTCGATAACGAGGGACGCGATTTGCCCCCAGGTCTTATATACAGCTTTGCAAACTTTTAAATTACAAAAAGCACTGAAACCTAGAAAAAAGTTCGTAATTTAAATATACAATTTCACTGTTATTAATTTTATTTAATTACATCTTTGATGATGCGAGTTATTTAATTTCTTTATTTGAATTCTTAGATGTTCTCTTTCTCTTATATAATATTCAATAATTTTAAGCTTTCATTCATTTCACATTTTGTATGAATATTATTTTGTCATTATTATTTTTACACATTGTCATTTACAAAAATAGAAATTATACTAAGCTATGAAAGTGGTTGTGTGGCCGTATATCTGTTGTGATGCCAGCAAAATAATCTTTTTATTTGTGTCTATTCTGTGTTTGACAGATTATATTCGGTAATATTTTCTTGTCTTTTATTTTTATCTAATGCTTTAGTTCTTAATTTTGCACTCAAGATAGTGAAAAAATGCGATGCCAACTTAGTGCTTTTGACACTAGTTTTAGTGCTTTTTGATGCCTAGTAAAATGAAATGCTTTGTTTTAGTGACAAACTAAGAAAAATCACTATCTTGGTGCTTTTAAATATAATCTCTAATTATTGCTTTAAGTGCTTTTTATCAAGGTTAACCTAGACTTAATTTATTTGTTTCTTTGAAAATATTTAGTATCATTTGTCTCACACATTTTACAGGGACAACATAAAAACAAATTCAGTGAAGTGCGACTTTGACCCGCGCACGAAGGGTTCAGTATGGGCACGAGATATGTAATTCAATACGAACAATATAAACTATAGTTTTGGCATTTTTTTTCGTTCTTGGGTTTTTTCGGTTTTAAGCGTTTATTTTTAGTTTGGGGGTTTTTTGAATTTATTGGCGCTTTCTGAGTTTTGGCACTTTTTTCACGTTTTGGCGATTTTTTTATTTTGGCGATTTTGTTTAATTTTGGCGTTTTTTTTCATATAGGTGATTTTTTTTTAGTTTTGGCACTTTTTGTTTCGTTCTAAGAATTTTTTTCGGTTTTTGGCGATTTTTTTCGTTTTGGCGATTTTTTTTAAATTTGGCGTTTTTTTTAGTTTTGGCGATTTTTTTTCATTTTGGCGATTTTTTTTCACATAAACAATTATTTTGGTTTTGGGGCATTTTTCGCGATTTGGCGATTTATTTTAGATTTTTGGCGTTTTTTTCATACTGGCGATTTTTTTTCATTTAGACGATTTTTTCGAATTTGGCGATTTATTTTAGTGCTAGATTTTTTTTTTTAATTTTCTGGATTTTTTTCGATTTGGCGATTTTTGTTAAATTTTTGGTTTGGCGATTTTATAATTTTCGGATTTTTTTAGTTTTACCGTTTTTGAAAATTTCAAGAGCTTACCTCTTACGGTCTCCAAGATACAGCAATTTGTCAAAATTTCATTAACTGATGGACCACCCTTTAATTTAAATTTTTTACTATTTTAATGTTTATTGTTGTAGTCTATATAAAAATACACTAATTTTACAAATTTCAAGTGTCAATATACACATGGTCATACATTTGTATGTATATTACATGAGATTTTAACATTTTTCGTCGCTCGTTTTGGAGCACCCTTTAATTTCTAATTCTCATGTATTTGTTGTTGTAGTGGCCAAGGTTCTACATACTCTGTTCAAATTTCAGGACCGTAGCTGTTACGGTTCCTGAGAAAATACCGTGTGACGGACAGACGGACAGCGTAGCGAAAACAATAGGGTGCCTTTTTTCACCTTTGGTGTACGGAACCCCAAAAAACGCATTTAATTTTCACAAGTTGCTTGGCAGTGACAATATTTAAATTTCCAGTCCATGCATATAGAAAATTTAAAAGTCACCCGTGTTGTGAATACATTTTTAAATGGGTTTTTGTTCCCTGCTCACAAAATTTCTGTCGTCAATTTTCCTCACATGAACATACATATATAATTTTCGTAAGATATACTTCTTAAAATGAATGATTTTTAATAAGAATTTGTTCGCCATTTTTGTAGTGTTTGGTCACTTTGATTTATGTAAAGACATATTCAGTGACTCAGTGACTCATTAGCTTACTGACTGTCTGAATATTTAATTCACTCACCAATACTATGAATCACATCCGCTGCAACTACGGAGCTAAAATTTAATTTTAAAGTAGGTCTATGTGGGCAACCAACTAGAAAAATCAGAAGATCTGAAAATACAGAAATTTATAGAAGGGGGTGGCGCTACGTCCAAAAAACTAAAAACCAAAGACTAATATTAAGGCGTTCAAACCCAATCGATTTTGTTAAAATGTCGCGCGCCTATTGCTCTTATGCAAGGCTTAAATTCCTCTTAGAAGTGGGCATGATAGTACCACAAAATTTGTACCTTCTGTTTAATGTATATCGGCTTGGCATGCTAAAATCTATTAATTATATTATTCTTTTAGCCAATTCCTATTAAAATTTACATATATTATAAAAATGTTGCTTAAACAAAATTTATAAATGAAAGAAGTAGGCGAGGTTATGCCCATAGAAATTCAAAGTCAAAATTTGCGCTACAGGGCTTAAAATTGATATACAAGTAAAGGGTTTTTTTTATAGGGTAACGCAAGCTTAGATCATAATAAAATAATGAAATATATTTTTATTATCAATGAAATTAGCTTTAATGGAAATAAACGAAATTAATGTTTAAATATGATTTCTGTCATGTGGCTACCACGGCTGGCGCGTAGATGGCACAATCTGGAACATCAATTTTCAACAACTTTTCGCAGCATTTGTGGCCGTATTTTACCGATAACTCTTCAAATGTTGATTTCCAGGTGTTTAGTGGTTTGTGGTTCAGCGTATGCGCTGAAATGACGGTACATACGATGGACGTTTGGCTTTAATTCCTGCACAAGTTGAATCTTGAAAGTTTTTAAGCCAATATCCTTTCGTAAAATCATCCATAAAGTGGAAGGACACAATCCCAGTTGCTGAAAATGGTGACGAATTAATTGATTAGGACCATCTTCAAAGCTTTCCGGTACAGCGACTACAACTTCTTCAGTGTGCACTGTTCGGCGTAACAGTAACAGTAAATGTAGTGTGAAAACAATCTTTTATCCTTCGAATGAGCCGCTCTGAAGGACGATTATGTACGCCATAAAATGGAACAAGGGCGTAATGAAGAATAGAAAAATTATTTTTTTGAGAATTTCAACAATTTTGCACGCGTTGCTTTGGAGTAAGTTAATGAATGACTGAAATTTCAAAACAAACGAAACAAAAAACAACTATCAGCTGTTAAATGGGTGTTTAAATAAAGCAGTGATGCCAATTCGAAGTTGTGATACTCTAAAAACACGATTTATATCTAGGTGATTGACTAACTGAAAAAATGAGGAAACCCTTGAAATTTTATACACACTTGAGATGAGTGACGAACTACAAGAATTCGAAAACATGGATTGTCAAACCAGGCAGGTGTTGCCACGCTTGTAATTATTTAATATTATATTTTGCAGCAGAAAGCTTCTATTTGGCAGAGAAATATGTTAAGATGAGTTCCCAACTATAAAAATTGGAAAAACCAAAAATTTTAACTAATGGCGATGTTTTAGTTATGTACTTGTGCAGTTTGTAATTTTTTTTAATCGCAGTGATACATTTTACATAATATGAGAATTACCATATTTTTTATATATATTAAATTCGCGTAAAAAAATCGCGTAATTTAAATAACGATTGCACTTATTAATCCGCATTATATCGAAATCGCGTAGTTTATAATTGTTAAACAAAAATAAAATATTAAGATATTATCCATAAACACAAGATTAATAAACAAAGATTTTCTTGACAAACACCAGATAAGAAAGTTCAGTTATTTAAGGTTTCTTTGTTTTGCACACTATTGTAGTTGAACTTGTTTATTTATACAGGCTTTTATAAAAATAGTTATAAAACAAAAGATTAATTAAGCCATTGGCATGGTAAAATTATACCAGGTACCACTTAAACTAGAAGAAAATGGCAACACCAAAAACATACGCACTTTGTTGGTAGAAACAAATAGAAATGTGTCAAAAACAGATGTCTTTTGTTTTTAAAAATAACAATTACAGGGCTATTAAAGCCAAATTGCAGAGATGGCATGCATGTATGATTATAGTCATTCAGTGTTGCCAATCTGTGCTTTATTCCATACAAAGTGTATCATGTTTACTTTCATGTATAGTCCATGTAATTGGATTCATGTATATAGTTGTATTTTATTTTACTTTAATGTTAATTTTTGTTCACAAAAGATGTATAAAAAACCCAGGATGATAAAAAAAATACTTTTAAAATGACGCAGTATTTGTCGTGCACTTGGTCGCATTGTAACCTTTGGAAAATAACAAAAATTAATGTCATTATAATGTTCTTTGGAAGAAAATCAACTTTTTGGTTTTAAATTAATATGTTTTTAGGGTTCCTTCCGTACACCGAAGGTGAAAAGCAACCCTAGTACAACCTTATTACAAATGATGTTTTTGGGGACGTAAGAGATTTGTTCAACTAACTGATTTATAAAAAAACAAAACCAGTTTGATAATTTTAAGCTGTGACTCTTTGTAATTTAGTGTGCGATATGTATATTGACACTTGAAATTTGTAAAACTAGTGTATTTTTATACAGACTACAACAATTAACACTAAAATTTGAAAAATTTAAATCAAAGAGTGTTCTATTAGTTAATGCAAATTTGACACTTTGGTGTATCTAGGAAACCGTTAGAGGTAAACTCTTGAAATTTTCAAAAACTGTAAAACTAAAAAATCCCAAAGTTATAAAATCGCCTACCCGAAAAAAATCGACAAAAATCTAAAAAAAATCGCCAAAACGAAAAGAATCGTCAAAATGAAAAAACGCTAACAACCGACAAAATCGCCAAAACTAAAAAAATCGCCTTTATGAAAAAAATTTTCAAAATTAAAAAAAAATCGACAAAATAAAAATAAAGCGCCAAAAATTAAAAAAAACCCCAAATATTGAAGAAAATTTAATTCATTTTAAAAATTTTTATATTACACATTCCTAAAAAATAGCCTTACATATTATGTATGTATGTATATATATTACTGTATTTTTTATACAAAATGAGTAACTTTCTTTAAATGTGTAATTTCTGACAAATTCGCCACTGGCAAGACTCTAGTCACTATATTCACAACACATACACCAACTGTTTTGTTGCTTGTAAACAAAGATTGACACATTTTTGTATTATACACATTGGATCCCTACAAAAGACCATTTGAAAGAACTTTCAAGACATGAGGGATTAGTTGTATGGACTTGCTTTAAAAACCCTCTCTTAAACACAAACATGATAGCTTACCATCCACACAAAGACACAAAGGGTCTAATTCATAATAAATATTTTTATTATATAAATGGTTTATTAATCAAATTTCCAGAGAAAGTTTGTTTTATAAACAGAAATATTTTTTATGATTAACACAGTAAATCTTAAAATTACTTGTAAAAACTCATATACACGAACACCAATGCATCCATTGTGCCTCGCTTATTATACGACAGCATTTATTATTAGTTTACATCAGCGATCCCCACACATATACATTCAAACTTATGTTTGTGTTGGTGCTTAGTTTTTGAGCGTAATATCTTTTGCTCTTCTTATAGCAAGGCTGCCACGAGATATTTTTAATATATTTGTAAAACTGTAAGTCGAGTCAATTTCTTGTGTTCCAAAAGAGATTAATGCACATTTGATGTATTTTAAATAGTGTATAATAAATTAGTTTCAGATATGATTATTCAAGCTCCAAAAAGTACAAAACTTTGAAATTAAACTAATTTAAAAACAATCCTTTGTTGTCTAGTAAAATGCGAGCTACACAACCGGCACATATAAATAATTTGAGATTAAAGTGGTAACCCTGATTTTGGTAACAATTGAGTACACATTAAATAAAAATACAAATTATCTCTTATTGCTCCCTCCATTATTGTGTGAGCACTGCAGTGTTGCCAAAATATTGCAGGCATTTCCCACCATATAACCCCTGAAAACCCGCTAAAAACCGCTATCTGAATAAAAATAAACGCTAATATAACCGCTGAATTTTTTATAACAAACATATGTCTTTTTTATGGTTTATTGGTAAAAAAAGAATAATATAAAATTTATAAAATATGTATACATATGGAGAGATTTATGTATGTGGGAATCTCATAATTCCCCAATATTTGTAAGCAAAACTCAGCCTACTCTTTGAGTAGGTATTTTATTTCCTGCAGAGTTTCCATACACAAACATCGAACCAGTACATGTGTTCTGTAACTTGCGAGAAGTTTTCGCGTCGAGAAAAATCAAACAATTACATTGGTTGTTCTGTTTTTCACAGGCTGATTTATATAAAACCTGAAATAAGCTTAAAAGAAACATGAGCAACTAAATTGTTCGTTAGTCATCCTGTGTTTCACAGAATGACAATAAACTTTTCGTTTGGAAAAGTTCTCACCAAAGTTACAGAACATAGGCACAGGAAAAAGTAGAATCCAAGGGCATATTCCATCTTATAATATTAATGTTGAAGTTGATTCAGTATATTTTCAATATTTTAGACTCTAGTTGTTCTACACGTGTGGAATAATATCTTGCCGTTTTGCTAGAAGTATTTGTAAAATATTGTTAAATTTTCCTGACTATCTAAAATTAAAAAATAGTGTTGATAAAATAAACTCTGTGGCTCAATTCACATTGTCGTGAAGTTTAGTTTCGAAGGAGAATTTCAATAAAAAAGTCTCTAATCAAAATCAAATTATTCAGAAAAAGTTATTGTTTTGAGAGATTTTGGTTGATATTAGTTTTCCTCATACTCAGTGGTCCAATCACCCAGTTTTCGGGTTATTTTCCGTTAGATTTATTTACTATTTTTTTAATACGAAAAGAATGATTAAATTGCTTTGTAATATAATTTTAATCTCGAATTAAATTTTATTCACTAATTATGAGATTTGTTCACTTTTATACTCGTATGTATGTACATATGTTATTATTTTTAACCTCTTAAATTTTCACATTATACTACACGACCACAATATGTCAATTTTTTGTTTGCAAAAAAGTAACGTTAGTTTCTTTTCGCTGCAAATACCAAGGTACGTGTCGCATAGCTGCGATAAATATACTTTATTTTGATTCAATACCTTTCTTTATGTTTCAGAAAAACGCTGAAAATCCGTTAACTAAGAAATTCCCGCTGGTGGTTTTTTAAATAGACTTGCCGCTAATGACAGCAAAATACAGTCATATATAGCGGGAAAACTGCTGTTTTGGCAGCACTGGAGCACTGGCACGCATGCGCGGTTTTGAAGATCGCTGGTTTACATACGTGCCACGAGAATGCATTTAAAAACAAGATGTGTTACATTTCAAGACTGTTTACGGATGCCTCTAGTACACTTTAGCTGGCTGGTATTGTGGTTATACCTGCTATAATTTTACCATGGCCGTTGGTTTTACTGGTTATAAGCTTTTTGACAACAATTACTTTTCCTCTTAAAAAGACTATTATCTCTATACGAACCTTGAAAAAAATTTTGCGATAAAAAGCTAGAGGGGTTTATTGTTAACACTTGTTTATTGTCTCGATTTTTTACTGCGTAGTTTCGTGTATATTGCAAAAATTCATAATTCATACATATTTAATTTTAATTTATTAAACTCGAATGAATTTCAATAAGGAATTATTTCTTATTCGAGCTTAAGGTCAATATTTTCAATAATTGTTCAAAGAAAAATTTTGTTAATTAATATGATTTTCTAAAGAAGAGAAGAAAAACAAAACAACTGTACATTTTAGCTGGGGTGCATGCCCCCTTTTTTCTGAATTGACATTTAAAACCTTTGTTGTTAGGAGTTGGTTAAAAAGAAGCCTTCACCGACGTACTTACGTATGGAATAAACATACACACACATGCTCACATAAGTATAGACATAGTATACATACATACATACAAAAAACTGAATCATTTATATTTTGCTCTAGTGCACTTTATAGAAAGTGACCTGTGGGTATTTTTCGACTAAATAATTTTATTAAAATATTTTATTTATATTCTAATGGCAATTTATTCACCCACATCTAAAGCAAGTTGAATGTGCATAAATATAAATATAGTTATATACTAGATTAAATAAGTATCCATAATAGTTATAAGATAAATTATTATTTTAAAACATCTGCGAGCAACCTAAAATATTTTCACAGCTGCAATTAAGTATCCCAAGTCATGTATTTAAATATTTCACTCCATTTTTCGACAACAAAATTTACAAAAATGGCTCATAGTGTGCTTGATGTTGATGCTCAACAACAAAAACTGCTACGTACATTTAAAGTTTGACTAAATTCAGCATTGGTTTTTGCAAAAAGCAACATAAACTATAGCAACACAAAAAAAACATAACTTCATTTTCAGTAACCAAATGCATTGAATCAGTAAATATTTTGGATGAATGCTGACCTATAAATAATTTTGTATATTAAATTGCCTTTATATACAAAAAAAAGTTTAAAATTTTCAATATTGAAAACATCTACATATTTAATTTTTTTAATTTTAATACTTGTTTGTGCAGCTCTAAAATATAAAAAAATTTTAATAAAAAAAAATTTGTTTTATTTAATAAATATATAAACTATTTCTTTCTAAAACAAAATTTATATTTAATATTTAATTAAAAAGAAAAAATATACATATATTTGAGTTTGTTAGTTTTATATGTATACCAAAAACGCTGTATATTTGCCAACCTGGGAATCATTCTTTTAAATTTTTGTGTTTTGTTATACCAATCTATTTCTTTTTAAAAATATAGAATATGTGAAATATGTTATTTATAGAGAAAAAGAAAAAAATTATTTTAATGGGTTACTTTGATATACATTGGCGTAGCTATAAATTTTTTAAAAGGGGGGGGGATTATGACTGGTGATTTCCATGAATAGTATTAAAATAGATAAACACATGCATATTTTAATAATTTTAGAGTGACAACGGAATTTCCTGATTTCCTGGATTCAATGCAACCCTCAGAATGGCCTTTTTACACATATGTTTATATACAGAAAAAATAAATTAAATTTTTCAACCTTGGAATTTTTTATTATTAATTTTTAATTGTAAGTACCAATTTTAATCTTACTCAAATATAAAATGTGAGAAAAGTGAGGTGTCTTAGGATAGACATAGCTATGCTCCTTAGTTATATAAAACAAATGTCATGTGTGATATAATGCAATAAAATAATACTATATGAAGATGCCAAATTATCTGCAAATATTTCAAAACATTTTCATTTGTTTCCCATATTTTCTTTTCTAGCGGCGTATGATTAAATTAATGTATTGTTTGTAATCGATGACGGTTGTCAGCCGGCTTACAGCCCATCGGCTGTATTTTGTGGTTTATACTAATGTGCAAAAATAAAACAAAGAAAAATTGAGCCATCGTTCTCATTGTTTTTGTTTCATTCATTTCAAAGAACAAAACAAAACAAAATCAAACAACTTGCTTCATTTATTTTCATACTCTGCTTCTAAGTACAAAGAAATCAAAATAAAACATTTTTTAGCTGTAATAGTGTTGATTAGTCTTGTTACAAAACTTATGTCCTTACTCGTGTATGGCGCAATAAATACCATAGCCATAATTATTGTTAGCTGCATACTTTTATGTGTTTAAGTTTAAATTTTCTAGCCCTGAAATCTTCATATCGATTTTATTGATTTACAATACATCTATTTCGAACAACTTCTGATACACCAGACCAAGACCGAAGTCTCTGGCTTTACTGGTAGCTTCAAAAAACGGACAGACTGGCATCCTCCCTATTCATAAGGACCCCGAATATAACCCAATATGAATATTTTGGAAATTGCACACACACTAAATAACAAACCTATATATACATTTTAAAATTTTTTGTGAAGGTTATAAGCACGGGGAAAAAGTACATAATGGTACCTGGTTACCTCATTGACTAACGCGAATTTTAAATAAAACCTAGAGTTGTAACTTTAAATTAATTAATATACACAAGCGACTCTTTTAAAACCAAATAATGTACATTGCACTAACGCAAGTCTATAATAATTTAGCGTGTCAAAAGTGGACATGCCCACACGTCAATAAAATTGCAAATTTCTGATTTCGGTTGAGTATTCTTTATTATTTTAAAATACATTTAAAAAAGTAGGCGGGCCATGACAACTAAAATTTACGTTTTTCCCTTAACAATTTTAAATGAAAATTCGTACGCATGCAAGCATACACTCACCACGCTCTACCACATTTTTCAGAAAAAACTAGTTTTTCATTTCAAACACAAAATTCACTGATTCAAATATTCCCTGCAGAAAATTTGGTAACAATTGATCCAAACGTACTCGTACTAGTCCTATGACTTGAGAAAATGCGAGAGTTATCAAAAGTACGGAGAAGTGTATGGTGAAAAAAGACATATCATGTAAATGGTTAAATATTCACCATTTTCGTAATGTATCGTCTTGATCTTGAGCCAATTTAATTTGGACTCGGTCTAGTATTGTAGTAAACATGAACTGAATATGTTCGATGTGGTTGAGTAAATGGACATATCAAACAGTGTGAATATAATGTTGATTGCTCTCTCCAATGTGACTATGGAACCAGTCCCGTAACTATACTGACATATTAACCTAAGTTTAACTGGTATTTATACTTTTGAAATATTAGTGACCACGTGGTGGAGTGGGTAGTGTGCAAGCCTGTCAAGCACAACGTTGTTGGTTCAAATCTCAAAAAAATTTCTGCTTAAAAATAAGTTATAATTGCATTTGTAACAATAAAAAAAATTATAAGTTTTCATTGCTACAGTTAAATGACTGAATTTTATTTATACAAAATTTATATTATTCTACACCGAATAGGTCCCTAGGGGATAATTCAGTGACAAGTCACAAGTGCATATAAGTATCAATTAACCCTAACCTAGGCCATCCCCATGTAAAAGTGACTGGCCCGCTTCATAGGAAGTGTTTGAACTCGGACTAGTCCCTATCACTTGGGGACCGGTTACGTGACTAGTATTGTGTCAGTTCGATTTCCTACAGGGTTGTTATTTTTTAATTTAAGTCCTACAAAAAAAATTGTAAATTCAAATTCAAAGTTTTGTAATAATTTTTTTGAAAAAATCCCTAATTTTTCCAATAAACAAATTGTCTTATTTAACAAAATTTTTTAATGAAAATAAAAAGAGAATAAAACAAATAACTATTCTGTGCAGTATTCAATTTCTATATTGGAACTGAAATCTTTTTCTAACAATTTTGTTACAAATGTTCCTTTATATTAATTGTATGAATTAAGGCATGGTCACACTTGTCAAACATTTACCCAAAAAAGCGTAACCAACAAACGCTAATGAAAAAATGTATGATCCAGACACTTGTTTATCAAATGAAACAGTTTCGAACACAATTAATAGACAATGTCATTGAATCCAACATTATTGGCTACTGTTTAACTTAACAAGCTTTTGTCTGAATTGAAAAATTGGTCATTATCATTTAGTGGTTACGGTTTTTTAGGCAAATATTTAACAAGTGTGACCATAGCTTTAGAATTTGTCACTCCATAGTGTTTTTTATTTGCTTACAACATAATTAGAGCAAACTATTTACTTAACAGAGAACAGATTGAATGGCTTATTTTGTTGTTTTGAATGCAATCGCAAGAAGCCTGAATATTGTTGTCAATCCAGAACATTTGAAATAAACAACCCATGGCACAATCGAAAGAGATGAGTGCGGCGAATTTTATTGCGTGCATTGCTTGTTTTATATAAATGTTAACTCGTCTTGTCAAAAGCAACGAATACTCAGTGAATGGTGCGAATGATTTTTACTGTGATTGGCCACAAAGCAGTCTTTGTACTTTGTGCTTGTATAAAACTCTTACATTGGTATTCATAAAACGAGATATAGATTGGAAATGTATTTTATGTCATATTTTATATCAGACAGTTATTTGAAATACATTTTAGATATATGCCCTTAATTGTGAAAGTAGTCTAAGTCATGTGCATTTTTGCTTCAAAATATCAGACAAAACTTTAAAAAACTTTGATAAATATTTTAAATATATTAAATAAAATTTATATAAATCTAGACTAGTACAACTCTAAATTCAAATGTTGAACAATACAAAAATATTTTTTAATTTGTTCAAATGTAATCTACTAAATATCTCGACAACAGAAATGTATGACATAGACCACTTTCATAATTAAGGGCACATGTACTTAACATTTTCCAAAATTTATTTTTTGCGTTTTCTTTTTTTTTCTAAAACTGTAATAATCAACATTTGTTTTTTTCTAAAATTTCCTCCCTCACACTGCATTTTTTTTATTTATAACCATAAAAACCACTTAAAATAAACGTTTTATTTTTAAGATCAGCGAGTACTGAGTGGTAATGGTATGAAAGAAATCCATTCTTTCATGCTGCATCATTTCATTTCGCTGCTTGAGTTATATCGGCATTGTAATAAGAGTGCGTATGAGCAATCAAAAAATCGCAATGGATAGTATCATAGCAATAACATTTGTTATTGTTGTCGAATAAATGCATGGCAATAGCAACGAATTTATGAATTGTTAGCAAATGCGAATAGTCTCATTCTCTTCTCTGGTAATTACTGGAATGGTAAAAAATATTTACTGAAACTAAATTTCATTTCAAACAAACGTTTGCTTGAAAATATTTTAGAAATATTTTTTTATATAACTCTGCCGTTTTCAACTGGCGCAGTCATTATGAATGAAAATTAAACAGACCAAAAATTTTAAGTTTGAAAAAATTTATTATTATTATTATTATTATTATTATTATTATTATTATTATTATTATTATTATTATTATTTTATTGATATTGTATTTTTAATATTTCTAGGCAATGCTTTTACCTTTCAAATAAGCTAATAAAATATATTTATACTCATACATATCTATTTTCTAAACTAATTTCCATAATTATAAAAAATAAGACGCTCAGTATCAAGACAGTTATTTAATATCCATTGACACTTAGGGTTATTTGAAGACTCCTCTGATATTTTGCTAAGTCCAATGGCACGTCTTGTGTCATCCAATTTGTCCGTCGCACACATTAAATTCTCGTTTTGATTAAAAGTAACTTTGTCATCGTCCAAAGGTGTAACATTCCAAATGTAATTCGAAGGAAAGCCAGCAACATTCCAACCCAGTACCTTGTTTTTTATACTGTTGAAGTAGTAATACATACCGTAGTCAGTGCTTTTTAGTGCAACTCTCAATTCGTTTTCATTCGTATACTCAGTCAAAATTTCGGCCTTAATGTAGCTTTTACTATTTAAAGAAGAACTTCCGTACCAGAGCCAAATCGGATGCGCTTCTCTTTTATCACTTTCATTTGGCAAGAGTACGGTGTAAGCAGACTTTGAATGTTCAGCATTTGTGAGGCAAAATGCATTCGCAAAGGCCAAAGTTTGTACTGATTTTGTGAATTTTCGAATTTTATATTCTTCTACTTTCGATTTTAATGAAGACGACATTTTTCTATATAAGATATTGTTTTTTTTAACTTTGCTTAAAAAACCAGTCAATTGATAATCGTCATAGGAATTTTCATGTAAACGCAGTTCAGCAGCCACCATAATATCAAACAGTTGTTGAAATTCTGTTTGACTAGTCGTCCACAAATTATTAAGGGTCTTTACGTAACCAGTTGTTGCCACAATTGCATCTGCTGCATTCTGCAAAATGTCACCGACCCTTTCTTCACTTAAGCTTTGCTGTAAGTTTTCCAATAATTTATTAAACTCATCTATTTGCTTTGAATTAATAGCGGATTTTATTGCTGCAACAGCAGAATTATGGTAAGGGTCCAGTATGTTAACTTCAGCAGATTGAACAGTCATACGTTGTATAAACATAATTATTAGAACGCGATAAAATACTTTAGTTATTGCCATTTTTGAAGAGCAGAAATAAACTGATCTTGATATCATTATGAGAGTCATATTTATACAAAATTGTTTACGAAGGAATATGAGTATGTGTATGTATGTACAGATTAGTTCAAAAAATTATGCTTTGAACACATATATCACAGCAGGCTACATAACAACACGACTACAACTAATGTTGACTGCTGTCGTCACCATTTAGTCATCTACTTAAATATATTGACAAGGACAGCAATATAATAAGCATTTGTCATTGAAGCATAACTACTTATTTCAGTTTTGGCAACTTTCAAATCTTTCACTTTTATAAAAATATAATAATCTAAATATATCAAATCATGTAAAAATATCACAGGTAAGATTCCTATATATGGCTCTGCCAAGTTTTAAATATATAACCTTCGCCACCGCACGTATCTAAAATATACATACATACATACGTAGATATGTATGTATATACATATATGCATTTCCACCACTGACACCAGAAACAAAAAAAAACAATTTTTTAAAATTCTTGAAATCAGATCTAAAACATGTATTAATTATTGTTTGAGCACGTCTAGATGAACCTCATTGCTGCGCAAGCAACACATTAGTAAACTTCAACAGCAATTCAAAAAAACTTGCAAATCCCCATTGCTTATAGAAAAAATTTCAATAGGTTATTGATAATTACAAAATTTAAATAATTACAGGCTAGGCAACTTTAAAAAAAAACTTCAAATACTATTATTCAATATTTTGGTTTTCTACTAAATTTTTACATCAAGGCTTTTTGCATACATTATAACAAATGGTTGTCGATTCCACGACGTCTCTTTTTAACAACAACTTTTTTTATAGGATACGTCAAACAAAAAATTCAATATTAATATGTTAAAATAGAGGTAAGCAAAAGCTCAGCCGTAAAAAAATATGTATTATATTTCAAATTTCTCTTAAAAAAAATCAATTTATTTTATTAAGTTTTTGAGTTCACAAAAAAAGAACTAAAACTTATTATTGCTAAATTTTGAGATCAAAAATAACTAAAAGTTAAAAACAAAACGTTTACAGCAATGGAAAAAACATAAATAAAAGGATTAAAAAAATCAGTTTGAGCAAGAAACAAAAGCTCAAATTTTAGGCAGGTTTTACCTTAATTTAATTAAATATAATTTAATTTAATTTAATTTAATTTAATTTAATTTAATTTAATTTAATTTAATTTAATTTAATTTAATTTAATTTAATTTAATTTAATTTAATTTATTTTAATTTAATTTAATTTAATTTAATTTAATTTAATTTAATTTAATTTAATTTAATTTAATTTAATTTAATTTAATTTAATTTAATTTAATTTAATTTAATTTAATTTAATTTAATTTAATTTAATTTAATTTAATTTAATTTAATTTAATTTAATTTAATTTAATTTAATTTAATTTAATTTAATTTAATTTAATTTAATTTAATTTAATTTAATTTAATTTAATTTAATTTAATTTAATTTAATTTAATTTAATTTAATTTAATTTAATTTAATTTAATTTAATTTAATTTAATTTAATTTAATTTAATTTAATTTAATTTAATTTAATTTAATTTAATTTAATTTAATTTAATTTAATTTAATTTAATTTAATTTAATTTAATTTAATTTAATTTAATTTAATTTAATTTAATTTAATTTAATTTAATTTAATTTAATTTAATTTAATTTAATTTAATTTAATTTAATTTAATTTAATTTAATTTAATTTAATTTAATTTAATTTAATTTAATTTAATTTAATTTAATTTAATTTAATTTAATTTAATTTAATTTAATTTAATTTAATTTAATTTAATTTAATTTAATTTAATTTAATTTAATTTAATTTAATTTAATTTAATTTAATTTAATTTAATTTAATTTAATTTAATTTAATTTAATTTAATTTAATTTAATTTAATTTAATTTAATTTAATTTAATTTAATTTAATTTAATTTAATTTAATTTAATTTAATTTAATTTAATTTAATTTAATTTAATTTAATTTAATTTAATTTAATTTAATTTAATTTAATTTAATTTAATTTAATTTAATTTAATTTAATTTAATTTAATTTAATTTAATTTAATTTAATTTAATTTAATTTAATTTAATTTAATTTAATTTAATTTAATTTAATTTAATTTAATTTAATTTAATTTAATTTAATTTAATTTAATTTAATTTAATTTAATTTAATTTAATTTAATTTAATTTAGTTTAATTTAATTTAATTTAATTTAATTTTATTTTATTTTATTTTATTTTATTTTATTTAATTTTATTTATTTATTTATTTATTTCTGTTTTCCTTACAACAACATAATTCCCCTTGTCGTGATTGGAGTATTTCGAGTTTGAATACGACGATTTTTAATAGATTAAAGATGACTTCAGTAGTTTTTCTTTAATCAATTACTAAAGTGTTGTATTCAAAGAATATGAGTATTTCATAATATTTAACAAAATTTAAAACTACGCCAACATCGTTTGTATTGCTTTTAATCAATCATCTCTTCAAAAACTTTGAAATTCCAGCATCAGTTAATGCTCGCAATTAACCACTTTTTTAAATTTTTTTGTGTTATTTGCGTTTTAATTTAAACGTTTTTTTTTAATTTTTGCGTTTTTTAGTTTTGGCTTTTTTTTACGATTTTTGACAACTTTTTTATTATTGCATTTTAGAAGAAGTCGTGGATGTTTTTGCCCTTATATAATATTCAATAAGTTTATGCCGTCACTCATTTCAGACTAAATGTGTGACAGCGACAAAAGTGGTTGTGTGTCCGTATAGCTATGATTCTGGCAAAATAATCGCTTGTATATTCTGTTTTTGACAGATTGTAGTTAATAACATTTTGTGGTCTTTCATTTTTATCTAATGCTTTAGTTCTTAATTTTGCACTTTAAAAGTATTCAACTAAAGATAATGAAAAACTGCGATGCCAATTTTGTGATTTTGACACTATTTTTAGTGCTTTTTGATGCTTAGTAAAATAATATGTTTTGCTTTATTGTTAAAATGAGCAAAAGCACTATATTGGTGCTTTTTAAGTATAATTTCTAGTTAGTGTGTTAAGCAATTTTTACCAAGGCTAACCTAGACTTAATTTATTTCTATCTTTGAAAATATTTAGCAACATTTGTTTCAAACATTTTACAAGGACAAACGTGCATTTTGTGAGCATAAAATGTGCATATAGTTTTCACAAGTTGCTTGGCAGGGATAATATTTAATATTGCATATAGAAAATCTAAATAGTCAACTGTATTGTGAATACGTTTTTAAATGGGGTTTTCTTCCCTGCTCACAAAATTTCTGACGTAAATTTTCAATTAACATGAACATATGGAATTTTCTTAAGATATACCTCCAAAAATAAATGATTTTTAATGAGTATGTGTTCGCCATTTACTTTGATTTATTTAAAGACATATTAAGTGACTCATTGACTCATTGACTCACTAACTCACTGACTGTCTGACTCATTGATTCACTCATCAATATTATAAAGCGCTTCCGCTACAACTAGAGAGCTGAAATTTGATTTTAAAGTAGGTCTATGTGGGCAACCAACTAGAAAAATCAAAAGATCGGAAAATACAGAAATTTGTAGCAGGAGGTGGCGCTACGCCAAAAAACTAAAACTAAAAATTAATATAAAGGCGTTCAACATAAATCAATTTAATTAAAATTTTGCACACACGATGCTCTTATGCAGGCCTAAATTCCTTTTAGAAATTGTTACCTTCTGCTTAATGTATTTCGGCTGTGCATGTCAGAATCTATTAATTATATTTTTCTATCAGCCTATTCCTACCAAAATTTACATCAATGACAAAAAAGCTGGCTTAGAAAAAATTTTGAAATTAAAAAAGTAGGCGGGGTTACGCCCATAGAAATTCAAAGCTAAAATTTGCACTAGAGAGCTTAAATTTGATACAAAAGTAAAGGCTTTTTTATAGAGTGACAGAAGCTTACATCATAATAAATTAAGGAAATATATTTTTTATATTACTGAAATCGACATTGAAAAATTTTTTATGAAATTAATGTTTGAATATTATTTCTGCCATGTGCCCACCACGGCTGGCGCGTAGAAGGCGCAATCTTCGAATGTTGATTTTCAGATTTTTAAATATTTGTGGTTTATCGACGTATAGAAGTGATTTAACATAAATTCAAAGAAAATAATCTAATGAGGTTAAATCACACAATATTGGCGGCCAATTTATTGGTCTAGTAGGTGAAATAATTGCATACGATGTTTGTTTGGCTTTAATTCCAGTACAAGTTGAATCTTGAAAGCTTTTAAGCCAAGACTCTTTTTTTAAATCTTGCATAAAGTTGAAGGACACAACTCCAGTTGCTGAGAAAGACGACGATTGTATTAATTAGGACCATCTTCAAAGCTTTCCGGTACAGCGGCTACAACTTCTGCAGTACGAACTGTTTGGTGTAACAGTAACAGTAAATGTGGTGCAAAAACGATCTGTCTCTGAAGGACGATTATGTATACCATAAAATGGAACAAGTGCAAGATGACGAATATAAAAATGATTTTGATTAAAAATTTCAACAATTTGCACGCGTTGCTCTATTGTAAGTCAATTAATGAATGATATTTCAAACCAAACTGAACAAAAAACAACTATCAGCTGTTAAATGGGTGCTCAAATAAAGCAGTGATGTCAACTCAAAGTTGGAACACTCTAAAAAATATGGAAATCGTTGGAAATTTATACACACTTGAGATGATTGACGAACAACAAAAATTCGAAATCATGCATTGAAAAACCAGGCATGTGTTGACACGCCCATAATAATTTAACATTATATTTTGCAGCAGAGTGCTTCAATTTGGCAGAGAAATATTTAAAGATGAGTTCCCAACTAGAAAAATAGCAAAACCCAAAAATTTTAACCAGTGTCTCTTAAATTTTAAAACTCAAACTTTTTCGCTGGTTGTATTCTTTTAACAAAATGAAAAATATTTTAAAATGTATTATGTATATGGACTTATGCAATTGTAGTTTCTATAATCGCAGTGATGCATTTCACATAATGTGAGTATTACCATTTTATTTTTTATATACATATATTAAATTCGAGTAAAAAATCACATAATGAAAAAAACGATTGCATTTATGTATCCGCGTTATATCGAAATCGCGTAGTTTATATTTGTTAAAAAAATAAAAAATTAATATAATATCTACAAACATAAGATAAATAAACAGAGATTTTATTCACAAACACCAGATAAGAAAGTTAATTTTTTTAAGGTTTCTTTGTTTTGCACACTATTGTAGTTGAACTTGTTTATTTATTTAAGATATTTAGAAAATAACTAACGCCATTGGCGTTCTAAAATTATACCAGGTACCACTTAAACTAGAAGAAAACGGCAACACCAAAAAACATACGCACTTTGTTGGTAGAAACAAATAGAAATGTGTCAAACAAATAAACAAACAGATGTCTTTTGTTTTTAAAAATAACCATTACAGGGCTATTAAAGTCAAATTACAGAGATGGCATGCATGTAAGATTATAGTCATTCAGTGTCGCCAATCTGTGGTTTATTCCATACAAAGTGTATCATATTTACTCTCATGTATAGTCCATGTCCCGACCAAAAAAAGAGGTGTTATAAGTTTGTAGTGTGTGGCTGTGTATCTGTGTACCTGAGTGTCTGTACGAGTCTACGTTCATACCTTTTCAATTAAAACATAGCCTTCCCAATTAAGAATCCTTTCAAATAGAAAAAACTAAATCATAATCAGTCGTGGGTTTCTAAAATTTTTAATTTATGTTATAATTAATTTTAATGTAAATTTTTGTTCACAAAATATGTATAAAACACGCAGGAAATAAAATTAAATTTATGTGCAATCTGTGTGTACTTGTAACTTGGGTTATATTTTTGCTATTTTTTTTACAAATGATGTTTTTATACATCACCAGGATTATAAAAAACACTTTTAAAATAACTTAATATGATATTTAGATCATCATAATATAACACCTGTAGAGTAAAGTCATTGCTTAAAAAAAACTCCCAGAATAGAACAGCCAGATTGCACTTGGTCAACAACAGCCACAGTGGCCATATATCCAAAATTGTTTTAAAAAGTTAATGCCATTATATTGTTCTTTGGAAAAAAAACGAATTTTGGTTTTAAATTAATTTTGTAGTTTGTTATTTTCTAAAATTAAAATTCCATCATGCTTAGAAATTAGCTTTTATGTACTTACATATTATGTAAGTATATAAATTACTAAATTTTTTAATTTTTATAAAAAATTAGTAATTTTCTTCAAATGTGTAATTTCTGACAAATTCGCCACTGGCAAGACTCTAGTCACTACATTCACAGGACATACACCCAAATTTTTGTAACTTGTAAACAAAGTTTAAAACACTTTTGTATTACACACATTAGACCCCTGCAAAAGACCATTTTAAAGACCTGTACCCCAGCCAATGGAATCATGTATTGAGATTTAAGATTAGCTTGTCATTGAAAATCTACCACTAGACTGTAGCACCGTTGAGTAAGTAGTTCTTTTGGGACTACATGGATTAGGTTGGCTAGACATAATATGAAACCCTAATTTATTTCCTATTTATAAAATACATGGGAGATGATTTTGACAGGTATTGTGCAAAGAGAAACTTGGTCAAAATTTTTATTTCAGTACTTTTAATGGCCGAAATTTTGGAAAGGAACTTGGCCTTTTTTCACATTTATGTTTTGTGATGATCTGACTACTTTTTGAAAAATTTTCTATAATAACACTTTTAAAAGTCAATGTGTTTTATTTCTATTCATAACCACTGGGCCACTTAAAAATGGCATAGGTACATAAAATAATGCGTAAGAGCGTGATGGTGTTGGATTTTACACCTTAAAAATGCACTATTGTGTCATTACAACGGGCCGCCAGTATATACGCAATTTGGTAAAAGTCGTTTGAAAAGATATATGTAAAATATATCCTCACAAAACCATAAATGTGAAAAAAGGCCAAGTTCCTTTCCAAAATTTCGGCCATTAAAAGTAGTGAGATAAAATTGTTTACCAAGTACTTGTTTGGCAAAATACCTATCACTGTAATATCCTATGCACTATATAAATTTGTAACCGTAAAATTGTTATATAATTTCCAGATAATATGCTAACTTGGCAATATTTTTACATGGGCGTAGCCCACCCTTATGGCTATAGTTTCCTGGCCTTAAGATTTTTCTAGTTAGTTTCTAGCTTGGAAATACTTGTCTATCAAATTTCACCTCATTAGCGAAAATTTAAATTTTTTATTCTTATTTGCGTGATCAAGCCCAAATTTTCAAACTCAAGATTTTCTTTGGCGAGTGTTTATCTCTCCTGTTGAGTTTTGCTGGAAACGTTTAATAATGAATACATAAAAAGTATATTTAAATGTGCTGATCCAAAGTACATACATGAAATAGGAGGGCAAATTTTGTGGGGTTTGAACTCCCATTTTGCTTAATGAACATTTATAACCTTGTATTATTGCAACATGTAACCCAAATTACAATAAAATCGCTTGAGTTAAACGCAATGGATTTGCTTTTTTAATTCTGAGCTGGCTATAATTTTCTGGTTTTCAGATTTTTTTGGCCAATGCCTAATCCATACCTACTTCTTCATCGTATTTCAGCTTACAAGCGCAAATTTTAATTCTAATGGGCGTGATACCACCCACTTTTTCAATCTCAAGATTTTCTTTGGCCAGTAGTTAACTTTCTTGTCGAGTTTCGTGGGAAACGGATAGTAATAAATTTATAAATATGTAGTATATTCAAATGTATATGAAATAGTAGGCTTAAAATGTATGGGCGTGTTAATGCCTACTTTTTTAGCGTAAATTTGCAACATGTATGCTAAATTAGCCCCACCCACCTTGGTAAAATTTTCGAGTTTTCACATTTTTCTTCCTTTTTTAAAAAAAATTTATAGCCATGTGTTATAGTAACATGTGTAACAAATTTTTAAATTTTCACATTTTGCTAGTAAGTTTCTAATTTATAACTCTCAATTATCAAATTTCAGCTCACTAGCGCAAATTTTAATTTTTTATTCTTATGAGCGTGTTAACGCCTCCTTTTTAAAAAAAATTATAGCCATGTATTATTGTAACATGTGTGCCAAATTTCAACAAAATCGCTTGACTAAAACGCTTTAGATATGTGTTTTTAATTTTAATTTTAAAATTTTAAAAATTTTCGGGTTTTCAGAATTTTTTAGGTGATTACACACAAAGTTGTAGTTGTGTAACAAATTTCAGCTCACTCACGCAAAGAAAAGATATGGTTGTAGAATGGTTAAGAAAACAATATTATGTTCTCATAAACAAATGTGTGGTCGTTGAAAACAAGTTATTGTTGTTTTAAACATTAATTTTGTTACGATAAGCAAAGTAATGTTTGAATTTAATAATTACATTATTATATTCATAAAAAAGTGAGATATGGTTAGAGTTAAACAATATAGTTTTGTTAAAAATTTATGACTGCAAAATAATTTTTGTTATTATTAAAAATTGTATAATGTAAATAACAATATAATGTTTTCCAAAACCATACTATTTTAAGTTTTAAAAAAAATCTTTTTCAAAAACATCTTCTGTCAGTTCAGTGTTTCGTTTGTAAGCTATCGGTATTGCACGTGTCGTGTTAAATAAATAAATAAAGTACAAACAAACAAAAGGGTAGATAAATAAAAACATATACATACGTACATATGTTTATCTATTTATATAGAAGTATACACTTCTATATATACATATATATATTTTATTTCAATAATATTAATTTATTTTTATTTCAAATTTAAGGCACAGCTGTTTTAGCCAATAAATATATGATTGAAAAACAAAATATTATTGTTTTATTAAATAATACTGTTGTCGTATTTAACAATATTATTATAATATAAGAACATGTTATAGTGAGTCTCAATTATATTTTAGTCACATCTTACAATAGTGTTGTTATATTTACAATAATAAGATTTGGTGTAACAAAGTTTATTGCTTTTGTTGATAATATTATTATTAACTCAGATAATAAGATTATTAAAAGTTTGCTTTTCTATTGACAATAATACGATTTAACTACAACCATATAATTCATTCATATTATGCTGCTGTTTGATTATGGTTACCTCAACCATATTTTTTCTTTGCGTGCTAGCACAAGTTAAATTTTTATGTTATTTTATTTATATTTTTATTTACTTCATCGCTCACCTAGATCTACTTGTGTACCAAATTTCAGATCTCTAGCTATAGCTGAAGTGCTTCATAATATTGATGTGTGAGTCAGTAGGTTAGTGAGTCAGTGAGTATGTCTTAAAATATGCACTTTTTGCACCTCCATATCTCCGGAACCTTTCACTTTCAAACTTCTCATATGAGGTCACATGAATTTATTCTAATCATGATTTAAATTTTATAGTTTTACGATTGCGGGGAACAAAGTTATAACGGGGTAAAAACAGCTCGAATGGCTTCCTGTAAATATACACACTGCGTACATTGGCCGGAACGTGTAGTGGGCATGACCTCGCCTACTTTTCTTAATATATTTGCGCATTAAAGACTACTTAGCCGAAGTACATAAATCAAATAGATGTGCCCAACGTGCATGCAAAGTTTTAATTTAATTTTGTCTACAAAATGTCAGCTTTCTACAGTATAATATTACGGCAAAATTTATATGGGCTCGACCCGACCCACTTTTAATTAATTAATTGTATAAACTAGAATTTGTCACTCCATAATGTTCTTGGTTTTGCTTAAAACAAAATTTTAGCAAACTATTTACTGGAACAGTAAAACTATCTACTGAAACTAAATTTTATTTCAAACAAACGTTTGTTTAAAAATACTTTGAGAATCATTTTTTTGTGTATTTTATGTAACTCTGCCCTTTTCAACTGGAGCATTCATCATGAATGAAAATTAAACAGACCAAAAATTTTAAGTTTTAAACAAATTATTATTATTATTTTATTGATATTATATTTCTATTATTTCTATGCAACCTGCTTATTAGACAATTTTACTTGTCAAATAATCTAATACATATACATAAACATTAAAGTCGTGCACAAGACCATTTATAAGACATTTCAAAACATGAGAGATTTTTTAATACAAGATATTATTCTTTTTCACTTTGCTTAAAATATCGGCTACCATAATATCAAACAGTTGTTGAAATTCTGTTTGACTAGTCGTCTACAAATTATTAAGGGTCTTTACGTAACCAGTTGTTGCCACAATTACATCTGAAGCATTCTGCAAAATATCACCGACCCTTTTTCCACTTAAGCTGTGCTGTAAGTTTTCCAATAATTTATTAAACTCATCTATTTGCTTTGAATTGATGGCGGATTTATGGAATTATGGTAAGGGTCCAGTGTGCTAACTTCAGCAGATTGAACAGTCATACGTTGTAGAAACGTAATTATTAGAACGCGATAAAATACTTTGGTTGTTGCCATTTTTTTTGGGACCAAAAATAAATAAAAAACGTAACCAAATAATTACTAATGAAAAAATTTTTGATTCAGACATGTATTTATTGATTTAAAGTTTGCAATCATTTTGGATTCTATAAAATTGTCTATTAATTATGTATTAAACTGTTTAACTTAATAAAAACATGTCTGAATCAAACAGTTTTTCATTAGTAATTAGTAGGTTACGATTTTTTTACGCTTGTGTGGCATTTCGCACACAGATGTAAACCCGGCCTTATATGTATAAAAATTTGTTTATGAATGCTGAAATATACATATATATATGCACATATCCACACACTTGTATGAGGAACGTGAATATGTACCCTGAAGGAAATGTCGATGGTGAAAATGTACTGAGTTGCTTTTGACTTTGTCAACAGTACTTCTCTACAATTATCCCCCATACAATAATTTGTGCTATAGACATTTAGCATGTGCTTGTCATTGAAAATCTACTAGTAACACTAATAGGAAGTAGGTAGTAACTAAATAGTTCTTATGGGAACATGGAAACATACCAACCAGACATTGAGTGGCACATTTCTATACCTAAGTACATACAAATTTACTTATATTGACAAGTTGTTGAAAAGTCCACTAGAAATATTCCACATCTGTTTTCTCTCTCTCTCTTTTTTATACTGCCGAATAGAAGATAAATTGTAGACAATGTAACTACTACTAGAATTTTAGTGTTGTCATGAGACATTTGGCCCCAGTCTGACTGCAGGGTATGTACACATCAGTTCAAAGAAATCATGCATTTAACACATATACCACAGCAGGCTACAAAACAACAACGTCTGCAACTAATGTTGACAGCTGTCGTTCCAGTGTAGTCATCTTCTTAAACATATTGACATGGGCAGCAGCATCATAAGCATTTGACTTTCAAGTATAAATAATTATTTCAAATATTTCACTTTTGTAAAAATAAATTTATCTAATAATTTCAAATGTACTTATATCACGAAAAACTATAACAGGTATGAGTAAGAGTCCGATAAGGTAAGATACACGGTTCTGCTGACTCTTATTTATATACAACGTTGTAAGCTTTTAAATTTCGAAAAGTACTGAAATCTGGAAAAAAACTGTTGTAATTGAAATATATAATTAAAATTTTTATAATTTTATTTAATTTCTTCTTCTATGGAGGGTATTAAAACTAGTTGTGTAATTTCTTTAAATGAATTCTTAGATGTTCTCTTTCTCTTATAATTAATTTTAAGATTTCATTCATTTAAACATTTTGTATGAATATTATTTTGTCATTATTATTTTTGCACATTGTCATTTACAAAAATAGAAATTTTACTAACCGACAAAAGTGGTTGTGTGGCCGTATAAAGGCCCAACTATAATAGGAATACGCAAACTTAAGGAACTGTGCGGTTACATATAAAACGTATGTGGCAAACTATAATGTACTTATGGAACTTTTCGTCAAGTTTCGTCAAATACCATTTGCTTAAGTTAAGTGCCAAACTGAACGCACATTCTGTATGGAAAACACTGTTTTTGCATTTTTTTTAAACTCAAGCAACCAGCAGCAGAAAATATTCATTGATTTTAAATATTTTTTTATTGTTTCTTATTTTAAACTCAGAAAAATAGCTAAAATTTTATTTTCATTCTATGTTTTACAATACACATATACACACATACATTTGAGATTATTTATGTATGTTCACTGTTGTACTTTTTGGTAGGCAAAACAAATAAAACAAGTAATAAAGTGGTGGATATAATTACACGTGAATTTTTAATAGATTAGGACATTCCAACAAGTTAATTTGATTGAATTGCATTCATTTAGTAGTTATAAGAAGAAACAAAATTACAAAAAAAATTGAACAATACCTATATGTGCAACTGTGGCTAAAGAATACTTAAGTGCATGTAAGTACATTGTGGACACCTAAAAGTCACATCTGAATTGCTTAAGTATTTGACAGACTTATCGTTCAATTCTGGCATTAGCTTAAGCCAGTATATTCATATTATAGTTGGGGCTTAACTGTTCTGATGCCAGCAAAATAATCTTTATATTTGTGTGTATTCTGTGTTTGCAAGATTGTAGTAGGTAACATTTTGTAGTCTTTATTTTTATCTTATGCTTAAGTTCATAATCTTGCAAATTGAAAGTATTCATTTCAACGGAATAAACAAGTAAAGGTGCTATATTTAGCTGTGCCGAATTTTATATACCCTTCACCAAAGTGGGTTAATGTAGTATAGCGATATGTACATACCAAGGTTGGCAAACGGTATCGAAAAAATACCGATACCGATTCAAATACCGCTAAAATTAGATACCGGTATCGATACCGATACCGAAATGCATTTCGGTTAGAAAATACCGGTATCCAGAATACCGTTTACGTCTATACCGGTACGTACCGGTATACCGATTCCCACCAAAAATAAAATTCAAAAATTTATTTCAATCAACTTTCTTTTATAAACACGTTTTTGTTCTCCTTTACACATTCTTATGCAGACCTGTTTTTTAATCAACCGTAAATTGAAATCATATAATAATCATCACTAGTGCGGAATACTACCAAACTTCAAGAGCTGCTTATCGGGCTGTTCCAGATACACAAACTAATGTGGAGATTTAAACTTTTGAATAGTGCTTTTTAATATATAGTATATACACAAAGATTTTTTTCTTTAATTTATTTATTATATATGTGCCCTTAATTATAAAAGTTGTCTAAGTCAGGGTTATTCAACCTGTGGTACGCGTACCACTTGGGGTACGCGAAACTTTCCCAGGTGGTACGCCAAATCGCCTCCACATATTTATGTGAAACAGGGTTTTCATCAATGGTGGCAATCAAAAATAAATACCGAACAACATTGAATTTGGAGCCAAATCTTATATTTGTTAAAGTTAACAAACATTGATCCAGATATAAAATTTCTTTTTAATTTTGCTGTTTTTTATTATTAATAAATGAAATGGATTAAATATTTTAAAATTGTTTAGTTATTTATTGAGCCCATACTTGTTTATACACATACAATTTTTTGGGTGGTATGCGAATTGTTGGTTGTCAGTTTAGTGGTACGCGAAACAAAAAGGTTCAATAGCTCTGGTGTAAGTCGTGTGAATTTTTGCTTAGAAATATCAAATAAATCTTTGAAAAACTTCAATAAATATATAAAAAAAATTAAATAACTTTATATAAATCGAGACTAGTACAACTCTAAATTAAAATGCTGCATAATATAAAAATGCTTTATAATTTGTTCAAATGTAATCTACTAAATATCTAGACCAGAGAAATATATGACTTAGACCAATTTCATAATTAAGGGCACATACATATGTGCGCTGTCTAAAATATGATGTTTGCTGCCATTAATGCGGTCTTAATTTTTTAGCTCGATCCGACGGTACCTTCTGCTGCCTAGTGGGGCCTAAAGTACCCGATACACAGTGGGGATTTTGTAAAAAAAAATTAAATAATTCTGTAGTTTCTAAACTAGCTGTCCGATTGTTATGAAATTTTTTATTGCATTTGAAGAGGTTTCATAGAGCTCAGAAGTAATGAAAAATTAAAATCATATTTTTGATCAGATAAAAAGTGGATTATTTTTCCATTCAAGAGCTAAAACAAGTCTGCTACATTTACGGGCTTTCGTTTGCATTAAGAAAATGTTCGAGAAAAAATATTAAAATTTTGGCTTTTTTACCAACCTTGGTCCACTGTTCTGCTAATGGAGAAGTCAATCTTGTTAGATTTGGGAAATGAAACTCATTATGAATAAGGGACAAAATTTGTAACATTAAAATTTTGAAAAAAGTTTATTTCCGCCGTTTATTTTGAAGAAAAAAGTTGGTTAATTATTTCGGTATTATAAAAGTATTTTGCCAATCAATATTTTCGGATGAAAAGTCTCTCCTAGGTAGAAAATGATGCAATCAATATACAGAAAGTAATAACAAATAGAATTTATTTTTGAGTTCTCGGCAATTCCCAAAAAAAATTCCTAAAAATGGGACCTTTCACTATTTTTGCAATATTCTTCTTACTTTTTGCCGGGCGCAGATTAGATTTTTGGAAATATTTTTTTCTTCTCTTTAGAAACTCACATTAGTTAATAAAAAAATACTTCGTTCAATAAGAATTGAAATTACTGAACTTTAGCCCGATTTAGAAATTATTTCTGATTAAAATTCACTATAGTTCAACTAAAATTTAAAAAATTTCTCATTTTTGGAAATATTTAAAAACATATCTTGTCTTAAGGTGGCGTAATAAATTTTGGAATTTGATATTTAGAACAAAAATAGGTCTAATTCAAATATATGGTTGATGCATTGATAAGGATGATGGAGAAAATGTTTCTAAACTTTTATATTGAAGGTAAAGACCGCTCTCTTGAGGCGAATAAAATTACTTTCTTTAACTTTTTTAATATTAATTGTACAAGAAAGTCGTTTGTTTGTTTTTAAGTTGTCTACAAGAATATCGTTTATTGTTTGAATTGAAATGTTTAAATATTCGTTTCGTCTGAATTTGGCGAGTACGAATATCTAAAAACAGCAGAATAATCGAGAATTCGAATACGAATATACAATTCTACATGTATTTCATATATAATATACATACAATGTAATGTATTTATTTTTATCATTTTGGTAAATTAACCAAAATGTATACTTTATATATGCAAGGTTTCAACTGCAATTTGCTTATTTAACTTTTTAATAAATTATTTTTTAATAAAAGTATAAAAACGTATATAGAAACATATAAGTTTAAATGTTAATGTAAAAATACTCCCTTTTCGAAGTAATTTAATAAAAAAAAAAAGATTTTTTGCTATGTCCAGTATCTGAACTAATAAATTTAGCAGTAATATCGGTATACCGGTATTATAAATTCGGTAACGGTATGTACCGGTAATACCGATACCGTTATTTCCAACCTTGGTACATACACAAGCACATACTTACATATATATTTGTTTTGTTAAAAAAAAATTATAATTTTTTGCTCTAATGCAATTTTTAGTAAGTGATCTCTCCGTATTTTTCGATTTAATATTGTTTTAAGTTAAATATTTTATTCTACACTCTGTATTTAAGAAATATTTTACATTCACCCTTATTCCAGTTATCAAAAACGATGTCACGTCATACAATACCAAACAATCGATGCTTGTTCACTGGCACTTAAGATGATGTAAAGCCGGGCTACTATTCAATAAACCTATAAAGTCCTAATTTACACTATGCAAGTCTTATTAATAATCTGAATAGTTTGTGGGAAAGAGAGACGAGGGGAACATAACTGTTTCTTTTCCCCTCGTCTCTTTCTCCTAACAAACTAATCAGCTTAGCAATAATGTTGCATAGTGCAAATTAGGACAAAATAGTCTAAGTATTATACCACCATACCAAGTAAACTAACTTCTTTTTTGTAATAATCTTTAATGTTGCAAAATTTGTTAAGTGTCTTAATTTAAACATTTCATTGCAAAAGGTATATATTGCGGTTTTATGTCAACTTTTATTCCTATAGAATTTTTTAAAATTTGTTCAGCTCAAAAGAACGATTTCAGGGAAATGAAACGGAACATATCCTTTAAATACTTTTATAGTTAGGACTGTTTTTTAGCAATAAATTTTATTTTCATCTTAATTTACTTAAATCTTATAAGATATCGTTACAACCTGCCAATAAAAGACCATCCATTTAAAACAAAACTGTGCTGAGAGCATAATAGCAACATGGCACAAACCTTCATTTATACTTAAATAAAAATTTAACAGATATAAAAAATCTAGAATTAAGATCTTAATAAAACATGAAATATGTTTAATAGAAAAAAATTTTTTTAGATATATATTTATCAAAATTTTTTTCTTTAATTGCCAACCCTGCACTGTCTAAAATATGGACTATATTTATTTACCAAGAAAAAGTTAAAGTTTTCCAGGAATGGAGCTATGATTTTAATTTTTATAATTTTTATGCCAAACTATATCTTTCTAAAACATAAAGTATAAATAATTTGTTAACAAAATGAAAAAAATAATTTGACCTAGTTACTTTTATATACAAAAAAATTTAATTTTCCAACCCTAGAATCATCCTTTTAGATTTTTCTGATTCCTCTTACCAATCTAGTAATTCTTAAAAAATATAGTATATAAAGTATGTTAAGAGAAAGAAGACGTTCAACGTTTAAAAAAGAAAAACCTTTTGTTAAAAAAAAAAACATTCTTGTATGATTTTATACATTGTGGCCCCATTTAATATATCAAATAATCAAAAGGAAAATCCAGTCATTAATTTTATAGAAAATAATAAAATTCTCTAGATAAGAAACAAAGTTCATATTACTGTATTGAAAACTATTGTTAGAGGGATTATTTTTTCTTTTATAATTAATTGCATTAGTTTCTAATCTGATTTCTTAAGCTAAATTTTATGTACGAATATGATTTATGTGTTTTTTAAATGATTGATTCACCTTTTGATGAATGAAATGGCTTTTAGTTCGTTTTGAATTATTTGTCCAAACAAATGTTTCATTAAATACAACCTCTCTCTCAAGTCTAAAAAAATTTAATTTTAGTAATTTAATTTATTGCACAGCAGTACGCTTTTGTGAATCAAGAGTGTATGAATATGAACTTTGCATACCGTGGAGGGAATTTACACATACATGTATGAAAATGTATGAATATATATAATCATATATGACCATATACCCTCATTTTTCGGATCCGAACCATATATGGGATATCATATATATTCCATACATATTTGTTTAGCTGGGTTATGCATACAATCTGATATACTTATATCGCGCAATATATTACATCTTATTTCTATATATAGACCCACACATGACGAGCTTCTTAATTAAATTTCCATATATGAGCTCATATTTATATAATAATACATTTGATATATTAGTCCATATATCAATTCATATATAATACTCTTCACATGTATAATCCTATACATTTCCAAACATGAAATCATACATATTCATATATATTTATATACATTCATATATTAAAAATATATGGACCATACATAATTTTTTTTAGCTAGGTTGCTCTAAATAAAAATTAAGCAAAATACATATACATAATGGCGACTTTTTTTCGAATCTTGGCGAATTTTAGCCATTCGGAACAAATTAATTTTTTAAAATTTATAAAATATATTTTTAATAATTTATAAAATATATATTTCATTGTCAAAAACTAACAAAAAGAGGCTTTAGCGATTTTGGCGATTTTTGACATTGGATTTGGCGAATAAGATGAAAATAGATCTGAGAGCCCTGGTTGTGACACGAGGCAATAGCACACACACGAGACAGAGACTAACAACATGAGTGCGCTCTTGATTGATTAAAAACAATACTGTGACGACAATGATTGTACAGATTGCTTTTACTGTCTGATTGATACAGTACTTTCTATGTGTATACAGTAAGTGGCAAAAATTACTGATTTTGCAGTTCTCTAATGTGCACTTCAAACCCAAATAATTTTTTTTTAATATGGCAGTTATTCTTTATTTATTTTTTATTGTTTGCTTTTTTTTTGTTTATTTTATTTTTGTCTGATTTTAAATGAAAATGTTGTTAAATATTTGAATTAAAAATTTATTTTCATTTACACATAAACCAATTTAATTTGTTCTTAAGAGCAAATTTTTTAATTTTTAATGCATATTGAATGCGTATAAAACAATTTTTTTAGAGCACATTTCTGGTTTTCCTGGTGATAGGTGTTTTGCCAAAAAAGGACTAAGTCAATATACGAGTATTTATTTGACCATTTTTGATGGCCCAAAATTTGGTATAAGAACTCAAGCTTTTTCACATTTATTTTATTTTTCTGAGGATTGTATTTACAGATGCCTTAAAGGATAATTGCTGATAAGGTTTTTTAGATTGATGAAGAAAAATATATTTGACATTAAAAGTAGACACAAAAGATTTACTTTTATCTAATTATTTTACAGTTTTATATTTTAATAGCAAAATCTTTAAATATACATACTCGTATACACATACAAACATATTTTTCTAAGGTATATGTACTCGTAAAATAAAATGTTTTCGTATATCAACAGCAATGCAGTCATTTAATATCCATTGGCATTTAGGGTCATTTGAAGACTCCACTGACATTTTGCTAAGACCGATGCCACGTCTTGTGCCATCCAATTTGTCCGTCGCACACATTAAATTCTCGTTTTGATTAAGTGTAACTTTATCATCGCCCAAAGGTGTAACATTCCAAATGTAATTCGCAGGATAGCCACCAGCATTCCAACCCATTACATTGTTGTGCCTTTGATTAAAGTAATAATACATACCGTAGTCAGTGCTTTTTAGTGCAACTCTCAATTCGTTTTCATTTGTATACTCAGGCAAAATTTCGGCCTTAATGTAGCTTTTACTGTTTAAAGTGGAACTTTGGTGCCAAAGCCAAATCGGTTGCGCTTCTTTTTTATCTCTTTCATTTTGCAAGAATACGGTGTAAGCAGAATTTAAACGTTCAGCATTTGTAAGGCAAAACTTAAGGCCAAAAGCCAAAGTTTGGACAGATTTTGTAAATTTTCGAGCTTTGTAGTCTGCTACTTTCGATTGCAATGAAGAGTCCATTTTACTGTACAAGTTATTCTTTAATATTTTGCTTAATGTATAAGCGAATTGAAAGTTATCATAGGAATTTTCGTACAAACGCAGTTCAGCAGCTACCATAATATCAAAGAGTTGTTGAAATTCTATTTGGCTAGTAGTCCACAAATTGTTAAGGGTTTTTCCGAAACCAGTTGTTGCACCAATTTCATCTGCAGCATTTTGCAAAATATCAGTGACCTGTTTGTTTTTCACTTAAGCTGTGCTGTAAATTTTCCATTAATTCATCGAACTCGTTTATTTTCTTTGAACTGATGGCCCATTTTATTGCTGCAACAGCAGAATTATGGTATGAGTCTAGTGTGTTAACTTCAGCAGGTTGAACGGTCATACATTGTAGAAACGTAATTATTAGAATGTTATAAAATACATTAGTTGTTGCAATTTTTTAAAGACCAGAAATAAACTGATCTTGATATGATTATGAAAGTTTTATTTAAATAAATTTTTTTGAAGAAAGCTGAAATATACATACACACCATATACGAGTACACATGTGAATAACGTACATGTGAATATACTCGTACGCAATAGTTCAAAATAATTAAGCATTAAACACATAGATCACAGCAGACTACACAACAGCACGACTGCAACTAATGTTGGATACTGTCGTCACCGTGTAGTAACGAGTATCCACTTAACAATATTATAATTAATTTACATTGAAGCATAAATACTTATTTCAGTGGTGGCCACTATCCAATATTTGACATTTACACTAAGATTTGGCAATGTGCTGACAATCTACTGACAACCATAACTTGTCAGCCCAAGTTAGATGGTCCGTTAGCAGGGTTGTATAAAATTTGTCAGGATTCTAAACATTTATTGTCAGACGATTGTCAATAAAATTATCTGACAATATCTTTATTCAAAAATTGTCAATTCGCAAGGTTCTTATACACAAAAAAATATACCAATGTAAAATCAACATGCCAAAAGATTGGTTCAAATTCATTCAAATCACATTAAATTCTCAAGAAATAATATGTTGTTTGAGTGTGTTGGTGTTTATTTGCTTTCTTCATAACTGCAATATACTTTTGTGCTTAGTTGTATAGGTTGTATTGTTGTTGTATTGTTATTGTTTTTTTAATGTTTGTAAACAGCCGAAAAACTGCTGCTGGCTGGTAGGCAGTGTATCAATCTTGCAATTGGAGGATTGCAGGTTCGAATCCTGGAGTCAAGTCAAAGTATTTTGTATTTTTATTTAACTAAAACTTTTCAAGTCAAAGCATTTTGTTTTTCGAATATTTAACAGGCTAAAGTTCGTATAGCCTTGTAAGCCAAATTACATGTGATAATTACTAATGAACAAATAACATCAAAGTTAGTTGTAAATATTCTGACAACAACCCATAGTTTAACGGAACAGCTAGCCGTTTTCGAAGGCCACTAAACCTTCATTATCAGTATTCTTCTGTGTTTGGTCCACTGTATGTGCTATCAGTTGATGTAGATTTGTGCCCTATATACGAAACTTTTTTTCAAATGGAATATGTGAATTGTTTTGATTCATCGCATTTCAATTTGCTGAAAGTTGTTTTGCAATGAAAGCTGAAATTTACCATCTCTAAATTGACAACAGTCTTACCATTGTCGTTTGTTCTTTACTAGTAATGTACATGTTAATTAATTTGCTTATTTTTGTTCTACTTAGGACAAACTTTTTTGGTTTGTTACTATTAAGTATATTTTATTTTAAATATTTGAAACAACCCCGTGACTATTAATTTTAGTTAATTTAATTATAATTCTTTGAACTTAATTTGTTTCTATATTTATTTTTTTTTAACTAAAACTAAAACTTTTGAAATAAATTGTATTTTAAATGATAAGAAATAATGATAAATTATAATTTAATTCAAAATGGTGCATATTTAGTGTGTATCTGAAGAATATTTAAAGTTGTTGTAGCTGCAGGGGTAATTACATTGACTACCACGCGCTAAGTTCCGAGTTCCAATTTAATTTAATTTATATACAAAAGTTTTTCTGATGTCTATGTCAACCACACGTAAGTTAATTAATTAATAAAATACCATTACTACATTAAATTAAAGTCATGTTGATCTAACTTGAAATAACTTTGATTCAACATGATTCTTCCTTTTCATTTTAACAGTACTTAAATGTTAATTCAACTTGAAATAAAGTTATTTAGAAAGGAATTCTCTTTTTGACAATTATTATAAATAATGTTAAATTAACATGAAACACACATGAAGCAAAATCATTGCCAAAATATGTAAAATTAACCCTATTTTTAATAATGCTGCATTGTTTTATTTAAAAAAAATAAAGATTTAAGACTTTTCTATATTATTTATAAATTCCGTTTAAAATATTTCTTTTAAAAATATGAAATAAAAGCATAAAGATGCAAAAACTTACGGAGGTGATGACACCAACTAAGTCCTATTTATCGAATGGAAAGTTCATTGATTGATGAAGCTCGTAGACGATAGTTTACCAATGTTACAAATTGTGCAGGAGACATACCGTACATTAAAATAAATAAAAGTGAATTAAAAACGAAAAAACAGCAAAAGTTCATACTGTTGTGAGCAAATGTATATTTTTTGTGACATATCAAGTTTTAAGTTTCCTTTTAGGATTCCGTACAATCAATTTTTTCACTTTGCAGTCCGTCTGCCCGTCACATGACAAAAAGCCAAAACGAAAAAAGCGGCAAACTACAAAAAACCCTAAAACTAAAATAAATCGCCAAAAACCGAAAAAATCGCCAAAATAAAAAATAACAGCAAAGACCGAAAAAATCGCTAAAAACTAAAAAAAAACACCTAAACTAAAAAAGATTTCTGGAACTAAAATAAATTGCCGAAAAACGCCAAAATCGCCAAAAACAAAAAAAAAACGTCAAAACTAAAAAAAGCCGAAACAAAAAAAATTCCAAAACTAAAAAAACGCCAATAACCGAAAAAATCCCAAAACGGTAAGAATTGCAAAACTATACATAATATAAGCTAAAGTTCGTATATCTAGTGTTCGTACGGAAAGAACTCTTCGTGTGCGAGTCAAAGTTGCACTTTACTGAATTTATTTTTAATTGAATCATAAAGTTCATAAGAAAAATGGCGTCCACGGACTTGCATGTACATACGTTCTCGTATATTTAAAGCTTCTCATTTTGCATAAATGAGGCCGAAATTCGTTGATGCAGCGTTGAATCTCTTCCTTTAGCCCACGAGTGCTTCTGAGATTATTGATACTGACCTGTGATTTCAAATAATATCATAAAAAGAAATCTAATGCTATTAAATCACATGATCTAGGGACCGATTTTGATCCCCCAAAAGGGATAGATCACGAAATGTTTCATGCAGTAGTTGTATTGTTTCACGGACTGTATGGCATGCGGCATGATGCTCTTGAAAATACATGTTAGCCACATCAATATCATTCAGTTAAGGCAGAAAAATCTTGGTTTTAATGTCGCGATATCGAGCATCACCAACAGTCACTGCTTGGCCAGTACTGTCACGCGCTGCCTTGATATTGACATTTCAACGGTTTGTTTTCGGACGACTTGTCTATTTGGCGCTTATAACGCATGCAGTCCCTCTTATTTCTCTTAATTCTCAATTAAACTCTTCAGAGTTGAAGAAGTTAAAACACTAATTGGAGCATATTTCTTGTGAAATTTTCGAACTGCTCTTACCAAGCTTTATATATATTTTTAAATAATGTTCAAAAATAAAGACACCTTGGTCTTTCGTACGTAACGATCAATTTTTATTAACCCTTACCTGTCACCTGTCGAATGGTTTTTTTTTTGGTAGCAAAGAAAAAGGAGTCACATCTCCGAAAAAACATCAGTGCTCCTTTTCTAAATTTTAAAATATTGAAACAAAAATTTGCACCCAGTTTTTGCTTAGCACAATAACCAGACTGAAACATGCTCTTCGGTCTATAAGTTTGTCGCGGTCTGGGTGTCATGTAATTTCTTAAGCAACTTGACAATATGTCGCTACGACAAAAAAAAAACTTGTTTGACATGGCTAAAACGTCCTAAATCCAGTGCGAAACGCTGTGCTTCATTTTGAAGTAAACTTAAGATTTTTATCTATTTATTAGCTTATTGTCATATAAGTTTTGCTTAAGATAAGATCCCTAAGCATAGGATAAATAGATAGAGCTTATTTTCTGCCTTTAATTGATAACACAAAAGTAATTTAAAGCTTGTTTATTTTGCACACTATTTTTAGTTGTACTTTTTTATTTATTTAAGATTTTTATATTGTAAATACAATACAGAAGATTTATTACGCCATTAGTTTTATTGCTTTCTATGCTTTTTAAAACAACAATTATATATAAGTTCAAAAAAACCTAAATGCGCTTGTCTTTATCTAAAGCTTAGCAAAACTTATCCGCGATAAAAAGATAGAGAGCGTAGTTTCCCGCTTTTTGATTAAAATTCATATTTTTTACACAGAAACAAATTAAAATAACAACAACAGATACTCAATATTAAACTTTTATGGGCGTATCTCCATCCACATTTTAAGGACAGCATTAAGTATTTTTCAGAGCTCAAGGTGTGTTAGCCGGGTTTCGTAAAAATCGATAAAGTAAGAGCACCCCAGTAAAAAAAGAGACTCCAAAAAGTCATGAAAATGTAGAGTTTACGATGCGGAAGTAGTGCAAATTTCGATCCGATCTAATGATTTTTACATAGGGTTCTCATTGCAAGAAGTTCTTTTTTTCGATGCCTGGTCACTGAATTGGAAGCGATATTAAGAAAAATTCCCTTTTTTGTGTTCTATGATAATATTTTCATCTAGGAAAAATGATAAATAGTTGCCTTTTTTAACAATTCGTTTCCTTTTATACGAATTTAAGCCTGAAATTATATCAAAAGTTATGACTTTTGCACTAAAAAAATTCATAAATAGCCACTGTGCAGTATCGGAACTCAAATTCTCATTCGAATACTAACGTTAATTTAGTTGTTCTACTAAATCCTTTAATGATGTTACTTTAAGTCAATCATGTTTACTTATTTATATATTTAAAAATATGTATACAAAAAATTAATAAATATTTTCTTCATGCAACTCTCGTATTCTTTATTGTACTTACATACAACATCCATGCGTCCTTCGGCTTGAACAGATGAAAAATTTGGAGCTTCTGCTGAAATTTCACAGCGATATAAGCCTGAGGCATTAATAGTAAGACCTCTAAGGAAAACTTTTGAGCTGTCTGAATGTTCCTCCTGAAATAAAAAAGAATTTATGTTTCTCATTAAAAAAAGTGAAGAAATTTAAAATATTTGTGCTGTAGAATATTAAAGCAATTGATTCACTGTAGTTTAAGGCTTTTTCACAATTTATAATCTAAAATTTTCTGTAAAGTGTCTAAATAGGAATAACATTTAAAATAATAACATAAATAAATTTCTCTTTTAATATTTTTGGCCGGCTTCTAGCAAACAAGCGTTTTTTCAGTAAATTAATTGCAGAGAAAAACTTGAAACAGAAAATAGTATATTTTACTGTCATTGTTGGAACTCTTCAAATTTAAAATATTATGTAAACTAGTTGATGCTATTGAAACAAAATTCTGCTTTAAGATTTTTGCCCGGCTTACTGCGAAACCTTTCATTGAGCGGCGTATATATTAATTTAGATAAAACAGCGATAAAGAAAAAAATAATTTTGGAAAATGAAGTGAATAAAAAGCACTAAACTTAGACTTGAAAATGCTACACTGGGGCATTTCGTTGTACTTTTCTATAAGAATAGTATTACTCTTTTTTATAACAAAAGTGTTATTTTCTATAAGCAAAGTGTTCTTTTCTATAAGAAAAGAATTAATTTTTTGTAAGAAATCAATTTTTTTCTATAAGAACTGTATGCTTTTCATTAAAAAAAGTATTCTTTTCTCTAAAAAAGTGCTTGTTCTGCACAAAAGTGTTCTTGTTTATAAGAAAAGTATTTTTTTTTATAAAAAAGTATTATTTTCTTTAAAAAAAAGTAATCTTTCCGATAACAAAAGTATTTTTTTTCATACGAAAAGTACTATTTTCTATTAGAAAATTATTATTTTCTATAAGAATAGTATTTCTCTTGAACAAGAAAATGTTTTTTTTGTATAATAAATGTGTTATTTTTTATATGAAAAGAGTTATTTCCTATAAGAAAAGTGTTCTTTTCTCTAAGAAAATTTTTACTTGCTATGAGAAAAGTGCTATTTTCTATAAGAAACGTGTTTTTCTATAGGAAAAATATTTTTCTTTATAAGAAAAGTGTTCTTTTCTATAAGAATAGTACTCTGTACTATAAGAAAAGAGTTAAGTTCTATAAAAAAGTAAATTTTTCTATAAGAAAAGTTGACTGTGTCACCCATATTTTCTATAAGAACCGTGAATTGTCATGCAGTTAGTAATTTTTTTTTACCATATTCTTAAGAAGAAATTTCCTTTGATCCTTTCCCAGTTTGATGACAATTAGATATTCTAAAATTTATCATAATGAAGGATACATAAAGGCCAGTTTGTGGCCCCTTAAGAGCTAAAAATACTCTTCGTGCAGTGATTAAATATACTTAGCTCTAAATTTTGTTTTTACTCATTATTTCTCATTTTCTCCTTTTATCCTTAAATTTTGCAAATAATTTGTGTTGGCTTTGAGCAACAATTTATGAGAACATTTAAATACAAAAAAATTTCTTTGCACTCATTTCGCTGTGTTTGAAAAGCTAACCTTCGCTAGCAGACTTGTCTGCATTTAATTCAATCGGTAATGTTTGCTTCTAACTTAGTTAGTATTTATTTAAGAATTATGTGCCTTATCTGTGGCAAAAATTTAATTTCCTGCCAACGTAAGCTTGCTTCTTTCGTTCGTTTTTGAAAATATGTTATAATAATTCATACTTACAACAACTCTTATACCATCCACTTTGTAGCTAGTTTTTGGTGGATTTACTTTTGGCACAAAGCGATAGAATTCCTCATTATCCTTGTACCATTTAATGGCATATAACTCTTCGCTTTCCTCTTCGTCATGTGAGCTGTCTTCCTCCGTACTCTCATTGTCTTCATCTTCATTCGTATTATCGTCTGAATTGTCATCGTCATCGTCTCTTTCATGGCTGTCGTTATTACTGTCATCGGCATTAGCAGGATGATGGTAAAATGTACTGGAGCCTGCAATTGTACCACTTGAACTAATATAAGTTCTGCCGGTATGTGTACTGGCACCAACATTGCCACTAATACCATATTTTCTATTGGAATTTTTGGATGAAGCGGAGGATGTTTGCGTTCTTCCTCTGTATATGCTGTGACCGTAAGGCGATGGTGGAGGTGTGTATTGATATTCAGGTTCTTCATACTGTTGCGTGTAATAAAATTGTTGCTGTGCGGGCTGATAGTTATATTGCTGTTGATAATATGTGCCACTGCCAGTTGTTATACTGCCACTAGCACTGCCTATGCTGCTACTGCTGCTGCTGCTACTGCTACTGCTACTGCTACTTCTGCTGCTGCCGCCTTGCCACTGGCCCTGATAGGCTTGCACCAGCGGCTGAAAATGAGGTTGCCTTCTGTAAGGTTTTTGTTGCATATGTTGTTGGTGTTGATTACGTGTGCGTCTGTGTGCTGGCATATCAACATCTTCCGGTGAATCATTGTTATCAACGTAGTTCTTATTTAGTGATCCTGTTCCTCTTTGGTAATATTGATTGTTGTAATTATTTAGGGTTCTTGTTACAGTTCCTAAAGTTGTTGTCTTGGATTTGTTCAGTTCGTATTGGCATTCGAGGAATGTGGATTCTCCACGCATTTTGTAGGCAGGTATTGTAACTTTTATAAGGCGCAGGCCAACTAGATCTGGAAAATTAATAAAAAAAATGCATACGACTTTTATTACATTATGATTATTAACCGACTTGAAAAAAAAGTAGAATGTTATCAAATTGTCGTATTTTCGATACCTTTCAGGTCGATTTTAAAAATAATTTTTTAGTCGGAGAGAGTATAGCTTTAATCATAACCTCGTTGTCACTATTTTTTTATTTTGTTTTAAGATATTCTTGTTCTCCGATTGCTGCGAAAATTAGAACACTTGTTGGATTTTTGTTATGACATCGTCCTGAACTTTGTAAAAATGGCCGGAGCCACACACATTAAGATTTGCTATTATATTTCACGTGCTTCAACATAACCGGTTTTTGTGAATCATGAAACACGCCCTGCGATCTAAAAAAGACTAAATTTTTTTTTAAGAAAGTGGGCGGAGACACGCCTACTAAAATTAAATATTATATATAACGTGCTACTACTTAATTGATTTTTAAAAAATTTTGCAATTACTCTCTGCTTTGAAAAACAATCAATCTTGTTTGGGAAAAAGTGGGCGGGACAACGCCTATAAAAACTTGGTATTAAACTATATATATGTATACTTTCACCAATCCGATTCCTAAAAAAGTTGGCAAAAATGTATGCTTTTGGAATGAAATAATTTTGTGCTTTAAAAGTGGGCGAGGCCTTGCCCATAAAATTAATGTATATTTTATAAAGAGATTTTTACGAAACTTGGCTCACACCTTGATGTCTCAAATTGGAGGCATGTTAAGTTAAGAGAAATTAGCTGACACTAATGTTTGCAAATATGGGGGTGGCCACGCCCCTGAAAACATATAATTAAAATTTATTTAAAGAACACATTTTTATACGTTCTAACTACAAAATGCGGTTTAAAAATGTCTTAATCAGAAGTTGTCATGAGTGAGTGTTGTTGAGCGTGAGTGATAAAACTATTTTTCTTCGTGAGATTAAATAATAAAATTTTTAAGGAAGTCAAGAGGGAAGCTTCCGAAGTTTGATTCCAAAAATCCTTTAAACTAATTAAATATGGCCACAAAAAGGGTGAAATTACCCATAGTGCATTATAATCTTATGTCAAAGCAAGCAGATGAGTGAAAAAGCAATGACGTATTATGAAGCCTTTAGGCATTTTTGACAACCTTTTTAATCTTATTTGCTTCTCCAGGCCTGCTATTGATAATTAAAAAATTTGTCATGCAACTAATTTCATGACCAAATTATTAATATAAATTAGGTATGCGGTACGAACTAAAAAATGCAACTGCTGATTGACGCGTTTGTTTGAGCTCCTTCTTTTAAGCAACGAGCTTACGATACACACAAATATGTATGCAATGATTGATTACTTAATTTGGTCGTCTTCAGGCCACTTTATATTTTATAAAAATATACTCGCAAAATTGCGAAAATAGTTCAGAACAGTGTGCAATTATCAAATCTTGAAAACCACGAGAAGCTAAATATAACTTAATAAACTTGTAATTAGTGTGGATTAAATTACTATAAATATTTAATTAGCATTCTTAAATTAGAATACACTAAAGCAAAGTAATAAGCTTACATGTAAACGAGAAAATAACACAAACATTATATTGAAAATGGCTGGTTCTAAAAAAATATATATATAAAAAAATTAAAGGAAACCCTTACTTCCGACCCAAAAAATTAAATGACTTTAAGGCAACAGTAAATAACATAAGCGGAAGCAAAATCATGCAATAAAGACAGCAGCGTTAATTTAAAAAAGCCGCATGGAAAACTTAAAAAAAAATAACTTTATTTGTTTTCTTGAACACTAGCGCATTAAAATGGAAATTAATATTAAAAAAAAACAGCAAAGACCTGTACGCCAGCACTTGAATAAAATTCAGAGTTTTTTTTGCTTTTGTTGATGTGCTCTTAATAGTGTAAAAGCGAAGAGAAAACTTTGCAATTTATTTTAAGCAGAATATAATTTTACACTGACAGCCTCACCAAAGTACAAGAAGAAATTTGCAAGTTTTATTTTACATCTTTCTGACTTTTATCAAAAGAAAAAAACAAGTTAAAAAATACATTAAACAGTTCTGTATGGTTTATATTCGTAGCTCTATTTTTTTTTTTGTAGGAAAGCTAATTTTTTACGGTAATATCATTCTTTGTTGCAACTTATCGATGATGTTGTAATAAAAGAAACTTACTTGCACATGTTCTAAACTGTGCGAATCATAAATTCCAAACTAAAAATAATAAATAAGGACAAGAAATATGCAAAATTTTATTTACGAGTAAAAAAACTGAAATATAGTTTTGTTTGCACTGTGCACAGTTTTTCGCGAATCAACTCATAACTCCACTACAAATCAATCACAAAATATTTTACGTATAGTTCTTAGAACAAACTGCAGGTGCCAGAAAAATTTCGTCGGTATAGAAAAGGGCAGGCACGTAACCCACAAATTTAAATAAACATTATTTTTCCTATATCTTCAGAACTACAACAGTGAGGCGCACTAAATTTTTATTGCTTATAAACTGCAAGCTTATAAAAAAATAAATATATAAACAAAATTGTAAAATGACCCACAATTTCATTACATAGTGGCAAAACCATACAATATAAATTAGTGTTTTTTTATAACTTCAGTATGTTCAAAATCTGCAATATGTTCATATTAACATATTCGGAAATATTAAGTATATGAATAACATCATTAATAATACTTTAACTCAGACTAATCAGAATTATATACACATAAAAGATTTGTTTGCGTCTCAGCTTATTTTCTTTCTCTCAGCAGAAAAAAAGTAAAAAACTTCGCTGGTGCTAAAATTTTCCAAAAGATATATTACAAAACATATGTTTTGTAACACTACCGTATGAGCAATATTTTTTGAAATTGCTATTCTTATTACTCATTCGTTATATTGTTGCTGCTAATAACTGTTGCATACCTTTAGGTGTTAAGAACGTACGGTTAATATTTTAATACAAGCAATTATAACTTACGCACAGCCTTGTCAAATGTGCAGTGTGCCCCTGTGGCTGACTGGTAGCAATGCTAGCCTCTCAGTCCAGAGGTCGTGGGTTCGATTCCCACCATAGACTCTGGGTGTTTTCTGCAGACAAGCTAATCGCTTTGCGGGTTGTGTGTTTGTGTCTGTTCTTTAAAAAAAAAAAATCTGTTTTTTGCAGTTTTTTGAAGTGCAAAACAGTCTTGCAGATTTTTAATCCAAAAACAGTTTTTTTTCAATGATTTTTTTATATTTTTTTCAAATTAAACGAAGAAGCAATAATTACAATATAATCAAGTAACGTGTATTATAATGCGACTGTGTTTAAAGCGGGTGTCAGACACATCAATATTCAGCTCAATATATCTGGTTGTGTGCGTTTGTTTATAAAAAATATTCACACCAATAGTATATGTGAAACTATTTTTGGTAAACAAACGCACACAACCACATAAGTTGAAGCTACATATTGATGTGTCTGGCATCCGCTTATTTGGTACTCCCTTTTTAAAGCAACAATGTGGCATTTTTTTCTTATTACTTTTTTATACAAGCGTGATGTTCTTTTTTAAGTTTTCTTTATATTGCAATGATGTCTTAAACATTTTGTGGTAAAATTTCTAGGAAATATGGATAAATATCGAACAAGTAATAGTAAGTTTGCTATTAAATAACTTTTGTTCATTCAAATAATTAATAACCTTTGATTTTACCGGCTTAACAGAACACAGAGCCTTAACGATTGGAAAGGAGTTCAAGAAAAAGAAAACCTACTGATTACATTAAATCGTGGGAAGAAAATGTGTTACTGAAGACATGGATTAAAAGAAATAAAAACAGTTTGGCTTTCTGTAAGGTTTGTAACTGCAAATTAAGAACGGTGGCTGGCATTACGGATTTAAAATTTAAAGCACATAAAAAATGCGAAGGCGATAAAATTTCACGCAGGATCTGCTGAAATTTTTGCGGATATAGTTAAACAGAATTCAAATGTCACAAATATTGAAATACACTTAGCAGCCTTCTGCTCTGAAAATAATATATGTATCGTTTTATGCGATGGATCAATTGGTACGTTTGTTATAAAAAGGCTTTGGCGATGCAGCTCATAAGAAAAGCATGCGCAAGAACTAAAACAACAGCGACAGTCAACAATGTATAGGGAGCAGCCCATCATGATGAGCTTTGTAATATTAAAAAAAAAGGGTTTTTCCCTTGTGCATTGCTGAGTCCACAGACAACTTTTCTAGAACTAAATTGCTTCCTTTAGTTGTGAGAATGGAATTTAAAGGCAAATTTTGTGAATTTTTTTTCGATATTATCGAAGTAAGAGATTGCAGCGCATTTGGAATTTATGAGACGATTATTAACGGATTTCAGCAAAAAAATATTTTTTGCAAAATAAATATAATAGATTTTGGAGCGGATGTAGCAAATACCATGACAGGTGCTTATCATTCCATAGCTAACCTATTAAAAGGTGATTGTCCAAGCCTTATTATATTTAAATGCATTTGATATTCATCTTCGTTGTGTGCTAATTATGCTTGTGACCTTTTGCCAAGTTATATTGAAGGTGGTGAAAGGGATACAACCCCCGAAAAATGCTGCACATTTTTCAGACTTTTAGCCAATTTTTGCAGATGATTTTCTTCAAACTGTCATACCTCAAAAATTCGTAAAATCGCAATCACTATAGAATTTTATTACAATAAACTTAAGAGATAAGTAGTTCGTTATTTTAATCATAAAACCTAAACTTATTCTACACTTGTAAGTACAAGTGTGCACTTACATACGTCATTGAAAATTCATCACATAACAGCATAATATTAAATGAAACTTTCATGGTGCATTGATGATATAATGTTTTTCGTGCACACTTGAGCTGCAATTACATATTTGTCAAATGAAATATCATTTGTGTCAACTGCAGTACAAAACACAAAACCACCATGTAACAGTAGAAGCAATTACCATGCTTATATATATATATACATATGTTCATATCGCTACCTTAACATTAAAAGGTACTTACACCTATTTTTTTAATTGAGATTTTCGCATTTTTTTATACATTAGATGGTTTTCTATCAAAATATACAAACAAGACAAAATTAAGAAAATCAAAAAAATCGTCTGCTACCAATTTTGAACCGCTAAATATTCTAAGGGATAATTTGAAACTAAAAATCATAAGATAAATCTTTTGATGATTTTAAAATACCTTTGGAATAATACCCATTTTGATATATGCAGTTTGACAACATCTTATCAATATTGAATTTTCTTCACGCATGTGGTATTAAGACAAATCGATTGACGTAAGAATCATCAAAATCGGCCCGCGCAAAGGAACACACATATATAAAAACATACATACATACATCACACATAGATACATACATACATAGACATAGACTGATAAGCACAATACCCTTCTTTGCGTAGCGCACTCGATTAAAAAAAAACTTACTCGTTAGGGCCGTTCTTTATTAAGTTAACGATATGTTGTTGCCTTTTTTTAATCCACATGTGCAGCTTCTCTTTTCAAAGAAGAAATCAAGTATCTAAGTAAATAAGGCAGCATTAGAAACACCTACAAATATCACAAAAACACGTACAGTATTGCAAACAACAGACGAATACGTTACACCTACACACACAAACACACATCTGCGAAGTATTAGCAGAGTTTAGTTTATTTCCCTTACGTTTTATTTCGTTATTGCTATAAATTTTTCTCGATTTATTTCAATTGTGCTCGCTTTATACTCACTCGCATATTCTATGTAAACTTTATTTTTGCTATGCAACTTTTGTAAGAACAGATATGACAGTGCAGATATAGAATTGCAGTTCATATTCCATGCATGACACATATTTTGCTCTTTTAATAATGGTAAGAAGTAAGAAATTGCTTAAGCAACTAAGGGAATCATCAGCAGTAGGTAAGAAATGTTTATGAATGCACGTGCATCAAACGGAGTTGTAAATAGACGAGTTCCTTAAGCACTGTGTATAATTAAGTTCTAAACTTTTAAAGTGTCACCACAAGCATAATAAAATAAAATATTTTGGTAGTGCGTTTAACATCTGCGCAAAGTCTAGTGCATACGTGAGATTTCCCACACAAAGCAAAATCTACTACATCACTAGATTTTGTCGAAATCTATTTAAAATCTGTTAGTATTTAGCGACGCAACTATGGTTTTTTAACTGACTTCAAAATTCGTCTCAATTTTTTTTTGCAGTGTTGCTTCCTAACTCGGTTCATATTAGATCGATTGTAAAAATTCTTTTGTTGTCTGAAAGAGCATAACTTCCAATTGGTCTCGTTGCAAAAAGTTCTGAAAGTCGACTTTAAAGTTTAAAAGTACTTTATTGCAAAGCAGTAAAATATGGCTTAAGCTCTCTTTCCTTATTGATACAGATATATATATATTTATGTACTCATATCTATTGCAAACTTATAAAAGTCCTTATGTGTTAATGCTAGTGTTTTGCAGTTAAACAAACTGTGTATGAATAATATCCTGCAATATTTTAGACAGCCGCTTATATTCTCACCATGCGATAAAAAATTTTTGTTATTTGTTTTACTGCTAAAGCAAATAAAGAGTTAACTGCAATGAGTGGAAAAATTTAAAAAAAACAAAAAATAGAAACAACAATAAGAACTTTTTAGTTTATCTATTACTGGGTTCTAAATCTTACATGCCGAACTTACTTTGGTGTGAGACACAAGTGCAAAACTCATGTACTAACACATCCGTACACACACAAACAGACATTCATATATACATACATGAAAGTATATACTTTAAAAACCACTTTTGTAACCAGAAGATACGAAGCACAAGAACACAAAGTCTTGGCAGCATGCATTTACTATTTATCTATTGGTTAAATATTTCAACTTTAATATTATACTGGTGCTATTTGTATTTATTTTGGAGCTCTTGAAAATGGCAATTGCATGGTAGAGGGCACGCATAACAAACGTATGAAATTTAACAATTACGTTCTTTGCTTAAAGAAAAAAAATGTGGGAAAAATGTGAACGTATGAACAATATGAAGAGGAAAACTAAATAAAAGTCCCTCGTTTGATTTATTACAACATTTTTTAAATTTGTCATCCACTTTAGTTTATAATATTAATAGTAGAATGCCAACCAAGTAGAAGAAAACTAAAAAGGGAAACGTATGACTATTAATTTTGTGAATTTTTGGCAAGTGTAGAAAAATATGAAAGAGGGTGCTTGAAGTAAAATGACGATACGAAATTGTAAAATAAATATTTGAAATGATATATATATATATATATATATATATATATATATATATATTTATATACATATATTTATATATTTATGAACACAAAAATGTACAAATATATACGCGCATCAGGTACAATATTTGCTACTGTTTCGCAAAAAATAAATATAAATAAAATAAAAAAACATGAAATTTCTTCCATATGGCTTTTCAATGAGTTACACTAAGCAACACCACAAAAATATTTTTTTTCGAAAGAGGAGACACGAAAAGAAAAACAAATCGGAATTGTTTAAATGTTTCAACCTCCTTTAAATGTAAACATTGTTATGATGGAGTAGTGTGTGGAATCCCGAACTCCCAACATTTCAGAATAATATATTTTTAGCATTTGAATAACAAAAAAATTACATGGAATGGGGACACAAAAGTATCCTTAAGCTGGCATATTACGCTCAACAAATCTCTTCGAAAATATTTGTCATAAAGTTATACTTTAACCCTTTTATTCTTAAACGATTATTAAAGCTAATTTTGATTTAATGCAAGAGTATGTAATACTAAAATTAAATAACATTAATTACTATGGCATCTTTTTGATAAAAAGGAACAAATAGAAAGGCCTGGCTATAAACTAGAGTATATCTTATGCTCAGTTTATGTGTACAGCAAATCTTGGAATTCAACTTAAGCTTTCGAAATAAAATATCCGAAATTAATTAATAACTACTTTTGAAGTAATATAGCACACAGAAAAAATTAATAATGTTATTTTTTTTAAAGAAGTTGTACTCAGGAACTTAATGATGCGTATTTGACAAACTTCCCTTAGAAATATTTTAAATATTTTTTATGACTATGGCAGTAAGTATCCGGTAAACTTTTCTAAAGTTTTTGTGATTTTTTTTCTCGCTTTTTCATAGTTTTAACATTTTTTTTTCGTTATTTGAGTTGATTTCGGTTTTTAGCTTATTTTAGTTTTCACGTTTTTTTTTTCGTTTTGGTGATTTTTTCGTTTCGTTTTTTCTTCGTATTGGTGATTTTTCGAATTTCGGCGATTTATTTTAGTTTAAGCGATTTTTTAGTTTAAGCAATTTTTTGAATTTTGGCCCTATTTTTTATTTTGAAATTTTTTTAGTTTTAGCGTTTTTGAAAATTTGAAGAGTTCGCCGCTTACGGTTGTCAAAATTATATGAACTAAGCCCTATTCCACAAAACAACTTATCACTAACTTTTCACTTTGCACTTATAAAATTTTTCGACAATTCGCAAAACTTTTCGTTCCTCAGAACTGTAAAATTTGATAAGTGATAAGTTGAAATTGATAAGTGTAATTTGCAAAGTCTTTACAATTTTTATGCTCTCTTTGTGATTCCTGTTCATGTATGTTCTCTCTTGCAAAGTGCAAAGTTAATATTGAAAAGTGTAATTTGCAAACACTTTGCAAAAAATTATGCTTTTTCGTTCCACAATAACGTAAATTATATTTCTTCAAAGCACATTTTAATAAGTTTGTCAAAAATGTGAGAGGTGAACGATCTCTTAGCAAATTAACAAAATTAAATTTGTAGATAAATTTTCGATTATTTTCAAACATAATAATCACAACAAGTTAACATTGCATTCGTATGTGCATATGTATGCAAAAAAAGAAAAATATATTTGAGTTTTAAGTTATAAATTATATTATTATGATAAATTAAAGATAGTAAGCGATTTTAGAATAACACATTGAATATGGTCTACGTTACTCCGCCCATATTTGTGCAACACCATATTATGCAAATTTACTTTACATTAATATGTTTAATAAATAAATAAATAGAATAACACATTGAAAACATTAGGTTCCAAATTGGGATCGAGATTTTTCAAAACTTCTTTACTTGCATCAAAAGTAGTTCCGTATGATTGTTCTTGTACTCTTTGTATGCTTATTTACACACACAGTTTCAATTAAGTTATTTCGTTGTTATAATTAAATTATTTCACTCTTTTTATGAAGTTATTTCATTGTTTAAATCAAATTATTTTGTTATTTTAATGAAATTAATTCGTTGAAAATTATCTCGTTGTTTTTATGAAACTATTTCATGGTTTTAATTAAGTTATTTCGTCATTTTAATGAAATTATGTCGTTGGTTTGATGCAGTTTTTTCATTGCATTGTTGACACTCTTTAATACATTTGACGTAGTTTTCATTAAACTAATTTTAACGAAACTGGTTTCATTAATCCAACGAAGCGTTACATTGGTTGAATTTTAATGATTTTTTTTTTCATTGGATTAATGTCAAAATTCATAGAACTTATGAAAAAAATTCTTTCAGTGTATATACCCTTTTTACATATGTGTGTTTTATTTGCAAATTACACTTTTGACAACGATTTTTAATTAATTTACAACTGACACATCACAATATAAAGCTTTATAAGACACTCGCTCTACTGTTTTTCATAAAATACTACTGCCGATTGATACAGATTTAAATTTAAAACTATTTCCCTACAAACTCTATTGAAATATTTTGTGATATAATTGATTATTGAGTGCCATAATTTCCCCGGACTCTGACCAACCTTTTGCTGAGGAATGCTCGAGTCCTTCTAAATGGCTTCAGGACAATAATCGCTTTGCGAAGACATTGCCCTTTACGTCTGCATCGTTTTGTATGTTCGTGTGCTTGTGTATTTGTTCCCTTTTGTTACACGCTTCCCGCTTTAGCACTAAAAAAAAACTTAAAACGAAGATTCCAGTGTTGGAAATCTTAAAATTTTTTTCTTATACCAAAGTAATTTACTAAAACATATCTTTCCATAAATTAAACATATCTTATATTCATAAAAGAAAGAGATTGATGTAAGAAATCAAAAAAATCAAAAAGGATTATTCCGTTTATATAAAAATTGTATTATTAAAACTATATTTTATTCGTAAGCATCTGCTGCATTCTACAAATGCTGGGAATCACTGACTTGTTATAGGACTATATGTGTATGCAAAATATATTCTTCTACTTACCTTGAAGCAGGCAACAAATAAGTATAAAAATGCATGTATCAAATGCGAGATTCATTTTCACAGCATAATCCGTTTCCTTTGCTTTCTTCTGTAATGTCTACAGTAGGTTTTTCATTTTCATTTGATTTTTTCTTTTTAAGTTTTATTTTCTTTTCTGATGCTGGCAAATATCTTTTCAGGGTAAATGATGATATGTTTTCATTGATAAATTAAACTATTTCTTTCACACACTGATGATAGGATATATATTTAGCTACTTTTACTTATTATTTCTTTATGATATAAAAAGTAAATGTTTTTGTTTAAATTTTTGCATTGCGAAACTTATTTTTATTTTTTGTTTGTTATTTTCGTGTGATATGCTAAATAAAATGTAAAACGATTGAAACATATTCTTTACTTCTGACATTCATATTTGCACATCTTGCTGCCGGCAGCTTTTGATTTGTGTAAATAATTTGCAAAATTGTTGCGTTTAAAGTTGTTGAAAAATTTACGCTGCATGCTACATACTTGTAAGTACTCTGTGCCGGAATTTGCTTTGGTGTTTTATTTATTTAATAAAATTTTGTTCAACAGATTTAAGACACTGATATATACATATTTTTTATATCTTCATTTTCTAAAATTTTTGTGATTTAAAAGAACTTTAAAAAAATTATATTTCTTAATGTTTACTTGCATTTTTTGCTTTCATTATTTAACTTTATTTTTGCTTAATATTATTTTATATATTTAAATTTTTTTCAACTTAAAATTTTTTTAGTCTTCTTTATTTCCATAGTTAATTTACTTGCTCTAAATGTTTTTTATTGTTAATTCCTTTGAGTTCAAGTAGTAGATAAAAGAAAATTTTTTAACATTCTCTTTCCTGACTGCCTGTGACCAGGTACCACTCAAACTAAGATTTCCTTGAAATATATTCATTATTGTTTTACTGCATCTCTTTTACATTTCTGTACTTCATTCCATTAGTGTTTGTTTTGGGCTTTAAGTCTAGAATTAGATTAAAGAAAAAAAAGTTTTATTTAGTCTTAGGATTTAAGGTTTTGCCTTGTAGGTAGAAAAGTGCTTTCGATCAACTAGTGAGTAAGGCCAGCTTTAGTTGTCCACTCTATTTCTCTTAACTGAGAGTCAAGAAAATCAACATTTTATTGCAGCAAAGTTTCTAATTTGGTAATTAATATTTTTTTGATTTAAACAATATATGTTTCCATATTTAACAGGCTAAAGTTCGTATCGCCTTTTAAGCCAAATTACATGTGATAATTATTAATGAACAAATAACATCAAAGTTAGTTGTAAATATTATGACAACAACACATAGTTGAACGGAACAGCTAGTCATTTTCGAAGGCCACTAAACCTTCATGATCAGCGTTCTTCTGTGCTTGGTCTACTGTGTGTGGTATAAGTTGATGTAGATTTGTGCCTTATATACGAAACTTTTTTGCAAATGGAATATATTAATTGTTTTGATTCATCGTATTTCAATTTGCTGAAAGATGTTTTGTAATGAAAGCTCAAATTTAACATCTCTAAATTTACAACAGTCTTACCATTGTCGTTTGTTCTTTACTAATTATAGACATGTTAGTTAATTTGCTAGTTTTTTGTTCTACTTAAGGCACACTTTTTTGTTTGTTACTATAAAGTATATTTTATTTTTAATTTTTGCAAACAAAAATTCTAGTGTTAAATTTATATTATGAGTATCGAAAATTTCGTTGAGCAACGAATGTTTTTTCAAAAAGGATTAAGCTTTCGATGAGATACTTTAATAAGAAATTTGTTTAAAAAAATCTAAGTGGTAAACAAATGTTAAATATAATGACGGCCTTCTTTGTCGAATGCTCGTCATAATACCAAATGAAAATTTGTTCGATTAGTACTTTCGACTACAGTCGAAGATCGGCAGTTGCTCAAGGTGTGCAATAAATGTCTATGCTACAAAAACTTAAAAAAATTTTCTTACTACTCTAGTTTTTGATATAAACGGCCTGTGCCAAACGGTAGCAAAGTACTAGTGTAAGTAAATTTTTGATACAGCAGGTAAATTTTTGACAAGCAACAAGTAAGAAGCATGGTGTCATAAAAGGAAAAACCACCGCCGTAGCCTTAGTCCGTTGCCCATTACAAAAATTTTTACGTTCCTTAAATGTTGTTACACTGTGAAAAATGCATTCTTTATTTTAATTTGCGAAAAATTTTGCATTATAAATGCAAAGTTATATAATTTTCTGGCGCAAAAATAATGTTTTATAAAGTATCTTCTTTTAAAAAATTGTTGGCAGCTGGCGGCTTGTAGTTAAATTTTTTTGCTCCGCCGACGCAGCAATTTTTTCATCAGCTTCTTTCTATTCTAAAGCGAATTTGTCAAAATTTTACATTGTCAAAAAAGATATCATTTGGCACAACAAAAAAATGAAATTTGTTCCCCACTGGCAAATATTTTTTTACCACAGTACTTTTCTACGGTTTAGCACAAGCCCAAATTTCATGTCTGTTGGGAAGAGTCCCTTGATACATTTTGACTTTCCACACCTTACCTTCCAGTTTCATTAAAATCCATCGATGCAAATAGGACAAGTGAATTTAGTGGGGCTTACAAATTTATTGAGGAAAACAAAATAAAAATATATCAGTTTAGTAGAAGTAGATTTTATATTAATACCGCCAAAATAATATCATTTACTCATATATTTTTCCTAAGACGAATTTAACGATATCTTCATTGTCGAAATCCATGCAGCTGTTTGTGAGTTCCGTGGTAATTAAAAATTACAAAAAAATATATATGAGAAACGCGTAACCCTTCTTGATGGTAGGGTAAAAATATTGCCCCAATAAAGGCCGCAATAAATCAGATATTTGCGAAATTAATTTAAATTTCACACTACTGAGCACATATAATTTCGTTTGTAATTTCATCTTGAAATTACTTTATTTTGTGGCATGCTTAAAGGGCTATTAAGTACAAAAGAGTGACAAATAGTACCTACTAATTTAATTGGCGTGAACTCGCACACTTTTTTTCAACCCACAGTATACATATATACAAATAAACTTCTTTACAAAGTAAAACTAAACATTAAATTTTTATATATTACCTACATTTGGCTATGATCTATTAGAAATTGTTTGAAAATTTAACAATTGATTGCCTTAATTGTCATGAGCAGGGAAACCAGAAATATGCTCCAAAAAAAGTGTTTTATGCGCATTCAATATGCACTGAAAACTTCGAAATATGCACTAAAAACTCAAAAAATATGCTCTTAAAAATAGCATAAATTAGATTATTTGGAAATGAAAATCTAATTTAATTCAGCATCTCAATAATTTACATATAAAACAAGACAAAAAGAAAATTAATTAAGAACAAAAATCTAACTTTTACTTCAAAAGCGATCACGATATCAGATTTTAAACTTTGGAACTGTATTTTGAAGAATAAGATAAGCTTTTTATTTATAATTGTTATTGCAATAAACAAAAACTATTCACTTAGCTTTTTAAATAAAAACCGCCGCCGATCACATCTAAATAAACTTTTATAGGTCCATTGAAAATGTTCTCTTTCAACCTCAACTGATGTAATCGGGGCAGTGTTCGTCACAATTACCAAACCAAGTTTTTATTGAAATTAACGTCCAGTGAGGATGTTAAAACACATGTTACACATTTTACACCTGTTTAAGTTGAAACTTTGAATATACAAATCAATCAATAGTATTTGTTTCAGCATTAAAATTTAGCAGAAAAAAAATTGGATATGGACTATTTAAAATTTTTTAATTTTCTTGTTTAATTTTTCTTTCACAAAACTGTTTACAAGTGAGTGAAAATTAAAAAATTTTAAATCGTGCATTTTAATTTTTTTCCTCTAAATTTGGATGTTAGAACACATACTAATAATTAGTATATTCTAAATTTCAACTTAAACAACACGTGTAGGAGGTGTTTTAACATCAGAACTCACAAGAAAACGTGTGAAATCGATTCGGAAGCCAGAACATACATAATGGCCTTTCTTAAAGTCCAACTTCATAATGGTAGCAAAATATTGCTCCCCCATACTACTGTTTCTTTCACTACAAAATTAAATTTTTACTGAAAAAAGTAGAAATTTTTAGCAAACAATTTTTTTTAAATATTAAAATAAAATTTTATTAAAAAGTACCAAAATATGCTCTAAAAACGCCAAATATGCTCTAAAAATTAAAAAAAATGCTCAAAATATGAGTGTTAGACTGAAGTATGCAAAAACATGCTTTAAAGGGTAAAATATGCAAAAATATGCACTAACAAATCGATGTCAGAATTCATAAAAAGTTCTGAAACGGATAAATATCTTAATTCCGTATTGATATATCGGGCAAGAAAAAACATGCAATTGCATATTTGTGGTTTCCCTGGTCATGAGTATGCACATTATCATTTACTGTCAATGTTATCCAGAAAGTAAATTTTTTTTCTTTACAAAATATAATATTGTCGAAAATTAGTGCCTCAATAAACTTTTAAGATACAAGTAGCATGTGTACTTAAGTAATTTTATATACAGCGGGAAATAACGTTTCAATTGTTGTATGTAAGATTGTTATATAATTTATTTATGCACACAGACAGAAGACAGTTAAATTAATTTAATTAAATTAATTAAATTAGAGGCCTGCGTAAAAACGTCTAGTTTCTTAAATGTATTCTCGGGGCATGTATTATATTAAACCAATAATAAATGCTGTTGTATAATAAGCGAAACACGATGGATGCATTGGTGTTCGTGTATAAGGGTGTTAAGAGCGATTTCAGGAAGACTTCTGGTTCATAACAAACAATAAAAATAAGTAGTGTTGATGCGTGTATTCTTGTTATTTTACATATTGTACGTTTGAGTGTGTGTGTGTATTTGCGTGTACGTGTAAGATATAGATGGTAAACTATTATGTGTTTAAGGGTGGTTTTTTAAAGCAAGGTAATACATGTGAATGCATGTGTGCGTTTATATGTGCTCAGAAAAGCAAAGAGCATATACAACGTGTCTGTGTATGTACATGCACGACGTTCTTATACGCTCCTATGCGTAAAGAGAAGCAAGCATCACAAATTATTTCGTCACGAAGTATTGGGTGGTATTACTGATTCCTCGCAGAAAGGAAAATTCAACGGAAAAAATTATAGATCGATATGCAAATTGAAACTATTCATTCCTGCGGTATACGATTTCCGTGAAATTTATTTGAAATCCCTGTTTTTTATTAATTCTGACGTGGTGTGGTGTTGGTTGTTTTTAAAAAGCATTTTAGAAGGTATACATACATAAATACATACATACACGCATATTTAAATACATACATATGTATGAACATACTATGTCAGTGAAACAAAAAAACGAATGGTTACAGCTTAATCATAGAGAGTAAGTTGGAATAAAGAAATTTTAAGGTGACTTAAATTAAATAAACAAATCTATATTTGTGATTTATTTTTATTGTTTCTATTTGTTTTTTTAAGTGAGACATTTTTAGATTCTTTAATTGAACTGTAGTGAATTTTAATCAGAAATAATTCTTAGTCAGGTTTAAGTTCAGTAATTTCAATTCTTATTGAATGAAATATTTTTATTAATTAATGTGAGTTTCTAAAGAAGAGAAGAAAAATTCAACTTAGACTTTAAGCTGGTGGAATACCGATACTTTTCTGTGCAGCCACGCACTTCATCAGCAGGCTTAAGTTACTGAACTTAAGCCTGACTAAGAACTATTTCTGATTAAAATTCACTACAGTTCAATTAAAGAATCTAAAAACGTCTCACTTAATTCATCATGGGCACGTGACGAAATATGTTCACTTGGCAATAACTGTTCACTTGACAATCACAGTTTCAGAATGCTGGAAAGCCAAATAAACTGTGAAAGGCAAAAACAAAGTAAACATAAAAGCCACTACAATAATACTTACTTAGATGCATGTACCGATGGTACATCGAATAAGTAAAAATAATTAATGTGATGATCGTAAAAGATAAGTAAGAATAGTTAAAAATACTTAGGTAGAGTAATATAATTTCGTGCTAACCTAAATAGAAAAATGAATAAATGGGAAAGCAGAAAATTAACAGTGATACTTATAAATGTGTTTACCAAAGGTAAATCAATTGTATACACAACAATCATTTCTCATATTCCGTTTCATTGAAAATTTAAGTTAAATAGCTGATATTAATAATAATCTCTACCCAAGTAGATATACTAGGGTGCTGATGAAGTGCGTGGCTGCACAGAAAAGTATCGGCATTTCCCCCAGCTTAACGTATAAGTTTCATTTTTCTTCTCTTCTTTAGAAACTCACATTAATTAATAAAAATATTTCATTCAATAAGAATTGAAATTACTGAACTTGAGCCTGACTATGAATTATTTTTTATAATTTTCGGATTTCTTAGTTTTACCGTTTTTGAAAGTTTCAAGAGTTTAAATCTTATGGTTTCAAAGATATAGCAATTTGTCAAAATTACATAGTCAAAATTGCATTAACTGATGGACCACCCTTTATTTCAATTTTTTTAATTTTAGTGTTAATTGTTGCAGTCTATATAAAAATATAGTAATTTTACATTTTTAAGGAACAAAAATTTTGGCGAAAAGTTAACTCATTAATTGTTGTGGAAGATTTACATTTCAAGTTCAATATTCAATATTATTCAATATAATAAAAAGCGGCAATTATAAAAAAGTTTCAAAACTTTTTCAATTATAATTTTTTTTCCGTTATCTGTTTTTAATCGCCTCGCTTGAAACACATATGCTACTGCTATTAAAAATAAATATAGTTTATGACTGTTGTAAATTAACATTATCTTTACCTAATCATTCACACCAGAGAAGCACACTCGCATATTTACAACAATTAAAATAACTGCAACTTTCACTACTTTTTTTTAATATACGGCAGCATTAAAAAACATTTAGATTTTTCACTTTCAATATAATTTGAAATAATTTTCAAATACAAACAGAATTAAAATTTATGTTTAAGCTTTATTTTTTTATGACTTATTTATCTAACCACATTTGTTACCCGAGTTATGAGTAAAACGTATCCTTGCGCGTTGTGTTTGTGTTTCCTAACCAGCGACAACCATTCCGTAACGCAGATTATTTCTAACTGAATACTTTTCCAAAACAACCGATTATTTAAAATTGTGCATGACCGGCTGCCTGCAGGTACGACAACAACTTGTGTGTTGTCATCGTTTCGTAAGGTCTCGGTGAAATGAGTTGAAAAGCTTTAAAGCTCTCTAAGTGTTTATGCGAGTATCCTTTTTGTGTAAACGAAGTGAACTGCACTATCGACTTCTGATTTGAAACCAAAAATAAGAGAGTTCTGTTTTTCTTTATTAACGCAAAAGAAACTTATTTTTGATTGAGAGTAAAAGCATACTTATTACACATTCTCTTAAAATACTCGTTAACAAATTAAATATTCAAAAGTATGTAAATTAATTTTAAATTAAATTTTCATTAGGTAAAACCGGAGTTATGGCATAAAATTTAGCAGCGTGTTTATTCAAAAATTGGCACAATGAAATTTTTTCTAAAAAAATTTTTATTAAGGTCTACAAAACTTAAAATTTTTCTTTAATTTGCTAAATTTTATTGTTGTTTTCTTTCCTATAAAATTTAAAAGTTTTTTATTTCTTTATTAATAGAGCATTTTCCATGTATCGAAGTTTAGTACTTACGAGATTTCGTGCTAAATCCTGTTAGTTTTTACTAGATTTCCCATACCAAACAAAATCTATTTTGTCAGTAGATTTTGAGTGCCCCTGTGGCTGAGTGGTAGCGATTCTATTCTTTCAGTCCAGAGGTCGTGGGTTCGATTCCCACCATAGACTCTGGGTGTTTTCTGCAGACAAGCTAAACGCTTTGGGGGTTGTGTTTGTTCTTAAAAAAATAATTAGCTAAAATTCGTTGTGCATTAAAAAAAAAATTATTTTATTTATTTAATTAATTTTTACTATCCTGTACAACATGTAAAAGGGTCCTTTATTTTGAAAATGCTATAAAAAAATTCTACTGAAGCTTCGGCTGTGTGGCACGTAGCACCGTCCTGTTGAAACCAAATGTTGTCAATATCCTCCTCTTCAATTTTTTTTGAACAAAAATTCGTTCAACATGACCCGATAACGATCGCCATTGACTGTAACGGCCACTCCTTGCTCATTTTCGAAATTATGCCTCTGGACCAAAATCCGCACCAAACAGTGACTCGTTTTCGGTGCGTCGGCTTTTCAATGTATGCGTGCGGGTTTTCTGTGCCCCAAATGCGACAATTTTGCTTGTTTACATACCCGCCAAGATCAAAATGAGCTTCATCTGAAAATATGATTTTTTTTGCTAAATCGGCATCTACTGTAAGTCAATCGCAGGCCCACTTAGCGAAGCGAAAACGCATTGGATGGTCAGTTGGCTCGTTCAGCGGAAGGACAAAACTAATTACCAGCCAATCAGACATGAACTCAGTGTTACTATTCACGAAATAAGCACTAGTTGAAAAAAAACGTTAGATGGGGGACGCTTTATATAACAGGGTACAAAATCTAGCAGATTTTAATTAAAATCTTTATGAAAATCTATATCGTTAACACTAAATGCCATTTATAAATGTTTTTTATCCAAAACAAAACCCAGTAACTTAAATTTTCCCAAAACAACATCCAAACAACTGCAATGTAAGCAATTCAATCACCATTTTAAGCTGATCGTAGCTAATTCAATCATATTTTTTTACAAATATATCGTACAGGGTATTAAACAATACTAAATTTTTATTAAGTTTCTTACAAATCCACTGACAAAATAGATTTCGTTTTGTATGAGAAATCTAGTAAAAGGTAACATGATTTAGCTCAAAATCTCGTAAGAATGTAAATACCCTATAAAAAAAGATGAGTGAATTAGCTATGGTCTGCTTAAAAAGGTGTGTAAACTGGCTACATTGCAGTTATTTGGTAATAGTTTCGAAAATTCTTCAGTTAACGAGTTTTGTTTTGGATAAAAAAATCTAAATAAATGTTAAAATAAGTTGGTGCAAGCGTTGTAGATTTTCATAAAGATTTTAATTAAAATCTTTATATTTTTATATTTTTTCATTTAATTTTTTTAAAGTGCAAGTGCCCTATAAGAAAAATGTAACTCAAAATTATCTCAAAGTAAAAATTTATGGTCGTAAGGTGTGATTCAATATCTATTAAAAAAACACTTAAAAGTGCAATAAATGCAAAAAACTCCCTAGAAAAGAAAACGCAGTTATAGTTTTTGTTTAATAAAAACTTAATAAATCTTCTTGCCATACAAAATTTATCTTATAAAGCTTATAGAAAGTAAAAATATTTTTAATGAATATATCAATAAATATTTTCTTATCGCTTCAGATATCGTTCCATACTGCAAGGTCTTCACATCGAAGTGGAAAGCAGCACAAAGGAACATTTTCCCACCAGGTGACTGAAAACCTTGAATACATTTGTTTGATGTCATATATTTTTAATTGTATATTTTATACGACTTCAGAAAGAAGGGGACTTTAATTTCGGTTTGTCTTTATTAGCTTTCCTTACACCAAAGGTGATGGTTTTTTAGTCAGAAAGAGATTTTGGACTTCTTTGAATATTTATATATACGTAAGTATTTAATACATTTCCATACATAAGTAACTTAACCATTTTTACTAGATGAATATTTGCAAGACACTAAATAAATAATTCTGCTAAGAAAAAACTGACTTCAATACAATAATATTGAGAAAAATATTACAGAATGCCCCACAGAATTAAAGGAGTTCCCGAATTGATTTTCAGTGATTTTCGAAAAATAATTAGGAGTCTTAAATGCAAAAAAAATAAAAAAAAATGGAGAAGAAAAAAATTGTAGGACCAAACTTCAAGCAAACAGTTTAAAAAAAATTTTTTTTAAATCGGTTGACAAATTACAGATTATGGGATCCAAGTGCAGACAAACCCTTTCAAACCAAAAACAAAACTTGCAAATCGCTTCACAAATTACAGAGTTATGCATAAGCGAAGCGAATTTCCCCTTCCAATTTTTGAAAAAAATATTCGACCCAACTATGGACGAACCCGTTTAAACAAAAAAAATTGCAAATCGCTTCACAAATGACAGAGTTATGCAGAAGAGAAGCAAATTTCCCCCTCCAAATTTTGGAAAAAAAATTAATAGACCAAACTACAGGCAATTTTTTTTTTAAAATAATAGCTTACCTAACATAAGAAAAAAACCACAGCCCGTTATCGATAATAGTTTTCGAGGAATCATAATTTATTTCAGCTCAAAAATATCTATGCGCACGGTAGTGCTCCAGGCCAAGTTCCGGCCAATGCACGCAGTGTGTATATTTACAGGAAGCCATTCGAGCTGTTTTTACCCTCAGATAACTTTTTTCACCACCGTCGTAAAATTCTAAAATTTACTTCATAATTTGAATAAATTCATATACGAAGTTTGAAAATTTTAGAACAAAAGGTTTCTGAGATATGGAGGTGCATAAAGTGCATATTAAAAGACATACTCACTGACCACTGACCACTGACACACTCATCAAATTGATGAAGCACTTCCGCTAAAGCTAGAGATCTGAAATTTGGTACACAAGTAGATCTAGGTAAGCGATGAACTAGAAAAGTCTAAAACCCCTAAAATTCTAACCAGGGGGGCGGGGCTACGCCCATAAAAATTAAAATCTGCGCTAAGGTGCTGTTTTTGGTTCACAAGTAGAACTTTGTGAGTAATCACCTACAAAAATTTGAAAACCCTAAAATTTTTACCAAGGGTTCGGAGCTACGCCCATAAAGCTCAAAATTAAAAACGCATATCTAAGGCGTTTAACTCAAGCCATTTTATTGAAATTTGGCACATATATTACAATAATAAAAGGCTATAAATTTTTGTTAAAAAAAAGTGGGCGAAAACACGCCCATACAGTTTAAACCTCCTATTTCATGTACTTCGGGTCAGCACATTTGAATATACTACACATTTATATATTTATTACTATCCGTTTTCAACGAAACTCGACAGGAATGATAACTAATAGCTACAGCAGGTATTGAGATTGAAAAAGTGGGCGGTATCACGCCCATAAGAAGAAAATAAATAAAATTTACTCTAGTTAGCTGAAAATTGATAAACAAGTAGGTCTACATTAGCAAGTAACTAGAAGAATCTGAAAACTCGGAGATTTTTACCAGAAGAGCGGTGCTATTCCAATAAAGGACACAATTAAAAGAGAAAATTTAAAATATTTATCTCAAGTGATTTATTGAAATTTGACACAAATGTTGGAATAATGCAAAGTTTTAAAATTTCGTTAAAATAAGTCTGTGTTAACACGCCCATACAATATAAACCTCCTATTTCATGTACTTCGGATCAGCGGACTATTTATTTAAATATTAATATCCGTTTCCAACGAAACTTGACATGGCAAAAAAAATTTACTTAAAACAGGGTGTCATATTCCCGCCCAAAAAATTAACTAACAAAATTGCGCTAGGAACCTGAAATTTGATACGCAAGTAGGTCAAAACGAAATAGAAAAATCTAAAAACCCAAATATTTTAACCAGGAGTGGCAGAGGCCACGATAATTTTTTACTGAAGCTTTTAACTGAAGCTTTAACTAAAAGCTACGATCTTAAAAAGGGTACGATGATATTCTTGTGCTCCTCATAACAAAATCTTGAGTTTAAAAATGTGAGGGAGAGTAGGAGTAACGGCCATAACATTTCAAACTAGAATTTATACTAGAGAGCTTAAATTCAATACGCAAATAAATCTAAGTTAGAGATCACCATGAAAGATTTAAAATCCTGGAAGTTTCAATTGGAGGCATGAACACGCACTTTAAGCTCAAAATTAAGAATTTAATGTTAAGGGATTTACTAACAGGAAAATTCTGAAAGCACCGAATGTTAAATTAGGGAAATAGGGCCACGTTTATCAAATTTTTATCAAAATATTATACGGAAAAGAACTAAAATTTTGCAAAAAAAAAATAGTCTTATTTAAGTTACCAACTAGATATATTTAAAACACAAGCTACTGTATTGAAAACTTGCATGAACATTTCACTCATGCTAGTATTTAATTTCGCGTCTGGGCAGACTTTACTACACTAAGATTTACACTATATTTTACATATTTCTACTCAGATGACTCTTAAAAATTTAATCAAATTACTCGGTCCTTATTATGACACAATGGTGCACATATCATCCTATAACCCAATATTTTATGTAACTTTGCCTTTTGAACTGGCGTAGACATTATGAATAAAACTATAACAGACTAGAAATTTAAAGTTTAAAAAGTTTTATTAAGAAAACATTCCAAAAAGTAGTCAGATCACATAAGTTTTCGAACGTAGATGAAATTTGGTAAATTTTCTTATACATATATGTTGTTTATAGTGAAACGAAAGCACCCCCACTTATTCTTGTAAGCTTATTCTCTGATTTTATTAAGAATAATCTAGGGGGCTAATCATGGGGCATTCGATATGACTCATAATTTAAAAATATTTCCATATAAACTCTATTGAAATATTTTTAAATTCCGACTCGTATTGAATGCCGTAATTTAATGAAAATATATAATGGAAAACTTACTGATTCAAAAAAAAAAAGCAATTCGGTTTCAAGCCAATGACAATCGTGATTTTTATTTTAAAATTTTTTTTATCAAACCAAATTTCTATTTTTTTTTTTATTTTTGTGTAACATCTTCCTTTGAACAATTTTTTATTTCAATCCAACATTAAAATCACGTATTTTCATATGAGCTTGGTTCTCGTGGTACATTAGAAGCGAACAGTCGACTAGCGGAAATTATCTTTCATACCAAACAAACAAAAAATTATACAAAAAAATATTCGTAGTACATATTATTAGTAATAGATACATACTGACTTTGATAAATAAGCTTTATTGCTTTGCTAATATTTTTTAAAAGTGGAAATAACAAAAACAAAAAAAAAACCCCAAACAAAAAACAACAATAAGGTGACATTGAGGAATACCCTATACGAGTACCTCAAAAACAAACAAACAATCATTAATTACAAAAACAAACAAAAAACCGCAATTTAAGAAAACACAAATAAAGTGCCCTTGAGGAATACTCTATATGAGCACCTCAAATAAAAAAAATTTGAAGTGAGTTTTAACGGCAGAAATGCCTATTTTACTGTGAGTTCTGAAGCTCTTAATGAAAACAATAGAAACAATAAATCTAATGAAAGTCTTTTTTTAACGGCAAAGCCAATTTTTCGTCAGCGATCAACTTCGCTTTGTCCAATGCCAAATAGTAGTGATTCATTAACATTACAGTTACCTAGTACTTCTACATATAAGTCAGTAATATCATCCCCTTCAGGCTCGTGTTCATCACTTAACAAGGTTATCACTACAGATAACAGTAGCTCAAAACCCAAAGTGCAAGTCGGAATGGACAGATATATAACTGTGGTAAAGCGTGGATGAAGCCCATATTCTTAAAAAATTGCATGTGTTCCAAAGATGTCTAGGGATAACAGCGCATCCCCAAATAATCGTCAAAACCACTTTAAAATTTAGCAAGATAAGAACGACAAACTCGATGTATCCTCGAATAAAACATAAAAGCTGCCACCAATCTATTTGAGAGAGAACAGTTCAAATGCCCTTATTAAAAAATTCATTTCGGTCATTAGTGAGAGTAAATTTCACATTGTCCCAACAAAACGTGGCAACATCGATGAAACGAAAATTCAAATTGATGACAAAAAGGATTTCTGCAAAATGGTTTCTGAATTTGAAACAAATAAAACAAGCTTCTACACATACCAGCTTAAGAGCGCTAAAGGCCTGCAAATCGTACTGAAGGGCATAGATTCTTATGTTGTCCCTGAAGAAATAAAAGATGCACTTGTCCTCCAGGGATTTAAGGTAAAGAATGTATCAAACATATTTAACAAAGAAAAAGTACCCCAACCCCTATTTCGTGTTGAACTGGAGCCAAATGATATACAGTTGAAAAAAAACGAGACTCATCCTATTTCTAGCCTTAAATACCTTTTATACAGAAAAATCACAGTTGAAGAGCCACATAAGCGTGCAGGTCCCGTGCAGTGTCATAATTGCCAAGAATATGGCCATACAAAAGCTTACTGCAATTTACCTACAGTGTGTGTTATCTGCGGTGAATTGCACGGTACTGCAAGTTGTACCAAACCAAAAGATCAAGCGGAAAAAAATGCAATAATTGTGGAGGTAATCACACCGCTAACTACAGAGGATGTCCTGTGTACTCTTTCGTCAAGCAGGCTATGGTGCAAAAACTTAAATTAGCTCCAGCTCAACCATTAAACGCGTACTCCGCCACTTTTGCTCCAGTGAGCCAACCAGTTACTTCACGTGTATCGTATGCCGATGCTGCTAAGGCTAGTTCTATTCCCACACCAAATGTTTCACCGCCAAATAATTCAACGAATGCAAATTCAAGCTTTAACTTTAGTCGCCTTGAAGCTACTATTGAGAATCTGGTGCTAACTATAAACAACTTTACAACAAATATGACTACCATGATGCAAGAAATGCTGAGAATGCAGAATACTCTTCTTCAAGCATTAATTAACAAGCCATGAACACGTTAAAAATATGTTTTTGGAACGCAAACGGCATTCGCCAACATAAAAATGAACTTGAGCACTTCCTTACGGAAAAAAATATTGATATAATGTTGGTCTCTAAGACTCATTTGACTTCTAGAAGTCTCTTTAAAATGAATGGCTACACTTTATATGATACAAAGGACCCTAGAGGGAGAGCATGCGGTGGATCAGCAATTCTAATAAAGTCAAGACTCAAGCACTATATTCTTGACAACATTTGTGAAGAATATCTACAAGCAACTAATATTTGCGTCGAAAATTCTTGTACAAATTTCATAATATCTTCAATTTACTCCCCTCCCAGATTTTCAATCACTGAAAATCAGTATGATGATTTCTATAAATCGCTTGGACCTTGCTTTGTAGCAGCTGGCGACAACAATATAAAACATACGTACTGGAGTTCGCGCCTGGTTACACCTAGAGGTCGAGCGTTGTTTAATACTATTTCAAAAATGGACTTAGGCCAATAAAATATCATTTAAATGAACTATATTTCAGTACACACTATCAATTTTCTATTGATCCAAAAAATAATTCATGTTCATTGCCATCAGGACATAATTGTAATACAAATATGATTGTGACAATTCTTAAATTGATTGCATCAACCGAATGTACGCTTTTATCATGACTAATGAACTGATTGATTAGCACAACCGAATAAAATATTATGAATTGGATTTTACTACCAACTTTTGGTATTGGCAACTAAACAATTGACGTCCTATATTAACGTTAAAATAAACACTTTCAGTTGCTGCAACTAACTATAGGTTGAGTTTACTATCATAGTTTACAGCAGCAAATTCAAAAATTAACGTTTGTGATTTTCAAAGATATTATGATTTGTGAATTCTCAAATGGGTTTTGAAAGTCTGTGCATAACATAACAGGTTCGTGGCTGTTTAAAATGTGTAGTTGAAGAAATGCATATGGACATGCTGCACCACCAGAAAATAAATTTCAATTAAAATAAACTTATGACAATAATAAATAATACATTTCTTAAATTTTGTATTTTACTTGCGTTTATTGTTTATTTTTGTTTCAGCAAGGAAGACCAATTTTTCTTTCACATGTACCAATTATGATATTGTTTTAGTTATATTAACTATATTTTCGGTGGCAAAAATAATTTTTATTTGAAATTCCATACTGTTAACCAATTTTATCTGTTGTTGTCAATATTGGGTTAATGATTATAATTAAATATATCGTGGTACCACAAGAAAATTGTTGGTGCAACCGCCAAAATTCGATTGGCAACAAATTCGGTTGTCTCAACGAATCTGTTTTCTCTGTGTACTTACTGGCCTACTGACGTACGAAAAATGTTAAAAAAAGGATGTTATAGATTTTGGCGTCATGAAAAATATCCATAAGGACTTTATTCATGTGGAGTCCTCTCTAGATCTCTCCTTCGATCACTCTCCCACAATAGTTACAGTTTTCAACCTACTAAGGAGTGATTTAAATAACTCATATGTGAAAATGATTAATGGGGTCAACTGGCTAGGATTCAAAAAATATCTTAGTAGTCACTGCAGTGAAAATATTCAGCTAAGATCACCTGATGATATTGAACTCAACATTGCCAAAATTAACGAAAAAATTAAACAGGCCCCTACCTCCCGTTTGCAGACTGGCTTTAATTAAATTTATTCTACGGAAATTGAACGCCTGGTATGTGAAAAAGGAGAGCTAGAAGAGAATGGCAACAACACAGATCACCCCTGAATAAAATCAGACTTAAAGAATGTACTAAACGACTCAAAGGTATGCTATCGTCGGAAAAAACTGCATTACTGGAAAAATATTTAGAAGGTCTTGATGTCACGTCAGCATCGAATTACTCTTTATGGCGCGCTAGTAGAAATTTTAAAATACCAGTTAATCTTAAATCACCACTGCGCACTTCGACCGGAGACTGGGGCAAGAAGTGATAGTTCGAAAGGTAACTTATTTGCTGAGGATTTAAAATATGTATTCCCTCCAAACTCATGTATGGGTGCTGCTGATTAACCAAGTGTAATTGCTCTACACCCTCGCCCCTTAAAGCTTAAGATGCGTGAAGTAAGCACCAGGTATTGATGGCATTAGTAACAAAATGCTGATGAACTTGCCTCATATTGCAATAAGAATCCTGCTATTTATTTTTAATGATATTTTAAGAATGCAGTATTTTCCTCATAACTGGTAACTTGCCAAGATAACAATGATTCCAAAGCCGGACAAAGATCTTACTAAGACTAAAGGCCTATAACCTTACCATCTACAATCTCAAAGCTTTTCGAAAATCTGCTCATGACTAAATTGTCCAAAATTGAGCTGATAATAGGTGCATTCTAGACCATCAATTTGGCTGTAGAAGTCAGCATAGTACCATTGAACAAACGCATAGACTGGTCCAAGTTGTAAGAAGAACATTTGATGAAAAGAACTATTGTTCTGCTCTCTTTATTGATGTTTCTCAGGCGTTTGATAAAGTATGGCACGAAGGCTTAGCTTCAAAATTGAAGATATATCTGCCAATAAACATTTAAAATCTTTTGGAAAATTATATTATTGATAGGAAGTTCACTGTTGTAGAAGGAGGGTTCACGACTGTGCCCGAATTTATATGTTCTGGTGTAACACAGGGTAGCATTCTGGGTCCTGTCTTTTATTTAATATATACTAGTGATATGCCTGTGAGCAATAATATCACCTCTACATTTGCCGATAATACAGCCTGTATTAGTGCGCACGAAAACTTTTAGGAGGTATCCCGCAATCTTCAGAAACTTATTAGCCAGCTGAAAATATGATTGTGTCCATATAACGTTTACCCTAAGAAGACATACTTGCTCCCCTATTCGAATCAATAATCAAAATATTTTTCAACATTCCCACGTGAAATATCTTGGTATATACCTTGATCGTAGGCTTACATGGAAACATTAATCAAATTGATTGATTGATGAAACTTAAGTTAACTCAAATATATTGCTTGATTGGCAGAAATTCAAGACTCAGCCTAGACTGCAAGCTTTTACTATACAAGTTACTTTTGAGGCCAATATGCTGCTAAGGAATTCAGTTATGGGGCACTGATTCAGCTTCTAATGTCGAGAGAATCCAACGAAGGCAAAATAAAATTTTACGGCTAATAACATCGGCTCTATGGTACATCAGAAATTCTAATATACATCGTGATTTAAATATTCCACTAGTGATTGAAGAAATTGCAAAATACGCAGGCAAATATTTAACAAAACTCGAATCACATCCTAATCCGCTTGCTTGAAAATTCTTTTTTCCCCCTTTTTGACTATCACTACTTATGTATATATTATTAATAACTATTAACAAGTTTATGTCCGACAGTGGTCGGGCCTAATAATTAATATTTTAGATTTAATATTTGAATACTTATTGTTAGTTCATATTTGAAGATACATACAATAAATAAATAAATGTTTAAAAAAATATATAAATATATGTATATGAGCTGACATAAAAAAAAATGCAATATTTTTAAAAGTTGCAACTTGGCGCACCTAAAGTTATGTTTTTTTTGTACGTACTTGTAGGAATTAAATTATACATCTGTTCTTAATTACAAAAGTTGTCTAAGTCATATTTTCCTTTGGTCAAGATATTTACTAAATTACATTTGAACAAATCAAAATATGTTTTTATATTATGCAAAATTTTAATAAAGGGTTGTACTAGTTTCAATTAATATAAGTTTGTTAAACAATTATTAAATATTTATTAATTTTTTTTTAAGATTAATTTAATATTTCGAAGCAAAAATGCGTTTGACTTAGACTACTTTCATAATTAAGGGCACATAAAAAAAGTCCTGCGGGATATATTTCCAGACGTTTTTAAGTTTCTGTCAAAAATTCTGATTTTACATAAAAGTTAAAGTTATTTGTATTTTGTTATTGACTTTATTATTACAGTAGTTATTCCTATTGTCATTAATATTTGAAATTAAAAATAGCATTGCCATATTGAATTGATATAAGATTAACTAGTTTACTAAAATTTTTACTTTTTTAGACCTTTAAAACACATGCACATTTTCATTATTAAAACAAAATTATTATTGAACTTATTCAAAAAGTGAAACTTTGTTTCTCTCTAACTTCGGCTAAAATATAATTTGTATTTAAGTTTTTTTATTTTCTGTGTACTAAAAAAAAGCACTAAAATATTTACGGGTCTCAAGCATTCCATTATGTGGCAACTCTGTATGAAGGACAGGATAAAAAGAAGAACAACGAATGAAAAAACTGCCGGTATAGTAGAAAAGGGAGAATAGAAATAGATTTAGTCTAATGGCTTCATTAGTCTTTACTTTTTGTTGCTGTTCTGTGCCGTTCTTTTCCGTATAAAATATTATGCAATTACTTTTTCTGTGAAAAAAATCATCTGGCAACCTATAGAATTGCTTACACTTGTACACACTGTATCACAACACACTTATACATACACACTTTTGGCTGTCACTTAACGTTGAATTCTATTTTCTACAGATCTGTCCGCAACAGAACAGAACGAAAAAGGAAAAACTAACCCCACATACAGATTTTCAACTAAACAAAAACTAAACAGCTGATTCAGAACAGAACAGCACGTACAAACTAATACTGCCTTAAGAATTGAAGCCAAACTGTTAAGATACACTAAATAAAATAAATAAAACAAATTGTATTTTTTTTTAAATAGAGAAGATTGACTGCAATTATACAATTTTTGGAACCCTTAGAACACTGTGCGGAACCCTCCGCACTTTATTGCATTTCTTTATAATACTTTAGAACTCCATAATTTTTGAACCCATTTACAAAATAATTTTATTGTCTCCTAGGACATACTTTTGTTTTGCGTCATTATCCTTAAAATTGGTGGTAGGTATAACGTTTATTGAAATTGTTCCTTCGATTCCGTGTACTTTTACTAACATGACTGCTACGAAACTTTGCGCACACCTTGGGCTCTTGTAGTGTTGCAATCTTGAGTTCAAAAAACTCAATGAGCCCTGCCAGGCCCATTCGTCTTCAATATCACTTTTCAATTTCTTCTCCGATAAGATGTTTATTATATTGACATTAAAATATAAAATAAGATTTTGAATACAGCAAAGCTGGAAATAAGTTAAAACTTAAAATGCGTTTAAGGGTTAATTTTGCTCAAATTTACTTAATGGTTTTTAAGGGTGACATGTGTTGCCCACTTTTATGCGGAATTTGTTCAGACTCTTCTTTGCAAAAGTTTTTTATCTTCTTATGGAAAAAAGGCTAACATAAGCTGTTCCCTACCACTAATTAAAGTTACTTAATCTTCAAGATTGCTTGGTATTTTAATCCTTATTTTATAATTTCCCATTGCTCAACATTTAAAATTTTTCAAAGTAATCTTTAACAACTTGTTGAAAATGTACTGTTTAAACAACAAGATTAAGTTTACATAAACTAACAAATTTCAACCGATTTTGTTTCTTTAACTACGCTAAGATTTCCTCTTTATTTTCCAACTAAAATAAACCATTGCTTTTAGTTTTCTTTTTGCATTTTGGCAAATATTTTCCTATCAAACCTATCAAATGTGTTTGCATAACAAATCAACTTTCACAATGCTGAACTAAGAAAAAGAGTAAAAAAATATATATTGAAATTGAACTCAACAAGTATGAAAAGCTTACACATGTACGTAAAATAAAAGGTTTTATAAAGGTATTTATGTAGATCCTGATTAGACAAAATATTAAGTAAGTATTGATTGCATAATAAATTGGCACGACCTATCGCAGCAAAATAATAATATCGTACCATAACCGCCAAAAAGGCTTAATAAAGCCACATCACTTTCGAACTTTATTTTTTTTACCAAAATCGATTGTTTGCGATCGATTTTTATCAAAAAAAAAAATATAAATGTGTCAAAAAAACTTGTCACTTAATGCTTAATTAATTATCTTCCAAATAAACGAGTTTCAACAAATATGTCGATTGAACTTTTTTTTGCTTGTGATATCGTTTACGCAAAACTTAATATTTTCATTTAACAAAATAATAAATGTTTCTCAACCATTTTCATATTGCAAACGGTTCAAGAGATGATTCCACTTTATTCGCCATATCGTTCTTTGCTTTATTGGGTTCTGTTAATGTTTCCTAATTTCTTGAAAACAAGTAAATCGCATACAAAAACTCAAATACATAAATCAAATAATATAATATGTGCGTACGTATATTTTTATGAACATAAACATGATCCCATGCATATATATGTATATATATTGGTTCAGAGTTGCACAAACATTTTCAATTTAATATAAGTGTCAAAGTTAAATTGTATTGTAGTTGTAAATTCCCAAAGAGAAAACATTAATAATAAAGCAACTATTTCGAATACTTATTTAGCTTCTAAACAGGACATTCTAATATATTCCAAATGCATTCAGATTTATTTTCAGATTCACTTGAAAGTTCTAGCACACCAACATCACGTCTCTGCTTATTGTATTCATCTAGGGCACACATTATATAATCATTTTGTAGAAATCTAACACGATCATCATCCACAGGTGCAATATTCCACTCATAATTCGAAGGGTAGCCAGCAGCATTCCAGCCATTTACCAATTTTGTGCTTTCATTTCTGTAGTAATACATATTATATTTAGTACCTTTAAGTGCAACAGGCATCTTTCCTTCACCAAACGAATTCCAATCGAAATCAGCAACTTTAAGATAACTGGTCTTATCCAAAGTAGCGGTGTTGTTCCAAAGCCAAATTTGGTCCATTGTACTTGTATCAGTGTAGATTATGGCAGTGTAAATATACGCCGAATATTCCTCATTCAAAAGGCAGAAGTTCTGCTCAAAGAATAAATGTTTTAAATAGTTAGGCAACATTTTTATTGCCTCGTCAACTTTAAGTTGTAGTGTAGAGTCTAGGGTTTTGTAATTTCCATGACTGACAATATCATGCAATATATTGGCCTTGAAAAGAGAATCCTTGCTTGGAAGCAGTTCATTCAGCAACATTTCAACCAATTTCGGTGCTAAAATGGAATCGGGTGATGAAATTACTTCATGAGCAGCTTTTCGCAAAATTTTGTTAACATTTGCCTCATTTAAATTGTCGTATAATGTTTTTAACAAATAATCGAAATCATCTCTTTCCAATCCTGTTTTGGAGAATTTCTCCAATGCCATAGCAGTTAAATTTCCAAGACCATTAATCGAATTATTGATCAATATATCGGCAAGATTCTGTATATTTGATTTCTTAACTTCCAAGGCATTTGAAGGACTAAGCTGTAGGAAACAACTTAGAGCAACGAACAAGAAAACATTAACTGTATTCATTTTGAGAGCCAAAATTAAACTAATGTTGAGGCTATTATCGAATGTATATTTATACAAAATGTTTTAAATGCATATGCATTTAAAACAACTTTGTATGTATGTATGTTTGTATATAAAAATGATCTCAACATGAGTAAAGTTTAAGGTTTAATGTATACAAAAAGATATATTACTATATGTGATGATAGTATTTCAGATAAATTGCTTTATCAAAGCAAAGTGAATGTGTCATAAAAATCTTAACTTTATAGAAAAAGATTAAGGATAATAATGTTTCAAATGGAATAGAGAACGAGTAAATAATAAGAACCGAATAAAAATATAAATGACGAATTAAGGTTGAGATGTGTTTCCATGACACTGCAGCCAATAAGTCCCAAATTTTTGCTTAAAATATTACCTTTATAAAAATAAATCAATATATCTATTTTCATGAATTTTAGAATATTTTTTCTGTTCAATAATCTTATATTATATTATATATGTGGAAATGAGTTTGTTTATTAATTTGCAACACGGAAAAAATATTCCTGCAAAAAAATACAACTTTAATTGAAAATAAAACCTCAAAATCATTTACAAATGTGTTTAAGTCAATTAAACTTTGTTTTAAAGATTCATAAATAATAAAATAAATAAACTAAAATCATGATTCATTTATTACAAAACACTTTTCAGTAAATTGAAATACGATGAATTAAAACAATTCACATATTCCATTTGCAAAAAAATTTCGTATATAGGGCACAAGTCTACATCAACTGATACCAAAGACCTGCAAAAGACGTCTTATAAGAACTTTTAAGAATTGAGAGCAATTTTAAATGCTTTACTACAGTGAAATCTTCTGAAACGAACGCTAAACAACGTTTTCGGCAACACATTTGTTTAACTTATTGCAGGTATAAAAGTAAAGAAGAAAATAGTTCGTGAATTAAGAATTTGTGGTGCTTGTGCTTTTTTCTCTCATTGACGCGTATACTAACGTCATGTATGTACATACACACATACATACCTATATAATTTTTGTAGGTATGCGCACATACAAACGCACACATGCATTTACACACACACACAAACGTACAATATGAAAATAATAAACATACATGTATCAACAATACTTCTTTGCATTGCTTGTTATAAGCAAGACGTATTGGCGACATCGCTTGTTAACAGTCATATACACGTACACCAATACAACCATCGTGCTTCGTTTGTAGTACGACAGCATTTATTATTGGCTTAGTATAATACATGCCACAAGAATACATTTAAAAAACATGACGTATTTACACTTCAAGACTGCTTACGCAGGCCACTAACTGATACCACACACAGTGGACCAAACACAGAAGAACGCTGATGACGAAGGCTTAGTGGCCTTCGAAAATGGCTGGCTGTTCCGTTCAACTATGTGTTGTCAGAATATTTACCACTAAGTTTGATGTTATTTGCTCATTAATAATCATCACATATAATTTGGCTTAAAAAGCGATACGAACTTTAGTCCGTTCAAATCATAAATATAGAAACAAATTAAGCTCGAAAAATAATAATTAAAATTAACTAAAATTAATAAATTAAATAAATATCCTTAATAGTAACAAACCAAAAGAGTTTTTCTTAAGTAGAACAAAAAGTAAGCAAATTAACTAACATGTGCATAATTAGTAAATAATAAACGACAGTGGTAAGTCTGTTGTAAATTAGGGATGGCAAATTTGGGCTTTCATTGCAAAACACGTTTCAGCAAAATTGGAATACGATGAATCAAAACAATTCACGTATTCCATTTGCAAGACAGTTTCGTATATAAGGCAGAAATTTACATCAACTGACAGCACACACAGTAAACCAACACAAAAGAACGCTGATGATGAAAGTTTTTTTGCTCTTCGAAAACGGCTGGCTGTTCCGTTCAACTATGTATTGTCAGAATATTTACAACTAACTTTGATGTTATTTGTTCATTAATAATTATCACATGTAATTTGGCTTAAAAAGCGATACGAACTTTAGCCCATTCAAATCATAAATATATAAACAAATTAAGTTCGAAAAATAATAATTAAAATTAACTAATCAATAACAGTGTTAATTGATTGTCTGTTCAATTTAGAAATTTTGAGTTGCTTATTGCTGGAATATTTTTTTATGTGTACGCTTTCACCCAAAAAAGTTTCATTCGATTTTGAAAATTCATTCACCAATAGAAAGTTGCATTACCAACGTCAAATATTGTATATATTTTATTCGACTTGGAACCGGGTTTTTATATGCGGTGCGAATTTTCTTTAAAAAAAAAACTCATTTTTGCGCTGGTTAGGGTAATTTTCGTTGCAGTTTTGATGCTGTAAACATTTTTAAAAACGGTTATTAGGTATTTTGTAAACAGATAAACGCAAGCAGGGGCACGGGTAAAGCCAGTAATTGTAAGCTATCATTCCACATTTTGTATTATATTTATAACACTCTACGAAATGGCTCATTGTCACCATCAAAAATTTAAATTAGTGGACTTGTTTCGAACTCTTTCAATAACTCGTTTTGACACAAACCAATGATCAAAACCATTTAAAATACATGTGTTTGATCATAGGATTGTGTCAAAAACGAGCTACTGAAAGTGTTCGAAACAAGTCTAGAAATTAGTTAAATTGAACTACAAGTACAATATTAGCATGGACAAAACTCTGCCACCACACAATGTGACCTTTGGCAGTTTTATGCGGGGAAAATTAATTACTATCGTTCCGTAATAGTTATCGGAATTAAATTGTATTGACTAATGTATATGCATAACAGAAGTTTGGTAGAAAAAATAGGCATGGTCCACCCACTTTTATTACTAGACCCCATACAAGGTGAACAAAAAGTTATCACTAAATTTTACCAGACACACCTATATATATGTATTTCGAAACGCTTAATCAAAAAATTATGTTATTTTGATTTGTTCTCATACAAGGTTTTAAGTAAATTGCAAAAAACATTTAAAAATCGAGAGAAACTACTGTTTTTGCTTTCAATGTTTTCCGAATTTTGTAGGTGAAAGAGCAGAACTAACCTCAGATTCGAATTCAGCTAGTTAAAATATCAACAGTTTTTGCTATCTGCGTAGCATTATTAACCCAAGTGGGGTAATTTTAACCGAAATTTTGACAACAAATAAATTTTTGCAATAACAATACTAATGTTTTTTTTAAACTAATATCAGCTGATTTATTCGCAGTCGAAATTGACATAATAATATGATTTTGATAATAAGCGACATGTTATCGAAAATTTATTTTTTTATTGAAATTAAAATTTTATGGGCCTATCCATAGTTTAAAACTATCAAAATGACAAACATTTTTATAACTCTTAAAATACAGGCTGTACAATTTCATCGTAAGCGACATTTTATGTACAAAAACATATCTGAGTATTAAAAAAAACTATTCTCCTTAAAAGTATAATTTTTGGCGCTTACGATAACTCCGAAAAAAAGGCTGAATATATTTGTATATGTTAGGGAGATCAATTATTACACTTTCTTTTTTAAATCAGTTTTTCACTTTTCAAAAAACCTTTTAATGTCATTTAAGTACTTTTTATATATAATTAATTAAACAAAAACCAAATTGGCCTTGAAAAATATTTTCATAAACAAAAACGTGATAATAAAATTAATAAAATGTCAACTAAGCGATTACTTCATAATTCTAGTTCAAGATAAATAAACAGATGTACGAGTATTATGTTCATAAAATAATGCATACATTATAAATGAGATAATATTATGCAAGTAATATCATTTCCTTAAGCAAAGGAAAAAGGTTTAAAACAATTTCATCACAAAACTTTATCTACATGGTTTGAAAATAACCTTCGATGTGTGGTTACTGCACAGCTCCGTCATTTCCACACACGGATATTAAAAAATATTTTTTTTTCTGATAAATTTTTGGTCTTATCGCTACGCTTCATCAAAAATGGCGAAGAATATATAAAGGTTTGCCATCCCTTTGTAATTTTTACAATATTAATATAAATATTAAAAAATTCCATAGCAGTAATGCTTGAAAAATACTTAAGTAGGCTTAGCAGTTCCATCTTTGTTAAAAGTATATCTTTGTCTGTATACCTACATAAATTCAAACAAAATATTTCAAATATAAGTTAATTTTTTAATTTGAAATCTATTTGCTGGTGATTCAGCGTGGTCTATATGCATTTCATTGTTGCTGTAACAAATAATCAGTAGACTTCAACCACACATTTTGAATAGTCACAAATGCATATAGACCAAGCTGAACCACCAGCAAATAAATTTCAAATTAAAATATAATTAGGACAATATGTCAAATAATAAATTTCTTAAATGTTAAATTTTTAGATTTTATTATTCATTTTGCCTTGTATTTACTTTTATTGTTATCCGATGGATTTCTAATTGTATAAAGGTGTAGAAAAATAAAATAGATTCATATCGAATATAAATTATTTGCTGGATTTTGTATTAGTTTCTAGGCCTACTATGCTTGTTTTTCTTTTATGATTTTCAAAAATATTATTATTTGTGAATTCTCAAATAGTTCTTGAAAGTCTGTGCATAAGATAAGAGGTTTGTGACTATTCAAAATGTGTGGTTGAAGTCTACTGATGATTTGTTACAGCAACAATGAAATGCATATAGACCAAGCTGAACCACCAGCAAATAGATATCAAATTAAAATATAATTATGACAATATGTCGAATAATAAATTTCTTAAATTTCAAGTATTTATACCAGACACTATTTGTATTGGTAATTTTTTATTGGTTGTACCCCAGTCAGCATGCGGAAGATTGTTTCTCCAAACTGAGTCTTTTTCGACTACTTTAGATGATCAAAAACTGATAAATCAGTTATGCGCTTAAAATAAGACTCGAAAATGTATCCCAGAACTGCTTAGAAGTTGATTTGTTTCAAAAAACAAACAGCAAGCTCATGCAGTAAAATCCAAAAAATACAAAGTGTATTAAATTTGTGAACAAAAAAATTTAAATGTCTCAAAAATGAGTCTAAATTGATCAGAAACGTGAGTCCTAAAAGACTGTATTATAGAAGAGTATAGGCTAGGGAACCATTTTCTCCTGAAAGAACAGTAATTTTCGACTCGAAAACGAGCGCATAAGTGCTTATTTTAATCGCGCGGTGGAGTCGAAAGTGACTCGAATATGATCATTAATTTTATAAATTGCTGATTGGGACATCTCGCATACCTTTAGCAATAAATCGTTAATCAATTGAAGTATAATTGACTAAATATCTAAAAATTTTCACAAACTTATTTTCAAATATTTGCCCCCTTATTCAAAAACGATTGGTAAATTTAAAGTTGGTTTAACAAACGAATTTTGTATGGCGAAACCGGTTTTAATGCATGCTTTAACTTTAATAATCGTTTTTGCATAAGAGCATTGGTCTTTAATTTATTTCTGAAAAATGTGTACCTTATATTAAAATTTTTAAGCCCATGGTTGCCAAATTGCAACTTTGTGCTCTTAGCCAAGAAACTATTTTCTTAAATCGTTAGGAATTAACAAGCATAGAAAAAATTAAATGAAAAACTATTTTTTTTTGGTATTTTACAAGTGAAAAAAATTATTCAATCTTCACTTGCAAAACTTATAGATGTTTTATGCTTTTTATGGTAGTTAAATGTTTTAGTTTTGTTTTCTTTTCTCATTTGTCTCGAATTCTAGTCATTTGCTTTCGACTCTTTTCTATTCCATTTCTCATGTTTAGTATGCTGTAGACATAAGATGAGTTAAGATTTAATTTTAGATAATGTTTATGAGAATTTAGCCAAGTGTAAGGGCTTTCAGTGGGATGATTACTGTTTTCTAGGAAGTAAAAAAAAAACAATCCATAAGTATACATACATGCAACACTTTATTCAAAGTAAACAGAAAAAAACGATTGTAAAAAAATAGCAGAAAGCACGGTTTATTATTTGTTGGCTGAAAAGGAGACTTCGTATTATGCTACAAGCATATTAACAGTGCTATTCTCGAATTCTTGCTAGCTAAATATGTATTTGAAATAGCTATTCTAGAATTTTTGTTTTAATATTAAAGCTTTTTTTCGTTGATTATTTATTATGAGAGACTGTCGTAGAAGCGTTTCCATTTTTTATTTACATACACTCAGCTGCGTGGCACTTGTCAAGCCCTTGTCACCTCATCTGTCCGATCATTGCAAAGGAATATGATGCGATAGAGTTGAGAGTGGTTTCATACTGACGACTTAATACGTACAGCTATACCGAAGGTAGATGATATCGAACGAAATTTCAAAATGTTACAATGAAGTTTTATATGGAAATATTTTATTGTATCGAACGATGTCAAATGCTGTAACTTGCCTCTGCTTCCCTTATGGCAAGTATTTCAGCCTGAAACTATTAGCGTTTTACGAAGACTGTACGATATCTTGAGTAACGTCCAGACCCTACACTGAAAGAAAACCACTTCGTCGCGGGAATGAAACCGTTACGTTGAATCCCTTTCATTAATACAACGACAAATTTCATTAATAAAATTAAACATTACATTATATTGATGCAAATTACATTAATTGAATGAAACCAATCTAGTGCTTAATATTTTACATTTTCTAGTATCATTTATGTTACGAAATAATTTTCATTCGGGTAACGAAAAACTTAAATACATGTTTTTGTGACAAATTTATACAAAAAAATGTTTTAAATTGTTTAGGTTACATAAAATAATTTCAAAGTATCAAACTGTATCAAAGTATCAAAAACAATTGTAATTAATCTATAGTTATGGAAATTATAGTTTCGTTGCAACTTTAATGAAATATTTTCGTAACTATAATGAAGAAAACATCCTGCAGCTGGCTAGTAGGCAGTGTGCCACTCTTGTAATCCCAGGTTCGAATCTTGGAGATAAGTGAAAGTCTTTTTTTGAATATATATATATATTTATATACATATATATATTTATAAGTTATAACTTTTCAAATAAATTAAATAATGTTGAATTAATTAAAAACAATTAAAGAACTTTGAATTAAAATTTCATTAATGATGGCATATATGTATTTAGTGTGTATCTTAATATATATTTGAGGTTGTTGTGGCTGCAGCGGTAAACGCGCTAACTACCACGCGATAAGTTCCAAGTTCAACTCCTGGCCGGGGAAGCCAATTATAATGCAAATGTTTTTCTGATGCTTGTGCCAATATACACACGTAAGTTGAATATTTAATAAGATGCAATGATAATTAAATAAATGAATCAGTCATTATAATAATGTTGTTAACACAATGATATGATATCAACAAAAAATGATATGTTTACGTCTCAGCAATGAAATATTGTCATGATTTACATGACAAATTTTGTTTATTCAATGAAATAGTTCGTAAAAAAAAGTAAAACTAATGTCACTTCATTGTATAAACCAAAAAGTTTCATCGCAATGATTACATTTTTTATTTAAAATATGATAATGTACGTTGCTTCTGAATGAAAATATTTCGTTGTATATATGAAATTTTTTCAGCTAATGAAACAATTTTCATAATACGAATGAAGCGTTGCATTGGTTGAAAAATAATGACAAAATCGTAAATATAATGTCAAAAATCATTGCATTTACGAAGGTTTTTCTCTCAGTGTACACCGCAATTCATTTTTTATTCGCTGCCTTTTTCATTTCCTTCGAGTTGGAAAAAGAATTTTGAAATTCGTATGAAAATCTACTTATGGCACCATATCATCAGAGGCTTTCCTTAAGTTTGGAGGCAACCAATTTAAGTTTTTGCTTCATATGCCACTGACTGCCGCCAGTCTAGCTGCTTCTGTGTTGGTGGACGGAAAGTAATAGCGATTTCTTTTCTGACAAATATGTTACATGTTCTACATATCTGTGTTCATTTGTACAAAAAATACAACTGTGGGAAACATTTTCAATTTCTTTTCTGAATATGTTGAATGAAAAACATGTAAATAGGTTACATATTTTACCCCCCACTTTATTGAAGGTAACGAAGGTTTTATTTTGCATGTCATCCTTATAATTTCGTTAGAAGGTTTCTTAAATAGAAAATAAAAAAATTATTATTACAAAAATTAATATAAATAAATATTTATTTAAATATTGTGACTGTTTTGTTTTTTTTAACATAATTAGTGATGTGTCAGTGTGTGCTTTAAAATCATAATAGTGTGCTTAAAACCTGTCAAATAGCCTTGAAAATCGTTAATAAAGTATATTAATGATAAAATGTAACCGTTGTTAATAAAATCAGCCTATTTTGTTCGATGGTAGTAATAGAATACGTAGCACTTTGAGTGATTCTAGGTATTATTTAAATATGTTACGCACATATAGTGTAACATATTTTGTTCAGAAAAGAAATCGCCATAAGACTACTAGTGTTGTAAAAAGCGAATACTTTTGAATACTCAATACTTCTTGATATTTTTTCAATTGGGTAGTAGATACTACTCAATAGTTCAATGGGTTTTTGAATTTAAAATAAAAAACACACATACATACGTATGTGCATATATGTATGAGAGGTTATATATATATATATATATATATATATATATATATATATATATATATATATATTATATATTGCAGTATGTAACAAACAAAAATTAAATATATATTTACATTATTTTATAACAATATAAAATAAATAACTTTGAAGATTAGTTTTTGTGTGTTAATTTTTATCGAAATTGTCAGAATTTAAAAGATTTTTCATATCTCTAAGTCCTGGGGCCAAATTACGGCACTCGTTATCGAACGAAATTACGAAATATTTCCATATAAACTCTATTGAAATATTTCGTAATTTTGTTCGATGAGGAGTGCCGTAATTTGCCCCCTGGTTCACATACTTCAATTTTTGTTGATCAAATCTCAATTCAGCTGGAAGAAAAAAAGAGATATTTGTATTTCCTTCTCCGTCTTTCATACAGCTGAATTATGAGTTAATCAACAGAAGTTGAAGTATGTGAACCGGACTTGCTGCTCACGTGCCTTCTACAACTCTAAATGTTAAATTATTCTGTCCAATATGTTCATGATTGAAATTGTGTAGTTCAATGATTCATTTTGAAGTCCTTGTTTCAGTGGCCGTTTTCGTATAGCACAATGAGTTGTATAAATTTTATAAATTTGAGTACTCAGTACTCAAATACTCAATACTCTTACAACACTAAGGACTAGTTTCTAACAATATAATTTCTAAAACAATAAATTCCTAAATTATGCTTTCCAATAATTCATAAAATTTTTTTCGATAAGGGCCTGTTATAAATTTTTTAATCAATGCAATAAATAAAAACTCTCTATTTGACAGCCTGTATTTTGTAAGGTATAATTCATAAAATAATTTTCTTTTGTTATTCTATTAAATATAATAACACAATTTCACTAGAAAGCACTTAAATTGTAAGCTTAGCTGCAAATATTCACATGTAAAATAAAAAAGCTATAATTTGTATTTCAAGACATAATTTTTTTTATTAATAGGGTTGAGGTCTTTATTAATTTCTTAATATCGCATGACAAAATACAGTAAATATTATTGGAAAAACTTAAAGTTACAACAGCGCTACTAACGCCCTAAAAAATGCAAATGCAAATCATGTGAAATTTTTATTTAATCTTCACTATGTTGTACAGCAAGTTGTTGTTTATAGTAAATATGTACATATGTCTGCCAACATATTAATTTATTGCAATAAAAATAAAATGAAAATAAAATATTTACTGCAAAATATAAAATCGTTTTGCAATAAGTCCTGCTTTATTGCCTTTGTTATAATATCTGTGGCAATAATGAAAAAATGCCTTAAGTTTCAATCAGATGTGTCATACTATAATGCCGTAGCCATAACCATTGCCATAAGGTTAAATAAAATGTATCGTGCCATAATGTCATTGCCATAACTATAAATATCTGTGAAAAAGAAAAGAGTTCTTAAGTCGAGATAAGCTGATTTGGACAGTGAAATTTGACTTAAGAACTTTTTCCTTATTGCCACAGATATATGTATTTGTTTCATCTATTAGTGCTGCCATAACCATAAACAGCTGTCTATGTTTTCATTTCAATTAGTCTCTCTGGTTATGGCTATGGTGTTATGGTGGGCCATCTTTTATCAAATACAGTGCTGGCGATAAGTTTGGTTTTGGTTATGGCACGTTACATTGAGTCTTAAGTCATAATTTACTTTAAACTTTTAACTCGATTTTCAGAAATTTATTTGTTTTAAAGTTATATTTTTAAGATCGATACTAATTTTTTGTCAATTGCTTAAAGCTTATTGGACTAGTGACTTCACATACTCCCACAGAAAATAGTCTAGCGTTGCGAAATTGCAAGTACACAATGCACTGTGATATAAGACTCAAGAAAATAATGCCCACATAAGAAATGAAATAAGCCCCAATAAAATAAAAACCAAAAAAATAAATAAGTCGCAAGAGAAAATTTATGAAAAAAAAAACACCCAATATAAACTAAATAAGACCCAATTAAAAAGGCACAATCAAACCAAACTCAAGATGATATAAACCATAAAATAAATAAAATAAAGTTCAATTAAAATTTCTTAAATTTTATTGGGGCTCATTTTTTTATTTGGGTGTTATTTCCTTGCGCTTTATTTTATAGCGCTGGAGTCCAATTAATGTGTCCAAAACGTGAAACTATGCGGTTACCAAACGTGCTCTTGAGTAAATCAATTGTAGCACGAAGTGTGTGACATAATGTGCCGTCTTGTAGAAGCCATAGCTTCTGTACATCATGGTTGTTAAATTGATGAACGAAGGAGTCAGTAATTATGGCTCCATAGCAGTCACAATTGACTGTAATGTGGTACGCTCTGAAACAGCAATAATTTTTTTTTGGTACGCCATGTATGACGTTTCTGTGGATGAGTATTATCATTTAGAGTACGGTCCACAATTGATTTAATTAATTGCTCTGATGGACGTTTGTGTTAAAAGCGGGCATAGTGAGCGATACGTATTTCTAAAAAAAGCCATAAAGAAAAAAATATAATCAAAATGGCAACCAACAAAACAAATTGTAAATATTTAATTTAAAAACTACAAATCATCACTATATCACATAACAAATTATAATTTTTGTGGTAAATTAAATTAATTGATATAACAAAAATATTAATTGTACTTACATGTTTTAATTTGTACAATTTGGAAGTGTTGTTTAGGCAATTAGTCCGTCTATTCACGTTAAAATGACAAAGCAAACTAAACATAAATCACTTAAAAGCTGAAATAATGGTCGCCAGTTAAAAAAGTGCTGCAAATTTAGTTTTATGCCTGTAAAACAAATCACCTTAAGCAGCAACGATTGTGACAAGTAAAGAAAGCTTGCGTTAGAACCGGGTTCATCACACAAAACTCGTTTTGCAACTTTAAGTTGTAATAACCATTTTTGTATAAGGGGACAAACTTTAGTCTCTCACTGTATATACTTGCATATAAACATTTTATTATTTTGCTCCTCCACTAAGTGCTGCCAATTTATTATGCATGCGATATTTATTTAATATTTTGTCTAATCAGCATCTACATACTTTTATAAAATTTTTATTTTATGTATATCTGTAGGTATACTTTCCATACTTGTTGTCAGGACAGTAAAAAAACTTTAACCCTAGTCACATACCCTTTGTCGAAACGATGAACACCTGATAAAAAAAGATAGCTATTTCTTTTTAACTCGTGCACCGATCGCCACTAAATTTCTTGCCAACTTAAGGCCCAGCTATAATATGAATAAGGCAACTTAAGCAACTCTGGGGTTACATATTAAACGTAAGTTGCAAACTATAATGTACTCAATGGAACTTTTCGTCAGGTTTTGTCAAATGTCATTTGCTTAAGCAAAGTGCCAAACTGAACGCACATTCCGTACGGAAAATACTGTTTGTGCATTTTTTAAGCTTAAGCAAAAAGCAGCAGAAAATATCCATGGATTTTAAATATTTTTTTATTGTTTCTTATTTTAAACTCAGAAAATGAAGCAAAACTTTTATTTTCATTCTATGTTTTACAATACACATATACACATGCACAGAAAAAAGTAAAAACAAGATTCAATTAAAAAATACAAAGATTCACTTAAAAAATTAATTAGTTTTCAACCAATCACAGAAATTGTAGTATTAACTCATCCATTTTAATTGAAAATTTTTTTGATTTTTTCAATTAAAAAAATATTACATTAACTAAAAATTTAATTGATGATTTTTTAAAGATCCAATTAAAATTTAATTGAAATATTTTTAAAGATTCATTTAAAAAATTAATCGAAATATTTTTGACGATTCATTTAAAAAAATAATTAAAAATTTTTAAAGATTCAGTTAAAATAGTAATTAAAATATAGAAAAAATTTAATAGTATAAAAATTTCAAAAATTATGTTATGTATGTATAAATAATTTCCAAAAATGGAAACGTTGGTATATTGTACCATAAATCTAACTCATGCGCCGTATGGTTTTTCAAGTTCGAATGGTGCACGAAAGTACGTCCAATGACCGTATGTGGCGTTTGATAGTGTTCCGTAAGTGTAAATGTAGAAAATCGCAGCTTTTCTTTGAATTTTGTGTGTATTTTGTGATTGGATTTTAAAGAAAGGCTACGATATTTTCCACAACATATTCATACATACTCACGCAAGACCATTTGCATCGAACCCCAAATACCGGCAATGTACGAACTTTACCATCCATATTTGGTCTATCAGCTTGTATTTCTTTTTTTATATGCTTTTTTCTCAAGAAAAGAGAAGAATATTAATTTCTGTTTTTTTCATTCTATATTTTATTTTTATTCCACGCATGTCAAAATTACTATGAATCAAAAAAATAAAAAATCAAGCTGAGTACTTTTTTTTTCTGCCACATAAAATATCAAAACCAATTAAAAGATTAATTGGGTATTTTAATTGAAAATATTTTTTCAAAACAATGTGGCATACTATAAAAAAACAGCTCGATTTTCATACATAAAAACAAAAGTTTCATTAATTACTTACAATTTATATGTAATAATTATTAACCATTTCATAGTATTCTGAGTTAAGCTAGGTTGATAACACTTTTTTGATAAAGCAGTAAATTCAATTAAAACAAACATATATTCAATTAAAATATTAATAAAATATATAATTTTTTCTAAGCAAAAACTTAATTGAAAAAAAATTCAACAACAATTTTTTCTGTGTGTGTTTATATATGTATATTCCATGGTGTACTTTTTAGTAGGCAAAACAAATAAAACATGTAATAAAGTGATGGATGTAATTATATATGTGAATTTTTAATAGATTAGGACATTCTAGCAATTTAATTTGGTTGAATTGCATTCATTTAAGAATTTTGAGAAGAAACAAAATTACTACAATATTATGAACAATACCTAGATGTGCAGCTATGGCTAAAGAATACTTAAATGTATATAATTACCTTGTGGCCACCTAAAAGTCACATCTGAATTGTTTAAGCATTTGACAGGCTTAAGGCCCAACTATAATAGGAATAAGCGAACTTAAGCAACTATGCGGTTACATATAAAACGTATGTGGCAATCTATAATGTACTTATGGAACTTTTCGTCAAGTTTCGTCAAATGTCATTTCCTTAAGTTAAGTGCCAAACTGAACGCACATTCCGTACGGAAAACACTGTTTTTGCATTTTTTTAAACTCAAGCAAACAGCAGCAGAAAATATTCATTGATTTTAAATATTTTTTTATTGTTTCTTATTTTAAACTCAGAAAAAATAAGCAAAAATTTTATTTTCATTCTTTGTTTTACAATACACATATACACACATACAGATGAGTTTATTTATGTATGTTCATTGTTGTACATACTTTTTGGTAGGCAAAACAAATAAAACAAATAATAAAGTCGTGGATATAATTACACGTGAATTTTTAATAGATTAGGACATTCCAACAAGTTAATTTGATTGAATTGCATTCATTTAGTAGTTATAAGAAGAAACAAAATTACTAAAAAATTTGAACAATACAACTGTGCCTAAAGAATACTTAAGTGCATGTAAGTGCATTGTGGCCACTTAAAAGTCACATCTGAATTGCTTAAGTATTTGACAGATTTATCGTTCAATTCTGGCATTAGCTTAAGCCAGCATATTAATATTATAGTTGGGCCTTTATCGTTCAATTCGTACATTAGCTTAAGCCAGCTTATTCATATTATAGTTGGGCCTTTATTGTTTATCAAATATTTGTTGTTCTGAAAGTATTTGCATTAAATATGCTTGTTCGAATAGTTTTGCATAGCAAAATTCACAAAATTAACCCTTGAATAAATTCGATGTTTTAACTACTAGTTGCTGGTGCTCTGATTTAATAATAAAATTTTGTGTGAATAAGTTTTGTTAAACATCTTAAGGGGTTATATACCTGTTTAGTTTCTTTTTTAGTATTAAAAAAACATTAATAACATTAATGGGAAGGTGTTATAAAATAAAATTTCAACGAGACTTTTACAGGTATAAGAAATTATAATAAAAGTAGATAACAAAATGTAAAATAATATGTAAACAATAAGCCAAACTTTTATACACACAGAGTAAATATGTTAGTATATATAGTTAAATATTTTGCTTGTTTTGTTTTGTCACGAATTTGAAATCTCAAACACTGCAATGCACTTGAACGTTTGGGTGACTCAAGCTCTACAAGAAATTAGCACTAAATTTTATTACAATTAACAACGAAAACAAAAAAACCAATGTATTCTTAGTACAAACTACACCTATTATTATAACTAATTAATTTGCACAATGCCAAAATTAATAGTCACTTGTTCGTGTTAAAACCATATACATATGTACATACGCACATATTTATATTCATTTGATTATAATTACATAATGAGCTTCGTACTATTTGATAAACATCAGCTCGAGTATACTGTTCTTACGAATCGTTATCTGATTTGATTGGAAGCTGGCTACATAAATGAGTAAACAAAAACAAAAACGATTTTCCAATCGAGTGTACTCACTACAATGAAGCGTGTTGAATACATTGAATAGAAGAGATGATACTGCTTCATATGTATTTCAATTTGATCTCATATGATTTAAAGTAATTTTCAAAGGAAATTTTTAATATTAAAATATCTTTATTTCATGTTGATTAAATATTACCATACTGTTAAATTAAAATGAAGACTAATTTTAAAACAATGTTGTTTCAAGTTTGGACAACGTTAATTCTCTACTGAAATAGCACGAAAAACCATGTTGAATCAAATTTATTTCAAGTTGAAACAGTAAGAATTTACTTTAATGTAGCCATTGTTATTTCATTTATTTCATTGTTATTTCATTTATTATTTAACTTAGGTGTGTACAATGGCCAAGGCATACAAAAAATTCTTATATGTAATATAATTAGCTTTCCCGGTCAAGATTTGCACTCGGAACTAACTAATTGCGTGGTACTCAACCAGCAAAATTTTTGCTTGTAAATTTAATACGCACTAAAACACAAATGTGAAAAAAGGCCCAGTTCCTTTCCATAATTTCGGCCATCCAAAGTAGTGAGATAAAAATGTTGACCAAGTTCGTGTTTGGTACAATACCTAGAGCCGCAATATAATATGCATTACATAAATTTGTAATCGTAAGGGTGTTATATAATTCTAGATAATCCGCTGACTTGACAACATTTTTAACGATATAAATATACAATATTTTCTCCTTTTTTAGTAGAGTAAAAATATTGCCAAGTTAGCACATTATCTAGAAATTATATAACACCCTGACGATTACAAATTTATATAATGCATACCATATTGCAGCTCTAGATGTTGTGTCAAACACGAACTTACATATTTACAGGATGCCATTCGAGCTGCTTTTACCACCCTCATAACTTTGTTCCCCGCAATCGTAAAATTATGATATTTCAACCATAATTAGAATAAATTCATATAACGTCATATGCGAAGTTTGAAAGTTTTACAATGAAAGGTGTCGGAGATATAGAGGTGCAAAAAGTGCATATTTTAAGACAAACTTACTGACCATTGACCACTAAGCACTGACACACTCATCAAATTGATGAAGCACTTCCTGAAGCTGAAATGTTGATACAGAGCTAGGTCTAGGTAAGAAATAAACGAAAGAATCTGAAAACTTGGAAATTTTGGCTAGGAAAGTCAGAAAAAAAAGGTAATATAAGGTGCTTAATGGAAGCTATTTTATTGAAATTTGTGCATATATACTGCGGTAATGCAAGGATATAAATTTGTTATAAAAAAAGTGGGTGTTGACACGCCCATACAATTAAAACCTCATTTTAATGGTCTGCGTCTCAGCATATTTAAATATACTATTTATGTGGTTATTATTATCCGTTTGCAACGAAACTTGAGACGAATACTAAGCACTGGCCGAAAAAAATTTTGAGTTTGGAAACGTGGGCAGGGTTACGCCCATAAAAATTAAAAATTAAAAGTTGCGCTAGGGAGATAAAATTTGATATACAAGTAGGTCTAGGTAAGAACCCAACTAGAAAAATATTAAAACCTATCAATTTTAGTTAGAAGGGCGGGGCTGCGCCCATAAAAATTAAAAATCAATAGTTGCGCTTATGAGCTGAAATTTGCTACACAACTAGGTATATTTTGAACTAAAAGCTTAGTATACTTTTAATTCAAGCAAATTTAGTGAAATCTTGCATACTCGTTGAACGTGCACAAGACTTTAAACTATAACCTTAAAAAGTGGGTGTGATCATTCCCATAAAATGTCAGCCTTGTGTTTAATCTACTTTAGTCTAGCATATTTTAGAAGAAAACTTCCATGAATTATAAGCGCTGGTCATAACAAAATTTTGATTTAGAAATTGTGAGAAAGGTAATGCTGATAAAATTTAAATATATAATTCGCGCTGGAGAGCTGAAATCGTATACACAAATAAGTGTAGCTGCGTAAGCTAATGTGAAAATCTTAAAACATCAAAGTTTTACCCGCTATACGGGGCCATGACGTTAAAACTCCAATTCGCACTAGTGAGCTTAAATTTGATACACAAATAAATCTAGATCAGAGATCACTTAGAAAAATGTGAAAAACCAGAAGGTGCTATCAGGTGGTGGAAATAAGCACTTCAAAATCCAAATTAAAATAAATTTTATTAAAACTTTTCATACACATTGCACTTATCCAAAATAAAAGTTTCCTATTTTGTAAAGTAGTCGTGACTTCACCAATAAGTCGCAGCTTTTTCTTTCATGTACTTCGGTTTAGCAGTTCTTAATTTATTTCTCATATATTTCTCATTAACTTTTTAATACAAAACTTTGCATGAACTATGAGCACTAGCAGATACAAGATTCTGCGCGGCCAGGCCCATAAATATTTTACATAATATAATACTATAGAGAGCTGACATTTTGTAAACAAATAGTAATTGATGTACTCGATCGGAAAATCCAAAAATTAAAGCACCATCTACCCTATTGAAACTTTGCATGCGCATTGGGAATATCCTTTTTTATTTATGTGTTTTGGCTAAGTAGACTTTAATATGTAAATACATTGAGAAAATAGACTGCGTCACGTACACTAAAAGTTTTTTTTTTGCCACAATACCTAACACAGAAATATGTAATGTATTACATAAATTTGTAATCGTAAGGGTGTCACATAATTTCTAGATAATCTGTTAACTTGGCAATATTTTTACTTTTCCAAAAAAAGAGAGAACTATTTTTTAGTTCATTTCTTTAAATCGGTAAAAATATTTTCAAGTTAGCAGATTACCTAGAAATTATGTGACACCCTTACGCTTACAAATTTATATAGTACATAACATATTTATGTGTTAGGTATTGTGGCAAAAAAAAACTTGGTCAAAATTTATATCTCACTACTTCTAATGGCAGAAATTTTGGACAGGAACTTGGCCTTTTTTCATATATATGTTTTTGTGAGGATATTATGCTCATAGCACACTCATGTTTTAAACCGACGTTGACAGTTTACAACGAGTTCTAACTAATTTTTAGTAAGTAGAGATAATAATAAAATTTATCACTAAATAACAGTTCTAACTATAAAATTAACTAAAGGATATACTCCATTTGTTTTCCATGAAACCGTTCCTTTGTGCTACATTGATTAAAAAAATTATTTAGGATTATAAGTTGACGTAATCCCTTTTACAATGGGATGTTTGAATTGAGAAACTTCACAATTTTGCAACATTAAAAATTATTAAATAAAACAAGTTAGTTTACTTGGTATGGAGGTACAATACCAATACTATTTTATGGGGTTATTATATAGTAGCGCGGATTTACATCATCTTAGGTACCAGTGAACCAGCACCGAGTTTTTGGTATTGCATGACATGTTTTCGTTTTTGACAACTGGGATAAGGGTGAATGGAAAATATTTCTTAAATACAGAGTGTAGAAAAATAAATGCAATTTTTTGTTTATATCGAGAAAAAATATTTAATCGAAAAATACCGAAAGGTCACTCACTCAAAATTGCACTAGAGCAATAAATTATAATTTTGTAATAAGTATGTATCTATAGATACATACACGTACTTTGGTGAAGGGTATATAAGATTCGGCACAGCCGAATATAGTACTTTAAGTGCCTTGACTCGTAAGTCATTTAATAAATAAAAAATAGTTAGAAACACAATAAAAACTTAAAATACAAAATATAACTTAAACCCAGAAAATACAAAGAAGAAAAAAAGAAGATTAATTTGCGAAATAATTGTTTAAATTTCACGGGACTAACACCTAATAAATACATACATACATGTATGTATATATGTATGTACATATATCTACCTTTATCCCTAATAGTTAAAGTTATAAAATTTAAGGTTTTAAAAAAGTTGTTTTCAACAGTTATTTTATAGCACATTATTTTGAATAAACATAATTTGCGACCAAAAAAACCTTTACGACTTAGATAACCCATTTTTCACATTTTATATTTCTGGATTATATACATACATAAATATATATTTTTTATGCTCCATATTTTTTGATAAGAAAGAAACATTTTAATTTGCTTGCTTTTAAAAATTTAATTTTTCTCTTTTTTAAAGAAATTATTTGGTATTTCTTACAATTGTCAAATTCTTTGACAGGATGTTACATATTAAGATAACAACGCAGCATTGCTTATAAAAGCCATTACAAGTAGGCAAAAAATTTGAAATTTAATTTTAATTTTATCATTTCATTTTGTTAAATCATCTAAAATGAACATTGCTGGATACGCCACTGACAATCAGGATTTTTAGTGGTGGTCGCCGATTTCTTGAGTCCTCTCACATTACGCCTGTCTCCATCGTGATTTTCCACAGCACACATCATATAGTCATTTTGTTTAAATGTTACACTATTGTCATCCAAAAACTCCATATTCCATATGTAATCTACAGGAGCATCGTTAGAATCCCAGCCGGCTATCTTCAAGGTTCCAGGCATCATATAGTAGTACATTTGATATTTAACACCTTTTAGTGCTACACTAAGTTGTCTTCCATTATTTGTAGTCAACTCGCCAAGTTCAGCCTTAATGTAGCCTGTATCGTCCATTGAGTTGGTATCGCGCCACAGCCAAATGTATCGACTAAGTGGATCTACTTTAGCGTCAATGGCCGTATAAATATAAGTCGAATACATAATATTCGAAAGGCAAAAGTAGGGCATAAAGTACAGATATCTTAAATTATGCGGTAATTGATCTGTAACTTTTTGTACCTTGAGTTTCAAATCGAAATCTATGCTGTTATATAAATAATTCTGTTTAATTTTGTATAATCTGTGAGCGAATAAGTGCTGAAAGTCCTTTTCATCAGACCGATATTGTTGGGCATACGTGTTGTACAATTGCAATTCAGCACGCAGCATTGCCTCAAATAAAACGCCATCATCGCTCTGATAAATATTCCACAACATATCGGGCAATTCCGCTAATTTATTTGTTAAAATAATTTCATTTATGGCTTCAGCAAAAATGCTATCAACCATTTGTTTGCTATAATTTTCATTAAAATTTTTTAACAATTCCTTTAAATTATTTGCCGATTTGGAAATATTATTCGCATGTATGGCACTGACAAGAAGCTCTGAATTTTTAGTTCTCAGATGTCTTTCCACTATGACACGTAATTCTTCAAGAGCCCATTGCTCATTTCTTATTTTATTATATATTTCATTACTGTGCTGAATATCATTGTCGTTGAGTTTATTGATTTTATGCCAACTCAACAACAGATCATCGGTTCCGCAGTAGATAGGAGCCAATTGTAGTACAAAACTTAATAGAATGGCAAAAAATACTTTCGCAGTCATCGTTTTGAAAAGAGAAACTGAAATGAAATAAGTACTAACATTAAGAGTTTTTATATACAGGCATATACAATTAATCTAGTTTAGGCTAAGGCACCGAAATGACCCATTTCAGTATTGATAGAAATCTGGATATTAATTTATTACCAAGTCACAAACAAATAATATTTAACTAACTCGTACATAAATAAGTATATTAAATTAATAAAGTAGGCGCTTAATAAGTGAAAGTGAGGCAAGTAAATTATATGAACAAGTGAAGTTAAGATTTATTCAACTGCTGCACTTTAAAAATCAGCGTCTCATAGTGTTTTCACACTGACATGGTGTTAATAAAAGTTGGTTTTAAGGTTTAAACCAACTGGTAAAACCTGGTTTTGCTATACAAATTGTTTTTGTTAAAACCAGCTTAAAACTATTTTTGAATTGGTTTTAAGTTGGTTTTATGAAATGCAACCTTGTTTTCGTTGTACTTAATTAAGTGCTGCCAAGTTAAAACAACCGGCAACAGCTGATAATTAGTAGGCGAGTGAATAAGAATGCATACCAAATGGTACATCTTCAACTTCAAAATGGATGCAACTGCAATAATAATAAAAAATTGCGGAAAAAAAATTTTTTGGACGGAAAACAAAAAAATACTTTCATTGAAAATAGACAAATGAATGACAGCGATCTGCCGATAAAAAAAAAGAACTTTATTTTGTATGTGTATGCGCATTCATTAAAGACAATAGCTTGATTTCCAAGCACTTCTTCAATTTGTATACGTAGTTCCATAATTTAAAAAAATGTTTATTTACAAAATATAAAATGATTTCCGAGTGCATTGTGAAATATCTCAGAGTTTTTCATACAAAAAAAAAAAATATATGTTTTAAAGTTTGTCAAATAAGTGTTATAAAAGCAAAATAAAGTACAAATACACGGATTTCTGCAGGAAATTTTTTTTATTTTGAACAAAGTTATTAGACAGTCTGTAAGCCAAATTATATGTGATAGTTATATTAATGAACAAATAACATCAGAGTTAATTGTAAATATTTTGACAAACGCTTAGTATAATGGAGCAACTTGCTGTTTTCTAGGTCATTACTTCTTTATCATCAGTGCTCTTTGTGTTTCGTGCACTGTGTGTGGTGTCAGTTGATGTGGATTTCTGCTTTATATACTCAGCATTTCAGTGCAAATAAAACATGGACATTTCCTCCGAACGATCAACCAGGAGTATGATATATATATATATATATATATATATATATATATATATATATATATATATATATATATATAAATATAAATATGATAAATTTTGAAGTTAAAGCAAGTAAAATAAATGAAAAAGTGTGTAGATTAAATTTGTTAAGCTGCTGCACTTTCAAAATGAGTGGCTTAGATAGATCCACGTGTACTCGTAATTAAACTGTAATATGAACGGTATTCACGGTTGGCTATTGTAGATCTTTCAAATATTGTAGCTTTGAAAAATCGCATTAAATTTAAAATACCGCAACACCAATATGCATACATTTTGAATCAGCTACGCCTTCACCATACTAAAAACTGTACTAGATGTTGTAGCTGAATTTATTTACCAGAGTTTGTGCAAAAGTTGTTTTTCTTTTGTCAAAGAAAATATTGCCCAATTTTTCTGACACTGAAAAAATTAAACAACATTGAACAATGTTGCCACCACATAACACAATTGTCTTGATTGTACAATAGAAAGTCTTTTAATATTTGCCATTATATTATTCCATTTTCGAATATGATATTATTGTACAATTAGAAAAATTGCATAATTATACATATTGTGAATGTGTGGGCCGCTTAGTAAATATACTTTTTAGAAAAAAAATTATTCTATTTTTCAAAGTATTTGCTCACGCTTGAGTTCAATATACTTTGCCAATTTTTTTAAAAAATTTGTGATATGATTTCATCGTTGGAGTAAAATTTCTTTCTATTGAGCCATTATTTTAGGTTTGAGATTAATATAGGCGTAGAAAGGTCATTCTAGGGGTGGAGTGCCCTTGCCAAAAATTTTTGGTTTTATTATTATTCATGAAAACCGTATGTCATAATTCAATGTGAATTATACCGCCTGCATTCAAAAATAAAACAGTCTCCATGACAGACCAACTTGGTTTTCTTGCACAGAAAAAAATATTCCTGCAATCAACAAATTTCATTGAAAATGGAACCAAATATTAACTAAAAATGTACTTGAGTCAATAACACTTTGAAGTTAATGTCTTAAACAAAAGTTTAATTGACTTAAATACATTTTTAATTCATCTTTTGGCTTTATTTTCACTTAAAGTTCTTGATTGCACTAATATTTTTTTCTGTGTCGGTATTCATGCACGCCGAGAAAGCCACTGTTCAGAACTGCCGTTTGGCCTCTGGTGTATCCACATTTTGCAAACGTAAATAATGCAAAAGCTCAACCACATGGCGGTTGAACAACGCCAAACAAGGGAAGTTGTCACATTATTGCGTTTGTGATCAATTGTGAGCAATCAGCGGCATATATCATACGGTGATCATGCAAACCTAAAACCATGTGATAATTATATGGTTTAAAAATCCCTCTCACCTTCAATCTTCGATTGTCAAAGACCATACTGTGAATTTTTCCAATTATTTTCGACTGTAGAGACCTTAACAGGGCATTCAGATCGTTCGGCATATTCCATACTTGTGTGGCCATCTATTGAAATTGATGGTGGTGCAGAGTCTCTCTATAGTATTTGTTAAGCTTAGTAGCTTGATTTCATTAATCATGTTGTTGTTAAAGGGTTAAAAGCTAAATTAATGATACACTTCTAACAAGAAGTGGCAATTTTATTGTTAATTCTACATCTTAATAAATAAAATTATTACTCATTCATATATGTGTACAGTGCTGGATTAAAGCCTAGGCCCCTTAGGCCTGGGCTTAAACGCTAAAACTAAAAAAATTCCAAAAATTTAAAAAATGCTGAAACGACAAATCGCCAAAACTAAAATTGCTCTTAAATGAAAAATAAACACTATATAAAATTAATTGTTTGAATGTAAAAAAAATTGCAAAAAGTAAAATGGTCGCCAAAAAAAAAATTATAAAAATCGCCAAAAATTTAAAAAAATTGTCAAAACTACAAAAAAAAAAGGAAAAAACAAAGAAAGCATTAATACTAAAAAAAGTCGCAAAAACGAAAAAATATTAAAAAAATGTTAATACTAAATCAAAAAAAAATCGTCAAAAATAGAAAAAATCGCCTAAAAGAAAAATCGCCCGTTCGCCTAATATCTTGATTTGGCCGCTTCATTTTTGTGATTTAACGGCGCTGGAAAATTTTTGCTGGGACCATTTGAAAGACTGGGCTTACGTGAAGAAACTTGAAACAAGTCACGCTCTGACAGATAAAATGCGGCGCTGGATTGCAGCGAAGTTTTTTATTAATTTCCATATTTCCATTTTACATTGTTGTCAATAAAGCTGAATTTTTCAAAAAAGTGTGTTCTAAAGCCGATTTACTTTCTAAACTTAAACTTGCCCACAATCAAAAAGTCTATTTTGAATTTTTTTCTTGTTAGCTACGATCTTTTGAATTTGAGATGACAAAGTGTTTTAATTATAAACTCATAAAATCATTTAGATACTTAAAAGTTATATGTCTGTTATTTTTTTTATAATCACTTCTATATCATCAATAATGCCGTCATATCAAACACATAGAAAAAGTTTATAATAAAATCCGCGAAAACAAGCTTAATTTAAAATTATTTGGCAATGATTTTGCTTTATACGTGTTTCATGTTAATGGCAATTTGATTTCAAAGAAAATATTTTTTTTGAAATAACTTTATTTCATGTTGATTTAGTATTCCCGTACTGTTAAATTGAAATAAAGAATCATGTTGAATCAAAGCTATTTCGAGTTAAAGCAACGTGAATTTAACTTGATGTAGTCAAATTATTTTATTAATTATTTGACTCACGTGATTGTGTGTATTGGTGGCACAGGCATCAGCAAATTTTTTTGTACATTGGCTACGCCGGCAGAGACTTGCACTCGAACTCATCGCTTACCGCTGCAAGCCACAATAACCTTAAATATTCCTTAGCTACACATTCAGTAAATATCGCCATGAATTCAACTTTAATACAACATTATTTAATATGATTTCAAATCAAAAATTTTCCATTTTGCATTCTTCAGTATGAAGAGTGAAGGCCCAACTATAATGTGAATAAGCAAACTTTAGCAACTGTGCGGTTACATATAAAACGTATGTGGCAAACTATAATGTACTTATGGAACTTTTCGTCAGGTTTCGCCAAATGTCATTTGCTTAAGCTAAGTGCCAAACTGAACGCATATTCCGTACGGAAAACACGGTTTGTGCATTTTTTAAACTCAAGCAAACAGCATCAGAAAATATTCATTGATGTTAAATATTTTTTTATTTTTTCTCATTTTAAACTCAGAAAAGAAAGCGAAACTTTTATTTTCATTCTTTGTTTTACAATACACCTATACACACATGCACATCAGCTTATTTATGTATGTTCATTGTTGTACTTTTTAGTAGGCAAAATAATAAAACAAGTAATAAAGTGGAGGATATAATTATACGTGAATTTTTAACAACAAACAAGTTAATTTGATTGAATTGCATTTATTTAGGAATTATAAGAAGAAACAAAATTACTAAAAAATTGTGAACAATACCTATATGTGCAGCTGTGGCTAAAGAAAACTTAAGTACATTGTGGCCACCTAAAAGTCACATCTGAATTGCTTAAGTATTTGAGAGACTTATCGTTCAATTCTGGCATTAGCTTAAGCCAGCTTATTCATATTATAGTTGGGCCTTGAGTTGGGCGGCAGCAGCCCTAAATCCGCTACTGCATATGTAGGCATGTATGTATGTATATAATAAGCTGCTGGAAATTCCAAAAAAAAATCTTATCACTTGTTTTGCGAGTTTTGTGTTTATGTTTTTATTAAGAAACTAATATAAAATAATAATAAAAATAGTATAGTGTCTTAATAATTTATTAAAATGTTTGTTTATTTCTATCAGATAGTAAAATAAGACTATTTGACTGTGATTTTGTGAATTTCTTAAATTGTTTTAAATATTTTCAGGTATTAAATTAAATTATGTTATTTTAATTTATCTAATCAATTGTATGTAATTATTTATCTGAGTTAAGAAAACAATAACCAAATATACGAGTTTACTTGTAGGCAACGCTGAGTGCATGTAGCAAAATTATGAAAGTGGAACCTGGTTATAACGACGTTCATTACAATTGCAATAAAAATTGCATTATTTCAGTAATAAACCCAAGCAATTTTTAAAGGGGCCAGGGATCGATGCCGTTTTTCTTTTCCCAGACTTTTTCATTTACGTAAATGATTTTTCAATTACACGGCAATTTTCAAATAAAAATTATAATTTAGATACGTTTATGAAAATTTTTTGAGCTTGAGGTAAAAAAATATTGAAGTGACTGAAGTTGATTATTACGTTAAAGGCTTGACAGTTTATAAGGACATGTATTTCGATGTACTAACTAATAATTAATTTAAAATTATGCTATATTGAATTTTTGTTTAGTTACGTAGCTTTTTACTTCAGCTAACTAATAAAAAAATATAATAAATAAAAATTCAAAATATTAATCTGAAAATAGGACTTTAGTACAGAATAGGCATTAAAAGAATCTGCTGAGAGCCTGTTTCTATTTTTATTAAAAAAAAGTCCTTTTAAAAGTTTTTAAGCAGATCTTAGCAATAGTCTCACGCGCTGAGTTCACTAACAATAAGCTCTCAGCGACTTCTGCTAACATTTTTATGGTTGTTGTTGTTGTTATTGTTTTATATATTTTTTTAAAGAGATGTGCAAATGCGGTGATTTTATATGCTTGAGTTACACATTAGTCACGCGTGACTCACGCGTGGTTGTAAAAACTAACGTCTGTGACGTTAGATAACTTTTTTAAAGCCAATTTAACCAACTCTATTTAAATATAAACTCATATTTGAATATTGATTTTCACAAATTTTTTTATGGAAAAATTACTTTAATATATTAATTGATATTTAAATAAGTTGGTGAAGTAGCCTATTAGGATTGTTAAATAATTTTTTTTGTAAAATTCGTATTCAAAAACTGTCAATGGCGGACAATTCATCAGGAGCGTGCGTGAATAAAAAAAATCATGAATTTTTGCTTGTTTTATTTGTAAAGCACCATTTACATGCATTTTGTTGTTTTTTTTTTGATATTTCTTATATAAAAAATAGTCATTAACAATAATTAATTAATAATCACATGACTAGTCACAGCTTGCATGGGATTTTGTTTTAATTTTTAAAATATGAGAATTGCTGTCATAAATGCGGTCTTAATTTTTAAGCTCGATTCGATGGTGCCTTCTGGTGCCTAGTAGGGCCTAATGTACTCAATACACAGTAATCTGGATTTTTTTTATAGTCAAAAGCTAAAAGACGTCTGCTTCATTTATGGTTTTCGCTTACAGTTTAGGAAATATACGAGAAAAAAGTTTAATTAATTGTGGGTTTTTTACCAACCTTCTTGATCCACTGTTCTACTAATGGAAAAGTCAAATCTTGTTCGATTTAGAAAGGGAAAACTTTAACGAATTAAGTATAAAATTTGTAACATTGAGAAAAAATGGTATCAAAATAACAATTACGTTTAAGGTTATACGCACTTTAACTTAAAATTTTTAATAAAGTAGATTTTTCGCCGTTTTTGCGGAAAAAGTGGGTTAATTTTTTTTACTCGTGTGTACATATTTACATACTTTTGTATGTAGGTATATACTCATTATACATACTTCGGTGAGGGATATATAAGATTCGCTACAGCCAAATATACATATACATATATCACTTTTTTGTATATTTTTTCTTTTAAAATTCTATCCTAATAGGGCATTTACACCTACATTTTGTGCAGGTGCAAATGTCCTATAAGTCAGTTACACTACTAAAATGTAATACAAGTGTTGTAAAATAGGAGTGAGAATATGCTAATCTGCTCTTTACTAAGAGCTTATAAATTTACGTCTATTTAATTTTGTATTTGAATTTTCGCTAGTCGGCTCTTTGGTACTTGCAGTTTTATCTAAACGGGTTTTTATATTTTAAATTTATTTATATTTATTGCTATGACGTCTCCCTTGAGAATGAGTGACTAATAGCTAATAAATCACTGAATGTTTTAATGTTAAGTTGATTTTCACAAAAAATTAAAATTGATATAAATACACTTTCATTTTTTCAGTGGCTAATTAAAGTTAATATCAAATTACGTTGAAAGTATGGTAGCACTACAATATTTCCAAATAGTATGGAAAGCTTTCCAAAGAACAGCTGTTTAAAATAAATAAGAAAGTTGATTTATCAAATTGCAGAAAAATTAAATAGCAAAAAATACATTTTATGACACAAAAAGAGCATCGGAATGCATTTTTCTATTTATATATTTCCTGAAATGAAAATATGTGTTACATTTGTAACACATATATAAGATAAGGTGAGATTGTTTTGAAACAATCTGATATTTTAGACTCGGCAGTTTTTCTTGAAGCGCCCAGAGAGAAAAAATTGGTTAAAAATCTGTTGGAGCAATAAATATTTATATTCCTTATTTGCTATCAATTACACTAAGCAACGAAATAGAGGTTTTTTCATGATGTCTTTTATTTTATGCCGTCATTAGATTTTCTCTATTAGCTTTAGTTTTAAAGATATTGTGTCGTTTAGGATTTGCATAGTTTGCACCTCTTTTTGAGTTATTCCGTTAATATATCACGAATGGTACTCCAAACTTAGAAATACTTTCTGGATTATTAATCTACACAAAAATGCCTTTCATTTAAATAGATTCATATTGATGAGTATATCAGCGTATATCACTATTATTGCAAGGATGTTTAAAATCGTGTGTTCTTAGTTTAGTCCTTGAAAATTTTTTGATTTTAATTTGTTTTGATCACATATAACTTATTCTTATGTATTTTTGTTTGCTGATTACAAAAATAGGTTTATTTCTTTTCTAGCCCTTCAAAATTCAGAGATATTTTGTGTTGCATTAAAAAAAATGTTAAATCAGTGTACAGTGTTATCAATCAAATGTACAATTTTTTCATGTTTATAAACAAACAAAAAAAAACAAACAGAAGTCTCAGAATATTTTATTAGTGATACCAATTGATTCCGTTTATTTCTAATAACCATTTTGAGTATTGGTAGACACAACTGAATTAAATATAAGTTAGAGTAACGTGACTGAATATTGGCTTGTAAACAATATTTAATTTAATTAATTAAAAATTTGGTTATTGTATCTAACTAATAATTTGCCACCGTACTGAAATTGTATTGTAATATATGGATATTTCTAACAGAATAAAATATTAACCCAAACAATTTTTTATTCTAAATACATTTGTGAAAAAAATTGTGGAATGTAATACAGAAAAAATAAAAATTAAATAGAAATGTCATATATGTATGTATGTACACATATATATATATATATTTTGCAGAATAATTACATAAATTCTGGATTTAACAAAAAAAGGTAAGAACATTTTTATATATATCGCAAATTATTCGAAGTGTTATTCTTATTATTCTGAAGTGAAATTATTTGTGCAAATAATTTGTATTTTCTTGATAGGAATATGTAACTTTATATTAAAGCCGAATACCGACAAGGGATGTTACATTGGACCACATCGATAAAACATTTGCACATTTCACTTCAGAATACTTATAAGCAAAAAAAATTAAGGATAACTTCCGATAAAGATAATAATGTACTTACATTTTTATTCGGCACAAATTGATTTTATATCCATATGTATGTATGTATGTATATGAGCCATGCCTACCAATGACTCCTTTAGAAATACCAATTATATTGGTTGTATCAATTAATAGTTACAAATAAAATTTTCTATTGCAATAACCATTTCATTTAAAAAAATCACAAATCGCTAATGAAAAATTGGTGCTTACAAAAACGATATCCGTTCATTACAACAGAATTGTGTGTTATTTGTTGGAATCGACAAAATTCGATTTGGCTACAAATTCGGTTATCACAACAAATCTGTTTTCTCTGTGCAAGTCTGAGTTTATAGGAGAGAGAGAGGAAAAAAGAAAGGAGAGGGTTACTGACTTGCTTGTACACAAAAGTTACTTCAATTCTCTTTATATACCCTTAACCAAAAAAATGGTAAAAGGGTATATATAGGTTTGTCATTCCGTTTCTAATTTCGACAATATTAATAAGCGACACATAAAGTATATATATTCTGGATCTTTATGCATAAGGAATAATAGCTCCCAGAATAGCTAGAGACTTCGTTCTTGGACTGGTGTGTCAGAAATTTTCCGAATAATTTTGCTATTGAAAATCAGCAAAATCGAGCTGACGGTTTCAGAGCTGGAAAACTCAAACTATATTTTCCCATAGAAAATAACTACGGAAAACTAGTTTTTATTACTTTTTTATTAAATTAACTTATTTTATACTTCGGTATGAATAAAATTGGTATTTATAATTAAAAAAAAGTTTTTAAATATTTACCAAATTAAAAAAACGTTTCCAGAGTTGGAAAACTTTAAATTTTTTCCTAATAATAAAACATATTTCATGTTTTAGGAAGAAGGCTATTTTCTCAGGTACGGTAAAAGCTACGCTTCTGAAATTTGGACAGAGTATGTAGAACTTTGGTCGATACAACAACAAATATATAAAAGTTAAAAATTAAAGGGTGTTGCAAAATGAGTAACGAAAACTTTTAAAATCCCATGTAATATACATACAATTGTATGTATTTGTGTACATATGTATATTGACACTTGAAATTTGTAAAATTAGTGTATTTTTATATAGGCTACAACAATAAACACTAAAATTAAAAAAATTTTAATTAAAGGGTGGCCCATCAGTTAATGCAATTTTGACTATGTAATTTTGACAAATTGCTATATCTTGGAAACTGTAAGAGTTAAACTCTTGAAATGTTCAAAAACGGTCAAACTAAAAAATCCAAAAATTATAAAATCGCCAAAAATTTAAAAAAAATCGCCAAAACGAAAAAAATTGCCAAAATGAAAAAAATCACTAAAATAAAAAAAAAACGACAAAAACGAAAAAAATTTCCATAACGAGAAAAACGTGTCAAAACTAAAAAAATCCCACAATTAAAAGAAAAATCGCCAATAACCGCAAAAATCGCCAAATCAAAAAAAAAATTGCTTATATGAACAAAATTCGCCAAAAGATAAAAAAAAATCGCCTAAATGAAAAAATCACCAAATTCAAAAATACCGCCAAAACGATAATAAATCGCCAAAATTAAAAAAACCCCAAAAACCGAAAAAAATCGCCAAAACAAAAAAAAATTTCCTATATGAAAAAAAATCGCCAAAAAATAAAAAAATCGCCTAAATGAAAAATCAAAAAAATCGCCAAAATTAAAAAAAAACGCTAAAAAGCGAAAAAAATCGCCAAACCAAAAAAAAGAATTGCTTATATGAAAAAAATCGTAAAAAATGTATCGCTATACTACTTTGGTAAAGGGTATATAAGATTCGGCACAGCCGAATATAGCACTCTTACTTGTTTTATTTCATTCGCTGCATTAAAACAGTAGGAAAATTTAACAAGAAACCGTCCTTGTGTACACAATCGAGCAGTTTTAAAAGAGAATTGAAGAGAATTGAAGAGAGCTGCTTCAAGAAAAACTGCCAAGCAGCGTTGCCAACTTGGTGCGTTTCGCACCATTTTGGGTGCTTTTTAAAATTTTTTGTGCGAAAAATTACTTTGTTGGTGCGTGGTGCGCTTTTTTTAATTTTGGTGCGTTTTTAAATTTTTGGTGGCACCACCGCAAATTAAACACGACAGTGGGTTAAAACGTGAAAATTCTTGTTGTGAAACTATTACCAACTTCTTGATAGTGTTAATTACCATATTAATAGTAATGATGTTTACAAAACTTCACAATTTGAAATAAACGGCCTGTCCCACGATGTCACCAGAAATCGTTCGATCGACAACTTGTATTGCAAACAACAATAAAATTAGAAAATTTGTTTTCGTTTTCAATACAAGTACAAGATCGAACGATTTCTGGTGACATCGTGGGACAGGCCGTAAATCTTTTTATGACGCTATGATAACAATAATGATGAAAATATTAGCTTTATTAATTTTGAATTATTAAATTTTGATCTCTTTTTAAATAAACGTACATAAATATATATTATTTTTACAAATTAATGTGTGCCCTTAATTATGAAACTTGTATAAGTCATATATTTCCTTGCTCGAGATATTTAGTAGGTTACATATGAACAAATTCAAAAACATTTTTTTATTATTATTTATTATTAGTATATTTTATTATTTTTTATTATCCGACAGTTTAATTTAGAGTTGTACTAGCTTCGATTAACATAAATTTATTTCTTTTTTAAATGTCTTTGCTATTTTGAATCAAAAATGCGTACGACTCAGACCAGTTTTAGCCACACACCTCATCAGCACCTAGTCAATAGTTGTATACATAAACAATCATTTCTCATATTCCGTTTCATTAAAAATTTACGTTAAATAGCTAATGTTAATAACAAGCTGTACTCAACTAGATAGACAAGGGTGCTGCTGAAGTGTGTGGCTGGACAGAAAAATATCGGTATTTCCCCCAGCTAATAAAAGTCTAGTTTAATTTTTGTTTTCTTTTTAGAAACTCACATTAATTGATAACAAAATATTTCATTCAATAAGAATTTAAATTTCTGAGCTTAAGCCCGAATAAGAAATTATTTCACTACAGTTCAATTAATCTAAAAAAATTTCTCATTTACCAAAAAAAAAATATATTACCTATTATGCAAAATTATTCAATAAACATTTTAAAATAAAAAAAAAGAAATTCTAAGCTTGGGGCGTTTTTTTGTAAATGGTGTACTTTTTCCTCTATTTTGGTGCGTTTTGAAATTTCAAAGTGGACAACACTGCTGCCAAGTCTAAAACATGACCTTTGCTTTTTGTTGTTACGTACTGATTTTTGAAATATTTTCTTAATACGATGGTTTGTGAATTTGATACCAATTACAGGGTGGCCCAGAAAGACCGAAGTGGTGTGAATTCCTTATAACTTTTTTATTATAATTTTTTTTCTTTTCTTTTCAGTATTTTGTAAAGAAGACTTGGATAATTTATAATGGAGCAATACACAATTGAACAACGTGCCCAAATTGTTGAAATTTACTTTTCTTACTTTTATTTACTTTACTTACTTTTATTCATAACTTAATAATGAGTGACGAAGCCCATTTTCAATTAAATGGGTTCGTTAACAAGCAAAACTGTAGGATATGGGCTACGGAAAACCCGAGAGTACTTCATCAACGACAATTGCACCCAGTTAAGTGTACCGTTTGGTGCGGTGTTTCTTCAGAAAGGATCATTGGCCCATTTTTTTTTGAAAATGAACAAGGTGTCGCCATTTCCGTCAATGGTGATCGATATCGGGCCATGTTGCAAAATTTTGTAAGGCCAGCCGTGGAAAACCATCCGCAAATATGGTTCCAACAGGATGGAGCCACAGCGCACACTGCGAGGGCCACAATGACTCTTTTACGCGACATCTTTGGTGAAAGAATAATTTCTCGTAACAGCAATTTTAATTGGCCTCCGCGTTCCCCGGATTTAACCGCTCCAGACTGTTTTCTTTGGGGCTATTTAAAAGGAAAAGTTTATGTTAATAAGCCTAGGACTATTGAGGAGTTAAAAACCAATATTCGAGAAGAAATTAACAACATACCACCGGAAGTTTTGCGAAAGGTCATGGAAAATGTGTTGGAAAGAGCACATTTGTGCGAAGCAGAATATGGCCACCACTTGCGGAATATCATTTTTAATAACTAATCCAAAAATATTCTTCATAAATTTAATGTATTTTAAAAAAAAAAATTAAAAAAATATCTCTTAAATAAAAAGTTATAAGCAATTCACACCACTTCGGTCTTTCTGGGCCACCCTGTAGTAGGAGTTAGTAAAAAAATTTCGCCTACCAGTAATTCAAACAAATCTATATTTATAGAGTTTGTTCAGCAAATAACGATTGTCAAATCACGGTGATTTCAAATATTTAATGAAAGCTAAAACATTGCTTTTGTAAATTGCGCTATTTATAGCGTTGGAAGATGGAATAAAATATTCTATTATAAATGACAAAAACTAAAAATATGTTTTATGTAAAACCCCGTAACAAGTCTCAGATATTGATAGTTTGCTTTTAAAATCAGCGTGATTTTCAGAACATGTCCGTCCGATATTGAGTGTATGATATCTTGCTGGTTATACTTTATGCTAGGAACACAATTGAGACGAACGACGAATGTCGTCCACGTCGACGAATTCAGAATTTGATAAGTTAATCACCTCAATGCCCACCTCAAAGCAATGCGGTTTTAAGAAATAATGGATATGTTTTGAATTAAAATATATTTAAAAATTTTAATACGAATAATTTAATGTAAGTTGCTTCAGTTTTTGCCAAGCAAATTTTTTTTATTTTCGTTCTATTTTCTTGTAACTAAATAAAATGCTTACAAAAATTCTTTGGTAAAAGTTCCTGATAGCGCTTAAAAATTTTAATAGAAACTGCTTAACATATTTAACTATAATATAATACCAGCTCAGTTGCCTTAGTTTTTTGCACTAGTGTATACCTTGTATTCTGCATTTTAATATTGTAGAAATTACTCACGGAATGATTAACCCTTTACCATTTTTGGTGAAGGGTATTAAAATAAGCTCCCGCTTAAATTTGTAGCAATAAGACTAAAAATGGCAACAATACCCTATCAAAAAAAAAAAAACAAAATAAAATATACCGGAGCTGTGCAGTAACCACACATCGAAGGTTATTCTTAAACCAGGTATTTAGATACAGTTTTGTGAGCAAAATGTTTTAAAGCTTTTTCCTTTGCTTAAGTGATCTCATTTATAATGTCTGCATTATTTTATGAAAATAATACTCGTACATCTATTCATTTATCTTTAACTAGAATTATAGAGTAATCGCTTAGTTTTATTTTTATTAATTTTATTATCACGTTTTTATTAGTGGAAATACTTTCCAATGCCAATTTGGTTTTTGTTTACTTAATTATATATAAAAAAGGTACTTAAATAACAGCTAACCGCTTAAACATTCAATTACTAAGCATAAAACAATTTTTTGGAAAATGAAAAACCTATTTAACTTAGACAAATATATTGAGCTTTATTTTCAATTTTATCGTAGGTCACAAAAATTAAAGTTTTCAGGAGATTTTTTTTTGTAATATTAAAATTTTGATAATTCTAAACTATGGGTTTATTTTAATATCAATAAAAAAAATCAATTTTCGATAACATGTCATTAACGATAAAATTAAAAAATAAGTTTTGATATATGTTATCAAAATCATACTTTTGTGCTACAATATGCTCAGTAATTGGCAAAATTTAAATTTCGACTGCCCACCTGATATTAGTTTTTTAAAAAAAACCTAATATATAGTTAATTGCTTGGATGAATTTTAAATCGAACGCCGCTTACAAAATAAAAAAACATTAGTATTGTCACTGCAAAAAATTATTTGTTTCACAAAGTTTCGTTTAAAATTACCTACTGTGAGACGTTGCGACGTCCGTTGCTCCTCCACTTTGGTTAATACTACTACGCAGATGGGAAAAGCTGTTGATATTTTAACTAAGTTGGGCTCTTTTACCTATAAAGCTTGGAAGCCATTGTAAAAAACAGCAGTTTTTCTTGATTTTTAAATGTTTTTCGCAATTTACTTAAGACCTTGTGTGTGAAAAAGCCGAAATAACATCATTTTTTGATTAAACGTGTTAAAATACATATTGATAGGTGGGTCTGGTGAAATTTACAGTCCACTATTTGTTCACCTTGTATGGGGCCTACTAATAAAAGTGAATGAACCATGCCTATTTTTTCTACAAAGCTTCTGTTATGCATAGACATTAGCTATAGCAAATTTAATTTCGATATATATTACGGAACGATAGTAATTAATTTACCCCACATAAAACTGCTAAAAGTCACACTGTGCGGTGACAGTTTTTAGTCCATGGTAATTTTGCGATTGTAGTCCAATTAAACTAATTTCTATTTTTGATGGTCACAATGACCAATTTTGTATAGTATATATAATACAAAATGTAGAATGAATGATAGCTTACAATTATTTGATAGTGGCTTTTACCCGTGTCCCTACTGTTTACAAAATACCTAATAACCGGTTTTAAAAATGTTTAAAGAATCAAAATCGAAATGAAAATTACCCTAACCAGCACAAAAATTTGTTTTTCCGAAAAAAAATCCGCACCATATACAAAAACCCGGTTCCAAGACGAATAAAAAATATACAATATTTGATGCTGGTAATGGAACTTTCTATTGGTGAAAGAATTTTCAAAATCGAATGAAAGTTTTTTGCGTGAAAGCGTACACATAAAAAAGTATTGCAGCAATAAGCAACTTTAATTTAAAATGAAACCGACAATCAATAAAAAATTTAATTAGCTACGTGAAATAAACTTTGTAATTAATTATATTTTTAATCAAAATTTTAGTTGATTTAAATACAATTTTAATTGATTTTGTCGCTTTAATTTAAATAGTAGTTGTTTTTTGTGTAGCAAACAAGCAAACAAACTAACTCACTTTGGTATATCATATTTCATAGATATACCAACAGACAACACAATCGTCCGTATTCTAGAATCTTAATGTAAATAATTGTATTAATATTCAAAGAAAATTTATCTAAACGTCATAAAAAATGCATTAAAACACAGCCATCCACATACTTACATACATATGCATAATAAAATAACACATGAAATTAAAAACCAAAAGAAATCCCTTTAACTATGCTAATTCAATTTATTGAACTCTCTTTTTTTAAGTATTATGGCTTTCATATAATATATTTCAAAAATAAGAGAAAAAAAATTTTAGATCCGGAGAAATGCAGTAATTTTGACTTATTTGCAAAATCAACTTTGCACGACTTTTTGTGCAGATAAGTCAAATATGCTGTTATCATAAATGCACTTATCTGCCTAAGTGCGCAGATATAAAATTTTCGACTTCAGTTTTATAAACAAACATGGTTGCATATTTATGTAGTCACATTTTTTTAATGTGTGCAGCTAACTTACATTTTTTATATGAGAATAATTTAAAACTGCCTTAAAATATGTTAGATGCGTATACAAAATGCACTTCAAAAAGGATTTTGAACAATAATAGCAGAAAAAATATATTTTGTGCAGTTAAGTCAATGTGCAGCTAACATTGATTTTTTGTATGAAAATATTTTAAAATTACCAAAATTTAAGGGCACTTATCTTAAATGTGCAGGAATAGAAAGTGCACTTAAAAAGCGAATTTGTGTAGGATTTTAAAGAATAGTGACAGAAATTTACCATTTTAGGCAGTTAAGTCCAAAGTGCACTTAAAGAAAAGGCAGCTAAATCAAATCTACTGTACTACAAACACGCACACAATCTCAAGTTTTGTTTTTCGTTTACTTGTTAGCTAATATATGCGTGTGTAATATAGGTGCATGTAGTAGTAGCGGCTTTAAGCGCTTTTAACTCCCAAAATACTCCCAAACACGCTTATAACTCCCAGATATAGATTGCACATCTGTACCAAAAACCCTTTAAAACTATATAAACCTTTTCAAAATAGGTGCAGTAGTACCAGCGTAAAAGGGATTACAAAAAACATGTTTGCCTATTAATTAAATAGATAATAATATTATTATTGAACAAAAAAATATCCTAAAATTCATATAAAGAGACATATTGATTTATTTTTATAAAGGTAATGTATCAATAAATAACTTGGGATTTATTGGCTGCAGTTTCATGGAAAAACATCTCAATCTTAATTTGTCATTTATATTTTTATTCGGTTTTTATTATTTACTCGTTCTTTATTCCATTTGAAACATTATTATTCTTAATCTTTTTCTATAAAGTTAAGATTTTTATGATGCATTTACTCTGCTTGGCTAAAGTAATTAATATAAATACTCTCATCACAGATATTAATATAGCTTTTTATATACATTAAACTTTAAACTTTGCTCATGTATATTGCATATGCACTTAAAACATTTTGTATAAATATACCTTCGATAATAGCCTCAACATCGGTTTAGTTTTGGCTCTCGAAATGAATACAGTTAATGTTTTCTTGTTCGTTGCTCTAAGCTGTTTCCTACAGCTTAGTCCTTCAAATGCCTTGGAAGTTAAGAAATCAAATATACAGAATCTTGCCGATATATTGATCAATAATTCGATTAATGGTCTTGGAAATTTAACTGCTATGGCATTGGAGAAGTTCTCCAAATCAGGATTGGAAAGAGATGATTTCGATTATTTGTTAAAAACATTATACGACAATTTAAGTGAGGCAAATGTTAACAAAATTTTGCGAAAAGCTGCTCATGAAGTAATTTCATCACCCGATTCCGTTTTAGTACCGAAATTGGTTGAAATGTTGCTGAATGAACTGCTTCCAAGAAAGGATTCTCTTTTCAAGGCCAATATATTGCATGATATTGTCAGTCATGGAAATTACAAAACCCTAGACTCTACACTACAACTTAAAGTTGACGAGGCAATAAAAATGTTGCCTAACTATTTACAACATTTTTTCTTTGAGCAGCACTTTTGCCTTTTGAATGATGAATATTCGGCGTATATTTACACTGCCATAATCTACACTGATACAAGTAAAATTGACCAAATTTGGCTTTGGAACAACACCGCTACTTTGGATAAGACCAGTTATCTTAAAGTTGCTGATTTCGATTGGAATTCGTTTGGTGAAGGAAAGATGCCTGTTGCACTTAAAGGTACTAAATATAATATGTATTACTACAGAAATGAAAGCACAAAATTGGTAAATGGCTGGAATGCTGCTGGCTACCCTTCGAATTATGAGTGGAATATTGTATCTGTGGATGATGATCGTGTTAGATTTCTACAAAATGATTATATAATGTGTGCCCTAGATGAATACAATAAGCAGAGACGTGATGTTGGTGTGCTAGAACTTTCAAGTGAATCGGAAAATAAATCTGAATGCATTTGGAATATATTAAAATGTCCTGTTTAGAAGCTAAATAAGTATTCGAAATAGTTAGTTGCTTTATTATTATTTTTTTTAGGATTTGTTACAATTTAAGATTAAGATTGTATTAAATGCAACATTTTTGTGCAAGTCTGTGTCAATTTATGTGTATATGTAGTTTTTTATGTTGGTAAAATCATACGTACAAACAATTAATAGTATTTGATTTATGTATTTGACTTATTCAATATAAAACCAAACAAAAAATCAATATTTTGGGACCGACCCTTTCCAAATCGAACCAAACTCGATATATACACAAAATTTAATTATTTTTGCTACTTTGCTGAAAGTTTTATTTATATCTCAGAAATCTATAAGAGTACCATAAAGAGATTTGGAGATGACATAGCGAAGGGGGTAAACAATAATAAATTTTTTTTGTTAATTTTAAAAGTACCATATTTTTAGTTACAGCATCAAGAATCGTGGTTTGCAAGAAAATGACGTCTATAATTGTGATGGATTTTTTGATTTTTAAAGCCGTTGAAGAACTATTATAATAACTTTAAAACAAGGCATAAATTATTCGGTTACACGCAAAGAAAAGATATGGATGTAGAATGGTTGAGAAAACAATGTTATGTTCTCAGAAACGAATGTGTGGTCGTTGAAAACAAGTTATTGTACTTTGAAACATTAACTTTGTTACGGTAGGCAAAGTAATGTTTGTTTGAATTTAATAATAACATTGTTATATTCATAAAAAAAGTGTGATATGGTTAGAGTTTAACAATATAGTTTTGTTAAAAATTTATGACTGCAACATAATTTTTGTTATATTTTAAAAATAGTATAATGTAAACAACAATATAATGTTATCCAAAACCATACTACGTCAAGTTTTTAAAAAAATCTGTTTCAGAAACCTCTTCTGTCAGTTCAGTGTTTCGTGTGTTAGCTATCGGTATTGCACGCGTCGTGTTAAATAAATAAATAAAGTACAAACAAACAAAAGGGTAGATAAATAAAAACATAAACGTACATATGTATGTATACTTATCTCTTTATACAGATTGTCTGTATTTCGTGCATACACACATTTGTAAGTATACATTTCTATATATACATATATATATTTTATTTCAATAATATTAATTTATTTTTATTTCGAATTTAACGCACAAAATATTATTATTATATTAAATAATACTGTTGTCGTATTTAACAATATTATTATTAGATAAGAACATGGTGTAGTGAGTCTCAATAATATTTTCGTCACATCTAACAATAGTGTTGCTATATTTAATTTACAATAATAAGATAAGGTGTAACAAAGTTTATTGTTTTCGTTGATAATATTATTATTAACTCAGATAATAATATTATTAAAAGTTTTCTTTTCTTTTTATTGACAATAATATGATTTAACTACAACCATATAATTCAATCATAGTATGTTGCTGTTTGATTATGGTTACCTCAACCATATTTTTTCTTTGCGTGTACCCTTGATATTAAAAAAGTTATAACAATGTATATGAAGGCAGTTTTAAGAAAAATTTTTATTTTTTGGTACATTGTATGCATCATAATTTGGGAACCACTGGCAATATTATTAAAATTTTTGGGTAAAAATTTTAGTTGTGTGCGAAACTACCATATCGAATTTGGTTCGATTTGGTAGGGGTCGGGCGAAATCGATCATTGGTTTTATATGGAATAAGTCATTTGTATACGATTTACTCGTTTTGTCTATCTATATGCATTTTATTCTTGATTTAACAAATCTTCAGTAAACTTCAATCATACATTTGCGACAGTTACAAAATTTCAGGTTGGTAAATTTTATAAAGAAATTTCCATTCGCTAGTACGGATATTCAAAGGAAAAATACACGGAATTTTTTAAATTTATTGCCTATCGTAGGGATGTTATTAATATAAGTGTAGTCTTTTTTCAATCAACTGAAACAAAAATTATTGCTCAAACACTTGTTTGGTCACAAAATTTTTGACATTTCTAATTTTCATCAAATTGTAATTAATTTTTAGTATTTTTGTTTTTTTTAAATTGAATAATAAATGAATTTGTGTGTATGCAAACATGATTTTACACAAACAACATCTTCATAGTTGAGACCACGTTTGGAATTCATCGGTTTTTTACTTGCCTCCTTCAAAGGGTACACGAATAACTTCTAAAAATTTATACATTTATTACTAACGCCACGTGTAATTTATTTACATAAATTATACTCTAACACCACGTAAATTTCACGTGTAGACTTGTAATGTTCACGTTGTAAGAGCGGTTTAATGACTAAATATGATTTGTTTATGATTTTAGAAAAAGTACTTGAGGAATTTGGTACCGCAAGGCTGCTAGGTGGTTTTGTAGCAACACCAATGAATAAAACTAGACGTAAAATTTACGTGGGTTAGTATTTTAGGGTTAATTCATATTTTTATGTAAAAATTTAAGAATAAAAAAAATCTTGAGTATAGGCCTTCCTGATATACAAACATATAAAATATGTTTAAATAAAAAGAAAAAAATTAGTTTTACTTTGTTGCCTTTTACCAAAAAGAAAAACAAAATTTCCAACCCTGGAACCATTTTTTGATTGTTTTGATATTAAATACTTATTTTGTTTTTTCTAATATATAAAATATTTTTAAATAACAAAGAAAAAATAATAATTTTGTTCAGTTACTTTTATATACCATAAAAAGTTAAAGTTTTTCAGCTCTGGAGCTGTATTTTTTATTTTAATAGTTTTTTATAACGAACTTTTCTTTCTTACGGCCCTTTTCACAATGTACAATTAAAAGCTAACAGGGACTTTTTTGTTTTGTATGAACAACTGGCAGTTAAAGTTCACGTTAACTCTTAATCATACAATGTGAAAAAGGACGTAAAACATCAATAATATTTAATTTCTAAAGGAAAGTAGAAAATTTATTTATCCTGGTTGCTTTTATCTACAAAAAAATTGATTTTCCAACCCAGGAATCATCCTTTTATATTTGCTTGATTTGTTTTTCCATTCTAAGGGCATGTGCCAAACGCTAGCAAAGTACTAGTGTTAGTAAATTTTTGACAGTTGTGAGGTGAATAAAATTTCACTAGCCCCAGGAATTTATGACACAACAGATAAATTTTTGACAAGCAGCAAATAAGAAGCATGGTATCATAAAATGTAAAAACACCGCCGTCATTTAGAGCCGTCACGTCCCTTAAATGTAGTTAGACTGTTAAAAATGCATTCCTTATTTTAATTTGCAAAAATTTTGCATCATATATATGTATAAAGTTATACAATTTACTTCTGCAAGAATATTGTTTTATATAAAAATCTTTTAAGAAATTGTTGGTAGCCTGCGGCTTGCAGTAAAATTTTTTGCTTCGCCGCCGCAGTAATTTTTTCATCAGCTTCTCTATATGCTAATTGGAATTTGTCAAAATCTTACATTGTCAAAAAAGATATCATTTGGAACATCAGAAAAATGAAAAATTTTCCCCACAGGCAAATATTTTTTTACCATAGTACTTTTCTGCCGTTTGGCACACGCTATAATTCCAAAAAGACAACTTACCATAAAAAATCCAGTTTTCTAACACTGGAATCTTTTTTTTACATATTTTATATTTTTAATTTCTATATATTTTGACTGAAAAATAAAATAAGTTTATTAAAGACAAAAAAACCTGGATTAGTTCACTCAGGAAACAGCTGCAATTAAAAACTAAGAACGGGCCACATTATTTAAATAATTTTCAATACAATAAAATATGGATATTGCGATACTTAAAAATTAATAAAATTAATAGATTAATGCCCTTATTCAGTAAAAAGATTTAGGACGCTTTTCTTTGAAAATACTTTTGAGTTCGTTTGTTTGATAAAAATATTATTGCCAATGTTTTTAAAACATACAAATTAAATTGAAGTATAATACAATAGTTTGAAAAATATATGAAACAAGTAGGAGTGCTATATTCGGCTGTGCCGAATCTTATATACCCTTTTCCAAAGTGCGAGATACATACATAAGCACAGAGATATGTCAGTACATATTTATTTTGTGAAAAAATTCATAATTTTTGCTCTAGTGCAATTTTTAATATTATTTTTCGATTAAATATGTTTTTTTTTTGATATTAGCAATAAGTTGAATATCGACGATTTACTTTCTCAACCTTGTATGTTAAAAAATACAAATTTTCATGAGAGCAAAAGAGAAACGGTTCATCTCTTTATACTTCGGTGTTTGGATAAAAGTTCATACGCAATTATTAAGGAATTGATTAAATTTATTATTATATTAGTAGTAATAATACACTATTATTTTTTAGTTAAATAATGAAAACAATATTTAATATCCCACTTGACCTGTGATTCGATAAAATCTTTCGCTTTTATTTTATTATGGCATTTAGGCAATTTTTTGAATTTTTGCGATTTTTTAATTTTTGCAATTTATTTTAGTGCTAGGATTTTATAATTTGGTGCTTTTTTGTTTTGGCGATTTTTTCATTTTAGCGATTTTTTCATTTTGGTGATTTTATAACTTTGGGATTTTTTTGTTTTACCGCTTTTGAACATTTTAAGACTTTGCCTCTTACGGTTTCCAAGATACAGCAAGTTGTCAAAATTACATAGTCAAAATTACATGAACTGATAGAACACCCTTTAATTTTAATCTTTATAAAGTTTAGTATAAATTGTAGTAGTCTGTTAAAAATACAGTAATTTTACTTGTTTCAAGTATCTATATACATACATATGTACATACAATTGTACATACATATAATGTACATGTCAAAATTTTTTGCCGGTTTAAAATAACTGACGGAATAGTTTATAATTGCATCCTCAACGAAAAGGCCAAGAATAGATATGTACCCTAAATTATGAAAGTGGTCTAAGTCATATATTTCTTTGGTCGATATATTTTGTAGATTAAATTGGAAAAAATCAAAAACTCTAAATTAAAATTTTGCATCGAGTAATAAAAATTTTTGTTAACATTTATTAAATATTTACCCAGCTAAAAAAATTATATATGGTCCATATATTTTTAATATATGAATGTATATAACTATATATGAATATGTATGAATTCATGTATGGAAATATATGGGATTATACATGGCAAAACTATTATATATGAACTAATATATGGACTAATATAAGAAATGTATTATAACATATGAGCTCATATATGAACATTTAATTATGAAGCTCTTCATATGTGGATCCATATATAATGAGATTTTATATATGGAGCCATATAAGAATGTATGCATATGTACATGATAAATCACATAAGATCGATTTTGCAATCAAAATAAGCTTGGAATTTTATCACTGCTGAATTGGAAATCCATTAGAAAATACATACGGTATGCAAAGTTTATATGCGTACCCTCAACGTTTTAAAAAAGAAAAACTTTTTGTTACAAAAAAATCATTCTTGTATTATTTTATACATTGTGGCCCCATTTAATATATCAAATAATCAAAAGGATAATCCAGTCATTAATTTTATAGAAAATAACAAAATTCTCTAGATAAGAAACAAAGTTCATATTACTGTATTGAAAACTATTGTTAGAGGGATTATTTTCTCTTTTATAATTAATTGCATTCGTTTTTAATCTGATTTCTTATGTACGAATATGATTTATGTGGTTTTTAAATAATTGATTCACCTTTTGATGAATGAAATGACTTTTAGTTCGTTTTGAATTATTTGTCCAAACAAATGTTTCATTAAATACAACCTCTCTCTCAAGTTTAAAAAAAATTAATTTTAGTAATTTAATTTATTGCACAGCAGTGCGCTCTTGTGAACCAAGAGTGTATGAATATGAACTTTGCATACTGTGGAGGGAATTTACACATACATGTATGAAAATTTATGAATATATATAATCATATATGCCCATATACCCTCAGTTTTCGGATCCAAACCATATATGGGATATCATATATGCTCCATACATATTTTTTCAGCTGGGTATTGAAGATATTTTAAGATTTATTTGATATTTTGAAGCAAAAATGCAAAACATTTTATGCTTTTTAGTTCAACACATATACAGATAAATTAAATAAAATAGTTTAAATCTTAGTTAAAGTCGATTCTTATGGATCAAAAGGTCAATGCTCGAGTCTCCAAATGCACTCCATACCAGCGGAAAGCTTAATTTCATTAAATCTTACAGCAGTTCTTTCATTATCTACAGCTTCCGCTGCACACAAAACAAGGTCATCTTGAGAAAGTTGGACAGTTTCATTCTGTAAAATTTTAATAGCCCATTTATAATTTCGGGGACTTACGGCGAGGTTCGTACCAACTACCACCCTATTTGTGGAGAGTTGCCTGTATTAATGCATATTGTAATCGCAATTGTAAGGGCAATCGTTATTTTTTTTAGTATGGATTCTCAGCATATAAAATATCTGCGGTAATTCGGCTTGTTTTTCCCAAAGCGCTTTTGTCATACCAAAGCCAAATCTTTTGCTCGTTTGACTTTTCAGTATGGTAGTGCATCAGAGCAGTGTAAATATAAGTTGAATGCCCCACATTTAGGAGCAAAAGTGGGGTTTGAAGTCTTTCTACTTGCGACTTTAACAAAGAATCAACTTTTCCATATGATGCATGGTGCTTAACATTATATAGTACTGTGGCAGTTCGTAGTTTATTCTTAAATTGTTTGTACAGACGCATTTCAGCGCTCAACAGAGTTTCAAAAAGTGGTAAGATATCGGAATTCTTCAGCTTCCATAACTCATCATGATCTGTGTGGAATCCAAAATCTGAAACAAATTTATCTGCTGCTTTCTGCACCACCTATTGAACCGCTGCCTCATTAAAGATGTAGCGTAGTTTTGTTATACCCTCTACCCAAAAATGGTAAAAGGGTATATATGTCCGTCTGTCCATCTGTCCGTCTGTCTGTACGTGAAATCGGTTTTCCGAAGCTCCCAGAAAAGGTAGAGACTTCGTTCTTGGACTGGTGTGTCAGAAATTTTCTGAAAAATTTTGCTATTAAAAATTAGCAAAATCAACCTGGAAAACTCAAACTCTACTTTCCCATACAAAATATTTGGTATGCTGTGCGCCTAGATACGAACATAAGCATATAGATATGTAAGTAGGCAGGTAGGTACATATTTATTTTGTGCAAAAATTCATAATATTTGCTCTAATGGAATTTTTAGTATTCGGTATTTTTCGCTTAAATATTTCTTTTTTGGTATTAGCAATAAGTTGAATATCGATGCCTTACTTACGCCAGGCCAAGTTCCGGCCAATGCACGCAGTGTATATTTTTACAGGAAATTAAAGATTCCGGAGATATGGAGGTGCAAAAAGTGCATATTTTATGACATACTCACTGACTCACTGACTCACTCATCAATATTATAATGCACTTCCGCTATAGCTGCAGAAATTAAATTTGGTACACATGTAGATCTAGGTTAGCGATGAAGTAAAAAAAATATGAAAACCAAAAAATTTTAACCAGGAGGGCGGGGCTACGCCCATAATGTGCTAGTGACCTGAAATTTGGTACACAATTAGAACTATGTGAGTTATCACCTAGAAAAATCTGAAAACCCGAAAATTTTTACCAGGCAAGCAACTCGAGCAATTTTATTGAAATTTTGCACACATATTACAATATTACAAGGCTATAAATTTTTGTTCAAAAAAGGAGGCGTTAACACGCCCATACAATTTAAACCTCCTATTTCATGGATTTCAGGCCAGTACATTTAAATGTACTATTTATGTAACTACTATTATCCGTTTCCAACGAAACTAAACAGGAAAAATGAACACTACCCAAAGAAAATTTTTTAATAAAAAAAGTGGGCGGAAACACCCCCATAATAATATAAAATTTAAAATTTGAGCTATTGAGCTGAAATTTGATAAACGAGTTGATATAGATTATAAAATTACTAGAAACATCTGAAAACTCAAAAATTCTACCAAGCTGGGCAGGGCTGCGCCCATAAGGCTTAGAATTTAAAATACAAATCTGAGGCCTTTCACTAAAGCTTTTTTATTGAAATTTGGCACACATGTTGCAATAATGCAAGGCTTTAAATTTACGCTAAAAAAAGTGGGCGTTAACACCCCCATACATGTTAAGCCTACTATTTCATATGCATTTAAAGATATAACATATTTATAAATTTATTACCGTTTCCAGCGAAACTCGACAGGAAAGATAACTACTGGCCAAAGAAAATCTTGAGATGGGCTGTATCACGCCCATTAGAAAATATAATTAAAATTTGTGCTAGTTAGCTGAAATTTGATAAAGAAGTAGCTCTAGATTAGGAACCAGCTAAAAAATCTGAAAACCTGAAATGTATAGCCAAGGACGCAGCGCCGCTGCCAGAATTAAAAAATAAATCCAACGCGTTTAAGTCAAGCGATTTTATTGTAATTTGGGTTACATGTTGCAATAATACACGGTTATGTTCTTTAAACAAAATGGTGGTTAAAAATCCACGAAATTTGCACTCCTATTTCATGTATGTACTTCGAATCAGCACATTTAAATATACTATTTATGTATTCATTATTACACATTCCCAGCGAAACTCAACAGGAGAGATAAACACTCGCCAAAGAAAATCTAAAAAATTTAAATTTTCGCTAATGAGGTGAAATTTGATAGACAAGTATTTCTAAGCTAGAAACTTACTAGAAAAATCTTAAAGCCAGGAAAATATAGAAATTAAGTATATAACTAAAACATGAAATTGAAGTCGTTGGCGTAAGAAGTTTTATTGAAATTTGACATACATGTTTTTAGTATGAAAGGCTATAAATTTTCCTTTAAAAAAGTGGGCGTTAACATGACAATAAAATGTAAGTCTCTTCTTTCATGTACTTCGGATCAGCAGATTTATACTACTTATGTAAATATTATTGACCGTTTCGATCGAAAATTGACACGTATGATTGGCTCTGACTAAAAAATTTTTTCTTTTAAAAAAGTGGACAGCAACACGTCATAAAAATAAAATAATTAAATTTGTGCTGGAGAGCTGAAATTTGATACGCCAGTAGGTCAAGATGAGAAACCAACTAGAAATATTTAAAAAACCAAATATTTAAACCAGAAGTGGCAGGGGCCACGCTAATACTGTACTGAAGCTTTTAACTGAAACCATAACTTAAAACAAAATATTGAGCTTAAAAAAGTGACGGAGAATGGGGGTAACAGTCATAATATTTAAAGCTAGAATTTGAACTAGACAGTTTAAATTCGATATCTCTTAAGGTAAGGGGTAAGTTGCGTACAGGAAAAATCCGAAAGCACTGGTCGTTAAATAAGGGTAGTGGGGCCATGTTTATAAAAACTAAGATCAATGTTATACGGCAGAGCACTGAATTTTGAAAAAAAAATTACCAACTAGAAAATATTTAAAACACAAGCTACTCTATTCTAACTTTACATGCACATTTCACTTATGCTAGCCTTTAATTTTGCATTTTATAAAAATAGGCGGGGTCACTTCCACTAAAATGTACACTATGTTTTACATATTTCTACTCTGATGATTCTTAAGTACATCAGTCGGTCGTTTTAATGACATAATGGTGCACATATCACACTCTAACCCATTATTGTACATTAACTGACGCAGTCGTTATGAATAGTACTACAACATACTAGAAATTTAAAGTTTTAAAGGCTTTTTTAAGAAAACCTTCCAAAAAGTAGTCAGATCCTCACAAAAACATAAATGCGAAAAAAGGCCAAGTTCCTTTCCAAAATTTCGGCGATTAAAAGTGAGTGAGATAAAAATTTTGACCAAGTTCTTGTTTAGCACAATACCTATCACTGTAATATGGTATGCATTATATAAATTTGTTGCGGTAAGAGTGTCATATAATTTCTAGATAATATGCTAACTTGACAAATTTACAGGAAAGCACTTTTATGTTTTCAAGTAGATTTTTAGAAATTTATTTCTTTTACAGTTGAATTGGGAAATTCTGTGCTAACCTTAATTTTTTAAGGAAACATCGTTCTATACACTACAAAGAATATATTGAAATTGAAATATACCAAAATATAACCTCAATTAAGCTATTACTCCAAATAAGATTTGAAGTCTAAAAAAGATGAGTCGGAAGTCATAGTGCTATAACTTCTTGATATTTTGACCAGGTTTACTTTCTAATACGCATATGACGGAAGTATCATTAACTCAAAATCTGCTTATCTCCACTTCAGAATTTTTTTTCTTTTTGCCACAGATATATTGATAATAATCTGCTTGAGTCAAAGTCTTTAGTCGAAAAATATCCATAGGTCTCTAGTTGCAATAGAGAAAAAGAAATAAAAAATTTTATTTCACAAAATAAATTTGTGTGGATAGACTACATACGAACAATGCTGCCAAATTTATTTTCAGCTTCCTCCCAAAATGACTTGTCGAACATCGCCAATATAATAAAACATTGATTTATGGTTAATAAATATTTTTTTTATTTTTAATAATGTACATTATAAATATTGTTAAATTTTAAATCCAGTTGGTAACGTCTATCGCAAAACATAAAAATTATATGATTAAAGAAAAATTAAGAAAAGTGTTTACATTAACTTATGAACACCGGCGTACAAAAAATACTTAAAATTAACTTATTCCAAAAGATCAATATAAATAGGGTAAATTGAACTTGAGCACCACAAGATAAAAGCTATAATTTAAATCTTGTGATAAAACTGAATTAACATTTACTAAAATGTATATTTAAGTACACATATCATATCCTTGAAGTGGTAAGTACCAGAAGTATCGTCGTATTTATACACTCTAGGCGAGAACTCGTGCAGGGTTTTTGGTGCTTCATTACAAAGTGTTGCTTCTAACTTATAAAAGAAAGTTTTTCCCAATGTGTTTCATAAGCACCAAATAAGATTTTGTGGTCCATATTTTTGTTAAAACTTTTTAAATTTCAGAAAATGTTGTTTGAGTCACAATATTTAGAATTTTTAGCTCGAAATACATATTATATGTTGCAAAAAAAATTCCTTAAAAAATTTCATATTCTCAATATTATTCTGTTTTATTGAAATCGTAAAAAACTATAGCCAAAAATATCGCCAAGTAAATCATCAATCGCTACTTCAAAATTTTCGTCGCCATGTTTGGCGAGATATCGCCATATCTGACAACACTGCATACGAACGTCAGTAGTCGTTGCTTTGAATGTTTAAAGTTTCTAAAATTGTCATCAAAGCTGCAAGTTATTAACTTTTAAAAGCTTTTTTATATACATCCATATAATGACATGTCTTATTGTACACAAAAAGGACATTTGGACAAAATGTGACCATTAAAATCAAATTCTTGCTTCCGTGCATTCATAATACACATTACATAAATATCAATAGCATATTCCAAGGAGTCTGCTTCTTGATCTGATGGTTGACTTTCTTGCTAAAGAAATTAATGACAGAAATTATTTGGCCTTGCTTACTTATTTTTAGGCGCAATAAAAATTTATTTCAGTAAATATTTTCCCTTGTGTAAGTAACTTTTGTTTCTGTTGTGCTACTTGCTATAATGGGCGCTAACAGAACAAACGGGTCTATAACAATAACAAGCAATTTAAAAAAATTCGCTGTTGCCTTAGCATAGAGTTTTTAGGGTTCCGTACGCCAAATGTGAAAAAAGGAACCCTATTGTTTTCGCTACCCTGTCCGTCTGTCCGTCTGTCCGTCTGTCCGTCACACGGTATTTTCTCAGGAACCGTAAGAGCTACGGACAGAGAAATTTGGACAGAGTATGTAGAACCTTGGCCACTAAAACAACAAATACATGAGAATTAGAAATTAAAGGGTGCTCCAAAACGAGCGACGAAAAATGTTAAAATCTCATGTAATATACATACAATTGTATGTACATATGTATATTGACACATGAAATTTGTAAAATTAGTGTATTCTTATATAGACTACAACAATAAACATTAAAATATTAAAAAATTTAAATTGAAGGGTGGTCCATCAGTTAATGCAATTTTGACTATGTAATTTTGACAACTTGCTATATCTTGGAGACCGTAAGAGGTAAACTCTTGAAATTTTCAAAAACGGCAAAACTAAAAAATCCGAAAATTATAAAATCGCCAAACCGAAAAAAATCGCCAAAACCTAAAAAAAACCGCCAAAAATTAAAAAAAAATCGCCAAATCGAAAATAATCGACAAAATTAAAAAAAAAATTCTAGCACTAAAATAAATCGCCAAATTCGAAAAAATCGTTTAAATGAAAAAAAATCGCCAATATGAAAAAACGCCAAAAACCGAAAAAAATCGCCAAAACGCGAAAAATGCGCCAAAACCAAAATAATTGTTGATGTGAAAAAAATCGCCAAAATGAAAAAAATGCCAAAATTAAAAAAAATCGCCAAATTTAAAAAAAATTGCCAAGACGGAAAAAATCGCCAAAATTTAAAATAATCGCCAAAAACCGAAAAAATCCTCAAAACGAAAAAAAAGTGCCAAAACTAAAAAAATCGCCAAAACAAAAAAAAATCACCTATATGAAAAAAACGCCAAAATTAAAAAAAATCGCCAAAATAAAAAAATCGCCAAAATAAAAAAACGCCAAAATAATACAAATTTCCAAAATTAAAAAAAAACTTCAAAAACCAAAAATAAAAATCGCCAAAAAGTGAAAAAAAGTGCCAAAACTCAGAAAGCGCCAATAAATTCAAAAAACACCCAAACTAAAAAAACGGTTAAAACCGTAAAAACCCAAAAACGAAAAAAAAATGCCAAAACTATAGTTTATTATGTTCGTATTGAATTACATATCTCGTGACTGTACGGAATCCTTCGTGTACCAAAAAATGGTATAGGGGTATATATAGGTTTGTCATTCCGTTTGAAATTTCCTAAATATTAATAAGCGATTCATAAATTATATATATTCTGAAAAAAGTCAGCCAATGTAGTAAAGTAAGAAAATAGAAAACATGTTGATTATTGAGTTCTTGTTTCAACTTTGTTATTTCTTGAGCTTCTCATTTGTTTAAATAAAAGTTTATAACATAATAATTCTAGTTGTTTTAAGAAACTTTTTGTAAAGGTTCTCTGATGATCTGCATTAGCAACAGTGAAATGTGCATATGATCCATCTAAACCCCTCCATAATCATTTTCTATGTATTTTTAATAAAAAATTATTTTACTGAATAAGTAAAATAATAATTTGGGTTTGTTAATACTTAAAATTCTAAAATTTAAACGGAAATTAAAATAAATTTATTTTATATTATGTGCGAAGTTCGAAAGTTTTGCAAAGAAGGAATCCTAAGATATGAAAATACAAAAATTGCATATTTTAAGACATACTCACTGACTTACGGACTTACCCATCAATATTATTAAGAACTTCGGCAATAGCTAGAGAGCTGAAATTCGGTACACAATTAGATCTAGGTGAGCAATTAACTAGAAAAATCTGAAAACTCGGAAATTTTAGTGGGGGCGAGGCTACGCCCATAAAAATTAAACTTTGCACTAGTGAGCTGAAATTTTATACACATGCAGTTCTAGGCAAGGGGCTACGTCCATGAAGTTCAGAAATAAAAAAGCAAATCTAAAGCGTTTAATGAAAGAGATTTTATTGAAATTCGGCATACATATTGCGATAATGCAAGTTTATATATTTTTGTTTAAAAAAGTGGGCGTTAACACGCCTATAAAATTTTAACATCCTCTTTCATCTACTTCAGCTGAGCATATTCAAATACACTATTTATGTATTTCTAATTATATGTTTCCAACGAAATTTGACACGAATGAGAAAAACTAGCCAAAAAAAATCTTGAGTTTAAAAAAGTGGCCTGGATTACGCCCATAAAAATTAAAAATTAAACTTTGAGCTAGTGAGCTGAAATTTAATACAGAAGTAGGTCTGGGTAAGTAACTAACTAAAAAAATCTGATAACCCGGAAATTGCAGCTAAGAGGTGGGACTACGCCCATAAAGCTCATAACAAAAACGCAAATCTATGGCGTTTAATAAAACTTATTTTATTGAAATTTGACATATATGTTGCGATAATGCAAGGCTATCTAAACGCACGGTAGTGCGCCAGGCCAAGTTCCAGCCAATGCACGTAGTGTGTATATTTACAGGAAGCCATTCGAGCTGTTTTTGCCCCCCGATAACTTTTTTCCCCGCCGTCGTAAAATTCTAAAATTTAATTCATAATTAGAATAAATCCATGTTACCTCATAAGGGAAGTTTGAAAATTAGAACAAAAGGTTTCTGAGATATGGAGGTGCAAAAAGTGCATATTTTAAGGCATACTCACTGACCACTGACCACTGACACACTCATCAAATTGATGAAGCACTGCCGCTACAGCTAGAGATCTGAAATTTAGTACGCAAGTAGATCTAGGTGAGCGATGAACTAGAAAAATCTGAAACCCCTAAAAGTTTAACCAGGGGGGCAGGGCTACGCCCATTAAAATTAAAATCTGCGCTAAGGAGCTGGAATTTGGTGCACAAGTAGAACTTTGTGAGAAATCACCTAGAAAAATCTGAAACCCCAAAAATTAATACACAGGGACGGGGCTACGCTCTTAAAGCTAAGAATTAAAAACACATATCTAAGGCGTTTAACTCAAGCAATTTTATTGAAACTTGGCACACATGTTGCAATAATACAAGGCTGTACATTTTAGTTGAAAAATTGGGCGTTAACACGCCCATACAATTTAAGCCTCATATTTCATGTACTTCGGATCAGCGGACTATTTATTTAAATATTAATATCCGCTTCCAACGAAACTTGACATGTATGTTTGGGACTGGCAAAAAAAATTTACTTAAAAAAGGTGATCATATTCCCGCCCAAAAAAATGAAGTAACTAAATTGCGCTAGAGAGCTGAAATTTGATACGCAAGTAGGTCCAGATGAGCAACCAAATATAAAAATCTGAAAACCCAAATATTTTAACCAGGAGTTGCCGAGCCCACGCTAATTTTGTAGTGAAGCTTTTAACTGAAGCTTTAACTAAAAGCTACTATCTTAAAAAGGGTACGATCATATTTGAGCGCTGCTCATAACAAAATCTTTAGTTTAAAAAACTGACGTTGACTAAGGGTAACGCCATAGCATTTCAAGCTAGAATTTTTACTAGAGAGCTTAAATTCAATACACAAATAAATCTAAATTAGAGATCACCAAGAAAGATTCTAAATCCTGGAAGTTTCAATTGGGGCATGGACACGCAATATTTTTACTCTTCTAAAAGAGGAGAAAATAATGTTTATTTCTTTATATCGGGAAAAATTTAGTCAAGTAAGCAGATTATCTAGAATTTATATAACATCGTTACGATTACAAATTTATATAATGCATACCAAATTGTAGTGATAGGTATTGTACCAATACGAACTTGGTAAAAAATTTGTATTTCAATACTTTTGATGGCCAAAATTTTGTAAAAGAACTTGGCCTTTTTTCACATTTATGTTTTTGTGAGGATAAATTTTTCTTGGAAAAAGTGGGCGTTGTTAATACGCCTATAAAATTAAAGTCTCTTATTTCATGTTTTTCAGTTGAGCAAATTCTAAACAGCTATTTACATATGTACTTGTTATTATTAGTTGCCAAAAAAACTTGACACGATTGGTAAGCACTGGCCAAAAAGCTTTAGTTTAAAAAAGTAGCCCATACAAATTTCAAACAACATTTGAGCTAGTGAGATGAAATTTGGTAAACAAGTAGGTCTAGGTGACCAACTAACTACAAAAATCTGAAAACCGAGAATATATCAGAATTAATATATGAGAATTAAAAAGGCAAATCTTAAGCGTGTATGACGATGCAAGGCTGTCAATCTTCATTGAAAAAATGCACGTTAACACGACCATAAAATGAAAGAAGGCGAGGTTACAGCCATAAAAGTAAAAAATTTAATTTGTGCTAGACAACTGAAATTTTATACGCAATACAATAAAATCTGTAGCTTAAAAAAGTAGGCTTGGTAACCCCCATAAAACTAAAATCTTTAGTTCGCGCTAAAATTTTGCACACAAGTAAGTGTAGATGAGTGAGCAACTCGAAAAATAGTTAAGCCCCGAAATTTTGTCCAAGGAGTACAGAGATGCCCTTAAACCTCAAAGCTGCGATATAAATTTGAAATCCGATACACAAATAAATATGAATCAGAGGTCGCCAAGAAAATCAGGAGGCATGGCATGCAATTTAAACTCGCTATTAAGAATTTAAGTTAAGGCGTGAGATACGAACTAGGAAAATCTGAAAACATTAGAAGTTTGGAGCCACATCCATAAAAATTTAACGTAATATTATACGCTAGAGAGCTAAAATGTTATAGACAAATAGGCTTAGATAAGTTAGCAAAATACTCTTGCAAGTCTATTATTTACCATTTTCAGAAGTACTTCGCATAAGCAGTACATTTATATTTGTAATATTATTTTGAAACCAAGTAGATAAACTGTAGTTTCTTTAAAAGTTTGTTTTTTTGTATTTAAGTTTTTACTTGAATAATACAATCTAACTTTTATTGTGTTTTCAACTATGCTTTATTTTAAGAATATCATATATTACTCGTGTTAATTTATCTTAAACTAAATTTATTAAATAATCTCTTTGTTTTTCAAATTAATTTATTATCACGTTTCTATTAATAGAAGTTTTTTTAAAACCAAATTGTTTTTTGTATTCTCGTAAATACAAAGTACTTTTTTTAAGAAAAGTTACCCTCAGGCAACGAATATCTAACACTACTACTAAGTGTTAATTTCTTTAGGACAGGGATAGTCATAGGGAAGAATATAGAGTCAAGTTTCATTCTTTTTACAACTATTCTTTTTGTAGGGTGTTGCTGATGCAAACTTTTTTGCCTCTACAAGCCCATTTATATTAAAAAAAAGTTCTAAAATGCGTAATTTTGATATCTAACAAGCGTAAGAAGCACTAACGGAAAAAAGAGTGAAGAACCAAACGAGTGAAGTTTAATAATGTTTAATATTTTCTAAGCTTTTCTCTATTCGAAAATAGTGTCAACATTTTTAATGAAATATATCAGACGAAAAAGGTATGCTTTACACTGAAAAAAATATACAAAGTTTTTTATAAGTTGGCATTGCTGCCTCTGTTAATGTCAACGATGTGCATTACATTTTTGAAGCTGTGCTTAGTAGCCATTTATTTCATTGGTTACTTTATTTGCCGATGATTCTGCTACAAATCACCGACGGTTAACCGATTATAATTTTATTGGCTTACAGATAAACTGTTTTTTTTTAATTTAATGTAATATATTACATTAGACTGCTCTCAGCTTGTATGGGATAATAATAATGTCATAAATGCGGTATTAATTTTTTAGCTCGATCCAACAGGGCCTTCTGGTGCCTAGTAAGGCTTTAAAAGTACTCGATATACTTGGGAAGATTTTGTTAAAAAATGGAAATAATTCTGTAGTTTTATTATTATAAAATTTCACTCAGCATTTGAAAAGGTATCACAGAGCTTAATTCTGGAACTTAGACTATATATATTTAAAGAAGGGGGAGTACCAAACCCCAAATTTTATTTAAAAAAAATATTTTATTTTTTTGCCAACCTTGGTTCACTAATAAGGTCTAGTTTTATTTTCTTCTCTTCTTTAGAAACTCACATTAATTAAAAAAAAAATCAATAAGAAATGAAATTACTGAACTTAAGCCCGATTAAGAAATTATTTCTGATTAACATTTTTGGAGATATTTAAAAACATAATAATATATAATAACAATACATTTTTTGTGTTTATGTTTTGTGACCAATTTCGTTTGTTTATGTTTTTTATTGTATTTCACGTTGGCTATTTATGGTCAGATTTCTTGATTCTTAGGATGCAAATAAAACCAATTTATTTCATCTTTTTTCTCAACGTTTCGTTGCATCCTAAGAATCAAGAAATCTGACCATAAATAGCCAACGTGAAACACAATAAAAAACATAAATAAATTTTTTGTTCCAGCCTTGAAGTTTGAGAAAGAAAGGCCTAAATTTTGATATGTTTACAAAAATAGGTAATTTTTAGCTTTAAAATTACTGAACTTAAGCCCAATTAAGAAATTATTTCCAAAAACTATTATTAGAGTCCGGCAACAGATAAGAAAAATACAGCAAATATACTGAAAATCCCTGTTTTTGGATTTTGCGAATTTTTTTGGGAATCGACGGGACTCAGAAGCATTTATTAATATTTTCGGCTGAAAATGCTTGTTTGGATAGAAAATTATTTAGTTAATGCACAGAAATTAAGAACAAATATAATTTTCTTTTGAGCTCCCGGACATTCCCAAAAAAATTCGTAAAATCTCAAAAACTGTATTTTCAGTAATTTTGCTTTAATTTTCCTATCTTTCGCGAAGCGCAGATAATAGTTTTTGGAAATATTTAAAAATATATCTTGTCTTAAGGTAGCATGATAGATGCACTGGTGCCAGCATTGGAACCAAAAAAGGTATTTTTCTAAACTTGAACAAAAAATTTCTTTGTAATATTTTTTAGAAAAAAAGAATAAAGAATTTACTTCTTAAAAAATTAAAAAAAAATTGCTGCGTTTTTCATACCAAAGTTTTTCTATGTGATTTGCAAATTTTGTTTTTAATCGAACAAAATTTGACTTCTCCATTAGCAGAACAGTGTGCCAACGTTCGTAAAAATGCGAAAATTTTAGTTTTTTTTTCTTGAATATTTCCTAAACTCATAAATGTAGCAGACGTTTTTTAATTTTTGTATAGAAATAAAATCCACTTGCAAAACATTTTTTTATTAAATCAAAAACATCAGCTTGGCATTGGTTTTAATTTTTCATATACCTAAGGTTGCCCACTTTATGGATTTTTTCCTCCAGCCCCTTTCAGACTTAAGCTCTGGGACACCTCCTTAAATGCTGTATGAAATTTTATATCAATCGAACGCAGAATTATACCCATTTTTGTTTAACAAAATCCCCCACTGTGTATCGGGTATTTTAGGCCCAACAAGGTACCAGAAAGCATCGCGGGATCGTAATACAAAATATAGGACACATTTATGACAGCAAACTTCATATTTAAGATAACACAAATATATAATTATAAAAAAATAATAATGTGTGATAAATTTTACACCTCTCCTACGTGATTAAAAATATTTTATTAGTAATCCTAAACATTTTCAGGATAATTGGTGCGCGATTAAATTATTATTTTGCGTGAGCGTGCATGTCATGAGTCAAAAACCGCTCATGAGCACATCTCTGAGAATAATAATTTTTTTTTTGCCTGCAATTTAAGATTATAACCTGGAGGCTTATTCTGAATTGCGATGCGAAAATCAATGCGATGCGAAAATACATAAATGCGAACAATTGCTATTCTGTATTGCGATATTTGCAAAGTTCTTTTTAATCGCATTTCAAATGCTAAAAGGAGGCAAGTTGGTATTCTACATTGCGAAAACAAATATCAAATACATGTCAAATTCGCAAAATCTCTTCGACAACAAAATATCATTCGCAAAGTACAAACATGTTAGTGAAAGATAATATTTTATTTATTTATTCATCACATATTTATTACTTAATTCAGGGAAGCAAGCAATAAGACCACCAAACCACGTCAATTTGAAATAATGATAGAATCTATGAATAAGCAAAGCCAATTTGGTAAGAGGCCATTTGAAATACCAAATGCACGTCAGTCAGCAAATACGTTGTGGCAAACGTTAACTGAAGAACTAAATATCAATGGAGGACTTATTAGAGAAGCTGCATAAATAAATGCTTATTTTTCGCAAGCATCAAAATAAATTTCCTTTTTTTTATTCAAGCTAAGAATATCGGATTTGCTTCTAAGCAATCTTCCCTGTATCGTTTCATTTTGCTTATGCTCTTCTTCGTCGTCGGACCACAGTGCCACAGAATCCATTTTTATTTTTTTCTTACAGAATTTCCTAAATAAATTTTATAAACTTTAAAACTTTGAATTTTATTATTAATTTGACGTTTATTTGAGCAGCGTTGCCAAGATTTGAAATAAATTTCGAATGCGATTGCAAAAGTCTAACAGAATACCAATTTTCTTTCGCATCGTAATTCATTTGCGCATCGCATTGATTTTCGCATCGCAATTCAGAATAAGCCTCTGGCCGATATTCAGTTTCAACAGAACGCTGCCACGATCCACACAATACAACCGATTTTGACAAGTTTCCAGAATTGGTGATATCAATTGCTATCGAGATCATAGGATTTAACGCCGTTGCGCCGAGGCTTATGCACGTAGAACAAATCTATATATATCTATAACACTCTAAAGTTGGAGCATTTGAATACCGCCCCGAATTTGCGACAGAAAAACAATCTTAAACTATTTCAAAAGGATCATTTAAGTGATTTTGTAGTTCGTATGTAATGAATGACAAGATCCAAAAGCTTGCACAGAATCATAATTTCCATGTCTGTTTTATTTAACTTTACTTTTGAAACCGAAAAATATATAAAGTTTTAAGAACAATAAATTTAGTAAAGTGCGACTTTGACTCGTGCACGAAGGGTTCCGTACGGATAAAATATATGTAATAATATATGAACTTTTTGCCCTTATAATATATAGTTTTGACATTTTTTCGTTTTTTGGATTTTTTCGTTTTTATGATTTTTTTGGTTTAGGATTTTTTTTAGTTTTGACGTTCTTTTTGTGTTTTTTCGTTTTTAGCGACTTTCTAGCACTTTTTTAGTTTTTGCGCTTTTTTCTCGTTCTGGCGATTTTTTGGTTTTTGGCTTTTTTTCATTTTAGCGATTTTTTTCATTTCGCCGGCTTTTTTAGGCCAGACGGTCAAATAGACAGATGGACAGCGTGGCGAAAACAATAGTCTTCCTTTTCATCTTTAGTGTACGGAGCTCTAAAAATTTAAAAATAAATGAGATTCGCGCTAAAGCTCAAGGCCAGGGTTAAAATCCAAAAACTGTGGCCACTACACACTTTCCCCATAAAAGATTTCTTTTGAGGGTCATGTAAGCGGAAGTACTTAACTTTTAAATCTCAAAGATAATTCTGGGGTAAAATATTTTCAAGCTGGTGAACTGCAAATTAAACGGATAGGGTGACAAATGATGATGAAAGTTAATGTAGCACGTAAAAACTTGCGAATTGTTTTGATCTCAATAGTTTTGAAGATTGAAGTGTTTGGATATACTGCATACATCTGAACCTTATTTTGACATTTATGTTTTTATACGGCTTGTTTTTACTCTTTGCTTGTTTCACTTAAGTATTATCCTCATTTTTTTTTATATAAAAAATCTTTATAATATTTTTATTTTGCTTTGTTAAGACAATTAATCTGATACACATGTTAAATATAGCCCTATAAAACAAGTAGTGAATAAACACATATTTTTATGTTCATTTAAGTTAAAATTTAGCTACGTAAGTATAATGTGCGTACATAAATTATATGTACATGCATATAAAAATTTTCTATAAATATGCTTTGGATAATATACTCAACATCAGTTTAGTTTTGACTTTTAAAATGAAGACAGTCAACGTTTTTCTTCTCATTGCACTAAGTTGTTTTCTGCAGCTTAGTCCCTCAAATGCTTTGGAAATTAAGAAATCAAGCTTTCAGAATCTTGCTGACATATTGATCAACAATTCTATTGATGGTCTCGGAAACTTAACTGCTGTGGCATTGGAAAAGTTGTCAAAATCAAGGCGGTATAGAGATGATTACGATTATTTGGTAAAAACAATATACGACAATTTAAATGAGACAAAGGCTAATAACATTTTGCGAAAAGCGTCTCATGCAGTAATTTCATCACCCAATTCTCTTTTAAAACCGAAACTGGTAGACATATTGATCACTGAACTGATTCCAAACAAGGATTCTCTTTTGAAATCCAACATATTGCATGATATTGTCAATCATCCCAACTATGAAACTCTGGACTCTGCACTACAATTTAAAGTTGACGAGGCAATAAAAACGTTGCCTAACTACTTAAAACATTTGTTCTTTGAGCAGCACTTTTGCATTTCAAATGAGGAACATAAGGCTTATGTTTACACTGCGATAATATCCACTGATACAAGTAAAATGGACCAAATTTGGCTTTGGAACAACACCGATTCTTTGGATGACACCAGTTACCTCAAAGTTGCAGATTTCGATTGGAATTTATTTAGTGACGGAAAGATGCCTGTTGCACTTAAAGGTACTAAATATAATATGTATTACTACCTAAACGAAAGCACAAATTATGTAAATGGCTGGAATAATGATGGCTATCCTTCAAATTACGAGTGGAATATTGTATCTGTGGATGATGATCGTGTTAGATTTACTCAAAATGGTTATATAATGTGTGCATTAGATGAGTTCAATAATCAGAGACGTAATGTTGGTGTTCTAGAACTCTCAAGTGAATCTGAAAATAACTCTGAATGCATTTGGAATTTACATGAATGTGATTTTGACTACGCAAATGAGGACTCGTGGGAGTTCTCTGAGGACTCGGGGAAATCCTCTGAAGACTCGATGGATTCCTACGAAGACTAATTCTGTCCATGTTTGTATCTACGCGCTTTGTACTTGTTCAAATAAAATTATATGATTTTTTTTAATTTGAATATACAAATAATTTTGATTTTTGTTATAATATTCCAACGATTACGGAATAAAAAATATATTCTAATATTAAAAAAAAATTACAAAAAATAAAAACTTAAAAAAAACCCACTGTGCCCAATTTAAAACCCTTAAAAATCCTAAATAGTTATTCGAAGTGAAAAGTCATAAGAAAAACCTAAAGATTGTTTTCAAATACCTTTCGAATGATATTCTCTTTGATATAGTTTGCAGACTTTCCACTTTTTTTCGTATTCACAAAATGGCCGCTAATATTGAATTTTGAAAAGATAAATCGATTGACGTATAGTGATGGGAAACAACACACACACATGTATACTTTATATTCTCTCTCCCGAACCGGTTCAGTTTTATAGAAAGAAAATATAAAAAATTTCATAGCGATATTTTGTTTTAGGGGGTGTGTCCGCCCCTCAAAGTTGAGCCTCAAGCCCACAACAAAGGTGAAAAAATTAACCCTATTGTTTTCGCTACGTTGCCCGTCTGTCCGTCTGTCCGTCACACGGTATTTTCTCAGGAACCGTAAGAGCTACGGACCTGAAATTTGGACAGAGTATGTAGAACCTTGGCCACTACAACAACAAATACATGAGAATTAGAAATTAAAGGGTGCTCCAAAACGAGCGACGAAAATTTTTAAAATCTCATGTAATATACATACAATGTATATTGACACTTGAAATTTGTAAAATTAGTGTATTTTTATATAGACTACAACAATAATTATTAAAATATTAAAAAATTTAAATTAAATGGTGGTCCATCAGTTAATGCAATTTTGACTATGTAATTTAGACAACTTGCTATATCTTGGAGACCGTAAGAGGTAAACTCTTAAAATTTTCAAAAACGGTAAAACTAAAAAATCCGAAAATTATAAAATCGCCAAACTGAAAAAAATCGCCAAAACCTGAAAAAAATCACCCAAAAATTTAAAAAAAATCGACAAAATTAAAAAAAATTCTAGCACTAAAATAGATCGCCAAATTCGAAAAAATCGTTTAAATTAAAAAAATTTGCTTATGTGAAAAAAAATCGCCAAAATAAAAAAATCGCCAAATTTAAAAAAAATCGCCAAATTTAAAAAAAATCGCCAAAATCTAAAATAAACGCCAAAAACCGAAAAAATCCTCAAAACGAAGAAAAGTGCCAAAACTAAAAAAAAAACGCCAAAACCAAAAAAAATCACCTATATGAAAAAACGCCAAAATTAAAAAAAATCGCTAAAATAAAAAAATCGCCAAAATAAAGAAAACGCCAAAATAATAAAAATTGCCAAAATTAAAAAAACTTCAAAAACCAAAAAAAAAATTGCCAAAACGTGAAAAAAGTGCCAAAACTCAGAAAGCGCCAATAAATTCAAAAAAACCCCAAACTAAAAAAAAACGCTTAAAACCGAAAAAACCCAAAAACGAAAAAAATGCCAAAACTATAGTTTATATTGTTCGTATTAAATTACATATATCGTGCCCATACGTAATCCTTCGTGCGCGGGTCAAATCGCACTTCACTGAATTTTTTATTTAAAAGCAATTTGTTTGCATATGACTCTCTTAAAAATAACACATTTTTACAAGACTATGATATATGGCAATATTTTAGTTCTTCTAGTGAACAACATTAGTCTCAAAATAAGTTTTTCACTAAAATTAGTATTTTAGAAAATAATGAAGAAAATAACCAACAAAATACCAAACATTTTATGTAACAAAATTGTACATGTATATATGGAAACTATTTATACTAAGTATGTACAAAAAGAGCTTATATGAACATATATATTAAATTATTTCATACATACCTGAGTACACATACATTATATTGAAAAATGGGCTTGAAAGCCAACTTTGAGGTCCGAATTCTGCCCCTAAAACACAACTCATTGCTATGAAATTTTGTGTATTTTGGTATACTTTTACCAAAATTTCAAGAATATTAATAAACAATCCATAAAGTATGTATATATTTTCTGGATCCTTATGCATAGGGAAGACGAACAAGCGATGCCCAACTGTCCGCCTGTCCGTACGTAAAATCGGGTTTCCGAAGTTCCCAAAAAAGCAAGAGACTTCGGTCTTAGAAAAAGATTGGTTTCAACGAAAATAAGACCAGTTCGGTCTTGAACTGGTGTATCAAAAATGATCCAAAATAGATTGGTATTGAAGACTGGTAAAACTGGTATTAAAAATTAAAAAATTTAAATAATTATAAAAACGTTTCCAGGGTTGGGAAGCTTTAACTTTTTTTTGTTATATGAAAGTAACCTACTAAAACTAATGTTTTCTTTTTCTACACAAATTAAGCATATAGCATAAAGCAATCAGAAAAATATAAAATGATGATGCCGGGGGTGGGAAGGTTACACTTTTTATGATAATAAAAGTTATAAGGGCTAGTTAATTTTTTCTCTTTCTTTATAAATTAGATATATACTATATATTATGTTATGGAAAAAAAATTATGGTATACAAAAGTTGAAAAATAAAATTAATAGCTCCAGAGCTGGAAAAGTTTTACTTTTGTTTTGTTTGCTTAAAAGAAAACTAATTTTATTCTTATTTCCTTTTTTCTTTGTTCGCTAAACATATTTTATAAATTTTTTTAAAGAACTGCATAGGTATACGGAGTCAAAAAAATATAAAAGGACGATTTCATGGTTGGAAAATTTTATTTTTTTTATGTAAAAAAAACTATTTCAATTATTTTTTTTGTTTACAAATTAAATGGTAAATTAAATGTATTTTATGTCTTAGAAAGAAATATTTTGGAATACACATTATATTTAATTCTTTATAGATACAGTGAAAAAAGTGATATGCAAAAAATATTCTATGATCACCAAGGAATTTTGTTATGTTTGTTATGTTTTGTTTTATGTTACAAAACTTTTAAGGAAAGAAAATGTTATGTATTAAAAATACATTTTGATTTTATTTAGAGCAGCTTCACTAAACTGCATTTAATATCAAAACTTAAAAGACCAACAGCTCGGGGAATATGGGTCGCAGGAAATTTTTTTATAATATATATAAGCTATTTAAAAATTTATTTTCGAAAATTATTCACAGTTTCCTATAAAAAGTTAAAAGTCCCATAATTTGGTAAATATGGGTCGCTATCAACTTTTTTATTTAATACTTTCTTGTTATTTTTTAATTTTCTATCACGTAGGCTCCTTTTTATTTATTTTTGACTGCTTGGATAAACTGCATTTGTTCCAAATATGTATTTTTTCCATGTACTTCGGAGACGAATGAGACAGCTTTTCTCACACATACCACTATAGTTTTATATTTGATTTTCATTTGTACAAGTTTGTGAATTGTACTAATGTAAATACATATATTTTCAAATGGAATTTGGTTACTATGATATATTCGGATTTTAAAATTCACTTAAAATGTAACCACAAATAGTTTTTTTGTCTAAAGTGAAAATTTTAAAATTTTGAGTTAATATCCTTTTGTTAATTAAATGCTATATATATAATGGTTTAAACTTATTAGGAACTTGTGTATGATCATTATCACACAAAAGCTTGGAACAAATTCTTTATAGATAAATCTTCTTTTATTTACGGGAATCTTCTTATTTATTTCCTTAATATAATTATTATTTTTTTTACCCAAAAGCATTTTCTCACTTTAATAAACAAAAACGAAAAAATCAATTGACAAAAAAACAAAATTGTATGGTAAAATTAAGAAATAATGAAGTAAAAAATAGAGCACAAAACGCAAAAGTAGCAGGAAAAATTCACACACGTTGAAAAGTTAAAATATCTGCATTAATTAAATGATGAAAACTTAGTCCACATTCAGTGTTTTAGATATTAAAACCTGCACCCACTTGACCTGAGATTCGATAAAAGCGAATGCTCACTAAAACGAAAACATTTCGAAACAAAAGTCTTCGGTAATTGTTCGCTAATCAAAGATAATTTGAATGCTCGCTAAAATTTCAAGCTTCGAACTTCTCTCGATAGTTTTTGGAATGTGTGATTTTGGCGGACGAGTGGATGTGTGCTAGACCGTTAGTCTAGATGTACCAAGTTCGATACATGGCAGCACTGTAAGATAAAAAATAAGATAAGAACATATATCTACATATATGCAATAATTGAACAGAAAAAAATTTGTCAAGATTGCCTAGTGGATGTCTGTTAGTCTATTAGAATTTAAGTAAAGTGTTAAAAAATAAGATAAGTAAGTTAAAGTAAAGGTATTAAAAAAATAAATAAAATAAGTACACTCTAACAGTCGTTAAGCAGCTCTGGGTCGGGGAACATCTCTCGCGTCATCGTAGTTATTTCTTAAGTGCGGTCAGGCTTGTGTGTGTTGTTTCGAGAGTTTTTCGTCTCGCTCGCACTGGTTGACTGATCTGCCACGGATAACCGTATAATCTTGCGGTTTTTTGTGGAATTTCTTTAACAACCACGTTGCCTACTTCCTATGTGAAGGCATAGGTCGTGTACAGTCAGTCACAAAACCTTTTAAAATACTGTTAATACCATCTTTGGCATATGGTCTACGTTACTCCGCCCATATTTGTGCAACACCATATTATACAAATTTACTTTGCATTAATATGTTTAATAAATAAATAAATAAAGTACACTCTAATATATATCGATTTTCTTGTTATTTGTATAAAATAAACAATATTTGTCCTCTTTTACATAAAAATTGTAATCTACTGCTAAAAAGGTTTATTTTTAAGCAAATTGTACTTAAAATACAGCCAGATATGTCTATATAACGTCAAAATGTTGAAAATTAAGCATATATGCGTGAAACACCAGAAATATGTTTAACAAAATAAGTAGAAGTAGAAAAGCGTACAAGTTGCAGGAGAAGCACGCCATATTTTTTATTAAGTTAATTAAAATTAAATTTAAAGCAGTTTATAAGTGTTCACCAATTATAATAATGATTTAGTGCATTTCACGGAGTCTTTCTAATAAAAACAGTGTTTTTAAAAATAATTTGTTGTCCGATATTCTGATCAAGTGTTTGGTGAATGTTTGCAGTTTTATTGAAAAGGGCGTACATGAAAATTATTTATTTATTTATTTTCATGGGTGAGAGCATGATTAAACATATTTTATTCAAAATTAAGCATATTATGCTTAAAAATCAACAAAAGGTTTAAAAATATAGTTGTGTAATTTTAGGTCGAAAGTAGTCTGTAAAGTCTTGCCTACTATTATCGACCTAATTTTCAACAAAAGTGTTTTAGAGTGTACATAGGTTAAATAAAAAATAAAATTACTTTTTTACTCTTTCTGCTGCCTTTTTAGGATATCGGAAGTAGTTCAATATTTTTTCACTTTTGATATTGCTGGCGGACCTTCAAGATCGAATGTTTCTTTGGGACAAAACTGAGCTACAGTTGAACCTTTTTCGATTCGTTTTTGAGTGTCACTCTAGATATTTTTAGATGATAAATGTGAGAGATATATTCGAAATCGATATCAATAATGAAAGTCTTGGTCAACTGGGCATATACATGCATGTGTCAATACCCTATAGGAACTCAAACTCATTTGTAAGTACCTTCAAACTGGTTTTTTAATAACCACAACTGGTTGATTAAGTGACTTTTATCCTTGTCGCCGACTCACTATTTTAACATAGGCATGTCATAGGCAGTAGTCAATTGGCCATCTCTGCATGACTTTTAAATTGACTACTAACTACTTATTTTTCAACCACTCTGAAGTCACTTAATATCTATTAAAGTTAAATAAATATTTATGTTAATCTTCATACACATTTGTATATTATATACATACATACATATACATATACTATATATAATGAATATATGTATATTGATAAATAGAAATAATTAGTATTTTTACATTTAAAACAAAAATACATACATTCATACGAAAGTTTTTCCTGCTCATAGAAAATATTATACATATTAAGTATTGAAATTATTATTATTTTTTCAACACAAACATTTGGCATTTGATTTCATTGCATGCTTCTTTTGATTTTTTTTTATTTTCTTTTCATTTACTTATTTTGCTTTTATTTATTTCCTACATGTGCTTCTATTCAATATGTTTGGTTGATATCTGCATGAGATTTAAACCAATTGGTAGTCACTTGCAAAATAATTAATTTATTGCTAGTGTTTTTTGTTAATCGACTATTTTATTTACTACAGGGTAGTTTTGTGTGTGTATGGATGGAAGTGTGGGTCTGTCTGTGTGTATGTGTTTATTATTGCCTGTTGAACTTTTGAGTATATGCTTACGTGCATAGTCTTACAGTAAGACATTAAATAATTAATCCGTTTAATACATATTTTCTAAATTTATCGAAAGATTAAAAAAGAAAATAAATGAAGAGGACGACTGTCTTATTGAACTCGGTTAGACCTTTTCTGCTTAGTTATTTATTTAAAAAAAATTTCATGTGTGAATTATAAACGCAATAAAATTATATTATGTATATGGAACCTTTTCCGAGAAAAATGACCTAGTATGTCAAAAAACGGATTTGGACTTAAGAGTGGATTCTGGTATGTAAAAGGGTGTAGAGTAAGATGAAATTAATTAGATTTCTGATAAAAATTTATATAACCCATAAAAACGTACAAAACGGACTTGGGAAAATCGATAAAAATGAAAACAAACATTAAAATTTTATATTTGTGATTTATTTGAACGGGCTAAAGTTTGTATCGCTTTTTTAAGCCAAATTACATGTGATAATTATTAATGAACAAATAACATCAAAGTTAGTTGTAAATATTCTGACAACACATAGTTGAACGGAACAGCCAGCCGTTTTCTTGCAAATGGAATACGTGAATTGTTTTGATTCATCGTATTTTAGTTTGCTGAAAACGTGTTTTGTAATGACAGCCCTAATTTACCATCTCTAATTTACAACAGACTTACCATTGTCGTTTATTATTTACGAATTATGCACATGTTAGTTAATTTGCTTATTTTTTGTTCTACTTAAGACAAACTCTTTTGGTTTGTTACTATTAAGGATATTTATTTAATTTTTGCCACAGGCCCCTGGCTATTAATTTAGGTTAACTTTAATTTTATTTGTTTTGATTTTTTGGTTTTATATTTTTTTTTCGTCAGTCTTCGAATTTTTTTTGGAGTTTGGACTTTTTTCTTATATTTATTTTTACAATGTTCTTCGTATTAGTATGCGCATATTATACAACAATACAGTTGGCACAAGACTGAAAAGTCACTTTATTCTTTAATTATTTTCTTATAGTTATTTTTACAATGTGTACAGAGCAGCAACAATAGCAAAGGTATTGTCACACTAAAAGCGGGAAAAATTCGTCACCACATAGGCATGCAATAGTGTACATTATTTTTGTTACAAAAAATCACGTCCTAGCTCCTGTATCGCTGTGTAAAGAACATAACTCCAAAATTTTGGAGTACCCTAAAAAAAGTGCTTTGTACACCTACGCTTATGAAATAAATCTTCAGTCATTGCGAGGCAATTTCGATTTAATTTTTTTTTTTGGCGAATGCAGGTGTTTGCCTCTTTAAAGTTATCGTTACGACTTATGAGTTTCCAGAATGGTCTTACAGTATGCTACATGTTTTATGATCAAAATGAACCTAATTGGGTCTCCGAGTGCTGGTGAGATATAGCACCACCCTTCCTAACCCTTAGTATGCTATATGGATGTTTTTGTCTTGAGAATGAGAATTTTTTTCCTTGTAGGCTATTGAGCTCAAGTATGCTATTCTTTATGTAATTTTGACGGTCACGTTCGATATCATGGAAATATCAATATGGTTCTTAATTTGTTATTTTATTATATTCAGTTCATTTGTGGTTTTATTGCAATTAATCGCTTTGTTTATGTTTCTTTATCTTAATGTGTTAATGGTTTTTATTTTAATGAACTTTTGAGAGAACATTTTTGTTTTTTTTCTGAAAAACAGTACTCAATAAAGCTTGTGGAAATTATAATTTGTCACTCTGTGCTGCGTTAAACAATTTGTATGCATGTATAAATAACTAAATGCATCCCGAAGAAAAGAACCACTAAATGGCATTAGCGCGTAATTTTTGCTTTTTGTTCTACAATAGGAATATGTATAGCCACACCACAGTAAAAAATATACAAGATATTTATAAATACCATGTAGTAAATAAAATAATCAATTGACAAAAAACACTAACTTATAAATTAACTATTTTGCAAGTGACTACAAATTGGTTTAAATCTCATGCAGATAACAACCAAACATATTGAATAGAAGCACACGTAAGAAATAAATAAAAGCAAAATAAGTAAATGAAAAGAAAATAAAAAAATTAAAAGAATCAAATGCCAAATGTTTATTTTGAAAAAAAAAATAATTTAAATACTTAATATATATAACATTTTCTATGAGCGGTTCGTATTTTTAGTGAATATAATAATAATAAATATTTATGTATATATATACATATGTCTATGTAAGTTAGCAACGGCAGCAACGATGCCGACGCATAATTGAATTACATACCTTTTATTTAATAATATAATACAAGAATATTTTTGTAACATGATCAGGTTAACGAACTTTGTTAAATTGCATAACGCAATTCGGCAAAATTAAGCATGTGAACCTTATTTTGTTTATTTCCGAAATGCGATATTGCACTTTGACAAATCTAATCAATAAGAATTCTTTAAATTATAAAAATTGCAAAATTAACAACTTTCTCAATATTAAAATTTTATGCCATTTAGCCAATCAGAATTGAATACATGCAATTGTAAAATTAACATTTTAAATAAGGAAAAAGATTGACGGCAGTTTTTGCTAACTGTTCATGTGTGTCTGTACTTGCAACTTTGTAATTAAAATTATAAATAATTCGTAATTAAAAATATAAAATAATAAAAAAGAAAAGTGTGAAATATATTAATTAGAAAATCCTTTTGCTTAAATAAATCAGCGCAGTCGTTAGCGTAATAAAAAGATTTTTTTTAAACGATCCTGTAAGAAAATTATACCTTGTACATATGTATATGTATTTATATATTTACATAGATATGTATATATAAATATACACATATATGTATGTATATATATAATATATGTAATATAAATATATATATATATATACATATATATAAGTGGCATACACACTAATATACCATAATCAAACACTAATCTCACAGACGCGTGTGAGTACAAAGAAAGTAATACAAGATCCAATTATTACTGTACCAAACAATTTCATAACAAAGGAATATTGATAACGAAGAAACTACAAGTAACCTAAGTATCGTAAGCAACCCTTAAACGCATAATGTACACTTTAATAATGTTCAAGGTTACAAGATAACTCTAGTTTAATTTAAGACGCACATTGTTAGTATATAAGGAGAGAAATTATAGTAAATAAAGTTAGTTTATGAAGAAAACTCAAAAGCAACAAACGTTGTACAGGGTGGCCCAGAAAGACCGAAGTGGTGTAAATTCCTTATAACTTTTTATTTAAGACATATTTTTTTAATTTTTTGTTTTTTAAATACAGTAAATTTATAGGGAATATTTTTAGATTAGTTGTTAAAAATGATATCCCGCAAGTGGAGGCCATTTTCTGCATCGCACAAATGATCTCTTTTCAACACATTTTCCATGACCTTTCGCAAAACTTCCGGTGTTATGTTGTTAATTTCGTCTGGAATATTGGTTTTTAATTCCTCAATAGTCCTAGGCTTATTAACATAAACTTTCCCTTTTAAATAACTCCAAAGGAAACAGTCTGGAGCGGTTAAATCCGGGGAACGCGGAGGCCAATTAAAATTGCTTCTACGCGAATTTATTCTTTCCCCAAAGATGTCGCGTAAAATAGCCATTGTGGCCCTCGGAGTATGCGCTGTGGCTCCATCCTGTTGGAACCATATTTGCGGATGGTATTCCACGGCTGGCCTTACAAAATTTTCCAACATGGCCCGATATCGATCACCATTGATGGAAATGGCGACATCTGTTTCATTTTCCAAAAAATATGGGCCAATGATCCTTTCTGAAGAAACACCGCACCAAACAGTACACTTAACTGGGTGTAATTCTCGTTGATGAAGTACTCTCGGGTTTTCCTTAGCCCATATCCTAAAGTTTTGCTTGTTAACAAACCCATTTAATTGGAAATGGGATTCGTCACTCATAAATAAGTTATGAATAATGGAAATGGAAAGAGCACATTTGTGCGAAGCAGAAAATGGCCACCACTTGCGGGATACAATTTTTAATAACTAATCTAAAAATATTCCCTATAAATTTACTGTATTTAAAAAACAAAAAATTAAAAAAATATGTCTTAAATAAAAAGTTATAAGGAATTCACACCACTTCGGTCTTTCTGGGCCACCCTGTATATTATTTATATATATATATATATATATATATATATATATATATATATATATATATATATATATATATATATATATATATATCTTATTTTACTATAATACTAATTAACTACAAATTAGTTGAAAAATAAGTAGTTAGTAGTCAATATAAAAGTCATGCAGGGATTGCCAATTGACTACCGCCTATTACATGTCCATGTTAAAATAGTGAGTCGGCGACAAGGAAAAAAGTCATTTAATCAACCAGTTGTGGTTGTTAAAAAACCAGTTTGAAGGTACTTACAAATGGGTTTGAGTTCTTAGAGGGTATGTACACATGTATATGTATGTGTGTAATGTGTGAGTGCGTGTGTGTGGTTTGCTGTTTAAATATTTTTGTTTATGCATCTGCATTGCAGAAACGCACACATGCAAATATATGTATATAGTTTTTTGTTTGTAGAAAGTACATATTTAGACATGTATAAGGAATTTTAATTAAAACCGGTATAAATGTGTTTTTGTTATACATACATGCATACGTATGTAAATATGTATATAGATAAACAAAAACATGACATTTACTTTATGTTAGGAATTTTATGAGCATGACACATTCCCATTCGTGTTGTGCAAAGCAAAAAAAAATTAAGTTTTTGTATATTTACATGTTAGAAAATAAACCAAATTGATATAACTTTTATCTGCAAATAAATACAATAACCAGTCACATTTCTACAGGCAACCGTGTTTGGTCCGTCATTCATTCCATATGAAACCAATTTGCAAGACTTTTATATTAAAATCAGATACCTTGAGATTAGAGTAAAAAGAAAACATTTCCTACCGTTTTTTTTTTCTTTAAAAAAAAAATATTTTCGAGGCTCTCTACATGCAAAGAAAAGATATGGTTGTAGTATGATTAAAAAACAAAAACCTATTATTATATTAAATAATACTGTGATTCAATTAAACAATATTACTGTAATATTAAGACATGGTGTGGTGAGTTTCAAATATATTTCAGTTACATCTAATAATATTATTGTCATATTTACAATATGTACTAAGATTAGGTGTAACAAAGTTCATTGTTTTTGTACATACAATTACTTTTAACTCAGATAAACTTTGGTTTCCTATTGTTACTAATATGACTTGACTGCAATTCAATCATAATATAATGCTGTTTGATTATAGTTACCTCAACCATACTTTTTCTTTGCGTGTAGTCTAAAAAAAATTTGGTTTTGACGTTGCTCATCGGTGACCGCCATGGCGAATTCATGTACTACATAATTTTGTTTATGTTGATGTCTAAGAAAAAAATAAATTCGGTAAATTGCATTTTTGATTCGCACACGAAGGGTTCTGTACCAATACTGTTTATGTATTTATGTCATACTATACGAGCTTTAATTATCCTTTAAAATATTTTCGGTTCTTTTAGTGTGTTTTTAGTTTTTGACGTTTATTACGTTTTGACGATTAATCTTTGTTTTGAGCGTTTTTTTAGTTTCGGAAACTAAGAAAACAATACCGGTACTATAGAAAAGAGGAAGTGAAAAATTTTAAAATTTTCAAAGTTTGAATTTCATGAACGGAATTAACATTTACGGCATGTAAAAAAATAGTTGAAACAATATTTATAATAAAGAATACTTTTTTTCTCTAACATACCATTTACACATGCCACTATAGTGGCATGCCATTTCGAAAAACTCAATACACTCACCATTTTTCACTAACAAACTCAAATTTTTCGGAATGGCAGCTCCAGTGGCAGCAAAATTTGTATGCGAGTGAAAATTTGGCAGTTGCATGCCATTGAATGTCAAAACGAAGAAAAGTGTTACCGTGTTAGCATCTGATGCATATTTGTTGGATTACTGTGAAATTTAAATTAAAGTTGTAATTTGTTCAATGTATTATTATGATTTTTTAATAATTATAGAGCAATTATATTATCAAAATTATGATAATAATAATAAATGTTAACCATTTTAAGAAGCATGTGCTTAAATGATGAACTAGGTAACTCTAGAAACAAAAGTAAACGAGTGTTCTTTTGTGTATTCTTCGCCGACATTTTCAAAATGAACTTGCAATTGCATGTCTAAACAAGAGATTCGACTATTTCGAAAAATTTTTAGTTGATAATACCTGTACAACAATTGCACGCCACTAGTGGCATGTGTAATGGCACTGTAAGTAGATACAGTAATTTTGATCTAGCTGCACAATTAACTTTGCACGATTTTGTGCATATAAGTCAAAAATGCTGTTATCTTAAATGCACTTATATGCCTAAATGTGTAGGTATAAAATTTTCGACTTCAGTTTTATAAACAAACATGGTTAAATATTTATGTAGCCAAATTTTTTTAATATACGCAGCTAACTTAAATTTTTTATATGAGAATAATTTAAAACTGCTTAAAAATATGTTAAATGCGCACGTATACAAAGTGCACTTAAAAAGGATTTTGAACAATAATTACCGAAAAAATATATTTTGTGCAGTTAAGTCAATGTGCAGCTAATACTGATTTTTTTAATGAAAATATTTTAAAATTACCAAAACTTTAGGGCACTTATCTTAAATGTGCAGGTATAGAAAGTGCACTTAAAAAACGAATTTGTATAGGATTTTAAAGAATAGTAATAGAAATTTAACATTTTAGGCAGTTAAGTCCAAAGTGCACTTAAACAAAAAGCAGCGAAATCAAAATTACTATGAGCTATGCCCAGCTAGATTTGGGTCGAACCTATGATAAAACCTATTTAACTTTAGGGTTCTTATTAAATCTCTAATAACCCCAAATTATTATTTTAGTTATTCAGTAAAATAGTTTTTATTAAAAAAAAAAATTACAATTATTATTGAGGTATTAGATGGATCCCATTTGCATTTCGCTGTTGCTAATGCAGACCGAAATTTTCTAAGAATATTCAGAATTAACATTTTTGCATGTTAAAATAAAAAAAAAATAAAAAAATTATATTTTATAGAGAATATTAATTTTTATTTATTTATTCAAGGCTAAATTACAATTAATTGGTTAACATTTACTTACTGGCTTATTCATAAAAAAATCAGACCAATCATGAATAAAAATTCCGTGCGAGTTTTTTCACTTTTCCTTTTTCTCCAATCGTGAATTTTTTTCCATCTTTTACCAAATGCGGGAAAAAAGTATGTAGGTATTATGAACGCCGTTGAATCTGCTTTTTTCACTAAAAATCTTTGCCTTGCAAAACAGAAGAAAGCTTACATAAAAACATAGTTAATACACAATTAAAACCCAATTTATATACATAAACTTGTAGTTTATAGTTCTTTTATGTAGAAAAACCTAAATAATGCCCAACTAAATCATTTATAAACTTATTTTTACATATTTTTTCAAGTTGGTGAATTTTAATAATTTTGTTTACTCTCTCACTCAAAAAAAAGGGAGAAACAAAATGTCAACAAACAAACAAAACAACGAGCTTCGTAATGCGGTGATGCCACGTATTACTATTTTTTGTTTCCAAGGAATTTATGATTGCAGGAACGTTTTCTCGAGAAATTAAATTCCGAGGGAATATTAATGATTGGGCTGAATATTTTTATTTAATAAGAGGTTTATAAAATAAATTTTCTATGGAAATTTGATTAATAAATCTTTTATAAAAATACTTACTTTTTTTATACTTTTATAAAAGGGGTTTATTGTGTAAATTCCTCAAGTCATTACAAAAATAAAATCAACAAAACAAAATGAACGGAATTGATTTTATAAAAATCATCATATTGCCAGCACACATTTCAAATATGCGTACAAAAATAAATTTAAATGCCTAAGCATATGCCACACTATGCTATACTGCAAAATTATATTGCCACACTTGTAAACTGAAAAATTATTTAAAAATTTTTTCGAATTGATAAAATCCATCGAAATCTGAAGCACCAATATGATATTAGAACCGAATGGTAGATACAGACTCAAAACCATTCCGAACGGAAATCTGTAACTGATTATTTATTTTGAATTTAATATTTGATTTGTTATTAAAAATTTTTGCTTGGTGTTATTTTGTAATAATAAAATTTAAAAACTTTCGTTTAAATATTTACGGCCTTATTTATGACAATTTGTTTTAAAACCCCTTTATGAAGCCTTATAACTTTCATAATTAAGATTATTAATTTTTATTTTAGCAGCATAAAGAGAAAACGCACCTTGAGGTGCTTAACCAACAATAATAAATGTTTTGAGTCCGTAGTAAGTTTAAAATGTTTAATAAAAATTAATTAAAACAAAAGTAGGTTAAGTTAGGTTAGGAAGAATGATGCTCTACCCCACTTTCACTTTCACAAAAATCTGCAGTGCCTGAGTCAAGTTTTCGCCACATACCGCTCGGGACTCTACAATCCTCCCTACTTCGCCATGAACTGTTGTCCTGCTTTCTACCAGCTCATCGGCAATTTCATTTTCCTCAACACTATTGTGGCCAGAAGCCCAACATAGTCTGACACTATATTTATCCATAAGAAAGTTGACATTGTGTCCCTTCAAAGCTTTATTCGCTGCCTGGCTGTCAACGTAGAAGGTAACCTCATCACCTGATTGCCAATATCTCAGCCAGGAAAACGTTGCATTCATGCGGCAGTCTGATATAACTACAAATACTAGTTCCCAAGATATACAGAAGCCCCTGTGCCTTCCCCCATTTTAAGTCGACTGTAAATACTGCACTAACCTCATATAGATTATTGGACTTGACCTAATGTCCCTTTTATATAGAAATATTGAGCCCTTATCTTATATGTATGTACTAGTGATGCACAAATATTCGTATTCGCCAAATTCAGGAAAAGGCGAATACGAATATCTTTCCAAAAAAAAAAAACAAGTAAATGCATAAATTCTAAACCAAATTTAAATAAATGGTTAAAAATAAATTTTCATTGAATTTTTTATATAAATTTGGGCTTTGTATCATCTTCAAATGCTATTTAATGGCAATGACGAATATCGAAATTTAACATTTGTTACATCACTAGTATGTACATTAAAAGCACGTGTGAACAAGGACATTTTATAGCAAATACGTATGATTGATATAAATATAAGCTGCTTTACTGAAGTCATTGCTCATACGCATTCGTTTTATTGTGCGCAAGAAATTTAATACGAATAAGGGCCAATTTCACCAACTCTATTTAAGTATCAATTCATATTTAAATGTCGATTTTCATATCATTTTTGTATGGAAAAATTACTTTTAAATATGAATTGATATTTAAATAAGTTGGTGAAATTGGCCCTAAATAATTAAGTTGATTAAATTGCTTTATGTTGTTGAATGTTTTTCAATACATACATTTTCAATTGAAGTTAAATTGAATTGCTAAACGTCTTAAGAATAGCTCCCTTGGACCAAACACTTAAATCACTTTCTTTAGGAGAATTATGAATCCCTCATAAATCAAAAATGACTGAGACAGGTTTTATCGACAAGCAAACATTCTTCTGCAAAAGGCATTATAAGGTGGTCAAAGCCTTTGGGCTTATGATTTCAATTTCCAGTGACCGACCGCTATAAGGTTTAGGTAGTGTTAACCAACTCCTCGCCCTTTGAATTTCTATCGGACAAGCATTTTTAATCTCACTACAAGTGGACTTCCCAAACTATTTTCTTGCGAGATCGTTTGTGGCTTTAGCAAAATTTATGAAAATTCAAACCTTATACAATATTTATGTTAAAAGAAATGAAAACAACCTAAAACGTGAAAGGGTTCTTTTTTTATTATACAAATTTTTATTTGAACGGCAAAACAGTCACTTTCCAAAGCCCTAGATTATGGCACCAGAATATTGGCGTGCTCCAAGCTAATTGGGTGGAAGTGGGTTGTTTAAAAAAACATTGCAATGAAAAGATTGTACACAAACTATTGTCAATACATCAAACAATGAACAGTTATATTAGCAACAACAAACATTATACACGCATGGAATTTTTAAAAATACACAAGTACAATAGCAACAAGTAAGAGTGCTATATTCGGCTGTGCCGAATCTTATATACCCTTCACAAGTCATAAAATGAAGAGACATGCATGCATATGTATGTAGTATATATATGTATGTACATAGACATTTGTAATTTTATGAAAAACATTTTTATTCGAGTTTTCGAATATCGTTTCAAATATTCGTTTTTGTATCTGCTCATATCAAAATTTGACATTTGACAACTTTTACAAAATTTATATTACATACATATCACAATAGATCAATTTGGGTCTCCGAATGGAAGTGCGTTATATTACCACCCTTCCTAATCTATATTCCATAAATACTTATGTACACATACCTACATACATGTGTGATCTTAATTATGAAAGTGGTCTTAATTCTACAGTACACGGCATGTAAAGATCCACATGTGAATGTGAATATGTCGTCGCGAGTATTTTCAGTATGTTGGTTGCATTTTTTTGATTACTAGTATTTGCTACATGTCGTAAAATATTGATGGTATTTTTCTAAAATTCTTTAGAAAATAATGTTAAACAAATATACATACAACATATGTACCTATTTGTATTGCAAATAGGTACATATGTACATATGTACATATGTATATTTGTATTGCAAATAGGTACATATGTATACATATACAGCTGTGAATAAAAGATTGGTTCTCAAAACATAAGTACGTGAGTTGATATCCCACACTCAAAAAATCTTTTTAATTGATTTGTGCATTTATTTATTTAACTTCTTTGGAAAAATATGCGTACGTATACATTCGTATTCGACTGAAAATGACCGAATAATCGACAATTCGAATACGAATATTTGTGCATCACTAGTTTGTATGTACATGCTTACAAAAAAATTTAAGTTATCACACAACTAAACTTAACTTTATAATTTTTGCACACAAAAATAAAGCTTGGGCTTTTTTCTTTTCAATTATTTCCTCAAATGCAAACAAAAATAGTGGTTATGGTTAAAGTTATGAAGAAAACTCAAATAAACAGCCGGCAAACTCGATTTTTGGCAAAAGTTCGACTTGTGCGACCTCTAAACCTCTTCCGATAAATCTGAAAAATATCTCAAAAATATTTGCCCCATAAGCTTATGTTTGAGCTTCCATTAAAAACCAAAAATAAATTTTTATTGGACACACTAATTTTGTAAACCTAGAGTATTGTCATATTTTACTTCTACATACGAGGTTATGCACAACACATTTTCAGCAGCTGAGATACGCGTTTGCATATTGTTCAATAAAAAGTTAACTTATTACTTTTTCGGTTAAAACACAAAATCGTAAAAATCGAGTTTCGACTTTGCGTTTTTACCATCTATATATACTATGTATGTATGTAGGAGCTTTTTTTTAAAGCTTATTTATTATTTTTCGTTCATGATTAATTTCTTTTTCAAAAATAAGTACATATGTATGTCTATACGTACGAGTATACATACTGAAAAAAGCTGAGTTATTGAGGTCAGCCCACGAAATTTTATCAGGCCGATAGGTTATGCGAGCTTGTTAATTTTTTTATATTTTTTTTAATAAATGTATCAAGAAAACAATACAACTATGTAAATCAAATACACTCGAACAATACTGTCCACTGGAAATACGTATATATATATATATATATATATATATATATATATATATATATATATATATATATATATATATATATATATATATATATATTTACATGTATGTACATACATACATACAAGTGTTTATAAAGCGGCCCATACACTACAACAGCATGCACGCACAATCAAGCGATTGAGCATTCATGCTCGAAGCACACATTATACCAACAAGCTGGTACAATATTCATTTTTTACAAAATTGCGGTAAGGGTGGTTATGAATAGTGACACAGTTTTTGCTACAATTTATTTATTTTTTTCAGTCTATGGACAAAAAATTTTTACAATTACTATTGGTATGTTGTTAAAATTAGCAGCTATGTATAACTAAAGAGCTAAAATTCTCTTTTCCATTGAAAAATATTATATTTCAATAAATTATATTTTTTAAATGCATGTTTACTTCATGAAAACTTTGCTCAACTGAGCTAATTTCACCATATACTACACCAGCAAGCTTGTACCATCAGCAAAATATCAAACTCTATTTGACATCACTACAGCAACACGTACAATCACACAAAATGCCCATACACGACCCAACCGCTGGCACAAACACTTGATTGCGCATGCATGCTGTTGTAGTGTATGGGCCGCTTAACAAATCGATGCTTTTTAACAAGAGCTTATTTACTTATTTACATAAAACCTACTTACATACATACATACATTAACAAACGAATTTATATTAACTTATGCACATTGAATCTATATATGTAAATAGATATGTACATATATATGTATGTATTTACATTTATATACTTTATGAACACGTGCATTCACTATTCCAATATTTTATTTGTACATCCATACATGTGTATCAGGGATGGCAAAGTTGGTACAATTGTACATATTTTGGTACTATTTAAACTCGAAAAGTACAATAGTACACCAATGACTAATTTAATACATTTAAGGAATCTCCGCAGTTTCACTACGTTTTTCTTTTCAAAAGATTGCATATGTCAATTTTCACTTTTGAACAATGAAACTCATATTCTTCTCCTTGAAAACAGTCTTGTGAAAGCAAAACGCAGCAAGAAAATCAATAAAATGTGAACTGGTCCGTTTCTAAATTAGTTGTAACTTACAAGCAAATTTGTGAAAACGATTCGGTAGTCAGAACAAAGTCGATTATTTTAATAAAAATAAATACAAATATGTAATTTGAACTAAAAAAAACTTTAGTACAATTAGGGTCAAAAAAGTAAAAATTTTTAAAGTTTTTTGGTACAAATTTAAAATATTCAATGCCTTCCCTGATATATATGTAGGTGTACATATAAAATGTTTTTGCACCAAGCAACTTAACATTTTTCCCTCAATACGTTTGCTTGCATGTTGTTGCTGTAGAACAGAACAGTTTGTTGGTGAGAGAGGCAAAGAGAGAGGTTTTGTGGTTTGTGTGGAGCAATTTTTCAACCAGGCACAACCCCGCATCAGCAGCACAAAATCAATACATATACAGCTTAAAAAACAGCAAATGTTAAAAGAATACAAAAAACACTAGTACCAACAAAGCTGTGTGTACGTACCCAGCTAGAACACTCCCAGTAAAATGACCGGTCTTGGCTTTATCTACCTATGTTTCTATCAGTTTTTTGGGCAATGTGGAAAAAGTGATGTAAACTTTTGTGTACGTGTGATTTTGCATCTTTGTCTAAGTAATTAAAAATGGCGCTGCCGTATTTTTACTGGTCATTGATGATGCATGTGGTAGTCACATCTGGCTGATCACACTTGATGTATATCACCGTCATAGCAAACTAGTCAAACCTACATAATAAAATAAATAAACATGATTTTCAAATTATTTGAATTGTTTTTTATTATAAAAAAATAAATATATGTATAATTAAAATATTTTAAAACATATAAAAGCACAAAAATGTAGGCGGTCTAGCCTCTTCACGCTTCCTTCAACCTGCAACGCACTTTGATTTTTATAATTACGTATCTAAAATATATATATTTAATTAAACTTTTAAAATTTCTTTTATATACTATTGATTTTTACTTAACTTTTTTGACACTTATATTAATTTTAGTTTCACAGACCGATCCAATTGTGTATTTTACAATAAAATGCGATTTTTTTAATGTTAGAGTAGAGCAACTAGAGCAATTGACTGTCACGGTTGATTTGAATATAAAATTGTTGTAATTGTGTTAGTGAAAAACTTACTTTAGTTTCGGTCATTCATTTCTTGTAGGGTACATATATACATATTTTTATCCCAGATGAATTAGGCCGGGCTTACATCTGTGTGCCAAATGCCACACAACCGTAAAAAAAAGCGTATCCAATTAATTACTAATGAAAAACTGTTTGATTCAGACATGTATTTATTAAGTTAAACAGTTTAATACATGATTAATAGACAATTTTATAGAATCCAAAATGATTGCAAACTATTTAAATCAATAAATTCATGTCTGAATTAAATAGTTTTTCATTAGTAATTACTTGGTTACGTTTTTTTTTGGCAAATGACACACAAGAAATCTGGCATTTCTCAGCCTTAGTCTCGTGTGTTCTACAAAGAACAAAAATTGTGCCGGCATAAAAATTTGTCTCGTGTGAGACAGGCCATTGGCGTTTAGAAAAATCTAGTTAAGAACAATTAAAATGGTTGGTCACGTATGTCTGTATATATGTATGTAGTTGCTTTTTTTAATTAAAAAATAATTACTATTTTTAGTCCCTGATAATTTCTTTTTCAAAAATATATTGAAAAAACTAAGCATTAATTAAGTAATTAAATGCATTGCTAGGGCTCAGTCTGCGACTTTTCACAGGCTGATTTCTTATCATGTATCCATGCTACCTCATGAAATATTTTGTATTTTTCTACTAAATGTATTGAGAAAACAAAATGACCAAATCGAACTCAAACAATCCTGCCCATTTTGACATAAATACATAAGTACATATTTACATAGTACATACATATGTGTGTAAGTATGTATAACAAAGCCATGCTCTTTATCAAGCGCTCATTTACTTGTTTTAATAATACTTACTAATCACAGAAAAAAGTATTCACCAATTAATATTTTCAATTAAGAATTTAATTGTATTGATTAAATTATTAATTGTATTAATTAATTTGATTGGAAAAACTTAATTGATATTATCAAATTGTTTATAGGTGAAAATTTAATTAATATTTTAATTGATAATACAAATATTTTAATTAATATTACAAAATCCTTCATATTACTCTTTTGTGTGATACAAAAGTATGTACATACATAAGAACATTAGCAAACGAATTTCAATTTACTTTTGCATTTGAATCTACATATACATATATCTTTAATACAATATTTTACTTGTACATGCATACATGCATATTTACATACTTATGTATGTATGTATGTATGTAAATATCTATATAAAATAATTCCGAGTTTTTACAACAAAAAACTGAATATTATTCCTTCAAGGTAGCATATTGTTGTAGTGGTTGAATTCAACACAGAATCCAAACTCTTATGTATGCATAAATATGTATGTATATATGTATGTACAAATGCTTACAGTATACCTCAATCCTCTCAAAAACATATATGTGAAAAAAGGTCAAGTTCCTTTCCAAAATTTCGGCTATCAAAAGTAGTGAGATACAAATTTTGACCAAGTTCGTGTTTGGTATAATACCTATCACTGCAATAGGTATGCATTATATAAATTTGTAATTGTAAGGATGTTATATAATTTCTAGATAATATTTCAATACAAATTTGTTAAAGGTGGACCTACTTCCCTAATTTAACAACCGGTGCTTTCAGATTTTTCCTGTTCGTAAATCCTTTAACTTAAATTCTTAATTTTGAGCTTAAAGAGCGTGTCCATGCCCCCAATTGAAACTTCCAGGATTTAAAATCTTTCTTGGTGATCTCTAATTTTGATTTATTTGTGTATTGAATTTAAGCTCTCTAGTGCAAATTCTAGCTTGAAATGTTATGACCGTTACCCGCAGTCTCCATTTTTTAAACTCAAGCTTTTGTTATGAGCAGCGCTCAATTATCATCGTATCCTTTCTAAGATAATAGCTTTTAATTAAAACTTCAGTTAAAACCTTCAGTAAAAAATTATCGTGGCCTCTGCCACTCCTGGTTAAAATATTTGCGTTTATAGATTTTTCTATTTGGTTTCTCATCTTGACCTACCTGCATATCAAACTTCAGCTCTCTAGCGCAAATTTAACTATTTAGTTTTTATAGGCGTATTGCCGCCCACTTTTTTAATTAATTTTTTAGCCAGTGCCAATCATACGTGTCAAGTTTCGTGGGAAACGAATATTAATATTTAAATAAATAATATATTTAAATCTGCTGATCCGAAGTACATGAAATAGGAGGTTAAAATTGTATCCGGGTGTTAACTTGCACTTTTTACAACGAAATTTTGTAACTTTGCATTATTCCAACATTTGTGGCAAATAAAATCGCTTGAGATAAATATTTTAAATTTGCTCTTTTATTTGTGTGCTTTATTGGAATAGCTCCGCCCCCTGGTTAAAATCTAATCTAGACCTACTTGTTCATTAAATTTCAGCTAACTAGAGTACATTTTATTTATTTTCTTCTTATGGGAGTGATAACTCCCACTTTTTCAATCTCAATACGTGCTGTAGCCATTAGTTATCCCTCCTGTCGAGTTTCGTTGAAAACGGATAGTAATAAATATAGAAGTATGTAGTATATTCAAATATGCTGACCCGAAGTACACGAAATAGGAGGCTTAAATTGTATGGGCGTGTTAACGCCCACTTTTTCAACGAAAATTTATAGCCTTGTACTATTGCAACATGTATCCTAAATTTCTATATAATCTAAGGCGTTAAAGCCTTAGTTTTGTTTTTTAAATTCTGAGCCTGATGGGCGCAGCCCCGCCGTCGTACGTAAAAGTCTTGCTTTTACAGATTTTCTAGTAATTTGCCAATCGTTAACTACTCGTTTATCAAATTTTATCGCACTACCGCAAATTTTATTTATTATTCTTATGGGCATATTCCCGCATACTTTTTTTAACCGAAAATTTTTATTTGGCTAACAGTTATCTTTCCTGTTTAGTTTCGTTGGAAACGGATAATAATAACTACATAAATAGTACATGTTAGTGTGCTGAGCCGAAACACATTAAACAGGAGGCTTAAATTGTATGGGCGTGTTAACGCCCACTTTTTTTAATAAAAATTTAGAGGAATGTTTTATTGCAACATGTGTTCCAAATTTTAATAAAATCGCTTGTGTTAAACGCCTTAGAAATGTTTTTTTAATTCTTAACATTATGGGCGTAGCCCTGCACAGCTGGCTAAAATTTTCAGGTTTTCAGATTTTTCTAGTTCATAGCTCACCTAGAGCTACTTGTGTAACAAATTTCAGCCTTCTAGCTATAGCGGAAGTGCTTCACCAATTTGATGAGTATGTCAGTGGTCAGTGGTCAGTGAGTATGTCTTAAAATATGCACTTTTTGCACCTCCATATCTCCGGAACCTTTCATTGTAAAAATTTAAACTTTGCGTATGAGGGTACATTAATTTATTCTAATTATGGTTTAAATTTTATAATTTTACTATTGCGGGGAACAAAGTTATGAGAGGGGTAAAAACAGCACGAATGGCTTCCTGTGAATATACACACTGCGTGCATTGGCCGGAACTTGGCCTGGCGCACTGCCGTCCGCCTAGATATTTTTTTTTTTCAGAACACTACACATTCTATGCAAACAAATTCGTTTGCATGCCCACGAATAAGAATGTGTCAAGCAAAATTATCATTAAAAAAACAATTAAGACGTGTTATCATTAAAAAAACAATTAGACCCCTAATACCAAACAAAGCATATTAGTGATAATGTTTAACTACAGTAAATGTAAACTAAATCTAAGCAAGCCTCGGTAATATTCGTGGTTTTATGCACGGTGGTTTTTTCATGAAATTTTCAAAATGTATGATGAAGCTACATATATATGTAGAATTTTGGGAGAAGCGATTATTTATTTTTGCTGATTTTCATACCCAAGTGTGATAAAACAATTGCGGTCGTTTCAGTCTAACTCCGAGCTCTCTAACTTGCTTGGGAGCTTCCAAAAAAGCATTTCAGGTGACCCATAGAAAATCCGTACAGACTGACTGACAGACGGATAGACGGACATGTTTTTTTTACCTCCTGTTCAGAAGGATCCAGAATAACTAACTTTATGTGTTCGCAAATGAATATTGTAGAAGTTACAAAAATCTGGACAAACCTATATATATTCTTTACCATTTTTGGTGAAGGGTATAAAAAAAATCTGGACAAACATATATATACCCTTTAACATTTTTGGTGAGGGGTATAAAAATATTAAAATATGTTTTTATAAATTATATTACAAGACTAAAATTTATACCAGATCAGTATAAAAAGAAGAAATTTTACAAACAAAAACAAAAAAAGTAATCCACGTTGAAAAAATCTTAGGGAGAAGCTCCTTTGGAGTGAGTGTCGGTGACATATGGTTCTCGCATATTGTAGTAGTTGAAATTAATATCGAGGACTTCTATTTGAGTGATTTGCTAGTTACGAAGGTGGGCATAAGTTAAGTACTAACTATCCTGTCCTAGTCACAAAAGTGCACATAAGTAGTTAATTATAGCCTGTATCTCGTGTGTCCACGTGAGTGATTAAAGCGGAAAGCTGAAGTAAGTAGTTAATTATAGCCTGTATCTCGTGTGTCTACATGAGTGATTTACTTATCATAAAAGCTGACGAAAGCAGGCATTTATGTCCAGTGTGTCGTATAACCCACTTAGTGATTTGCTAGTCACGAAGCTGACGTGAGTGGAATAGTTCCGACCATGAATATTTCAAGAGGAAAAGAGTAAGTGATGGGGTACAGACTTGACCCTACTATTCAGATTTGTTTTTTCTTTTATTTTGTCATTCAGAATACTCAACGAAACATCAATTTAATGAAACAAACTGGAATGTGTGTGAACATCAGCCCAGGAACTTACTTTACTTCGCGGGAAATATATTGCTACACTAATGCATATCAGAAAAATATTTCATACTGATATGGCAGAGTCTGGCCAGCAGTTCAACTCGTGCTTTTGCATACTGTTGTTTGCTTTGTAGTCAACGCATTAATAGTATCTACAACTGCTAAGTTTCTTAAAAATAAACATTGTAAGTGTCACTGTATTGGTATTGGTAGCACTAAAAAACACCAGCTCTTTTTATATATAGAAAAACTATAACTAGAGTTATAAAGTATACAATTAGCAACAATTTGCCGCTGAATCTCTTCATAATAAACAACATGACAGGCATATGCATTGAATTTTTTTATTATTTGATTTTACTTTTGTAATGCTATTATCATTTTGTTCATGTGTTGGCGTGTCATTATTTGTATGTTGTATGCTTCAAGTTTTGCTTTATTTTCCTTATTGAATTTGATGCTGCACACAGTGGACCTACAATTCTTTAAATACATAAAATTTTAGCACAAATTAAAATTTTATAAATTTTTAAGAAATATTAAAACCAAAAACAATAAAAGTTAAATAGTTCTTTTTTGATTGTCATCTCTTAAATAATGCAATTAGAAAAATTTATTATTTTAATAACATTGCGCAAAACTAAAACAAGTGAGAAGTTTCCAAATAAATATTCCTCGCGAGATCTTACATAAAACTTCTGACTTCATTTTTTACATTAAATGTAACAGGCTGTTTGTGTATGATTTTCATGCTTATCTATGGCATTGCATCTTAACAATGCACAAAATAGAACACGTGACAATAAACAAATAAAAGGTCTCACATCTAGCTGACATTAAATTTAAATTGGCAACGATATGTTTATACAAGATTGGTCAAGTAAGATTTTTTCAGCTGGTTGGCTGGCAATGAACTGACAATGCTTTTCTTGACAACGTTGTCAGACAAAATTTTTTAGTTCACAATATATTGTTAGATCTGAAAATCATCTGTAGATAGATTTATAGACCAGTTAACACTCTTAACTTATATATTTAGTTAAATTTAAATTTTAGCGAAAGCCATATTTTAATGTGAACAATTTTAGAAAATTGTGCTTGATGTCCCTTTAAAAAAGATTTAGTTTTACCCAAAAACTGTTTATATACCTCTTAAATTCAATTTAAGCTACAGTCACACGTGATACTTTACACACTACATTTTTGTTTTTTAAATTGTGTCAATGTGTCCCTTTAAAACGGTGTTAGTTTTGCCCAAAAATTATTTATATACTTTTTTAATTAAATTTTAGCTACAGGCGCACATGACATGTCGAAAGTTATGTTTTTATTGTTGGTTTGCCGTTTTATCTTTGTCAACAAATTGACACTTAAGCTGATGGTATTTCATTCATAGTGTAAAACGAATGTTTTGTATTTATATAAATTCGAACACATACATATCTATGTCAGCATATGTGTATGTGTGGCAACGGTTCTGATTTCTATAAGAGACTGATATGACTAAAGCATCAGTTAGCCGACTGTAAAAAAATGTAACAGCAACGTAGGAAACAGCTGATCGATATTTTTATATGGAAAATAGGTTACGTTACATTACATCTCCATATTTTATGTATGTTGTTCTCAGTGAAGCTTAACATATTATGTCAAGACTATTTAATACAATCTACTTATTGTCCCTTAGTGGATAGTATGTAAAAAAAATTATATAAAAAATATAGTTTAATTGGATGATGTAGTCCATTATATTTTTTGCATGAAAAAATTGTTTGCATGAAATGTCTATTTAGTTTATTTCATAAAAAAGACGATGTGTGGTCCATTATATTTTTTGCATGAAAAAATTTTTTGCATGAAATGGCCGTTTAATTTATTTCATAAAAAATTTATTTTTTTTTTCAATTTGGTGTTTTATTTTTTTGTTTTTGTGATATTTTCGGGTTTTGGCTTTTTTTAATTTGGTGTTTTTTTTTAGTTTTGGTGGTTTTTTTTCTCGTTTTAGCAATTTTTTTAGGTTTCTGGGACTTTTTCTTCATTTGGTGCTTTTTTAGTTTTGGTGCTTTTTTCTCGTTTTAACGATTTTTTTAAGTTTTAGGCGTTTATTTTTATTTTTTTGTGACTTTTTTAATTTTTGTGATTTTTTTCATATAAGCAATTTTTTACAGTTTGGTGATTTATTTTAGATTTTTTTACAATTTAATGCTTTTTTTCGTTTTGGTGATTTTTTTTCGGGTTTTGGCGATTTATTTTAATTTGGTGCTTTTTTAGCGTAAGTGCTTTTTTCTCCTTTTAGTGTTTTTCTAGGTTTTTGGCATTTTTGGTTTTGACGATTTTTTTAGGGGTTTGGCTATTTTTTTATGTTTGACAATTTAATAATTTTGGGATTTTTTTGTTTTACCGTTTTTGAAAATTTCAATAACTTGCCTCCTACAGTTTCCAAGATACAGCAAGTTGTCAAAATTACATAGTCATAATTACATAAACTGATAGAACACCCTTTAATTTTAATTTTTATAAAACTATAACTTTGTTCCCCACAATCGCAAAATTACAAAAATTAAACCATAATTAGATGAAAGGTTCCGAAGTTATGAAGATGCAAAAATTGCTTATTTTGAGACATACTCACTGACCACTGACCACTGACTCACTGAAGCACTTCCGATACAGCTAGAGATATGAAAAATTGGTACACAAGTAGATCTGGAACAGCGATGAACTAGAAAAGTCTGAAAACTCGAAAATTTTTACCAGGAGGCGGGGCTACGCCCATAACAATTAAACTTTGTGCTAGTGAGCTGAAATTTGGTACACAAGTAGAACTATGTAAGTAATCACGTAGAGAAATCTTAAAACCCGAAAAGTTTTACCAAGGGTCCAGGGCTAGGCCGAGAAGCTCAGAATTAAAAACACATATCTAAAGCGTTTAACTCAAGCGATTTTATTGAAATGGTACACATGTTACAATAATACAACGCTATGAATTTTTATAAAAAAAGTGGACGTTAATGCGCCCATACAATTTAAACCTCATATTTCATGTACTCCCGGTCAGCACATTTAAATGAACTATTTGTGTAACTACTATTATCCGTTCCCAACGAAACTGAACAGGAAAGATAAACACTAGCCAAAAAAATTTTTGGATTAAAAAAACTAGGCGGAAACACTCACATTAGAATAAAAAATAAAATAAAAAATTAAAACTTGCGCTAGTGAGCTGAAATTCGATAAACGAGTAGTTATAGATTAGAAAACTAGTAGAAAAAAATCTAAAAACTCTGAAATTTTACCAAGGTGGTAAATGGTGATAATACAAATCTAAGGCCTTCAACTGAAGCAATTTTATTAAAATTTGGCATACATGTTTCAATAATGCAAGGCTATAAATTTACGTTTAAAAAAGTGGGCGTTAACACGCCCATACATTTTAAGCCTACTATTTCACAAACATTTGAATATACTACATATTTATAAATTTATTACTATTCAACGAAACTCGACAAGAAAGATAACTACTGGCCAAAGAAAAACTTAAGATTGAAAAAGTGGGCTGTATCACGCCCATTAGAAAACAAAAATTTAAATTTGCACCGGTAAGTTGAAATTTGATAAAGAAGTGGTCTAGATTAGGAACTAGCTAAAAAAATCTGAAAACCTGAAAATTATAGCCAGAGGCGGGACTACGTCCACAAAGCTCAGGAATAAAAAACAAATCCAATTCGTTTAATTCAAGCGAGTTTATTGTAATTAGGTTCACGCGTTGCAATAATACAAAGTTATAAAGGTTCTTTAAACAAAATGGATGTTAAAATACCCAAAAAATTTGCCATCATGTATGTCAAGTTAGCAGATAATCTAGAAATTATATGAAACTCTTATGGTTACAAATTTAAATAATGCATAGCATATTGCAGTAATAGGTATTGTGCCAAAGAAGAACTTGGTCAAAGTTTTTATCTCACTTCTTTTAATGGCCGAAATTTTGGAAAAGAACTTGGCCTTTTTTCACATTTATATTCTTGTGAGGATATATGTATATTACATAAGATTTTAACATTTTTCGTTACTCGTTTTGGAGCAGCCTTTAATTTTAAACTTTCATATATTTGTTGTTGTAGTGACTCTACATACTATTTTACATACTCTGACCAAATTTCAGATCCGTAGCGCTGAGAAAATAGCCTTCTTCCTAAAGAAAAATGTTTAATTATAAGCAAAAAAGTTAAACTTTTCCAACCGTGGAAACGTTTTTGTAATTTGTTTAATTTTTTTTAATTTTCTTTTAAATTAGAAATACCAATTTTATTCATACTAAAGTATAAAATAAGTTAATTTTATAAAAAAAAGTAAGAGTGCTATATTCGGCTGTGCCGAATCTTATATACCCTTTACCAAAGTGCGTTTATGTAGTCTAGAGATACAAACATAAGCACAGAGATATGTATGTAGATTTTAATTTTGTGAAAAAATTCATAATTTTTGCGCTAATGCAATTTTTTATAAGTGACATCTCGGTATTTTTCGATTAAATATGTTTTTTTACATTAGCATTAAGTTGAATATCGATATTAGGAGTAAGTTTTATTATGAAGCGCAAATACTGAGATACGAGTTTGGTGCATTAAGAGTAATAATAATTCTTGATACTTGATGAATAAGTTACTCGTTTGTTGCACTTATAGCTAAACAAACAAAATAGTGCCGTTATATCAAAACTATCCAATAAAAACAATATTTAATATCCCACTTGACATGAGATTCGATCTAATGTTCGCTAAAGCTTCGAACTTCAAAAATAGTTTTAGTATTGTACCTCCATACCAAGTAAACTATGTAACTTTTTTATTTAATAATCTTTGATTTGGCAAACTTGTTAATTTCCTCAATTTAAACATCCGATTGGAAAAGGTATATATAGTGGTATTATGTAAACGTTTATTCCTTAAAAATTTTTTTTAATTTCTTGAGCATAAAGGAAAATATTCCTTAATTAATTTCATAGTTAGGACTGTAATTTAGATATAAATTTTATTTTCATCTCCATTTACTAAAAATAAATTCAGTAAAGTGCGACTCTTATTTGCGCACGAAAGATTCCGTAGTACTACTGTATGAACTTTAGCCTATATAAAATATAATTTTGGCATTTCTTTCGTTTTTGGGGTTTTTTCTGTTTCAAGCGTTTTTTTAATATAGTTTTTTTAGTTTTTCCGTTTTTTGCTTTTTTTTTAATTTATTTCTTTTGTAGTTTTGGTACTTTGTTTCGTTTTACAGATTTTTTAGGTTTTTGACACTTTTTTTAATTGGGCGATTCTATTCAGTTTTGGTGCTTTTTGCTCGTTTTAGCGATTTTTTTTAAGTTTTAACCGTTTTTTTTTTATTTAACTGTTGTTTGACATTTTGGTTTTTTAATTTTAATGATTTATATAAGTTCTTGATTTATTCCAATTTAGTGCTTTTTTGTTTTTGTGATTTTTTTCGGGTTTTGGTTTTTTTAATTTGGTGCATTTTTAGTTTTGGTGCTTTTTTCTCGTTTTAACAATTTTTTTAAGTGTTTGGCATTATTTTTAATTTTGTGCTTTTTTTAATTTTGGCGTTTTTTTATTTTGGCGATTTTTATTTCATACAGGCAATTTTTTTTTGGTTTTGGCGATTTATCCGGTTTTTGGCGTTTTTATTTCATTGTGGCAACGTTTTTAAACTTGACACTTTTTTTTCGTTATGGCATTTTTTTCGGTTTTTGGCGTTTTTTAATTTTGTCGATTTTTTTCGTTTTGTCGTTTTTTTATTATTGCAATTTTTTTTAATTAGGCAGTTTTTTAGTTATTCCGATTTTTTCGGTTCTTGGCTTTCTTTTAATTATTTAGATTTTTTTGGTTTTGGCGATATTTTTTTTTCATTTTGGCGATTTTTTTCGGTTTTTGGCAATTTTTTTTAATTTTGGATTTTTTAGATTTATCGTTTTTGAAAATTTCAAGAGTTTAACTCTTAGGGTTTCCAAGATATAGCAATTTGTCAAAATTACATAGTCAAAATTGCATTAACTGATGGACCACCCTTTAATTTAAATTTTTTTAGGTTTTGTTTTAATTGTTGTAGCCTATATAAAAATACACTAATTTTACAAATTTCAAGTGTCAATATACATATGTACATACAATTGTATGTATATTACATGGGATTTTAAAAGTTTTCGTCACTCGTTTTGGACCACCCTTTAGAATTTACCTATTATATATGTGTTGTTGTAGCGACCAAAGTTCTACATACTCTGTCCAAATTTTAGATCCGTAGCTCTTACCGTTCCTGAGGCAATAGCCTTCTTCTTAAAACATGAAATATGTTTAATTATTAGAAAAAAAGTTAAGGTTTTCCAACCCTGGAAACGTCTGTGTATTTGTGTGTGTGTATTTTTATATAGGCTACAACAATTAACACTAAAATTTAAAAAATTCAAATTAAAGGGTGGTCCATCAGTTAATGAAATTTTGACTATGTAATTTTGACAAATTGCTATATCTTGGAAACTGTAAGAGTTAAACTCTTGAAATTTAAAAAAACGGTCAAACTAAAAAATCCGAAAATTATAAAATCGCCAAAAATTAAACAAAAAACGCCAAAAACGAAAAAAATAGCCAAAATGAAAAAAATCGATTAAATTAAAAAAAAGCAAAAACCGAAAAAAATCGCCAAAACGAGAAAAACGTGCCAAAACTCAAAAAAAATTCCCACAATGACAAAAAACGCCAAAAACCGCAAAAATCGCCAAAACAAAAAAAGTGCTTATATGAAGAAAAATCGCAAAAAATTAAAAAAAATCGCCTAAATGAAAAAATTCGCCAAAATCAAAAGAAATCGCCAAAACAAAAATAAGTAGCAAAAATTAAAAAAAAAACGCCAAAAACCGAATAAAATCGCCAAAACTAAAAAAAATTGCCTATATGAAAAAAAATCGCCAAAATAAAAAAAATCGCCAAAATGAAAATAAATCGCCAAAATTAAAAAAAAAACGACAAAAACCGAAAAACATCGCGAAAACAATAAAAAATTGCCTATATGAAAAAAACCCCAAAAAAATAAAAAAATCGCATAAATGAAAAAAAATCGTCAAAATCCAAAAAAATCGCCAGAACGAAAAAAATCGCCAAAATTAAAAAAAACGCCAAAAACCGAAAAAAATCGGGAAAACCAAAAAAAATTGCCTACATGAAAAAAATAGCCAAAACTAAAAAAATCAGCAAAATCAAAAAAATCGCCAAAATTTAAAAAGCACCAAATTAAATTAATTAAATTAAATTTAGGAAGAAGGCTATTTCCTCAGGGACGGTAAGAGCTACGGGTCTGAAATTTGGACAGAGTATGTAGAACTTTGGTCGCTACAACAACACATATATAATAGGTAAATTCTAAAGGGTGGTCCAAAACGAGTGACGAAAACTTTTAAAATCCCATGTAATATACATACAATTGTATGTACATATGTATATTGACACTTGAAATTTGTAAAATTAGTGTATTTTTATATAAGCTACAACAATTAACACAAAACCTAAAAAAATTTAAATTAAAAGGTGGTCCATCAGTTACTGCAGTTTGAATATGAAATTTTGACAAATTGCTATATCTAGGAAACCGTAAGAGTTAAACACTTGAAATTTTCAAAAACGGTAAAACTAAATAATCCGAAAATTATTAAATCGCCAAAAATTTTAAAACATCGCCGAAACGAAAAAAATCGCCAAAATGAAAATAAATCGCCAAAATTAAAAAAAACCGCCAGAAACCGAAAAAAGTCCCCAAAAACAAAAAAAAATTGCCTATATGAAAAAAAATCGCCAAAAATTAAAACAAATCGCTTAAATTAAAAAAAAATCAGCAAAATCAAATAAATCGCGAAACGAAAAAAAATCGCCAAAATTAAAAATAAACGCCAAAAACCACAAAAATCGCCAAAACAAAAAAAAAATTGCTTGTATGAAAAAAGCGCCAAAAATTAAAAAAATCGTCTAAATGAAAAAAAATCGCCAAAATCAAAAAAATCGCCAAAAGGAATATAAATCGCCAATATTAAAAAAATCGCCAAAAACCGAAAAAATCGCCAAAACAAACAAAAATTGCCTATATGAAAAAATCAACAAATAAAAAAATCGCCTGAATGAAAAATAAATCGTTAAAATCAAAAAAATCGCCAGAACGAAAAAAAATCGCCAAAAATTAAAAAAAACGCCAAAAACCGAAAAAAATCGCCCAAAAGAGAAAAAAGTGCCGAAACTAAAAAGAGTGCCACAAAGAAATAACAACGCCAAAAACCAAAAAAAATTGCTAATCCAAAAAATATGGCCTATATGAAAAAAATCGCCAAAATTAAAAAAATTACCAAAATAAAATAAATCGCCAAAATTAAAAAAGCACCAAATTTAAAAATAATGCCAAAAACCTAAAAACGAGAAAAAAAGAATCAAAACTAAAAAAAAGCACCAAAATAAAAAAATCCAAAAAATCACAAAAAAGAAAAAAAAGCACTAAATTGGAAAAATTTAGCACGTAAATAAATCACTAAAATGAAAAAGCCAAAATGTCAAAAAGCCGTCAAAATAAAAAAACACCATAAACTTGAAAATAATCGCTAAAACGAGAAAAAAGCACCAAAACTAAAAAAAAATCGCCCAATTAAAAAATATGGCAAAAACCCAAAAAAAAATCTGTATTGAAAAACACTTAAAACCGAAAAATCCCCAAAAACGAAAGAAATCCCATAATTATATTTTATATAGGCTAAAGTTCATATAGTATTACTATGGAACCCTTCGTGCGCAAGTCAGAGTCGCACTTTACTGAATTTATTTTTAGTAAATGGAGATGGAAATAAAATGTATCGCTAAATTACAGTCCTAACTATAAAGTTAAATAAAGAATATGTTCTGTTTCATTTCCCTGAAACCGTACTTTTGAGCTCAAGAAATTCAAAAAAATTGCTTAGGAATAAACGTTCACATAACACCACTATATATACCTTTTCCAATGGGATGTTTAAATTGAGGAAATTAACAATTTTGCAAAATCAAAGATTATTAAATAAAAAAAGTTACATAGTTTACTTGGTATGGAGGTACAATACTAAAACTATTGTCGAAGTTCGAAGCTTTAGCGAACATTAGATCGAATCTCATGTCAAGTGGGATATTAAATATTGTTTTTATTGGATAGTTTTGATATAACAGCATTATTCGTTTGTTTAGCTATAAGTGCAACAAACGAGTAACTTATTGTTCAAGTATATAGATTTAAAATTACTCTTAATGCACCAAACTCGTATCTCAATAAATGCGCTTCATAATTAAACTTACTACTAATATATATATGTAATTGTAATCAATTCCTTAATATTTGCACATGAACTTTTATCCAAACACCGAAGTATAAAGAGACGAACCGTTTCTTTATTGCTCTCCTGAAAATTTTTATTTTTTTTAGAAAGTAAGGCATCGATATTCGACTTATTGCTAATATCAAAAAAAAAATATTTAAACGAAAAATACCGAGAGGTCACTTATAAAAAATTGCATTAGAGCAAAAATTATGAATTTTTTCACAAAATTAATATCTACATACATATATCTGTTCTTATGTTTGCATCTCTATACTACATAAGCGCACTTTGGTAAAGGGTATATAAGGTTCGGCACAGCCGATAGTAGCACTCTTACTTGTTAATGAGTGCGAAGGAGAGAGTATTACCGTTCTCATGTTTAAGAAAAAAAGACAAGTTTATTTTGAATCTGTGTGTATACCCATATACCCATACACATACAAACATATGTATATTGTACCTCAAATTTTTAACTAATCATAGTTTTATGTACATACATATATATATTTATGTATACATGTATGCATACATATGTACATATATGTATGTAGATTTATATTTTACTAAACATGTATTTACATAAGTATACATATATTAGATATGCATGTATTAATGTATACTATATATTTTGAGCGGTTTCACTGAAAGTTAGATATAAATATCGGTATCATAATGGCATTAATATCAGTTTGGTATTAGTTCTTAAAATGAAAACTACTAAAATTTATTTCGTCATCCTTCTAAGCAGTTTCCTAGAAGTTAAAGCCGATTACATAACGAGTGGAGGGTACTTTAACCTTGCGGAATTTGACCACCTTATACAAGATACGAAAAAAACTTATCTCAGTTTCACTGTTGGTGCAATTAAATCGGCAATAAACTCAGAGTCTATAAATGACTTTGCTGAAGTATTAAAAACATTGCCTGAAAAATTAAATGAGGGGATGATTGGTGATATTTTGCAGAAAACAATAAACGCATACATGTCCAAGCCTGAATTACTAGTAGAAGTTGATAAACTATGGTCGATTAGAAAACTAGAATTCGTAAAACTTTTTGAAATAATGATACAAGCCGAAGTGGATCTGTACAAAAAATATAAAAAACATAATCGTATTGCCAAAGTAATAAGTAGAATTTTAGAGAATCACTTATATCAGGACATTGGTGATTCACTAAAAACCCAAATTGAAAATACGATAGATCAGTTGCCTGATTCTTTGGGATGCTTGCTCTATACTAATCCCGTTTGCCTTTCAAATGCGGAATATTCAACTTTTCTTTACACTGCCGAATTACAAAATGAAAAAAGTAAAACAAAAATGGACAAAATTTGGCTTTGGCATGACACGAACACTTTGGACGACACAAGCAGCATCGCTATCGAACTTTTACATAGCTATACATATTCTGATGGACTAAATATTGCAATCAAAGGTACCAGATACAAAATTTATTACTACATGGACATTAACAATAACAAGCTATTTGGTTCGAATTATGGTGGTTTCCCTCCAAATTCCAATTGGACAGTGATATATGTCGACAAAGGTTTTGTTGCAATTGCTCAAAATGATTATTTCATGTGCGCCGAGGATAAAGTAGATTCGCAGAGGCGTGCCATTGGTTTCACGATGGAATATAAAAAATTGGAGAACTACTCCAAAAAATGCCTTTGGAAGTTCGGAAAATGTCCTTATGATACGACTAGAAAACCACAACTTACGCATCGACATGGATAATGCTGTTCTCGTTTTTAATGGATGTTTCCTGGTTGGTATATTTTATAATGTATTTAGGCATGTAGTTTTTTACTCTGATTATATCATGAATCAACTATTTGTTAATTTCAAAAGTTTCCAAATATATTAATTTTATAAAGCTTTTTAGCAACTAATTTTGTCTTAATATAACAAAGAATAAAAAATTTTATTTAAAAAATGTGTTACCTAGTTGCTTGGGAGTGAGCCTGGCCAAGTCCCGGTCAATGCACGCAGTGCGTATATTTACTGGAAGCTATTCGTCGTGCTTTTACCGTCACCCGCCCCCGTTTAACTTTTTTCCCCGCCGTAATAAAATTTTTGAATTCATAACTAATATTAATTTATGTCACTTCGTACGCGAATTTTGAAAGTTTTAGAACAAAAGGCTCAGGAGATATATGGTAGTGCAAAAAGTGCATATTTTAAGACTTACTCACTGACTCACTGATCACTCATCAAATTGATAAAGCACTTCCCCTATAGCTAGAGAGCTTAAATTTGGAACACCAGTAGAAATAATTGATTAATCACCTAGAAAAATCTAACAGCCCGAAAACTTTAACCACGGGTGCGAGGCTACGCCCATAAAGCTCAGAATTAAAACAACATATCTAAGGCGTTTAACTCAAGCGATTTTATTGAAATTTGGCATAATACAAGTCTATACATTTTTGTTGAAAGAAATTGGCTTTTTCGTCTTCCCTGTGCATAACGATCCAGAATATACATATATACTTTATCGTTCGCTTATTAATATTGTGGAATTTTTTTAGAGAGTCATCTTGCTTGCTATATAAAAAAAACAAGTAAGAGTGTTATATTCGGCTGTGCCGAATCTTATATACCCTTTACCAAAGTGCGTTTATGTAGTATAGAGATATATACATAAGCACAGAGATATGTATGTAGATATTAATTTTGTGAAAAAATTCATAATTTTTGCTCTAATGCAATTTTTAATAAGTGACATCTCGGTATTTTTCGATTAAATAAGTTTTTTTATATATATAAAAAATACAAGTTTTCAGGAGAGCAAAAAAGAAACGGTTCGTCTCTTTATACTTCGGTGTTTGGATAAAAGTTCATGTGCAACTATTAAGGAATTGATTACATCTATATATATTAGTAGTAAGTTTAATTATGAAGCGCATTTATTGAGATACGAGTTTGGTGCATTAAGAGTAATTTTAAATCTATATACTTGAACAATAAGTTACTCGTTTGTTGCACTTACAGCTAAACAAACGAATAATGCCGTTATATCAAAACTATCCAATAAAAACAATATTTAATATCCCACTTGACATGAGATTCGATCTAATGTTCGCTAAAGCTTCGAACTTCGACAATAGTTTTAGTATTGTACCTACATACTAAGTAAACTATGTAACTTTTTTCATTTAATAATCTTTGATTTTCAAAAATTGTTAATTTCCTCAATTTAAGCATCCGATTGGAAAAGGTATATATTGTGGTATTATGTAATCGTTTATTCCTAAACAATTTTTTTGAATTTCTTGAGCTCAAAGGAACGGTTTCGGGGAAATGAAACAAAACATGGTATTTATTTAACTTTATAGTTAGGACTGTAATTTAGCGATACATTTTATTTCCATCTCCATTTACTAAAAATAAATTCAGTAAAGTGCGACTCTGACTTGCGCACGAAGGGTTCCGTAGTAATACTATATGAACTGTAGCCTATATAAAATATAATTTTGGCATTTCTTTCGTTTATGGGGCTTTTTCGGTTTTAAGCGTTTTCAATAGGGGTTTCTTTAGTTTTGCCGTTTTTTGCGTTTTGACTTTTTTTAATTTGGTGCTTTTTTGGTTTACAGATTTTTTTATTGGCTTTTGCCATTTTTTTTAATTGGGCGTTTTTTTCGTTTTGGTGCTTTTTTTCTCGTTTTAGCGATTTTTTAGGTTTTTGAAATAATTTTTGATTTGGTGCTTTTAAATTTTGGATTTTTATTTTATTTTGGTGATTTTTTGAATTTTGGTGATTTTTTTCATTTAAAGAATTTTTTTTGGTTTTGGCGATTTTTTCGGGTTTTGGCGTTTTTTTTTCATTTTTTGCGATTTTTTTCGTTCTGGCGATTTTTTTTTATTTTTTGGCGCTATTTTTTCATATAGGCAATTTTTGTTTTGTTTTGCCGATTTTTTCGGTTTTTGGCGTTTTTATTTCTTTGTGGCAATATTTTTGTTTTGACACTTTTTTCTCGTTTTGGCGGTTTTTTTCATATTGGCAATTTTTTGTCGTTTGGTAATTTTTTTGATTTTGCTGATTTTTTTAATTTTTGGCGATTTTTTTTTTTCATATAGGCAATTTTTTTTGGCGATTTTTTTTCATACAGGGAATTTTTTTTTGGTTTTGGCGATTTTTTTTTCGGTTTTTGGCGTTTTTTTTAATTTTTGGCGATTTATTTTCGTTTTTTCCGATTTTTTTTGATTTAGGCGATTTTTTTTCATTAAGGCGATTTTTTTTTAATTTTTGGCGCTTTTTGTTCATATTAGAATTTTTATTTTTGTTTTGGCGATTTTTGCGGACTTTTGTCATTGTGGGCATTTTTTTTGTTTAAACACTTTTTTCTCGTTTTGGCGAATTTTTTCCTATTTTTGGCGTTTTTTTTAATTTTGGCGATTTTTTTCGCTACGGCGATTTTTTTGATTTTGCCGATTTTTTTTTATATAAGCGATTTTTTTAATTTTTTGCAATTTTTTCATATAGGCAATTATTTCGGTTTTTGGCGTTTTTTTAATTTTGGCGATTTATGTTCGTTTTGGCGATTTTGGCGATTTTTTTTTCATTTAGACGATTTTTTTTTAATTTTTGGCGATTTCTGTTCATATAAGCATTTATTTTTTGTTTTGACACGTTTTTCTCGTTTTGGCGATTTTTTTCGGTTTTTGGCGTTTTGTTTTTAATTTTAGCGATTTTTTCATATTGGCGATTTTTTTCGTTTTGGCGATTTTTTAAAATTTTTGCCGGTCTTATTTTCGGATTTTTTAGTTTGACCGTTTTTCAAAATTTCAAGAGTTTAACTCTTAGTGTCCAAGATATAGCAATTCGTCAAAATTACATAGTCAAAATTTCATTAACTGATGGACCACCCTTTAATTTAAATTTTTTTAATTTTAGTGCTAATTGTCGTAGCCTATATAAAAATACACTAATTTTACAAATTTCAAGTATCATTATACATATGTACATACAATTGTATGTATATTACATGGGATTTTAAAAGTTTTCGTTGCTCATTTTGGAACACCCTTTAATTTTTAGCTTTTATATATTTTTTGTTGTAGCGACCGAAGTTGTTCTACACTGTTCAAATTTCAGACCCGTAGCTTTTACCGTTCCTGAGAAAATAGCCTTCTTCCTAAAACATGAAATATGTTTAATTATTAGAAAAAAAGTTAAAGTTGTCCAACCCTGAAAACGTTTTTTTAATTTGTTAAATTTAAATTTTTTTGTTAATTATAAATACCAATTTTATTCATACCGAAGTATAATATAAGTTCATTTAATAAAAAAGTAATAAAAACTAGTTTTCGGTAGTTATTTTCTATGGGAAAATTGAGTTTGATTTTTCCAGCTCTGAAACCGTGATTTTCAATAGCAAAATTTTTCGGAAAATTTCTGACACACCAGTCCAAGAATGAAGTCTCTAGCTTTTCTGGGAGCTTGGGAAAACCGACTTCACGTACAGACAGACGGACAAACGGACAGACGGACATCGCTTGTTCGTCTTCCCTATGCATAAGAATCCAGAATATATATACTATATGTGTAGAATTGAATAGAATATTGTAGAAAATAGAATAGAATATTGTAGAAATTATAAACGGAATGACAAACCTATATATGCCCTTTTACCATTTTTTGGTAAAGGGTATAAAAAATGATCGAACAAAACATCATTGTTGCTTTAAGAGAGATTTAGGAAATTTAATAAGCTTTTTAATACATGTAATAAGGTTAAAATTTGTTAAGAACTGCATGAGTTAGGGGGCAAATTACTAAGGCAAGACTTTTTAATTTTTTGCTAAATGGCATTTTTGTTAAAAAAAACAAAAAAAGATTTGATTCGGTTCATCAATATTTGAGTGTTATATAAAAAAATTCTAGTTTTTTAGAGAAGATGAAGAAAATCAATGTTCATCAAGGAATTTCGAAAAAAGTATAAAAAGTGAGACGGTCTTTTATATACGCATGAAATTAGAGCCAAATTGCCAAATAATTTTTAAATTAATATAAAGTTTTTTATTCAGCATTAAGAATATGTTTCTAAAAATTATGGGGAATCCATACACGTTAAAACATAATTTAACTACAATAATCCTGATTTGGAGGAACTAACAACTGAGGGAAGCAAATTATTGCTTTCTTAATAACGAAAGCTTCGAAAAATGCTTCTGAAAAGCAGTAGTGTATAGCGGGCTCTCTAAAAAGGTGGAAAAAGTAAAAAAAATTGTAAACCAGTAACTTTTGCATCTCAGTACAAAAAATCTACACATTATTACTTCTGTGAAACGATTCAGTAAGGCACAAAATGCATGGCTTTTTAGAAGCTGAATGTATTGCTTCTAGCTGGCTTACAAACACTTTTATGCAAAGCGGTAATTTTTGCTGGGATGGTGAAATTGAAGAAATAGAACGAAGTATTAAAAATTTAAGGATACATAAATGGAAAAACTCGCTCAGACCTGATCAATTTTGGATTGAAGTTTATAATTATTATATTATTATTAAATTCTACTAATGATAATCCATTTCTGAAATTGTCAATATTTGCTCCAGGACTATTAACATTGCCATGTTCAACTGCTGAGGTGGAAAGAACTTTAAGCGCTAATAAATATTTTAAAAGTAAGTTAAAAAGAGAATATAAATTTTTAATTCATCAAACTATTTAATTCATATACAATACTGTTTAAAAAGAAAAGACTTATGTTATTCAGAATGTAACAAACATCATGTAAAAATTAATTCAAATGAAACACCTAAAAAATCAAATCGTTTTATTAAAACAGTTTTATGGCCAGAGGAAAAAGATGAAATGACTTTTTCCTTAAAGTGGTCTAAGTCATGTGCATTTTTGCTTCGAAATATCAAATAAATCTTTGAAAAACTTCAATAAATATTTAAAAAATATTTAATAAATTTATATAACTCCAGACTAGTGCAAGTGTAAAATAAAATGCTGGACAATATAAAAATAATTTTTAATTTGTTTAAATATAATCTACTAAATATCTCGAGCCGAGAAATATATGACTTAGACCACTTTCATAATTAAGAGCACAATTATATATTAATATATGTAAATATGTACATATGACTTTCTGTTAAAGAATTTATGTATATATGCACATCCATACATTAATAGTTTTTGTGAGTTAATTGGATCATACATACATATTTATGCACACACATATATAAATATATATATATATATATATATATATATATATATATATATATATATATATATATATATATATATATATATATATATATGTATATACCTATAAACAAAAATACATGTAAATATATAATAAGGTGTACTCTGAACTCTGCAATTTGAACCAAAGAAAATTATATGCTATGCTAATTGCACGCAGAATTCATTTCATTTCGATTCGAGTTTCAATGTGACACTGCTAACAAATTGAGGGACTCGATATCGACCTAAATCCCTATATACGGAATGATTTAATTTAGGCAGTTATATAAAAGAGTACAAATAAAATTTGAATTGAAATCTTTATCCTGTAAATAAAATTACGTTGTTTCTGAAATTAAGTTTTAATGATTGTATAAGCTTACGAGTAATACTTTATTTTTCCAAAATTATTAAATCAAATAGTCCATTACAATTGCTTAATTTGTTGTTGTCCAGAAATTAAACTATTTTCCTACTCATATTCTATTTATAACTAAGCAAAATCAAAATATGGCTTTATTGCATTTAGTGCTTTTTTATGAAGGCACAGTGCTTTTTGCTCTAAAAAAGTTGGTATCACTGTTCGAGTGGCATGTTTTTATGAATATAAACACATACATATGTTTATATCTCCATAGGTATATACATATATATTTGTATGTAATTTCTCGACCTTATTTTTAATATCAATTAATGTAGTTTTATAGATATTGTATCTATTCAGGCTTTCAGGGTCATTCAACTTCTTCAAAATGTAAATAAAAGACGTTTCCTATTTGATTCTTAATGTATCCGACGTTTCGTTGGGATTTTCCAACATCTTCAGGGATAATTATTTTTATTGAAATATATTTTATCTTTTATTGCAATTTACTTTTAAGTTTTTAGGATGTATTTTAAAGACACATAACATGTACAACATAAAAAAAACTAAAACTAAACTAAAAACTTAAATACATCCTAAAAACTTAAATTACACTAATTCCAACTGTGATATTCGAAGTTAAGAAAAGGCTGTGATATTTTATTTATATTTGCAATTATTTTTTACGTTATGTGTTTTATGTTGTAGATGTTATGTCTCTTTAAAATACATCCTAAAAACTTAAAAAGTAAATTGGAATAAAAGATAAAATATATTTCAATAAAAATAATTATCCCTGAAGATGTTGTAAAATCCCAACGAAACGTCGGATACATTAAGAATCAAATAGAAAACGTCTTTTATTTACATTTTGAAGAAGTTGAATGACCTTGAAAGCCTGAATAGATACAATATCTATAAAACTACATTAATATATACATATATATATATGCCTGTGTGGTTTTCATTGGAAATATGTATGTACCCTGCAGATAAAACTATTAGTATGTTGTCAGAAACATATTAGTTGCTTTTGAATTCAGACTGGTTGCACATCTGTTTTTTTTCATACAACGAACTATCGACTTTTACATTGGGTTGTCATAGGAGCACAACTAGTTGTTTTGTGTAGAGTTGCATACTACTTGAAGGACTAGGGTACATACATATTTAAAATGAAAACCACACAAACAACAACTGTAATGAATGCAGCCAACTTTATTGTCGCTTACTCCACTTATTGATATAAAATCAATTATTATTATTATTTTTTTTTGTTTACTTGATGTTGCTAAGATCAATAAACTTCATGTGTTACATTGTATGTTGCTGAAATTTATAAATTTTTGTATTGTATTCTATTGAGCAATGAAATGTTGCTTAGATCAACATTTCATTTTCTTTGCATTCTTAAGGACGGGGCACAATGAATCCGTCATACATTAAACTTGTATTACCCTTGTTGCTAATTTTTTGAGTAGTTACGTTTTGGAACAGTCCTATACTACTTATAAAAAGACAGAACTAAGAAGCTTGATGAAATATCGGCTGCACTCAGTGCTGCCACAACCAAAAAATTTTTACAACCAAAATTCGCTTTAAAAGTTACCAAATGAGAAAAAATATAACCAAATTTCAATATGTAGTATTTTTATTAAATAACATCCCAGCAAAAAAGACACTCCAAAAAAGTAATGAAAATGTAGAGTTTGCGATCTGGAAGTAGTGAAAATTTCGATCCATTCTAATGATTTTTACATAGGGTTGGCATTGCAAGAAGTTCTCTTTTTCGATGCCTGGTCACTGAATTGGAAGCGATATTAATAAAAATTCCCTTTTTTGTGTTCTATGATAATATTTTTATCTAGGAAAAATTGTAAATAGTAACCTATTTTAATAATTCGTTTCATTTTATACGAATTTAATCCCGAAAGAGTGTTTTCATGTAAATTTAAGCAAATAACTTTTAAATTTTAGACTAAAATTAGTTCATAAATTTCTTTAAATAAATAATTTTTTTTTTAAATTCTGTTATAAGGTTTTGTATGACTAAAACAAGCTTCTACATTTGAATTTGAAGCAAATATCGTCTAGTTTTCAACTTGGAATTTTCTGAGGGTTACGCACTTTTCTTGAGAAGGAGGCGATGCGGGCGGACAAAAGTGGTCACCTTTTATGGACCACATAGTACTCTAAAAACGTGTTTGCTCAGAATTACTGGAAGTTCGAGTTTGTAGGAGATTTTCGAAAAACTTTAAATTTGTCCAACTAATTAAGATTTTCCAAGATGGAAAGGAAGGAGGCAAATACGAGCGGACAAAAGCGGTCATCTCCTATGGACCACATAGTGCTCTGTAGTACAGAGTTGCGACCATTTAGTTAAATTAAAAGTTGTTGACAGTGTTGTAAAAAAAAGTATTGTAAACAAGTGAGTAGCAATCAAGGCGAATTCATAACAGGTGGCTGCACTAGCGATTTTAGTCACAGCTGTTTTATTTTCAGTTGCCTTGGTAGCAATACTAAAAATTTAAGAACATAAAAGCTTAAAAAGTATAACATAAAAAATATGCACATGTGCACCATTCTTTTGGCAAACAAAAATAACCAAAATGAGAAAAATATTCACATCTCCACATTAAAGAAAAAAATAACCACTTTTGGTTAGAAATAACCAAAAACGGCAGCCCTGGCTGCACTTCTCTACAAGCGACGCGCTGTCTCTCTCTCTCTTTTGTTTGTCATGTAAACAACATGAAAAAAAAAGAATTTTTATAAACTAGTATAACAGCAACTAGTCCTTCAAGTAGTATGCAACTCTACACAAAACAACTAGTTGTGCTCCTATGACAACCCAATGTAAAAGTCAATAGTTCGTTGTATGAAAAAAAACAGATGTGCAGCCAGTCTGAATTCAAAAGCAACTAGTATGTTTCTGACAACATACTAATAGTTTTATCTGCAGGGTACATACATATTTCCAATGAAAACTACATAAACAACAACTGTAATGAATGCAGCCAACTTTATTGTCGCTTACTCCACTTATTGATTTTATTGCTTATTATTTTTTTGTTTACTTGATGTTGCTAAGATCAATAAACTTCATGTGTTACATTGTATGTTGCTGAAATTCATAAATTTTTGTATTGTATTGTGTTGAGCAATGAAATGTTTCTTAGATCAACATTTCATTTTCTTTGCATTCTTAAGGACGGGGCACAATGAATCCGTCATACCATAAACTTCGCCTTCTACAACTGACATTAACGCAACGACGGAGAAGGTTGGCACAATGGCTACTTTATTGACGGAAGTACTTAAACAGCTTCAATAGGTTGATTCTTCATTTTCTTTATTAAATTAAATTTTTTTTATTCATTTCGTTTATTTCCTTTGTTTAATTTTGCTGCCACAAAACACAAAAGTTTAAATCAGAACATACAAAAAAACCAACCAATATCTATCAAACTACTTAACGTACGCAAAAAAATAAAAGTTGACTAAATTTTGCATTTTGCGTTGACGGACACGTACTAAATGTAACAGACCTCATAAGAAACCACATATTTCAACTTAACGTATGACGGATTCATTGCGCCCCGGCTCTTAAGAACAATTCGATTTTATTGATATTTTTGGTTTTTTATAATTTTGACTGTCATCGACTAACTTTTACGTCGTACGGTTGACTTCTTGAATCCTCATTGAGTGTATTTCTTGTCTCTTATTCTGTTCATTTATAACTCACTATTAAATACAGTGAAACTAATAATTTTTCGTACCTATAGTGTAGTTAAAGCAAATTACGGTTAAAAGTTAGTGCAGATGTGGAATCCCCCTTATTTAGGGGACAACCGTTTTGCAGCGTAAGCGAACGGGCCCCATCCAAAAAAAGAAACGGACAGACCAAAATAAACTGTGGCATGAAGGCCTGATTTTGACATATTTAACTTTTGGAAAGTTATATTCTTGTACGAAAATTTACAGTTGTGGAAGGACACTTTATGAGTATACCTGACTCTATCTCATCCGGTGTGTCACAGGGGAGTATACTGGGGCCATTTTTATATTTGAATTATACTTGTGATATGCCTGTGAGAAGTAGTATCCACACTTCTACATTTGTCGACGATACCGCATGCCCTAATAAGCACGAAAACCCTGATGAGGCATCCCGAAAACTCCAGGAACACATTAGCCAGATGTAACTATGGTTAAACTTATGGAGAATTAAGGTAAATGAACAAAAGTGTGTTCAAGTAACATTTACCTTGCGAAGAGATACTTGTTCCCCCATTCGGATTAATAATCAAGTTGTTCCTCAACATTCACATGTGAAATATCTTGGTATACACCTCGATCGACGGCTTACATGGAAACATTACATTGACTATAAGTTAACTCAAATGAAACTAAAATTAACTCAGGTACATTGGCTGATTGGCAGAAATTCAACACTTAGCCTAGACAGCAAACTTTTAATATACAAGTCGCTTTTAAAGCCAATATGGTGTTACGGTATCCAGTTATGCGGCACTGCTTCTGCTACCAATGTAGAGAGAATTCAACGAAGACAAAACAAAATTTTACGGTTAAAAACATCTGCTCTATGTACCAAACACGAACTTGGTCAACATTTTTATATCACTACTTTTGATGGCCGAAATTTTGGAAAAGAACTTGGCCTTTTTTTACATTTATGTTTTTGTGAGGATCTGACTACTTTTTGGAAGGGTTTCTTAATAAAGCTTTTTAAACTTTAAATTTCTAGTTTGTTATAGTTCTATTCATAATGTCTGCGCCAGTTCAAAAGGGCAGAGTTACATAAAATTATGGGTTATAAGGTGATATGTACATATATATAGTGTAAATTATAGTGGGAGTGACCCCACCTATTTATCTAAAGTCTGCTCAGACGAAGTACTTTTAAAAAAGCAAAATGAAATGCTAGCATGAGTGAAATGTGCATGCAGGGTTTCAATACAATCGCTTGTGTCTTAAATTTATCTAGTTGGTAACTTACCTAAGCCAATTTTATTTTTGAAAAAATTTCAGCTTTCAGATTTTTCCTGTTCGTGTTAATTCTCAATGTTGAGCTTAAAGTGCGTGTCTATGCTCCCTAATTAAAACTTCTAGGATTTTAAATCTTTCTTGTTGTTGTCTAACTTAGATTTATTTGCGTATCGTATTGTACCCTCTTTAAGATGGTAGCTTTTAGTTAAAGCTTCAGTTAAAAGCTTCACTACAAAATTATCGTGGGCTCTGCAACTCCTGGTTTAAATATTTGGGTTTGTAGATTATTCTATTTGGTTTCTCATCTTGACCTACTTGCGTCTCAAATTTCAGCTCTCTAGCGCAATTTAATTACTTAATTTTTTTATAATATTTAAATAAATAGGCAGCTGATCCGAAGTACATGAAATAGGAGGTTTAAATTGTATGGGCGTGCTAACACCCACTTTTTTCAACGTAATCTTAAAACTTTGCATTATTTTAACATTTGTGCCAAATTTCAATAAAATCGCTTGAGTTTGCCGCCTTAGATTGTTTTTTTTAATTTCTGAGCCTTATGGGTGCAGCCCCCCTCTCCATAATTGGTAAAATTTTTGGGTTTTCAGATTTTTCTAGTAATTTGCTAATCTATTAATACTCGTTTGTCAAATTTCAGATCACTAGCGCAAATTTTTATTGTCTGTTTTTATGGGCGTGTTCCCGCCTACTTTTTTTATTCTAATGTTTTCTTTGGCTAGTGTTTATTTTCCTGTTTAGTTTCGTTGAAAACCGATAATATTAATTACATAAATAAAACATTTAAATGTGCTGACGGGAAGTGCATGAAATAGGAGTTTTAAACTGTGTGGGGGTGTTACCGCCCACTTTTTTAACAAAAATGTATAGCCTTGTATTATGGTAACATGTGTGCCAAATTTCAATAAAATCGCTTGAGTTAAACGCCTTAGATATGTGTTTTTAATTCTGAGCCTTATGAGCGTAGCCCCGGACCCTTGGTAAAAATTTTCGGGTTTTCAGATTTTTCTAGGTGATTACTCACAAAGTTGTACTTGTACACCAGATTCCATCTCCTTAGCGCAGATTTTAATTTTTATGGGCGTAGCCATGCTCCCCTGGTGAAAATTTTAGGGCTTGTAAAATTTTCTAGTTCATCGCTCACCTAGATCTACTTGTGTACCAAATTTCAGATCTCTAGCTATAGCGGAAGTGCTTTTTCAATGTGATGATTGTGTCAGTGGTCAGTGGTCATTGAGTATGTCTTAAAATAAAATATATTCATATCGAATATAAATTATTTGCTGGGTTTTGTATGAGTTTCAAAGCCTACTAAACTTATTTTGTCTTTGTGATTTTCAAAAATATTATTATTTTATGAATTCTCATATAGTTTTTGAAAGTCTGTGCATAAAGTAAGAAGTTAGTGACTGTTCAAAATTTGTGGTTGAAGTCTACTGATGATTTGGTTCAAGCGCCAATGAAATACGTATATAGACCACGCTGAACCACCAGCAAATAAATTTCAAATTAAAATATAATTATGACAATATGTCGAATAATAAATTTCTTAAATGTTAAAATATGCACTTTTTGCAACTCCATATCTCAGAAACCTTTTGTTCTAAAATTAAAATTAAACTTCGCATATGAGGTAACAAGGATTTATTCTAATTATGAATTAAATTTTAGAATTATCAGGGGGGTAAAAGCAGCTGGAATGGCTTCCTGTAAGTATACACACTGCGTTCATTGGCCGGAACTTGGCCTGGCGCACTGCACTGCCGTGCGCCTAGATGTTCGTAGATGAAGAATAATTTACTCACTATTTTAACAGCATGGATTTAAATATAATACAGTGGAATTTAAACTGTCTTATAAATAATTACAACGAACTACACTTTATTATTAACCAATTTAATCCGGACATTATTTTCTTACAAGAGACTCTCATCCCAATTAGTCAAAACAACATAATCTTTCCTAAGCAATACAATGACTACTTCCATAACTTAGCTGATAACACATCAGCAAAGCAAGGAATTGGCATCCAAGTCAAAAAAATATACCGCATAGCCTTATATATATTAATAATGACATAGCCACTATTGTCATACAAATCAATAATGGTATAAAACTTAGTGTAGCGGGCCTGTATATTCCCCAACAAAACTTTTCTGAACGTAATTTGAAAACTGTAATTAAAAATTTAAGCTGTCCATTTTTAATCACCGGCGACTTCAACTCCCATAGCCCAATTTGGGGTTCAATAAACTCAAATAACCGTGGAGTAACAATGGATAATTTTGTTCTCAACGAAGGTCTCATCGTGTTAATTAATGGATATCCCACCCATCTGTCTACGCACAACACTTTTTCTCATATAGATATCTCGATATGTTCCTCCCAAATGGCGCCCCGTTGCTCCTGGAAAACTCTGTCGAATCTCTATAGCAGTGACCACTACCCTACCCTATCTTAATAACAGTAAAAAAATAACGTCGATCACTAAAAAAAAATTTTCCACCCAAATTTAAAACCGATTGCGCCAACTGGCCATTATTTAAACAAAAATTCAAAGAAAATCTCTCTAAAGCCAAAATCAGCGATAACATAAATCAACAAGCTGCAATATTAATTAAATGCATTAGATCGGCAGCCAATATCAGTATTCCCCAAACACGGCAAATATCTTTTAAGCGCCAAAAATTTCTTGGAACTCAAAACTTGAAACTCTACGCAGTGAAAAACAAAGTCTGTGGCACAAATTTAAGCGCATTAGAAACGATTATAATCTTCTGCAGTACAAAAAACATAATGACTTATTTAGGAGAGCTGTTAAAGAAAGCAAAGCAGCGTATATACAATAGCCGACCGCCAACATTACCCCCAACTCCTCAACTCAGCAAATTTGGAGTGATATCAAACGTTTATCAGGCTCAAAAAATGCAAACATAATTAACACTATACTATCTGGATCGATTTACATCACATATTCTGGTGAAATTTCAAACTGTTTTGCAAAACATTGGTCTGCACAATCAGATGACAGAAATTTTTCGTCAGTCTTTTGTCATAACAAAGCAAGTTATTCATATCAATCTTACAGCCAACAGAACTACAATAAATATGCCAAAAGTATTGAAAATCCAATCAACATCGTTGAATTAGAAGACGCTATGCATTCAGCAAAAGGAAAAACACCTGGCGAAGATCGTATCTCATATGCAATATTAGAAAACCCATGTATTTCATCTAAAAGACATATGATTTTGGTATATAATAATATATTCAAATACAGTATTTTTCCGCAAGCATATAAAACAGCCGTAGTTATCCCCATACCAAAACCTAATAAACCTAATAAACCTCACAGTTTCTGGATACAGACCAATCTCCCTCCTTTCTTGTCTCAGCAAAATTCTGGAAAAAATCATCGCTAGACGACTAATGTGGTTCATTAAATCAAATAACTTTCTTACGCCCAACCAAGTTGCATTTATGAAAAAGCAAGGAAACGACGATGTCCTCCTTTACCTACAATATTTCATAGCTAATGTTGTGTCTGGAAGAAATCATGTCAGTATATTATCGACTGACTTTGAAATAGCTTTTGATAGAATTGGCGTCCACATCATGAGTGGAAAATTCTTAAAAATATGTTTTTAATAATAAATTTGTTTTACAGAACCGTAAGTTTAAAGCTAGAATCAACGGTACTCTCTCTAAATCCGCTCCACTAAATAATGGCATACCTCAGGGATCACCACTCTCTGTCGTATTATTTATTATTGCGTTTAATGAATTTAGTAAAACCATATCCATCATATATAAACACATAGAGCATGCAATTTATGCGGATGACGCAGTTATTTTTACAAACCTCAGCGATAAGAATAAAGTGAAGAAGATTTTCGAAGATATTTTAAAACAAATAGACGAATGGAGCTTAAAGTCCGGAGCAAAACTCTCTGTTGATATACATCACATCAGCAAAAAATACAACTGCGCTATGCCTAACGTTGAATACAACAATGCTAAAATTAAACGTGTAAATAATTTGCGAATCCTTGGTGTAGTTTTCGATAAAGGTTTTACCTTTAAGAAACATTGTCTTCAACTGCGAAAAGCCTTAAACTTTAGGCTAAATATTGTGAAATATCTAACATCAAAAAAATTCAGAATTCATACTTCCACTATGATTAGCATAACTAGATCTATCATGCTCTCAAAAATTGATTACGGTATCCCCACATACGGATGGTCTGCACATTCACACATCAAATTAATACAATCACCATACCATGCCACGTACGCCGAAGCATTGGAGCCTTTCCAACTAGCCCCACCAAAAATCTTTTGACAGAAGCCGGTATGCCTTCGATCACTGATCGGACTATACAACTAACATACAAACTTATCTCCAAACTATTCGTTTGTCGCAACAGAATATTGTTTCAAGAAGTCAAAAAAAATATCAATGGAACTAGAATACCCAGACTACAATCATCCATCAGAAGATGCATCGACTTCTCCAAACAACTTAACCTTCAACTTCGTCCTAGGCTTATGACCCATCATTCAGAACCACCGTGGCAAATAAACGAAGATTCGTCTATTTTATCGTTGGCAGAGCTGCCTCAAACGAATCAAACGAATCAAAGTCATGTGGGTACCCTCACATGTAGGCATCATAGGCAATAAATTCGCGGACTCAGCTGCTGAAGAAGCAAAGCAACGACCATTGAAAATATATTCGACATGGGAGACTCGTGATATTCTTAATACCATTGATATTGCTCTCACGTCCACAAAAGCATAAAAAAGGTCTAATTACCAGCATAGTTACAAACGCATCAACCCAATTGGAGAACCACCACTATACCCCAAAAACTGTTCCACGAGTGAAATTAGATTATTCGTTCGCCTTAGAATCGACCATTGCAAACTATATCATCAACACATTCTTGATAGAACTCATGCTCCTGTTTGTCCCACCACCTAACTACAATTCATCCAGAATACGCATTTTCGGATTGTATACGCCAACTGATCTCCTTAGACACACATGTGATAAAAATATTAAATTAATGTACAAATTCATAACTACAAATTGTTTACAAAACCGTATTTAAATGTACAAATATAAATATTTTCCAACTATAGAGTCGAAAGCCTTAGGTGCTAACCCCCTTATGCACAAACATATTTTACTATAGCTTTAAAGTTCATATTAGTTGACAAGCACTTTAAGGCTAACATTGCTTTGTTAAGAAATTGTATTCAAAACACAACTTTAAATATTTTGTTATTTAATAATAAATACTGCTAACACCACCGTGTTCAACAACCACTTCTCAGCTTATGATGTACAATTTTGAATAAAATTTCATTCGGGTATTCAAATATTTTTTTATTTTATTAAATAAATTTTTATTTTCTTGAAGTAAAGCAACCTAATTTAAACAATATGAGCTTCTGACATGGAAGGAAACCAGATAAACATTTCTATGAAGTAAAAGTAAATAAAATATGAGGAACAAAGAAGAATTATCACAATTTATTTTATTCGAATGAAATGAGTACTTGAATATCCAGCTTTTTTCGATTTGTTTTGATTGTATGTACATCACTAAAACATTTTTGTACAATTGTATTTATTTTAATATTTTTTTATGGATTTTGCGATGTATTTTGAATCAGTTGGATAATTTGGTGATGTTTTCCATCACATTACAGTAATAATATATTTAAGATAAGAGCTAACACTTCTAACTTGATTTTCAGATGTAACATAAATCAATATGTGTTATATTAACAAAAATATTTGAGGTACAAAATACACATTTTGAAAATATCAACTTAAAGTAGTCTTAACAAACGTGGGGACCTACTTTAGAAATTTGATATAATAATTTTTTTAGAATACAACTTTACTTAACATTGCTTTGCAAAGCTTTATTAAGTTTTTTTGCATAAGACCCTAAGGCTTTATTATAATTTAATTCTAATTATTAATACTATAAATAAATACATAAATAAATAAATATACTTTTGATTGAGAAAGCAATTTTGTATTTAATATTAAGATTTTTAAAGAATAAAGACAGTTCAATCTTGATATTGTAAGAAATAATATGAGTTTTCATTAAAAACCATAAGTCACGCATATAAATACCCAGTGGGAAAAGGTAATGAATAGTAAATTATAAGGGAATGCACATCATGTATAATTTTTCATTTCTGAATTGATTACAAAACATGTCTAAGGAAAGTAGTGAATTATTTTAATTGTGTTTGATCAAATTTTCCTCTCGTTTCTAAGGGATGCATTGTTTTCCTTTGGAAAATAATATTGTATGTAATTAATGCCTACTTTTCCATCTGGGTACACACGTATCATACGCACTTGAATACGTATACATAAGCATATATACTTATATACATTCGATTCATTCAATCTTGTTTTTGAGAGCATCCCTATATTTTCTTCTTATTTTTCCCTTTTATACTATTCAGAACATAATTAAATTTATTTATATAAAACACATTTGGCTAACTTCAAACTAACTTTAAGCAAACTATTTCGCAAGTAGTACTGACTACACTTGGATTACTTCGCAATGTAATCAACTGACTGCTTTAACATTGCGATGTCCTAGGCGGTAGTCAATTGGCTCATTCTGCATTACTTCCAGCTAACTTAAAGTTGACTTTTTTAAACTAACTTGTAGTCAGTCAGTAAATTAAAAAAAATTTCTGGCGTTCGAAAATGTATCATCACAATTTGTGTACTCAACGCGCTACCACTCAGCTAAGCTACCATCTAAAATAACAACAGCAAAATGCTAATATAAATCTGAAATGAGTTTCATAGTAGCTGAAAATAAGTTTGTTGGCTCTCATCAAATTCGTCTACGTACTCAACTTAAGAATTAGTTTTGGGTTTGCTCTGGATGACATTGCAGTTAGCTTTTAGTCAGTCTAAGAAAAGTTAACTATTTTTGTAGTCAACTACACATTCTCCGATTGGGTTTTTATTTGTTCACAAACACACACATACACACGTACATGGTTTGTTTTTATAGCTGGTTCAGGTAAACTGGCGATAAACTGCGATAAAAGTTAGAGAAGATACCAATTTTACGTGCTTTACAAGTAGATTCATATTGAATCTGCTTGATTCGCTCTCATAATTTTGTATGGCGAAGCAAGTTAATTTGCAGTATTGTCAATTTCAAAACGCACCAAAATGGAGAAAAAAGCACGCCATTTACAAAAAAACGCACTAAGCTTAGAATTTATTTTTTTTATTTTAAAATGTTTATTAAATTAATAATTTTGCATAAAAAGTATAATAGTATTTTTTGTATACATATGAGAAATTATTTTAAGATGAATTGAACTGTCTGTGAAAATAAAAAATATTTTTGGATTTGTTCATATGTAATATATTGAATATCTCGACCAAAGAAATATGTATGACTTATACAAATAATTAAGGGCACACACATTAATTTGTAAAAAATTATAAATTTTTGTACATTAGTTTTATAAATTCTGCTAAAAACTTTTAAAGAGAGATCAAAAATTAATTATTCCAAATTAATAAAGCTAATATTTTTAACCATTATTGTTATCATAGGGTAATTAAAAAGATTTCATCTCAAATTGTGATGTTTTGTAAACATCATAACTATTAATGTGGTAATTAACAATATCAGGAAGTTGGTAAGAGTTTCACAACAAAAATATTCCAGTTTTAACCCACTGTCGTGTTCAATTTGCGTTGGTGCCACCAAAAATTAAAAAACGCATCAAAATTAAAAAAAAGCGTACCACGCACCAAATAAGGAATTTTTCGCACAAAAAATTTCAAAAAAGCACCCAAAATAGTGCGAAACGCACCAAGTTGACAGTGCTATTAATTTGGTCATTATTGGGGTGTGAAGCATAAATAGAGAGCGAAGCACGTATTGTGTAAACATACTATCCTCACAAAAACATAAATGTGAAAAAAGCCAAGTTGCTTTCCAAAATTTTTGCCATCAAAAGTTTTTTTTTTGTTAATACATGTATTTATTTGTTGTATCTTCAAATAAAATAACTAAAAATAAGTATTCAATTCTTAAATTTTAAACATAATTAATTATTAGGCCCGACCACCGTCGGACATAAACTTTTTAATAGTTATTAATAATACATACATAAGTAGTGATACTCAAAAAAGGGGGAAAAAATTGTTTTCAATTAGTCCCATCTGGAGTGAAAAAGTATAAGAGCCCGTCTGTCCCTCTTTTTTTAAACGTATGTGTCCAGTAAAGTTCAGAAAATTACGAGCAAGCGGATTAAGATGAGATTCGAGTTTTGTTAAATATTTGCCTGCCTATTTTGCAATTTCTTCAATCACTAGTGTAATATTTAAATCACGATGTATATTAGAATTTTTTATGTACCATGGAGCCGATGTAATTAACCGTAAAATTTTGTTTTGCCTTCGTTGGATTCTCTCGACATTTAAAGCTGAAGCAGTGCCCCATAACTGAATTCCGTAGCACCATATTGGCTTCAAAAGCGACTTGTATAGTAAAAGTTTGCAGTCTAGGCTGAGTCTTGAATTTCTGCCAATGATCCCATATATATAAAGTTGACTTAAGTTTCATCTGGGTTAACTTAGAGTCAATATGATGTTTCCATGTAAGCCTTCGATCAAGGTGTATACCAAGGTATTTCACGTGAAAATGTTGAGGAATATTTTGATTATTGATTCGAATAGGGGAGCAAGTATCTCTTCTTAGGGTAAATGTTATATGGACACACTTTTGTTCATTGACTTTAATTCCATAAGTTCAACCATATTTCCAGCTGGGTAATATGTTCCTGAAGATTGCGGGATGCCTCATAAGGGTTTTCGTTCACACTCATACAGGCTGTATCATCGGCAAATGTAGAGGTGTGGATATTATTGCTCACAGGCATACTCGTGAACTCTCCTTCTACAACAGTGAACTTCCTATCAATAATATAACTTTCCAAAAGCTTTTGAATGTTTATTGGCAGATATGTCTTCAATTTAAAAACTAGGCCCTCGTGCCATACTTTATCAAACGCCTGAGAAACACCAACAAAGAGAGCACAATAATACTTCTTTCCTTCAAATGTTCTTCTTACAACTTTGGCCAGTCTATGCGTTTGTTCAATGGTGCTATGCTGACTTCTAAGGCCAAAATTGATGGTCCAGGATGCATCATCCATTATCAGCTAAAATTTTTGACAATTTAGTCATGAACAGCTTTTCGAAAAGCTTTGAGATTGTAGATAGTAAGCTCATAGGCCTATATGACTCAGTCGTGGTAAGATCTTTGCCCGCCTTTGCAATCATTTTTATCTTGGCAAGTTTCCAGTTATGAGGAAAATACTGCATTCTTAAAATAGCATTAAAAATAAATAGCAAGATTCTTATTCATTCAAGCTCATCAGCATTGTGTTACTAATGCGATCAATACCTGGTGCTTCCTTCGGGTTGAGTTCAGCAATTACTTTATGTACATCACGCTACTTAAACTTTAAGGCCCGAGCAACTACACTCGGCAAATCAGCAGCACCCGTACATGAATTGGGAGAGAATACAGATTTTAAATAATGCTCAGCAAATAAGTTACCTTTTTCACTATCGCTTCTTGCTCAGCCTCCGGTCGAAGTGCGCAGTGGTGATTTAAGATCAACTGGTCTTTTAAAATTTCTAGTAGCGCGCCATAAAGAGTAATTATATGCTGACGTGACATCGAGACCTTCTTAATATTTCTTCAGTAATGCAGTTTTTTCCGACGATAGCATCTCTTTGAGTCCTTTATTACATTCTTTAAGTCTGATTTTATTCAGGGGTGATCTGTGTTGTTGCCATTCTCTTCTAGCTCTCCTTTTTCACATACCAGGCGTTAAATTTCCGTAGAATAAATTTTATTAAAGCCAGTCTGCAAACGGGAGATAGTGGCATGTTTAGCAGCCATTTAACAGGCTGCTAAACATGCCACTTTTCGTTAATTTTGGCAATGTGGTCTTAGCTGCATGTTTTCACTGCAGTGACTACTAAGATATTTTTTGAATCCTAGCCAGTTGACCCCATTAATCATTTTCACATATGAGTTATTTAAATCACTCCTTAGTAGGTTGAAAACTGTAACTATTGTGGGAGAGTGATCGAAGGAGAGATCTAGAGAGGACTCCACATGAATAAAGTCCTTATGGATATTTTTCATGACGCCAAAATCTATAACATCCGGAATACGTATGTTTTTCATTGTAGTTGTCAGCTGCTACAAAGCAAGGTCAAAGCGATTTATAGAAATCCTCATATTGATTCTCAGTGATTGAAAATCTGGGAAGGGAGTAAATTGAAGATATTATGAAATTTGTACAAAAATTGTCGACGCAAATATTAGTTGCTTGTAGATGTTCTTCACAAATGTTGTCAAGAATATAGTGTTTGAGTCTTGACTTTATTAGAATTGCGGATCAACCGCAAGCTCTTCCTCTAGGGTCCTTTGTATCATATATAGTGTAGCCATTCATTTGAAAGATGCTTCTCGAAGTCAAATGAGCTTCAGAGACCAACATTATATCAATATTTTTTTCCGTAAGGAAGTGTTCAAGTTCATTTTTATGTTGTCGAATGCCGTTTGCGTTCCAGAAACATAAAGGCGCACGGTAGTGCGCCAGGCCAAGTGTCGGCCAACGCACGCAGTTTGTATATTTACAAGAAGCCATTCCAGCTGTTTTTACCCTCTGATAACTTTTTTCCCCGCAGTCGTAAAACTCTAAAGTTTTATTCATAATTAGAATAAAACTATGTTACCTCATACGCAAAGTTTAAAAATTTTAGAACAATAGGTTTCTGAGATATGGAAGTGCAAGTAGTGCATATTTTAAGACATAATCACTGACCACTGACACAGACATCGAATTGTTGAAGCACTTCCGCTATAGCTAGAGATCTGAAATTTGGTACACAAGTAGCTCCAGGTGAATTATGAACTAGGAAAATCTAAAAACCTTAAAATTTTAACCATGGGGGCGGGGTTACGCCCATAAAACTTAAAATCTGTGCTAGGGAGCTGGATTTTGGTACACAAGTACAACTTTGTGAGTAATCACCTAGAAAAACCTGAAAACCCAAAAATTTTTACCAAGGGTCTGACCTTACGCCCATAAAGCTCAGAAATAAAAGCACATATCTAAAGCAACTAACTAGAAAAATCTGAAAACCCAGAGATTTTAACCAGGGGGCGGGGCTATTGCAATAAAGCACACAATTAAAAGAGCAAATTTAAAATGTTTATGTCAAGCGATTTTATTGAAATTTGGCACAAATGCTGAAATAATGCAAAGTTATAAGATTTCGTTGAAAAAAGTGGAAGTTAACACGCCCATAGAATTTAAACCTCCTATTTCATGTACTTCGGATCAGCAGATTTAAATATACTATTTATTTAAATATTAATATCCGTTTCCAGTGAAACTTGACACGTATGATTGGCACTGGCAAAAAATTTATTTAAAAAAAGTGGGCGGAAATACGCTCATAAGAATTAACTAATTAAATGTTTGCTAGAGAGCTGAAGTTTGATACGCAAGCAGGTCAAGATGAGAAACCAAATAGAAAAATCTAAAAACCCAAATATTTTAACCAGGAGTGGCAGAGGCCATGATAATTTTTTACTGAAGGTTTTAACTGAAGCTTTAACTAAAAGCTATTATCTTAAAAAGGGTACGATCATATTTGAGTGCTGCTCATAACAAAATTTTGAGCTTAAAAAAGTGACAGAGAGTGGAGCCATAACATTCCCAGCTAGAATTTGCACTAGAGAGCTTAAATTCAATACGCAAATAAATCTAAGTTAGAGATCACCAAGAAAGATTTAAAATCATGAAGTTTCAATTGGGGATCATGGACACGCACGTTAAGCTCAAAATTAAGAATTAAAGTTAAAGGATTTACGAACAGGAAAAATGTGAAAGCACCGATTGGTAAATTAGGGAAGTATGACCGCGTTTATAAAATTTTTATCGAAATATTATACGGAAGAGAACTGAAATTTTGCAAAAAAAAACGGCAAAGTTACCAACTAGATAAATTTAAAACACAATCTACTGTATAAAAACCTTGCATGCACATTTCACTGATGCTAGCATTTAATTTTGCGTTTTCAAAAGTACTTCGTCTTTGGCCAAGTTCGTATTTGGTACAATACCTATCACTGCAATTTGGTATGCATTATATAATTTTGTAATCGTAAGGGTGTTATACAAGTGGTCAGTGAGTATGTCTTAAAATATGCACTTTTACACCTCCATATCTCCGGAACCATTCATTGTAAAAATTTCAAACTTCCCATATAAGGTAAGAAGAATTTATTCTAATTATTGTTTAAATTTTATTATTGCGGTGAACAAAGTTATTTAGGTAAAAACAGCTCGAATGGCTTCCTGTAAATATACACACTGCGTGCATTGGCCGGAACTTGGCTAAAATTACTTATAATACAACAAACTTGTATCTCAATAAATGCGCTTCATGCTTAAACTAAAAAAGATTAGTATGTTATTACTACTAATATATATAGATGTAATTAATTCCTTAATTATTGCATTAGAAGTTTTATCCAAACACATAAGTATAAAGATATCTTTTTGCTCCCCTGAAAACTTATATTTTTTAAGATACGAAGTTGAGAAAGTAAGGCATCGATATTTAACTTATTGCTAGTATCAAAAAAAGTATTTATTCGAAAAATATCGAGAGGTCCCTTAGTAAAAATTGCACTAGAGCAAAAAATTATCACCAAATAGCACAAATTTCAAACAACACTATAGGTAACATACATATGTTAAAATATTTCATTTAACTAGATTTATATTATTTTTACCTGTTTGGTTCTTATTGTTAAAGTCGGTTTAATTTTTTTTTTTTAAGTATTATGAATAATTTGTTTAATAAGACATAAGCAAATACACGAGTATGTCTTAAGCACGGGTATTATTTTATTGCGTTCTAGTTTTGGTTGATGCTCAACCATGTTTCACTATTAAAATTCTCACTCACAGTGGGTACATCGGGGAAAACATGCTTAAAAGTCTGTGTATGTTTTTGAAAATTACTAATGTATATGTGTATGTACAGATCATATACAGGGAAAAGAAATATTTTTCTATACATTTAGCTTTTAATAAATACAATTAAGATTTTAATTAAAATAGCATCAACAGAGATTCTTATTTTTTTAATTAATTTTTTTATTATTATTGTTTTATTAATTAACATATGATAAATATTAATGAGCAAATAACGTAATAGTTAATTGTAAATATTCTGACAAACACTTAGTAGAACGGAACAACTAGCTGTTTTCGAAGGCCACTAAATCTTCATCATCAGCGTTCTTTTTGTGTTTGGTCCACTGTGTTTGGTTTCAGTTGATGTAGATTTCTTCTTTATGTACGCAACTTTTATTGCAAATGGAATATGTGAATTTTTTGATTCATCGTATTACAAATTCCTGAGAGTTTTTTTTTTGTACTGAAAGCTCAATTTTACTATCTCTAAATTTACAACAGTCTTGCCATTGTTGTTTGTCCTTTATTAATTATAATTATGCATATGAGAGATTATTTGTTATTTTATCTTTGTTACTATTATGTATATTTTTATTTAATTATTTAATTTGACTTACAAAGCGATACGAACTTTAGCTAATCCAATCATAAATATAGAAACAAATGAAGTAACTAACTAAAAAGAAAAATCTTTCTTGACGCTATTTTAATTAAAATCTTAATTGTATTTATTAAAGGTTAACTGCATTGAAAAATATTTATTTTCTCTGTATATGATACTTATATTTGTAAATGCATTATTTATTTTACAATTACATACACAGATTTTTAAGCATTTTTCTTTGATATACCCACTGTAAGTGAGAATTTTAATAGTAAAACGTAGTTAAGCATTCACTAATACTAGAACACAATAAATTAATGCGTTGGCCTTTAATACATGACCTCCAAAAGCAACTCGCTCACAATTAAAATAACGCACGCGGCCTTAATGTATCTGTAGCAAGAAGGAAAAAGTGCTTAATTCGATATAAGCAGATTTTGAGTTAATTGTACTTCCGTAATCTGCATACTCCGTAATCTGCATACCTCTGGTCAAAGTCGCAATTAATTTAAGTGACTTTTTAGTAACTTCCCAGTAAAAAAAATGCAAGTCATTCTAGTGGAACTACATTTTCAATGCTTCCAAAAAATCGATATTTTTAATTTGCCAAAAGTGAGCAAAAAACCATGTAGAAGCTTGTTTAGTCATACAAAACCTTGTAACTCCTCCATAGTATTGGGAAATATTCACCAGAATTAAAAAATAATAATTTTTTTTAATGAAATTTATGAACTAATTTTAGTCTAAAATTTAAAAGTTATTTGCTTAAATATTCATGAAAACACAGTTTCGGGTTTAAATTCGTATAAAAAGAAACGAATTGTTAAAATAGGTAAATATTTACCATTTTTCCTAGATGAAAATATTATCATAGAACACAAAAAAAGGGAATTTTTCTTAATATCGCTTCCAATTCAGTGACCAGGCATCGAAAAAGAGAACTTCTTGCAATGACAACCCTATGTAAAAATCATTAGATCGGATCGAAATTTTCACTACTTCCAGATCGAAAACTCTACATTTTCATGACTCTTTTGGAGTCTCTTGTTTTGCTGGGTTATAGGACTATTAGTTGGGATTTTCTTTTTTAGGCTTACAATTTAGGTTATACTCGTACTTTGAAGCTTTATAGTTTGTAATATTGCAACTTAATCTATTACTTAGTCCTCGTCCAGACTTGAAATTTTTGTTGCTGCAATTTCTTAAAATTCTGCTGTGAAATTGCATAAGTGTCAACATTATGAAATTCTAATATTGCAATTATGCATTGAAAAATTTTTGTTACACCACAAATTTCCCTGAAAAATTAACAATTCTATTTATTTTTTGTTATATTTTTTATTTTTCACACAACTGAATAAATTAAATAATAGAAAACGTCGAATACAACTAACAACTTGATATAAACAATTATGAATTTCAAATAAAAAGAAAATTGCCAAGCCCTTCTCACCAATAAACTCAAGAGTTGCTGCAACAAAAATTGCAAGTCTGGACAGGGACTTATAGTGTGCAGAAAGTGATGTTTCCTTAAAAAAATAAAGGTTAACAGAGAATTCCTCAATTTAACTGTAAAAGAAATAAATAAAACTAAAATGTGACTAAATATGACTTAAGCACTTTTTTCTTATTGCCGTGCAAAACAAATTGTTAAAAACAATTAAAATTCAGTGATCAAATCGTGTGTTTATTTAATAAAAACCATACAAAATTTTTTTTAAAAACAATTATATTTCATTGATCAAATACTAGAGTAGTAGACACATGTGTTTATTTAACAAAAATAGTTAAAAACAAGTAAGAGTGCTATATTCGGCTGAGCCGAATCTTATATACCCTTTACCAAAGTGCGTTTATGTAGTATAGAGATACATACATAAGCACAGAGATATGTTGGTACATATTAATTTTGTGAAAAAATTCATACTTTTTGTGCAATTTTTAGGTTTTAGGTATTATGTTTAATTTGGAGGTTTTTTTGCGGTTTTTTTCATTAGGCAATTTTTTTTTATTTTGGCAATTTTTTTGGTTTTTTGTCGTTTTTTTTAATTTTGGGTTTTTTTTAATCTTGGCGATTTTTTCGTTCGGGCGATTTTTTTGATTTTGACGATTTTCTTATTTTTTATATATTTTATTTTTTTGTGGCAATTTTTTTAGTTTTGACACTTTTTTTCTCGTTTTGCGATTTTTTTGGTTTCGGCTTTTTTTTTTTAATTTTGGCGACTTTTTTCCTCTTTTGACAATTTGTTTGATTTTGAAAATTTTTTTCATTTAGGCGATTTTTTTATTTTTTGGCGATTTTTTTTCATATAGGCAATTTTTGTTTTGTTTTGGCGATTTTTTCGGTTTTTGGCGTTTTTTTAATTTTGGCGATACAGGCAATTTTTTTTTGTTTTGGCTATTTTTTTCAATGTTTAGCGTTTTTTTTAATTTTGGTGATTTTTTTCATATAGGCAATTTTTGTTTGTTTTGGCGATTTTTTTCGGTTCATGGCGTTTTTTTAATTTTGGCGATTTATTTTCGTTTTGGCGATTTTTTTGATTTTGGCGATTTTTTTTCATGTAGGCGATTTTTTTTTAATTTTTGGCGATTTTTTTTCATATAGGCAATTTATTCTCGTTTTGGCGATTTTTTTCGGTTTTTGACGTTTTTTTTAATTTTGGCGATTTATTTTCGTTTTGGCGATTTTTTTGATTTTGCCGATTTTTTTTCATACAAGAGATTTTTTAAATTTTTGGCGATTTTTTTTGATATAGGCATTTTTTTTTGGTGATTTTTTTCGGTTTTTTGGGTTTTTTTTTATTTTTGGCGACTTATTTTCGTTTTGGCGATTTTTTTGATTTTGGCGATTTTTTTCATTTAGGCGATTTTTTTCATTTAGGCGATTTTTTTTCATTTTTGGCGATTTTTGTTTATATAAGCATTTTTTTTTGTTTTGGCGATTTTTGCGGATTTTTGTCATGGTGTGAATTTTTTTCATTTTGACACTTTTTCTCGTTTTGGCGATTTTTTTCGGTTTTTGGCATTTTTTTTTCGTTATGGCGATTTTTTTGATTTGGACGATTTTTTTTCATATATGCGATTTTTTTAGTTTTTGGCGATTTTTTTTTCATATAGGCAATTTTTTTTGTTTTGGCAATTTTTTTAGTGTTTGGCGTTTTTTTTAATTTTGGCGATTTATTTTCGTTTTGGCGATTTTTTTATTTTGGCGTTTTTTTTTCATTTAGGCGATTTTTTTTTAATTTTTGGCGATTTTTGTTCATATAACCATTTTTTGTTTGTTTTGGCAAAATTTGCGGTTTTTGGCGTTTTTTTTTAAACTTAGCGTTTTTTTTATTTTGGCGATTTTTTTCGTTTGGCGATTTTTTTAAAATTTTTGGCGATTTTATAATTTTTGGATTTTTTAGTTTTACCGGTTTTGAAAATTTCAACAGTTTAGCTCTTACGGTCTCCAAGATATAGCAATTTGTCAAAATTACATAGTCAAAATTGCATTAACTGATGGACCACCCTTTAATTTAAATTTTTTTTAATTTTAGTGTTAATTGTTGTGGCATATATAAAAATACACTAATTTTACAAATTTCAAGTGTCAATATGCATATGTACATACATAATACAATTGTATGTATATTACATGGGATTTTAAAAGTTTTCGTCACTCATTTTGGAACACCCTTTAATTTTTAGCTTTTATATATTTGTTGTTGTAGCGACCAAAGTTCTACATACACTGTCCAAATTTCAGACCCGTAGCTTTTACCGTTCCTGAGAAAATAGCCTTCTTCCTAAAACATGAAATATGTTTAATTATTAGAAAAAAGTTAAAGTTGTCCAACCCTGAAAACGTTTTTTTAATTTGTTAAATTTTTAAATTTTTTTTTAATTATAAATACCAATTTTATTCATACCGAAGTATAAAATAAGTTAATTTAATAAAAAAGTAATGAAAACTTTTTTTCGGTAGTTATTTTCTATGGGAATATTGAGTATGAGGTTTCCAGATCTGAAACCGTCTGCTCGATTTTGCTGAATTTCAATAGCAAAATTTTTCGGAAAATTTCTGACACAGCAGACCAAGAACGAAGTCTCTAGCTCTTCTGGGAGCTTGGGATAACCGATTTCACCTACAGACAGACGGACAGACGGACAGACGGACATCGCTTGTTCGTCTTCCCTATGCATAAGGATCCAGAATATATAACTTTATGTGTGTCTTATTAATATTGTAGAAATTACAAACGGAATGACAAACATATATATACCCTTTTACCATTTTTTGTTAAAGGGTATAATAAAAAGAATCGTACTTCAATGATCAAATACGAAATTTTTAAAAATTTGTAGTGCAAAACAAATTTGTTAAAACGAAATTTTTATTAAATGACAAAGAAATGAAAAACCTAAAAAAACATTATTGAAGAATGCGTAAATTGTACAAAAAAATAATAGAATTTATTCCTTTTAGATTGAAATAGTTGTAACGATAAATGTTAACTTTGTTATAAGCTACGTAGTATGGTAGTTTATTGATGCACTAATTTTTTAACGCAAGTATTTTATACTTTTCATAGCCGGTTTTAGTTTCTTTCTATAATAAACAAGTAAGAGTGCTATATTCGGCTGTGCGGAATCTTATATACCCTTTACCAAAGTGCTGTTTATGTAGTATAGATATACATACATACATACATAAGCACATAGATATGTAGGTACATATTTATTTTGTGAAAAATTTCATAATTTTTACTCTAGTGCAATTTTCAGTAAGTGACCTCTCGGTATTTTTCGATTAATTTTTGTTTTTGATATTAGCAATAAGTTGAATATCGATGCCTTACTTTCTCAACCTCGTATTTAAAAAAATACAAGTTTTCAGGAGAGAAAGAAAGAAACGGTTCATTGATTACGAGGCGAACTTTAGCATGTTAAATACAGAAACGAATTAAGTTAGAGGAATAATAATTTAATTAACTAAAATTAATAGTCATGGGCTTGTTGCAAAAATTAAAAATAATAATAGTAACAAACCAAAAAAATTTTGTCTTAAGTAGAACAAAAAATAAGCAAATTAACATGTGCATAAGTAGTAAAGAACGAAGGATAATCGTAAGACTGTTGTAAATTTAGAGATGGTAAGTTTTGAGCTTTTATTACAAAACACCTTTCAGCACATTGAACAACGAAGAATCAAAACAATTCACATATTCCATTTGCAAAAAAGTTTCGTATATAAGGCAGGAATCTACATCAACTGATACCACAAACAGTGGACCAAAACACAGAAAAACGCTGATGATGAGGATTTAGCGGCCTTCGAAAACGGCTAGCTGATCCGTTAAACTATGTGTTGTTTTCAAAATATTTACAACTAACTTTGATGTTATTTGTTCATTAATAATTATCGGCGGCAGGAACTAAGTCCCCAATGAACTAAGTCCCCAAAACATAAATGAGCTAAGTCCCTAAAGTTTGGGGAGTTAGTTCGCTATGAACTAACTCCCCAAACATAAAAATGAACTTGGCCCCCAAAAATTTAACTAAAAGAGAACTAATTCCCCAAAATTCGTTGTTTTTTTTTTTCATATAAAACTTTGGGGGCTTTGTTCATATTTGTTTTGGGGTGTTTGGTCATTAAGATGTATCACCTACCGAGACTGGCAGTAGGAACTAAGTCCCCAATGAACTAAAACCCCAATAAGCATTTGGTATCCATCAATAGTATTTTGGATCTTAATGCCACAAAAGAACTTTTTATTAAATCAGGCGGTAATAAAGGAAGTGCCAAAATTTTGTAGTAAAGTATTGACGCATATTTTGATACCTAATAAAATCTAATAGGGATTTATGTTTTGTCACATTTCGTCTAACTGCCTGGCAGAAATGTAACCTATAATTAGGAAACCATATTTTGAGATTTATATATTAATTTAAAGCTTATGAAGGTATGTAGTGAAATTATAATTATGTATGCTACACTCACCTAATTTTTTAGAAACACTGTTGTGATTCAAGCAAATTTCAATAGGTAATATTATTGTATTTGTATTAAATAACTTCTTTCCATACAAAATTAATAAATTTTTAGTGATTAATTTTTAATCCACTTACATTAAGAAGTTCTTAACACTAAAACCGAAAAGTTTTAAAACGCATTTTATCACATACTATATAAAAAGATAATTTATATAATTACAATAATGTTATCTATGTTGATAAAACTTCAATCATTATAGTGTTTGTGAAAAAAAAACTGGTTGAGTGCAAATGGGTTGTAAATTAAAATTTCGCGCGAAATTTTGTTATTTCTGTTATTCTGTCGCTAGAATAAATTTTACTTACTTACCTCTTCACAATATTGTATGTAAATAAAAAGAAACTGCTTAAAGCAGCCATGTGGTATTATTTTAAACGTAGCATCAAGGAGATATGTTCTCTTAGTTGGAGATATATTTGCTTTTATTAATTCTATTGTTTTCAATGATGAAAACAAGCAGAATGAAAAATTTTCCTCCTTAATTGCCGCGGTGAAGAAATGCTTGGGTTTTGCCTTGTCCTTTGACAAGCCAAAGCCGTTCCACACGCTTTCAGTATTAAATGCTTCGATGATATCTATAACTCTTTCTGTTGGTTGGGAATTGGTTCGTTTTTTTGGGACTTAATTCATAGAGGACTTACTTCCTATGGCCTTCAGACGGTAGGAACTAAGTCCCGAAAACATAAATGAACTAAGTCCCTAAAGTTTGGGGAGTTAGTTCGCTATGAACTAAGTCCCCAAATATAAAAATGAACTTGGCCCCCAAAAATTTAACAAAAAGAGAACTAATTCCCCAAAAATTGTTTTTGTTGCCATCCATATAAAACTTTAGGGACTTAGTTCATTTATGTTTTGGGGACTTAGTTCATTGGGGACTTAGTTCCTGCCGCCATAATTATCACATGTAATTTGGCTTACAAGGCGATTTGTTTTAAGTTTTTGGCGTTTACTTTTATTTTACCGTTTTCTTTACATTTTGCTGATATTTTTCATTTAATCGATTTTTTTCATTTTGGTGATTTATTTTAGTACTAGAGTTTTTCCAATTCACTGCTTTTTTTCTCGTTTTAGCGATTTTTTTTAAGTTTTTGGCGTTTATATTGATTTTGTGACTTTTTTCAGTTTGTTGATTTTTTTCAATTAAACAATTTTTTCAGTTTGACGATCTATTTTAGTAATAGATTTTTTTACAATTTGGTGCTTTTTTTCGTTTTGGTGATTTTTTTGTTTTAGCGTTTTTTGAATTTGGTGCTTTTTTAGTGTTAGTGCTTTTTTTAGCGTTTTTTTTTTTAATTTTGTGCTTCTGTAGTTTTGGTGCTTTTTTCTCGTTTAAGCTATTTTTTTAAGTTTTACGGCTATTTTTTATATCACAGTTGAAGAGCCACATAAGCGTTCAGGTCCCGTGTAGTGTCATAATTGCCAAGAATATGGCCATACAAAAGCTTACTGCAATTTACCTACAGTGTGTGTTGTCTGCGGTGAATTGCACGGCACTGCTAGTTGTACTAAACCAAAAGATCAAGCGGAAAAAATGCAGTAATTGTGGAGGTAACAACACCACTTACTACAGAGGTTGTCCTGTGTACTCTTTCGTCAAGCAGGCTATGGTACAAAAACCTAAATTAGCTCCAGTTTAAACAACAAACGCTTCTTCAGTAACTTTTGCGCTAATGATCCAACCAGTTACTTCCCGTGTATCGTATGCCAATGCTGCCAAGACAAATTTTATTCCCGCGCAGAAAGTGTCCCCACCAAGTTATTCAACAAATGCTACCTCAAACTTTAATTTTAGTCGCCGTGAAGCCACTATTGAAAATCTTGTGGAAACTATCAACAACTTTACAACAAATGTGACAAGCATGATGCAAGAAATGCTAGGAATGCAGAATACTCTGCTTCAAGCATTAGTTAACAAGCCATGGACACGTTAAAAATATATTTCTGGAAAGCAAATGGCATTCGCCAACATAAAAATGAACTTGAGCACTTCCTTACGGAAAAAAATATTGATATAATGTTGGCCTCTGAGACTCATTTGAATTCTAGAAGCCTCTTTAAAATGAATGGCTACACTTTATATGATACAAAGGACCCTAGAGGGAGAACATGCGGTTGATCCGCAATTCTAATAAAGTCAAGACTCAAGCACTATATTCTTGACAACATTTGTGAAGAACATCTACAAGCAACAAATATCTGCATTGAAAATGTTTGTACAAATTTCGTGATATCTTCAGTTTACTCTCCTCCCAGATTTTCAATCACTGTGGATCAATACGAGAAATTCTGCAAATCTCTTGGACTTTGTTTCGTAGCAGCTGGCAACTACAATGCTAAGCATATGTTCTGGGGTTCGCGTCTTATTACGCCTGGAGGTCGAGCTTTGTTTAATACAATTTCAAAAATGGGCTAAGATGTTACTTCGAGTGGGCAGCCCACTTATTGACCTACTGACGTACGAAATTTCCGGATGTTATTGATTTTGGCGTCATGAAAAATATTTCTAGGGATTTAATTAACGTTGAAACTTCTCTAGATCTATCCTCCGATCACTCCCCCAAGAAAAATTTTGACCAAGTTCTTGTTTAGCACAATACCTACCACTGTAATATGATATGCATTATATAAATTTGTAACCGTAAGAGTGTCATATAATTTCTGAATAATATGCTCCATACATATTTTTTTAGCTGGGTGGGTACATCAGTCGGTCCTTGTAATGACACAATGGTGCACATATCACATTCTAACGCATTATTGTATGTAGGTCTGCCTTTTTAAACTGACGCAGTCATTATGAATAGAACTATAACATCCCAGCTAAAAAAATATGTATGGAGCATATATGATATCCCATATATGGTTCGGATCCGAAAAATGAGGCATATATGATTATATATATTCATACATTTTCATACATGTATGTGTAAATTCCCTCCACAGTATGCAAAGTTCATATTCATACACTCTTGATTCACAAAAGCGCACTGCTGTGCAATAAATTAAATTACTAAAATTAAATTTTTTTAGACTTGCAAGAGAGGTTGTATTTAATGAAACATTTGTTTGGAAAAGTAATTCAAAACGAACTAAAAGTCATTTCATTCATCAAAAGGTGAATCAATTATTTAAAAAAACACATAAATCATATTCGTACCTAACATTTAGCTTAAGAAATCAGATTAAAAACTAATGCAATTAATTATAAAAGAAACAAGTAAGAGTGCTATATACGGCTGTGCCGAATCTTATATACCATTTACCAAAGTGCGTTTATGTAGCATAGAGATACATCCATAAGCACAGAGATATGCAGGTACATAGATATTAATTTTGTGAAAAAATTCATAAATTTTTCTATAGTGCAATTTTTAGGCTTTTCGCATTATGTTTAATTTGGTGCTTTTTAAATTTTGGCGATTTATTTTATTTTGCTGATTTTTTTAGTTTTGGCGATTTTTTTATATAGGCAATTTTTTTGGTTTTGGCGATTTTTTTTCGGTTTTTAGCGTTTTTTAATTTTGGCGACTTTGTTTCGTTCTGGCAATTTTTTTGTTTTTTATTTATTTTATTTTTTTGTGGCAATTTTTTTAGTTTTGACACTTTTTTTCTCGTTTTAGATATTTTTTTCGGTTTTTGGCGTATTTTTTTTTGTTTTCATTTGGTCGATTTTTTTTTATTTTTGGCGATTTTTGATCATATAAGCATTTTTTGATTTGGCGATTTTTGCGGGTTTTTGTCATTGTGGGATTTTTTTTTGTTTTGACACTTTTTTCTCGTTTTGGCGATTTTTAGGCTTTTTTTTAATTTTGGAGATTTTTGCCGATTTTTTTAATTTTAGGCAATTTTTTTTCATATACGAATTTTTTTGTTTTGGCGATTGTTTTTTTAATTTTGGTGATTTATTTTTGTTTTTAGCAATTTTTTTTGGATTTTGGCGATTTTTTTCGTTTTGGCGATTTTTTTTGGATTTTGGCGATTTGTTTTTAATTTTTGGCAATTTTTTTTAATATAAGCAATTCTTTTTTGTTTTGGCGATTTTTTCGGTTTTTGGCGTTTTTTTAAATTTGGCGATTTTTTTTATTTTTAGCGATTTATTTTCGTTTTGGGGATTTTTTTTTTGGATTTTTGGCGATTTTTTTTTTCATTTAGGCGATTTTTTTAATTTTTGGCAATTTTTTTTATATAGGCAATTTTTTTTTGTTTTGGCTATTTTTTCGGTTTTTGGCATTTTTTTCAATTTTGACGATTTATTTTCGTTCTGGCGATTTTTTTTATTTTGGCGATTTATTTTCGTTTTGGCGATTTTTTTGGATTTTGGCTTTTTTTACATCGTGGGAAATTTTTTTCTTAGTTTTGACACGTTTTTCGCGTTTTGGCGATTTTTGCGGTTTTTGGCGTTTTTTTTGTCATTCTGGAAATTTATTTTTAGTTTTGACACGTTTTTCTCGTTTTTGCAATTTTTTCGGTTTTTGGCGTTTTTTTTTAATTTAAGCGTTTTTTTCATTTTGGCGATTTTTTTCGTTTTGGCGGATTTTTTAAATTTTTGCTGATTTTATATTTTTCGGATTTTTTAGTTTGACCGTTTTTGAAAATTTCAAGAGTTTATAGTTTCCAAGATATAGCAATTTGTCAAAATTACATTGTCAAAACTTCATTAACTGATGGACCACCCTTTAATTTAAAGTTTTTTAATTTTAGTGTTAATTTTTGTAGCCTATATAAAAATACACTAGTTTTACAAATTTCAAGTGTCCGTCTAACAATAGTTTTCAATACAGTAATATGAACTTTATTTCTTATCTAGAGAAGTTTGTTATTTTCTATAAAATTAATGACTGGATTATCCTTTTGATTATTTGATATATTAAATGGGGCCACAATGTATAAAATCATACAAGAATGGTTTTTTTTAACAAAAAATTTTTTTAACGTTGAGGGTACGCGTATAAACTTTGCATACCGTATGTATTTTCTAATGGATTTCCAATTCAGCATTGATAAAATTCCAAGCTTTTTTGATTGCAAAAATGATCTTATGTGAGATATCATGCATGCAAACGTTCTTATATGGCTCCATATATAAAATCTTATATTTATATACGGATCCACATATGAAGAGCTTCATAATTAAATGTTCATATATGAGCTCATATGTTATAATACATTTCATATATTAGTCCATATATTAGTTCATATATAATAGTTTTGCCATGTATAATCCCATATATTTCCATATATGGTCCATATAAAATTTTTTTAGCTGTGTACTTAATTTTTTAAGAATCATCAGAGTAGAAATATGTAAAATATAGTGTACATTTTAGTGAAAGTGAACCCACCTATTTTTCTAAAGCCTGCTTAGATGTAGTACTTTTGAAAATGCAAAATTAAAGGCTAGCATAAGTGAAATGTGCATGTAAAGTTTGAATAGAGTAGATCATGCTTTAAATATTTTTTAGTTGGTAACTTACCTACGTCAATTTTATTTTTTAATTTCAGTTCTCTGCCGTATATCGTTGATCTTAGTTTTTATAAACTACCACTAACCACTACCCTAATGTAACAGTGCTTTCGGATTTTTTCTGTATGCAACTCACCCCTTAACTTAAGGGGTATCGAATTTAAACTCTCTAGTTCAAATTCTAGCATTAATTATTATGGCTTTTGCCCCCACTCTCTGTCACTTTTTTAAACTCAAGATTTTGTTTTAAGTTAAAGTTTCAGTTAAAAGCTTCAGTACAGTATTAGCGTGGGCCCGGCCACTCCTGGTTTAAATATTTGGCTTTTTAGATTTTTCTAGTTGGTTTCTCAGACATACTGGCGTATCAAATTTCAGCTCTCTAGCGCAAATTTAATTATTTTGTTTTTATAATGTATTCCTGCCAAACTTTTTTAAAAGAAAAAATTTTTTAGTCAGTGCCAATCATACGTGTCAAGACAATAATATTTACATAAGTAGTATAAATCTGCTGATCCGAAGTACAAGAAAGAAGACACTTAGATTTTATTGTCATGTTGACGCCCACTTTTTTAAAGGAAAATTTATAGAATTTCATTATTAAAACATGTATGCAAAATTTCAAAAAAACTGCTTACGCCAACGATTTAAAAACACATATCTTAAGCGTTTAACTTAAGCAATTTTATTTACATTGGGCACACATGTTACAATAATACAAGGCTATAAATTTTTATAAAAAAGTGGGCCTTAACACGCCCATACAATTTAAACCACCTATTTTATGTACTTCCGGCCAGTACATTTAAATGTACTATTTATTTATGTAACTACTATTATCCGTTTCCAACGAAACTACACAGGAAAGATAAACTCTAGCCAAAGAAAATTTTGGTTTAAAAAAAGTGGGCGGAAACACGCCCATAATAATAAAAAGTTAAAATTTGTGCTATAGAGCTGAAATTTGATAATCTATAAATAGATTAGAAAATTACTAGAAACATCTCAAAACTCAAAAATTTTATCTAGGTGGGCGGACTGCGCCCATAGGGCTCACAATTTAAAATACAATTCTAAACTGAAGCGATTTCATTGAAATTTGGCATACATGTTGCAATGCATCATTTACTATAAATTTACCCTGAAAAAAGTGGGCGGTAACACGTCCATAAATGTTAAGCCTACTATTTCATAAACATTCGAATATATTACATATTTATAAATTTATTACTATCCGTTTCCAACGAAACTCGACAGGAAATATAACTACTGGCCAACGAAAATCTTGAGTTTAAAAAAGTGGGGGTATCATGCCCATTAGAAAATGTAATTAAAATTTGCGTTAGTTAGCTGAAATTTGATAAGGAAGTATCTATAGATTAGGAACTAGTTAAAAAAATCTAAAAACCTGAAAATTATAGCCAAGGACGTAGCCCCGCCGTCCAAAAAGCTCAGAATTAAAAAAAATCCAATACGTTTAACTCAAGCGATTTTATTGTAATTTGGGTTACATGTTGCAATAATACAAGGTTATAAATGTTCTTTAAACAAAATAGGAGTTAAAACCCTCAAAATTTGTATTCCTATTTCATGTATGTACTTCGATTCAGCACATTTAAATATAAATTAACTTTTCCGTTGGTTCTATGAACCGTCGTTTAAAAACAAAACGTGTTTTAACTTCTGTGATTCAACATAGAATGATTTTCTTTATTATTTCTTCAGCTTTCATTACAATATTGAATTTTGTTTATTAACTAAGGTTTCATATTACAATCACCTTAATCTACCTTTAATTCCATTGGCTAAAATGCAATAAATTTTTGTTAGCAAAAATTAATTACCAAGTGTTTTTAGAACAAAAAAAATAATAATTTGCTTAAACATAATTGTCACCTCATTTTACTTTAATTCTATTGGCTAAAATGCAATAAATTTTGATTTCACAAGGCATATTTTACAACTAATAGGGATATTCACTATTATTGCTTACAAATATAATTAGTAATGGTATTCACATCTGTTGCTAACTTATACTATTTATGTATTCATTATTACACGTTCCCAGCGAAACTCAACAGGAAAGATAAACACTCGCCAAAGAAAATCTTGAGTTTGAAATGTTGGGCTTGAGCACGCAAATAAGAATAAAAAATTAAAATTTTCGCTAATGAGGTGAAATTTGATAGACAAGTATTTCTAAGCTAGAAACTAACTAGAAAAATCTTAAAGCCAGGAAAATATAGCCATAACGGTATTAAGCTTATAACTAAAACATGAAATTTAAATCGTTGGCCTTAGCAGTTTTATTGAAATTTAGCATACATCTTTTAAGTATGAAAGGCTATAAATTTTCCTTTAAAAAAATGGGCGTTAACATGACAATAAAATTTAGGTGTCTTCTTTCATGTACTTTGGATCAGCAGATTCATACTACTTATGTAAATATTATTGTCCGTTTCGATCGAAACTTGACACGTACGATCGGCACTGACTAAACAATTTTTTCTTTTAAAAAAGTGAGCAGGAATACGCCATAAAAATAAAATAATTAAATTTGCGCTAGAGAGCTGAAATTTGATACGCCAGTAGGTCAAGATGAGAAACCAACTAGAAAAATCTAAAAAGCTAAATATTTAAACCTGGAGTGGCAGGGGCCACGCTAATACTGTACTGAAGCTTTTAACTGAAACTTTAACTTAAAACAAAATCTTGAGTTTAAACAAGTAAGAGTGCTATATTCGGCTGTGCCGAATCTTATATACCCTTTACCAAAGTGCGTTTATGTAGTATAGAGATACATACATAAGCACAGAGATATGTAGGTACATATTCATTTTGTGAAAAAACTCATACTTTTTCTCTAGTGCAATTTTTAGGTTTTTGACATTATGTTTAATTTGGTGCTTTTTAAATTTTGGCGATTTATTTTATTTTGATGATATTTTTATTTTTGTCGATTTTTTTTCATATTGGTTTCTGCGATTTTTTTCGGTTTTTGGCGTTTTTTTTTAATTTTGGCGATTTTTTCGTTCCGGCGATTTTTTTTGATTTTGACGATTTTTTTTTCATTTAGGCGATTTTTTTATTTTTTATATATATATATTTTTTTATTTTTTTGTGGCAATTTTTTTAGATTTGACACTTTTTTTCTCGTTTTGGCGAGTTTTTTCGGTTTTTGGCGTTTTTTTAATTTTGGCGACTTTTTTTCCTATTGGCAATTTTTTGGATTTTGAAAAATTTTTGGCGATTTTTTTTCATATAGGCAATTATTTTTTGTTCTGGCGATTTTTTCGGTTTTTTGCGTTTTTATTTCTTTTTGGAAATTTTTTTAGTTTGGACACTTTTTTCTCGTTTTGGCATTTTTTTCGGTTTTTGGCGTTTTTTTAATTTTGGCGATTTTTTTCGTTTTGGCGGATTTTTTTGTTTATGACGATTTTTTTTATTTAAACGATTTTTTTAATTTTTGGAGATTTTTTTTCATATAGGCAATTTTTTTTTTGTTTTGACGATTTTTTTCGGTTTTTGGCGTTCTTTTATATTTTTGGCGATTTATTTTCGTTTTGGCGATATTTTTGATTTTGGCGATTTTTATTTCATTTAGGCGATTTTTTTTTAATTTTTGGCGATTTATGTTCATATAAGAATTTTTTTTGTTTTGGCGATTTTTGAGGATTTTTGTCACTGTGGGATTTTTTTTGTTTAAGCACTTTTTTTTCGTTTTGGCGATTTTTTCCTATTTTTGGCGTTTTTTAAATTTGGCGATTTTTTAATTTTTGGCGATTTTTTTTTCATATAGGAAATTTTATTTTGTTTTGGCGATTTATTTTCCTTTTGTCGATTTTTTTTTAAATTTTTGGTGATTTTTGTTCATATAAGCATTTATTTTGTTTTGGCGATTTTTGCGATTTTTGGCGTATTTTTGTCATTGTGGAAATTTATTTTTAGTTTTGACACGTTTTTCTCGTTTTGGCGACTTTTTTCGGTTTTTGGCGTTTTTTTTTTAATTTCAGCGTTTTTTTCATTTTGGCGATTTTTTTCGTTTTGGCCATTTTTTTAAAATTTTTGGCGATTTTATAATTTTCGGATTTTTTAGTTTTACCGTTTTTGAAAATTTCAAGAGTTTATAGTTTCCAAGATATAGCAATTTGTCAAAATTACATTGTCAAAACTTCATTAACTGATGGACCACCCTTTAATTTAAAGTTTTTTAATTTTAGTGTTAATTTTTGTAGCCTATATAAAAATACACTAGTTTTACAAATTTCAAGTGTCAATATACATATGTACATACATACATACAATTGTATGTATATTACATGGGATTTTAAAAGTTTTCGCCACTCGTTTTGGACCACCGTTTAATATTTAACTTTTATATATTTGCTGTTGTAGCGACCAAAGTTCTACATACACTGTCCAAACGGTCTGCCCGATTTTGCTGATTTTCTATAGCAAAATTTTTCGGAAAATTTCTGACACACCAGTCCAAGAACGAAGTCTCTAGCTGTTCTGGGAGCTTGGGAAAACCGTACAGACAGACGGACAGACGGACATCGCTTGTTCGTCTTTCCTATGCATAAGGATCCAGAATATATATACTTTATGTGTCTCTTATTATTATTGTAGAAATTACAAACGGAATGACAAACCTATATATATACTTTTAGCATTTTTTGGTAAAGGGTATAAAAAGTGACGGAGAGTGGGGGTAACAGCCATAATATTTAAAGCTAGAATTTGAACTAGAGGTTTTAAATTCGATACCCCTTAAGTTAAGGGGTAAGTTGCGTACAGGAAAAATCCAAAAGCACAGGTCATAAGCATATTATCTAGAAATTATATGACACTCTTACGGTTACAAATTTATATAATGCATATCATGTTACAGTGATAGGTATTGTGCTTGGTCAAAATTTTTATTTCACTACTTTTAATGGCCGAAATTTTGGAAAGGAACTTGGCATTTTTTCACATTTATGTTTTTGTAATGATATGAGGTTACATGAATTTATTCTAATTATGGTTTAAATTTTATAATTTTACAATTGCGGGGAACAAAGTTATGAGGGGGGTAAAAATAGCTCGAATGGCTTCCTGTAAATATACACACTGCGTGCATTGGCCGGAACTTGGCCTGGCGCACTACCGTGCGCCTAGATATTCGGCTATGCCGCATCTTATTTACCCTTTACCAAAGTGCGTTTATGTAGTATAAAGATATTTATTTTGTGAAAAATTTTATAATTTTTTGCTCTAGTGCAATTTTTATTTTTATTTATTTATTTATTTATTTGATCACTACAATACAACAAGAACTGGTCTTATATTACAGTATGGGGTAGTAATTTGGCAATTAGGTTTAAATTTAATTAAGATTGTAAAAAACAAAGAAAAAATATAAAGAAATTGAATTACAAATACATTTTTGAACACAGATACGTTGATGAAAAATATTGTAACAGTTTTATCTAAAGTACTCAAATGTGGCAGATTTGAAATGTCTTGCATTGTTCATTACTTGAATTTGAGGGGGTAGTTGACTCCAGAGTCGAATGGAATTTATGAAAAAGTGTTGCTCAGAGATTGCTTTGTTATATCTGATGCTGTTAATCTTGTTGCCTCGATTCGACCTAGAAAATATTATTCTATCATATAGGTAGGAAGGTTGTTGACTATATATTATCTTATGCAGATACAATAGTGTTCGGCAAATTAATAAATTATCAAACGTGACATTATATATTTGTTTAGCATATTGTGAGATGTTCCTATTCCTTTTTATACCATATACATACATATCTAGCAATATTATTGTATGTTACGTTGAGCCTTCGCCTACTTACAGCATCGCAACTGGAAAATAGCTCGCAACCATACATTAGGGTATGCAATAAATAAGTTTTGGCTAGTAGTATTCGGATATCCATGGGTGTATAATGTTGTGACATCCATAGATTCCTTAACAGAGTTTATTTTAACATGGTCAGACCAATTATTGTTGTTGTTGTTTATTAATAACTACACCAAGATTTTTTCCAGTATCAACATAATTAATAATCATATTATTTATCTTTATTGGTGGAAGGTACGTAGGAATATCTTTTGATGGTCTAATAATCATCGCAGCTGATTTGTTTGCGTTTATGCTTAGGCCATTTGCAGATGCCCAAAGATTAATATGATGCATATCTTCATTTATAAGTTGTATACAATTTGCGGCATCTGATATCTTAGAGCTTATATAGAGCTGCACATCATCAGCATACATTTGAATTTTACAATGTTTCAGTTGTAATGGCAGATCATTAGAGTATATAGAATACAATAGTGGCTTAAGTATAGAATCCTGTGGGACACATGTAGGCATTAAGCAGCATTCAGAGACGTTTGCCTCATGGGTAACGCTTTGACTTCTGCCACTTAAATACGAGGTTAACAGTTTCAATGCAGTTGGAGACAAATTAAACATATGTTTTAATTTAGGCGGAGTATGGAATGGTGCACTGTGTCAAAGGCCTTGGAGTCATCCAGCAGTATTAAGAATGATATCATTTGACGTTTATCAATTTGACATTTGATTTCCTCCGTGACATCAATCAGAGTAGTAATACAGCTGTGCTTTGCTCCAAATCCAAATTGTCTACCATTTAGCAAGGAGTTTGTATATAAGTAGCTGCTTATTTTTGAATGAATTAATTTTTCAAAGACTTTCGAAAGATATGGCAAAATTGCAATTGGTCGGTAACTCTTATCAGGTTTCATTATCGGTATTATTTTGGCATGTTTCCAATCAGACGAGAACGTAGATGTAGTTATGACTGTGTTCAAAAAATTAGTTAAGTGAGTTAGTGTGTATGGAAGAGTAAGCTTGATAAACTTTGGATGCAAGCCATCAAAACCAACAGCATTAGATTTAATATGAAGAAATGCTTCAAGTACATTTTCCTGAGTAAAGTGGATAATATTGAAGAAATTTGTTTTTTTTCCAATTTAAGCCATAGTTGTTATAAAAATTTATATTTATTGGAGGCATACACAGAGAAAACAGATTCATTGAGACAACCGAATTTGTTGCCAATCGAATTTTGGCGGTTGCACCAACTACATAGAATTCTGGTATAACGACTGCAATTTTCATGTGGTACCACCATATTTATTTTATTGGCAGCAACAGAAAAAATTGGTTAACAGTATTGAATTTGAAATAAAAGTTATTCGTGCTACCGAAAATATGGTTAGTATAACTAAAACAATATCATAATTGGTTCCTGTGAAAGAATAATTGGCCTTCCTTACTGAAATAAAAATAAACAATAGACTCAAATATAAATATATAATTTAAGAAATTTATTATTTGACAAGTTTATTTTAATTGAAATTTATTTTCTGGTGGTGAAGCATGTTTATATGCATTTCTTAACCCACATATTTTACACAGTCACAAACATGTTATCTTATGCACATACTTTCAAAAACCATTTGAGAATTCATAAAACATAATACCTTTGAAAATCACAAAAGTTAATTTTTAGTTTTCTGCTATAAACTATGATAGTAAACTCAACCTCGTAGTCAGTTGCAGCAACTGATAGAAAATGTTTATTTTTACCTTAATATAGAACGACAATTTTTTTATTGCCAATACCAAAAGTTGGTCGTAAAATCCAACTCATAATATTTTATTTGGTTGTGTTAACCAATAAGTTAATTAGTCATGACCAGGGAAACCAGAAATATGCTCCAAAAAAAGTGTTTTATGCGCATTCAATATGCACTAAAAACTTCGAAATATGCACTAAAAACTCAAAAAATATGCTCTTAAAAATAACACAAATTTGATTATTTGGAAATGAAAAACTAATTTTAATTCAGAAAAATTTAGAAAACAAGACAAAAATAAAATAAACAGAAAAAGGAAACAATAAAAAATTAACTAAGAGCGAAAATTTAACTTTACTTCAAAAGCGATCATGAACTGAATTTTGAGGAATAAGATTAGGTTTTTTATAATTGTTATTGCAATAAACAAAAACTCTTCACTTAGCTTTTTAAATAAAAATCGCAGCCGGTCACATCTATATAAACTTTTATAGATTGAAAATTTTCTTTTTCAACCTCAACTGATGTAATCGGAACAGCGTGCTTCGCAATTACCAAACTAAGTTTTTATTGAAATTAGCGTCCAGTGAGGATGTTAAAACACATGTTACACCTGTTTAAGTTGAAATTTAGCAGAAAAAAATTTAGCAGAAAAAAATTGGATATTTAAGATTTAAATTTTTTTAATTTTCTTGTTTCGTTTTTCTTTCACAAGAGTGCTTACAAGTGAGTGAAAATTAAAAAAATTGTATTTCTTTTGTTCTAAATTTGGTTGTCAGAACAAATACTCATAATTAGTACATTCTAAATTTCAACTTAAACACGTGTAGCATGTGATTTAACATCAGAACTCACAAGAAAACGTGTGAAACCGATTTGGAAGCCAGAACATGCACAATGCTCTTTTTTAAAGTCTTACTTCATAATGGTAGCAAAATATTGCTTCCCCATACTACTGTTTCTTTCACTACAAAATAAAATTTTGACAGAAAAAAGTAGAAAATCTTACCAAAAAAAAATTTTTAAATAATAAAATAAATTTTTTTTAAAAAGTACCAAAATATGCCCTAAAAACGCCAACTATGCTCTAAAAATTCGAAAAATGCTCAAAATATGCGCGTTAGACTGAAATATGCAAAAACATGCTTTAAAGGGTAAAATATGCAAAAATATGCACAAACAAATCGATGCCAGAATTCATTAAAAGTTCTGAAATGGATAAATATCTTAATTCTGGATTGATATATCAGACAAGAAAAAACATGCAATTGCATATTTGTGGTTTCCCTGGTCATGACAAAAGCATACGCTCGGTTGATGCAATCAATTTAAGGATTGTCCGAATCATATATTTGTTACAAATATGCCCTTATGGCAATTAACATGGATTGTTTTTTGGATTAATAGAAAATTGATAGCGTGAACTATATTTCAAAGTTTATGCTAATGATAATTTATTGGCCTAACCATTTTTCAACCAATCTTTTTTCTGGGTGTAGGCACACTAGCAAATTGGGAGTTTAACTCGTTCACGTCAATGACATTTAATCCCGGCATTAGCATTACTACTATTTACTAAACCCATTTTACGAATTTCTCTCCATTTTCTTCGGGAATCAACAGATATTTGAAACTTGTAGTGATAGAATTTTGGTTTAGCTATTCTTATTTTTGAATTTAAGGTAGCCCTTGCATTTTTAAAGATATTATATAGTTCTGGATTTCTAAATCGTTTCCACCTTTTGTATGCATGATTCCTATCTTCAATTAGCGTTCTTATTTCATTTGTAAACCATGGTTTCTAGTGCCGTATAACTTTTCTTTTAACAAGTACATATTTATCATAAAGATAGCTGAACTTTTGATGTAAAAAGTCTAATTGTTCATCAACAGTAGACATCCAATAAACATCATTCCAATTTAAGTATCACAATTCAATATCAAGTGACTGAAAGTCAATATTCTTGAAGTCTCTATACTCCACAATTTGGGGTGTTGTTGTGTTATTTTCAGTATCAAAATCGTATGACAGAAACAACAAATCATTTTTGGAGAACATAGATGCTGACAACTGGTCGAATAAAAGTAAGTGCGAGCTGTTACTAATAAAGCAGAGATCAATTAATGTGTTTGAAGTTGTCGTAAAATGAGTTGTTATGAGTTGTTGTATTGTTAACTATGTAAATTCCAATGGAACTCATGTCTTCATAACTTCATCCAATATATTTGCATTAAAGTCACCAATTAGCACTACATGTTCATATCCAAACGTACACATACTCAGCGTTTCTAGCGTTTGATCCATATTGATGCTTCTATTAGGTCTGTAAATAGTCCCAACTAGCAGCTTTTCAGTGTTCTTTGAAATTTTGACTAGTATATACTCAGTATTGTCTGAAGCAAAATGTTTACACTTTTCTTTACAAGTAATATTTGATCTTATATAAGTAGCAACACCACCAGCATTAGTTGATCTCTCAGAACGGAAAAGATGGTAACCATTTAAGTTGTACATGTTACTGTGAACATGCGGGTAGAACCATGTCTCTGAGATACATATAATATCTATCTTACTGTTTTCAAAAAGGTGTTGGAACTCATCTATTTTATTGTTTAAACTTTGGGCATTTACGTGACAGATTTTAAGACCAGAAACATTTTTTGATAGTATTCTGACAATGGTGCTTAAGTTTTCTCTGGAGCCAACTCTAGAAGTTTGTAGAGCTTATAACATATGTGGTCCATTGTTATGCGGCCGAAAAAATTGGTTTAACCCACTAAAATTATGAATTCGTATTGACTCAACAGTTTCAAAAGTTTTAACATAGACGATAGGGAAATGCTGCTGAAATTACCTTGTCCTTTTTTAGCTGATGTGCTCGGAGGAAAATCCTATGATTTTCAGGAGTGAAGTTTTCATTTATGTAAAATGGCGTCAAGCAATTAAAGCCTATTAGATTTAGACGTGAGTAACCTCTTGGTATTTTTCGATAAAATATATTTTTTCTATATTAGCAATAAGTTCAATATTTTATTCTACGCTGTGTATTTAAGAAATATGTTACATTCACTCATATTCCGGTTGTCAAAAACGACGTCACGCCATACAATAACAAACAATCGGTGTTTGTTCACTGCTACTATTTAATAACCCTAGAAAACTTGTTTTATTTAATAATCTTTGATTTTGCAAAATTGTTAAGTGTCTCAATTTAAACATGCCATTGCAAAAGATGCACATCGCACGTTTATTCCTAAATAATATTTTCGAATTTCTTCAACACAAAGGAACGCTCAGGGAAATGAAATGGAACATGTTCTTAAATTAAAAATAAATTCAGGGCCCTATTTTGTAAAACGCAATGCTTAGCGTTCATAAATTTTATATTTATTTTGTTTTTGTAATTTTAATTGTTTTCCATATAAAATTTGTCAACGGTCGGCGTTACCTTTTACACAATGAGCCCTTCAGTAAAGCGCGACTGCGACTTGCACACGAAGGGCTCCGGAAACTAAAGGTGTAATACTGTATGATATATAGTTTTGGCATTTTTTTCGTTTTTTGTCGTTTTTTCAATTTTAAGCGTTTTTTTTTTTTGATTTGGCGATTTTTTTTAATTTTGGTGCTTTTTTTCGTTTTAGAGATTATTTTACTTTTTGCCGATTATTTTCATTTTGGCAATTTTTTATTTTTTTTTCATTTTTGTGATATTGTGCATTTTAGCGTTTTTTTCACTTTGCCAATTTATTTTAGTGCTACATTTTTTGCCAATTTTGTGCTTTTTTCGCTTTAGTGACTTTTTCAGGTTTTGGCGTTTTCTTAATTTTGTGTTTTTTTTAGTATTGGTGCTTTTTTCTCGTTTTAGCGATTTTTTAGGTTTTTGGCGTTTTTTCTAATTTGGTGTTTTTTTAAGTTTTGCTGCCTTTTTCTCCTATTAGTGATTTTTTTAAGATCTTAGTAATTTTTTTCATTTTAGCATTTTTTTGCATTTAAGTGATTTATTTTAGTGCTAGATTTTTTTCCAATTTCCAAGGTCCAAGAGATTTATAGAAATCTTCGTATTGACCCTTAGCGATTGTAAATCTGGTAGGGGAGTAAATTTAGGATATCACAAAATGTGTACAAAAATGTTCAATGCAAATATTTGTTGCTTTTAGATGTTCTTCACAAATGTTTTCAACAGTATAGGGCTATAGTGCTTCAGGACACGTTATTAGAATTTCTGATCCACCGCATTCTCTCCCTCTCGACTCGTTTGAATCATATTGAGTGTAGTCATTTACTTTAAAGAAGCTTTTCGAAGTTAAATTAGTCTCCGAGATTAAGACAGTGCTCAAGTTCTTTTTTATGTTGGCGAATGCCTTTTGCGTTCCCGAGACATATATTTAACGAGTTCATGGCATGTTAACTAATGCTTGAATTAGAGTATTCTGCATTCGCAGCATTTCTTGCACCATTTTAGCCATTATTGTTATAAAATTATTTACAGTTTGCACCAGATTATCAATATTAACTCCAAAGCGGTTAAAATTAATGCTTGAGTTTGTATATGTTGATTTATTTTGCGGTGAAACATTTTGTGTGGGAATAGACATTGTCTTAAGCTATCTTTAAATGGTAATACAATTTATTACGACATGTCAAAATATATTGTAGAAAATACAAAATCTTATCATGTAAGGGCAAAATGTATCGAGTAGGAGAGAATACGTATAGAAAATTTGACTACGATCTGGAAATGTTTATTTTCTAAACAATTTTAGAGACTTAAGTATTCTCATCACACTAGAGCTGTATTTCAAAGTAAACAATTGACAGCACTAATGGTATTTATAGAAACAACCAAAATCAATTCGGGAAATTATCATGCTGTTTTGTAAGTATTTTACGACTGCAATAATCAGCTACTTAAATGGTACAGCAAAACCACACAGAGAAACTTAAAAAAAATATATTTTGTATATAAATTACATTGAAATTATAAAATGTTTTCTGGAGTTTTTAGTTTTATTAGTACACATCTCTTTTTTGTAATTTTCTTATTTTTGTTATTAATAATAATCAATAGTAAAATAATTTAAATATTTTCCATAATTTTGAAATAAATACACCAGAAAGTTAAACAATTAAGCAAAAACCCTGATTTTGCATATTACTAAGAAATCATTGGTTTTGAGAGTAAGAAATAATTGACACAAACGTCAGAAGGATTACATGGCGACAAAAAGGAAATAACGGTTTTATTTGGATATTATTTTATCATGAGCGTATTTAACAAACAAACAAAAACCAGAAAAAAGTTTTAGCTAATTACTTTTATGTACGAAAAAATTTTAAATTTTCCAACTCTTAATTTACTATACAAATCCATTTTGGAACATTTCTTACAAACCCATATAATCCAAAAAGTCTCTAGCATTTTGGAAAATAAATTTCACGTACACACACAGGGACATCGCTTATTCGTCTTCCCTATTTATAAGGACGCTGACTACACATACGAGTACCCTATGGGTCACATATTAATATTTTTGAAATTAAACATGGAATGACAAATCTATATGTATGTCCTTTACCATATTTGATGAAGGGTATAAAAGATCGTTAAAAGTATCGAGTGGTTAAAGTAGTCAAATAAAAATAAAAAATATGCATAAAAAATAAAATATAACAGAACTTGTCGACGCTATTCATGAAACTTTATTTATCTTCATTTTATGCTTTTTAGTTCAACACATAAACAAATTAATTAAATAAAAAAGTTTAAATCTTAGTTAAAGTCGATTCTTATGAATCAAACGGACAATGCTCGATTCTCCAAAAGCACTCCATACCAGTGGAAAGCTTGATTTTATTAAATCTAACAGCAGTTCTTTCATTATCTATTGCTTCCGCTGCACACAAAACAAGGTTATCTTGAGAAAGTTGGACAAATTCATTCTGTAAAATTTTAATACCCCATTTGTAATTTCGGGGATTTTTGGCGAGGTTCGTACCAACTACTCTATTAGTGGAAAGTTGCCTGTAGTAATGCGTATTGTAATATGTGCCTCTAAGTGTAATAGTCATTTGATGTTTATATGGGTCCTCAGCATCTAAGATATCGGCGGTAATTCGGCTTGTTTTGTCCAAAGTGTCTTTGTGATACCAAAGCCAAATTCTTTGCTCTTTTGTCTTTTGAGTATCGTAGTCCAACAGAGCAGTATATATATAAGTTGAATGCTTTACATTTTGGAGGCAAAAGTGGGTTTCAAAGTACAACAACCTTAAAGTCTGATCCAACTCATCCCTTATCAGGGTTTCTACTTCCGATTTTAACAAAGAATCAACTTTTCCATATAATGCATGCTCTTTCACATCATATAATACTCTGGCAATTCGGAGCTTGTTCTTAGATTTTCTGCTCAGACGCATTTCAGCACTCAATAAAGTTTGAAAAAGTGGTAGGAAATCGGAATCCGTCAGCTTCCATAGCTCATCAAGATCTGAGTGGAAGTTAATATCTGACACAAATTTATCTGCTGCGCTCTGCAACAACTCTTGAACCGCTGCCTCATGAAAGATTTCGTGTAGTTTTTTTAAAAATTTATTGTAGTCCCCTACATTCCTTGCACTGATGGTCCATTCCATTGCTGATTCAGCAAATGTATTAAATAGACTTAGCCTATTTTTTGTATAGTTGTAAAAATCCTTTAAAATAAACTGCTCCTCTACATCTTCTACAACCATGTAACTATCCTTTTTGCTGACTTTCACTTCGTCAGACAATGTACCGGGCACACTTTGTAGCAAACCGCTTAAAAGCACAAAAAATCGAAAGTTACGTGTTTTCATTTTAAAAGTTTAATTAAAACTGATCTAACCATTACAGAAAGATACTGTTGTTTATATCTTATTTGGCGTGAAAATTCATGTATCTAGATACTAACTAATGTATATATGAATACAAATACAATTTATTTAAAATTTAATAAATTTCTCATAAATTTTTAAAGAATAAAACGTTTTAGTATTTTTTGATTCATACTTGCTCCCTCTCACTTATCAACAAGTTATTAGTTTTTTATGAGTTAAAATATGTGTATGTATGCATATGAATATCATACTATATGACTGTTATACTATCATACTGCTCTATAGTATATACCCAGCAGTCAGACTGGGGCCAAATGCCTCTATGTCAACACTAAAATTCTAGTAGTAGCTAGATTGTCTAAAATTTCGCTTCTATTCGTCGGTATAAAAGAGAGAGAGAAAACAGATGTGGTGTATTTCTGGTGGATTTTTCAACAACTTGTCAATATAAGTAAATGCGTATGTACTTAGGGTATAAAAATGTACCAGTAAATGTCTGGTTGGCATGTCTCCATGTTCTCATACAAACTATGTAGTCACTACCTAGTCAATTGTTTTAGTGTTTCTAGTAGATTTTCAAGTACATGCTAAATGTCTATAGCACAAGGTATTGTATGGGGAATAATTGAGGAGTAGTACTGGTGACAAAGTCAAAAGTGACTCAGTACATTTTCACCATCGACATTTCCTTCAGGGTAGTACAACTACTACTATATATACCGAATATGTATATATATATATAGTACTACTAATACTACATGTATATACCCATCAAAACATTTCAAAAAAGGCAATTGAGTTTGGAATAAAGCATTTTTGGTGGAAGCTCTTCGTTACTGGATTAACAACTTAATGATACTAAAATAATCGATTCTTGAGAAGCACTTACTTTTTTATTTAGCAACTTGTTCACGTTATCTATTTTATCTAAAAAACATTATTCTCATTTAGCAACGTGTACATAGTTTTTTTTAAATTTTAGGTAATTTGATTTGTGAGCGTGTAATTAAATTTGGCAATCAGAGAAGTAAGTCATTATATGGCGAGTAGTTCTGATTGTAATGTGTAATTTTTTGCTTGGATGCCTTACACATAATCATATAGGAACCTAATGAAAACAATAAGGAAAGCCTTTTAAAAAAATCAATATTTCAACCCAATGAAATTAATTCTTGATCTTATGTGGTTTCCTTCCTGATAAAATTAATAAGATTTACCACATAAAAACAATAAGGAATCTCTATGAAAAAATCTTCGCTTCTTTCTGATGCCTAAAAACGTCTCATACAGCCATATCACAGATTCCGTTCGCAATGGTTTTGAATCCGTTAACAGTTCCGTTCAAATTTCATTTTGGTGCTTCAGATTCCGATCGTTTTCGAGAATCTGAAAATAATGGTTATTATGGCTTTTGCATGCATATATTAATTCTGCCTTGAATTTTGTTTGTTTCTTGTGCTACTAATATGAAGATTTTGATAAAGTATATATGTACAAAAATTTTATGGCAACACTAAAGAAACCACTCCGTACATTTTGTAATGTTGATTTAATTTTTGAAATGACTAGAGAAATTTACATACTAACAGCCTTATTTATAAAATTTATTAAGGCTTTATAAAGGCTTTTTAAGAAAAATTTTTGTTTGAAAATGTCTCTTAAAACCCCTTTAAACTGCCTTCATAATTTTTATAAATAAAGCCCGGTATCATGGTGTAATTATATAGGTGACTGCGTAAGGATTTGTTATACAATAATACGGCAACCATAGCTGTGTAAAGATCCGAAGAATGTCAAAAGCACAATAATTTTTGTACCAAAACCAAAAGAAAGCGAAGTTTCTGACATTCTACAGCTACAAAGCACATAGAGCAAAAAATTATCAGCTGAAGTAGCGCTGCCACCTGTTTAAATGCACCTTGCCCGGTACGGAGTTCCTAGGGAATTTCACGTTTGTAAATTTACATTTATTTCTACACGGAAAAATAAATGTGTAGCCTTTCTGTAGAATATTATTTTTGCATACACACAATTTCGTTTATTTTTAAGTTTTCAACACACAAAAACACTAAAAATTAATTATAATTTTATGAAAATTAGAAATGTCAAAAATTCCGTGACCAAACAATTGTTTGAACATTAATTTTTGTTTCAGTTGACAGAAAAAAGTCTCCACTTATATTTATAAATCCTTAACATAGGCAATAAATTTAAAAATGTTCGTTCATTTTTCTTTTGAAAGTCCGTACTAGCAAATGAAAATTTCTTTATGAAATTTACCAACCTGAATTTCCGTAATTTTTATACCCCTCACAAAAAAATAGTAAAAGGGTATATATAGGTTTGTCATTCCATGTGTAATTTCTACAATATTAATAAGCGACACATAAAGTATATATATTCTGGATCCTTATGCATAGGGAAGACGAAAAAGCAATGTCCATCTGTCCGTTTGTCTGTACGGTTTTCCCAAGCTCTCAGAACAGCTAAAGACTTCGTTCTTGAACTGGTGTGTCAGAAATTTCCCGACAAATTTTTTTATTGAAAATCAGCAAACTGGAAATCTAAAACTCTATTTTCCCATACAAAATAACTACCGAAAACTAGTTTTTATTACTTTTTTGTTAAATTAACTTATTTTATACTTCAGTATGAATAAAATTGGTGTTTCTAACTTAAAAAAATATTTAAAAAATAAGAAGTCGTTTTCAGGGTTGGAAAACTTTAATATTTTTTCTTATAATTAAACATATTTTATGTTTTAGGAAAAAGGATATTTCTCAATAACCGTAAGAGCTACAACTCTGAAATTTGGACAGAGCATGTAGAACTTTAGTCGCTACAATATCAAAAATATGAAAGTAAAAAATTTAAGGTTGTTCCAAAACGACCATCGATAAATATTAAAATCCCATGTAATATACATATATACAATTGTATGTACATATGTATGTATATAGACACTTGAAATTTTTAAAATTACTTAAAATTACTGTATTTTTATACACACTACAACATTTAACACTAAAATTTATAAAAATTAAAGTTTATGTAATTTTGACTATGTAATTTTAACACTTTGCTGTATCTTGGTAACCGTAGGAAGCAAAGTCTTGAAATTTTCAAAAACGGTAAAACAAAAAAATCCCGAAACTATAAAATCGCCAAACCGAAAAAATCGCCAAAAACCCGAAAAAAATCTTCTAAACGAAAAAAGCATTAAGTTAAAAAAATTCTAGCACTAAAATTAATTGCAAAAGTTAAAAAAATCGCTAAAATGAAAAATATCTCCAAACTGAAAAAAAATTCGACAAAATAAAAAATAAGTCAAAAACCTTAAAAATCGCTAAAACGAGAAAAAATCACCAAAACTTAAAAAAGCACCAAATTAAACAAATTCTAGCAATAAAATATATTGCAAAAATAAAAAAAATCGCTTAAATGAAAAAAATCGCCAAAATTAAAATAAAGCAAAATATTAAAAGAAATCGCTAAAACGAGAAAAAAGCACCTAAACTAAAAAAACATCAAATATACAAATGCCAAAAACCTAAAAAATCGCTAAAACGAGAAAAAATCACCAAAACTAAAAAACAGCACCAAATTAAAAAAAATTACCAAACCCGAAAAAAAAAACACAAAAACGAAAAAAGCATTAAATTGGAAAAAATCTACAAAATGAAAAAATCGCTAAAATGAAAATAAAACACGAAAATTATAAAAAATCGCCAAATAAAAAATAAGCGCCAAAAACTTTATAAAACCGCTAAATGTAAAAAAATACCAAAGCTAAAAAACGCAAAAAAAAACTTAAAAAACGTTAAAACTAGAAAAAAGCATTAAAAGACTAAAAACAGGCGCCAAATAAAACGCCAAAAAAAGAAACGTTTAAAAAACGCTTAAAATCTAAAAAAAAATAAACGTTACAACCCAAAAACAATTACCAAAGCGAAAAAATACCAAATTTAAAAAAAAAATTTACACTAAAATAAATTGCAAAAATGAAAAAATCGCTAAAATGAAAAAAATCACCAAAATAGAAAAACACCCAAAAAACCTAAGAAAATCGCTTAAACGAAAAAAAGCACCAAAACTAAATTAAAGAAAATGCCAAAAACCAAAAAAAAATCGCTGAAACCAGAAAAAAGCACTAAAGCTAAAAAAAGCACAAAAAAACGCAGAAAAAACACCGAAGTTAAAAAAATCCCTATTAAAACCGGAAAAACGCCAAAAACGAAAAAAATACCAAAACTATATTTAATATAGGCTAAAGTTCATATAGCATTATATATTTAGTGTCCGTACGGCACGCAAGTCATAGTCGCACTTTACTGAACTTATATTTATAAATGGAAATGGAAATACAATTTACCGATAAAGTACAGTCCTAACTATAAAATGAATTAAAGAACATGTTCCGTTTCACTTAACAATTTTGTAAAATAAAGGATTATTGAATAAAACAATATGGTATGGAGGAACAATACTAAAATTATTTTATATTGGTATTAAAAAAAAGAAGACAAAAATTTGAAGTTCGAAGCTTTAGTGAACATTAGAACAAATATTGAACAATTTTGTTTCGAAATTTCTTCGCTTTAGTGGGCATTCGTTTTTTATCGAATTTCCGGTCAAATGAAATACTAAATATTGTTTTCATTGGATAGTTTTGATTTAACAGCGTTATTTGTTTATACAGCTATGAATGCAACAAACGAGCAACTTATTCCTCAAGTATCAAGAATTAAAATTACTCTTAATGCAGCAAACTCGTATCTTAATAAATGCGTTTCACAATTAAACTAGAAAAGATTAGTGTATTATTACTACTAATATATTGTTACGTAAAAATATTCCTACAGGGTTAATGCAAAGAACTATCTAGAAGTATTTAACTAAAGCACTAAACGTACACACATATTCACGTGCAAGCACTATAGCAACAACAATTGTGTACAAAGCTACAGACATACACGTATACAAATAAAAGTGCGAGCACTTATGGTAACCACCCTGTACTAAAAATAGCAAACTGCATTACCAACAAAATTCAAAAACTAACGGCCAATCGAATCACCTACAAACATCTAGAAACGACGACATGCATTTTCCCGATTATGCTACCAATAAACAATCACGCCTAAACAGCCATATGGTTTGAGCGGAAATAGTTTCTTCCAATTGGTCTTTACTAAGTACATACATGTATGCATGTTGCTACGCCATCTATTTGCGAACATTCTAGACCAGGTTTTGTAGTATAAAAAGAGTTGCTGTATGTGAGAAGTCAGTCAGTATTAATTGGAATTTAGTGGAGTGAACATCGTTGAAAGTAAAAGACATCGTGCCGTGGATAACAACGTTCAGAAGTAAATAAGAAAAGACAAGTTGTAATTTGTTTAGTAAAGAATAAAAGCAAGTTCAGTTGTAAATAAGAAAATCGTGTTGTTATTTATTTTTTGAGCAATCAAAAAAACTCACAAGTTTAATAAAATTTAAACGTAACAATATATAGATGTAATCAATTCCTTAATACATAATTGCATAGGAACTTTAATCCAAACACCGAAGTATAAAGAGATAAACCATTTCTGTTTTTCTCTCCTGAAAACTTTATTTTTTAAGATACGAGGTTGAAAAAGTAAAGCATCGATATTCAACTTATTCCTAATATCAAAAAAATAAAAAATATTCAATCCAAAAACACCGAGAGGCCACTTATTAAAAATTGCACAAGAGCAAGAATTATGAATTTTTTCAGAAAATAAATATGTACCTACATATCATTGTGCTTATGTATGTACATATGTATGTATCTCTATACTACATAAACAGCACTTTGGTAAAGGGTATATACGATTCGGCACAGCTGAATATAGCAGTCTTACTTGTTTTTACATACAATTTGTATGAGAACCTGAAATTCCGTATGAACTCCGTACGAGGCTTAAGGCTTAAAAACTAATTAATTGTAATTCAGCTTTGAATAAATAAATGAATAATAGTATTCTTTATTAAAAACAATTGTTTGCATTTTTTTTAATCTGGATAAAAATTGTAAAACAATTTATGTTACAGGTGTGGCAATATAATTTTGTAGTAAGACATAATGTGGCATATGTTAAGGCGGCTTAAAATTATTTTTTTAATATTTTAATTCTCCGGTATGCTGCCAACATGAAGATTTTGATTAAGTCCATGCAAAAAATGGAATGGCAATACTTAACCCTTTGTGACGCCCAGCAGTGCCAACTATTAACAACCCAAACGCGCTATTGCCCTTCTCAAAACGCGCTAGAACGCGCTAAGTTACAACATTGTCAACTATTTATAGCCAAAACCAGCTATTCTCTAGTGCGCTAAATGAAACTTAAATAAAAGTCAATGTATGTATTAGTAAATACAATTGTTTTGTTATGTAACCCTTTTTCAGATTTTGCAATATTGCTTCTTCGAAATTATATCCGAAATAACTAAAATCATTTAATGCAGATTCAGGATCAGAAGAATATTTTTTATTTTAATTTTATTTGTCAAACTTTGTAACAACATATACATAAGTTGTCGAATAGTTTTTTCAGGGACCAGGCATCGAAAAAGAGAACTTCTTGCAATGACAACCCTATGTAAAAATCATTAGATCGAATCGAAATTTTCACTACTTCCGCATCGCAAACTCTACATTTTCATGACTTTTTTGGAGTCTCTTTTTTTACTGGGCATGTATGAAAATGTATGAATATATATAATCATATATGCCCATATACCCTCATTTTTCGGATCCGAACCATATATGGGATATCATATATGCTCCATACATATTTTTTTAGCTGGGTTTTCCAGAAAAATTTTAAAACTTTTCCCGTTTTCATGACTGCAGATATTAATAACTTTTTAACTTATTTTTATTTAAAATTTGATCAGAAATTTAATGCTGTCTTTTAATTTAAGATCCAAGAAATGACTAAAAAGTTGTAGGTGAAATACTAAAAAAAATCAAGGCAAATTAAAATTTTTTTTTGTTAAAAGACAAATATCTTCTAAGTTATGGGAGATACGAAAACACATTTGGGGACATTATTTATAGCTTAGATCAAAACGCTTTATCTCATAAAAATCGGATAATTTTTATAAAAGTTACAAGCCTCAGAATTTTTTTGAGTCCCATGTTGTCAACTTAGGCCCACTGTAACTCCTGTCCAGCTTAAGCCAGACGGCTGCCAAAGCCTGATTCCTCCTCTACGGATGTTTGAAGTTTCATATAAATCCAATCATTAGCTTATAAGTTCCAGATTTATTTTGCAAACGTCCCCACTGTGCAGTGTTTTGTTGCGACTTTATTTACTATACGCTGTTATTGAAAACACACAATGTTAAATAAGTAAGTGCGGGACTACCACGATGTTACATTCGTTATTCGTTTAGCGGACATACCGCTCTTTTCTTACCTTTTAATATTTATGTTAATTATGTATGTTGTTCTCAGTGGAGTTTAATATATTATGTCAAGAATATTTAATACAATTTACTTATTGTCCCTAAGCGAATAGAATGTAAAAAATATTATATAAAAAATATAGTTTAATTGAAAAGAACTGATGAACTTTTTCACTCAAGTAACGTTCTCTATCACCAAGGCAATACTATGCTACAATTCTATGAATGTATATCACATTGTATTTTTAGAATTTAATGATACATGGTTCGAAGTTTTATACGTTTGCGATATCAATATATTATCATTTGCAACAAAACCTTATAAGCATTAAATTTTTGATGATATTTTCACGCAGCTGCTGCTATAAAATATTGAAATATGTTTTTTATGGAAGCATTAAAATTTATTTGCAGCTTTTTTTTTGTCTCCTCTAACAAATGTGTTTTATCTCTTTCTTTTTTTTTGCTCTCTGTTACGTCATATTACATTTTATGAGCTCGTGTTATACCGTTAATCAGTATCTAAATCTAAAGGGATATAAAAAAATAATGGAAATTATATCTGAAGTGCAAGTGTATTTATCAAATATGAAAGCGATATGACAAGAACAAGCGTACATTAGTTAGTGTGGTAACTACATTTGTTAAAATGATAATTTAATATCTTTAAATTATAAACCACTTAACTAATATGTGAATTTATTTATTTATTTAATAGTTAAGTTGACGTGGTGACAGTTGACATGATAATAACATTGTTGCTTGCACTCGAAACAGTGTTGCGAATTTAAATGATTTTTATATAATATTTAATTAATATATTAATTATCATTCTATTCGTTACGCGAAATATATTGTTCAGTTTCCTTAAATCCTGTTTTATTCAAGGTTCTAAAGGTTCCTTATACCAAAGTTGAAAGGGAACCACTCCTTTATTTTCGCTAGATGTCCTCATATCCATCACAGGCTGTTTTATCGATAACCGTACGAGCTACGGACCTAAAATTTTCACAGAATATGAAAAGCTTTATCAAAAAATACATAACCGTTAAAAATTAAAGTGAGTTCTAAATCAAGCAACTAAGGCTGAGCTTACATCTGGCATTTCTTGTGTGTCAGTTGCCCAAAAAAACGTAACCAACTAATTACTAATGAAAAACTGTTTGATTCAGACATGTATTTATTGATTTAAATAGTTTGCAATCATTTTGGATTCTATAAAGTTGTCTATTAATTATGTATTAAACTGTTTAACATAATAAAAAAATGTCTGAATCAAACAGTTTTACATTAGTAATTAGTAGGTTACGATTTTTTTACGCTTGTGTGGCATTTGGCACACAGATGTAAACCTGGCCTAAGAAATCGCTAAAACAAAAAAATCGCCAAAACAAAAGAAAAGCGAACATAACTTAAAAAATCACTAAACCTTAAAAGCATCATCAAAAACGAAAAAAACGCCAAAAAAAAACATCAAATACCGTAAAAACAGAGAGCACTTGCACAAAATTCTACGCCACTAGGCAAAAAGTAAAATTGTGAGAGAAAACTAGTAAAATAAGATCAAAACTTTGCGCATTTAAATCGTTTGTAATTAAAGTAATTTTGAAAAATTAATAAATCTAAAAATGCAACCACCAAGCCAAGGTATTTCTTCAAATGTTTGAATTAAATTTTTAAAAATAATATTCTGTGAAAGTGTTTTTGTTTTCAAATTGTTATAAATTATGCTCAAGTAGGCAAAGGTTTTAACTTTGTTTTAAAGATTGAACAAATTTGCTTCAGTTTAGAAAAATGTATGCTGCGCAGGGATGCACCTCAAAAGTTAAGCCTCACGCATTGAGAACACCAACAATAAGCTCTCGGCGACTTCTGCTAATGCTTTTATTATTATTATAATTGTTGTTGTTGCTGTTGTTGTTTTTGTTGTCATTGTTTTATGTATTTTTATTAGAGACTTGAGTCATTCATTACTCGTGCGTGAGTCATGCGTTATCGTGGTTGTGTTTATATACAGGGTGGCCCAGAAAGACCGAAGTGGTGTAAATTCCTTATAACTTTTTATTTAAGACATATTTTTTTAATTTTTTGTTTTTTAAATACAGTAAATTTATAGGGAATATTTTTAGATTAGTTGTTAAAAATGATATCCAGCAAGTGGAGGCCATTTTCTGCTTCGCACAAATGATCTCTTTTCAACACATTTTCCATGACCTTTCGCAAAACTTCCGGTGTTATGTTGTTAATTTCGTCTGGAATATTGGTTTTTAATTCCTCAATAGTCCTAGGCTTATTAACATAAACTTTCCCTTTTAAATAACTCCAAAGGAAACAGTCTGGAGCGGTTAAATCCGGGGAACGCGGAGGCCAATTAAAATTGCTTCTACGCGAATTTATTCTTTCCCCAAAGATGTCGCGTAAAATAGCCATTGTGGCCCTCGGAGTGTGCGCTGTGGCTCCATCCTGTTGGAACCATATTTGCGGATGGTATTCCACGGCTGGCCTTACAAAATTTTCCAATATGGCCCGATATCGATCACCATTGATGGAAATGGCGACATCTCTTTCATTTTCCAAAAAATATGGACCAATGATCCTTTCTGAAGAAACACCGCACCAAACAGTACACTTAACTGGGTGTAATTGTCGTTGATGAAGTACTCTCGGGTTTTCCTTAGCCCATATCCTAAAGTTTTGCTTGTTAACAAACCCATTTAATTGGAAATGGGCTTCGTCACTCATAAATAAGTTATGAATAATGGAAATGGAAAGAGCACATTTGTGCGAAGCAGAAAATGGCCACCACTTGCGGGATACAATTTTTAATAACTAATCTAAAAATATTCCCTATAAATTTACTGTATTTAAAAAACAAAAAATTAAAAAAATATGTCTTAAATAAAAAGTTATAAGGAATTCACACCACTTCGGTCTTTCTGGGCCACCCTGTATAATAATGATTAAAAAAATAACGTGTGGGACATTAGATGACTTTCTTAGGTTTGGTAAATAATATAATTTGGCATAACTAAATCATATTCTAAGTCGTGAGCGTGAGTGAATAACATAATCCTGAATTTTTGTTTGTTTTGTTGGTAAAGCATCATTTATATGCATTCCGTTGCTGCTTTGCTAGATATTTCTTATATAAAAAACCATAATTAACAATAGTTAATAAATAATAATTTTACAGGTGGGTACCCGACTCCCTACACCTTTAGAGGTAAGATTTTTTTTGGAACATGTAGTTTGTTCTAAGTGTTAATCCAATAAAATTTAGTGGCCCTCATTCTTGATGTTCGGCAGATATAGGAAAAATAATAATTGCTTTAGATGGAAGGTGTCACCAAAAATTTGTCGAAACATGTACTTTTTTATATGAGTTATCCACATAAAATTTAGTGACCATAGTAAGGGTCACTATACAGTTATAGTTATAGTGATATTTGGTCGATACTGCAGTCAAAGCGCGAGTATGTGTTGATGTCGACATGTTATCGATACTTTTGAAGAAATAAACATCATCCCAGCAAACACTTGGTAATAGCTAACGTAATCACAGACTATACACGGTCTGAATTAAATAACAGCATTCGGATAACGACTGCTAATTAGATAAACAAATTAAATTGTTCTCTGCTTGGCGTAGTAGTAGAGCGCGAGTTACATACCCATCCCCTAAACTAATAGTATTGGCTGGTCAAGTGTAGGGAACCTAGTAGTTCCAATTACATTTTTAAATTTCGTTCCCACATTTTGCCAGACAGCATCGTCAGCATTTATGTTTACCTTGCTTATTTAATTCTAAGTAATATAAATATACTTTAAGTTTATATAAATAAAAAATTTTATATCAGTCTTAAGAAAGGTATCATAAATAAAAGTTGTTTCTCTTAAGAGAACAACAATAAATAAATTAAACCGAAGTTTAATTTATAATTGGCGCAGTCGGTGAAAAAAAAAATACTGGAAAAACTAATTAATTTCATTTAAGCCGAAATTTAAAATATTTAATGGAAAATATAAACTATTTTAACCGCTAAAATAAAATAAAAACTGATCACAAATAACAAAACAAAACTCTATGCAAATAGTTACCATAACAACAACATAAACGAATTATTAAAAAAAATTTTTTTTAAAATAAATCCTGAAACTTTGAAAAGCAATATTTGAAATATATTGAAATAAAATTATTATCTTACAAAATACATTATACATAAAAAAAACAAGATTATTTAACACGTTATTATTCGTATTTGTGAATGGCATATATTTTTGTCTGAGTTAAGTCTGATTTCAAGTGAAAATTTTAGATTGGGTTTATAACAATAATTAAAGTGAAAGAATAATAAGTAGATTCGATGCAAGCAGGGATCTACGGCAAGCTGACAAAATGGAAGGAAAGATAGCCGAATTAGAAGCGGTTCTGCGGCAGCAAGAACAAAAAATCCTTCAACAGCAACAACAGTTGCAAGAACAACAGCTGCAAATGCAACAGCAAGAACAACATGAACAACTAATACAGGCTCAAAAAGAACAAACAACAGCTTCAACAGTTACAACAACTAAATTTACAACAACAGCAATTGCAGAAGCAAGAGCTACGAATGCAACAACAACAAATACACCAACAACAGCAGTTACAGGAACAACAGTTGCAGGGACATCAACAACAGGCTCAACAACATAATTACCTTTTTATGAAGCCGAAAGACATTATTCAGCAATTTCGCCAAATAAGACCGTTGAGTAGTAACCGCAACATTAATGGATTCATAAAGTCTGTGGAGATGATAATAGGTCTCTGCGAGAACAACGAAGCTTTAAAAAAATTCGGAGTCCAAATAATCATAAACGAGAAGATCACTGCAGACTTCAGCACACACATAAGATAACTTGGAGAACTTTCATGGGAACAGTTGAAAAGCAAATTGAAATCGACGGCAAATTTAAGAAAGAGTTTTTTATTGTTGGCACCTGAACAGCCACACATACTCGCAATCGTGAGAATTAATTTGTTTTTTAAAACAAGCATCATATTTCGGCCAGATTCCACACGAAAATATGTGCACTAATTTTAAGTAAATAATAGATTTAATTTCACTTTATTTTGTGCATACATGTTCGTATGTTTCAACATGAGTATGTCAATATGTAGGGTTAAGATTTATTCTCATAAGTAGTATATAAGCTATAGTAATTTAATTTTAATTTTAATCTGAAAATTACTGCGGCCTAGAGCAGCAATTTAAATAAAAAAAAAATAATTTAAATAAACCTTCATGTTTGTACAAGCCGAACCAGCTCAAATTTATGATATTGTGGGTCATTCAAACTTAAATAGAGAGGAAAATAGCGAAATTTTAAAGCTACTGATTCGATACAACAAACTTTTTTATAGGGAAGGTGATAATCTGACTTTCACTCATCAAATTATGCACGAAATAGTAACAAAAACAGACAGACCAATATATACTAGGATTTACAGATATCCAAAAGTGCATGAACAGGAGATCGAACGTCAAATAAAGGACATGTTAAAACAGGGAATAATAATCGAAAGTTCTTCTCCTTATAACAGCCCGCTTTGGATTGTACCAAAAAAGGAAGATAATTCCGGGAACAAAAATTGGCGCATTGTTATCGACTATAGGAGTCTGAATGAACACCATAGCAGACAAGTACCCAATTCCTAATATTGAATCGATATTGGACAAGTTGGGGAAAGCCCAATATTTCTCTACCTTAGATTTGGCTAAAGGATTTCATCAAATCTTAGTGAAGCCGGAACATAGACAAAAAACTGCCTTCTCAACACCTTTTGGACATTATGAATTTGTCAGGCTGCCATTCGGCTTAAAGAATGCTCCAGCCACATTTCAAAGGCTGATGAATTCAGTGTTAAGAGATTATATTAATAGAATTTGCGTAGTGTATTTGGACGATATATTGGTATTTAGTACATCACTTCAAGAACATATAGACAGTTTGAATAAGATCTTCTCTACTATCGAAAAAGCAGGTCTCAAGATGCAAATAGACAAATGTGTTTTTTTGGCAAAAGAAACTTCTTATTTGGGTCACATACTGACTTCAGGCGGATTAAAACCCAACGGAAATAAAATTGACGCTATTGTTAACTTAAAATTACCTAAAAGTCAAAAACAAATAAAATCATTCTTAGGGCTTACTCGGTATTATAGGAAATTCATAAAAGATTATGCAAAAGTTGCATACCCAATGATTTGCTATTTAAAAAAAATAAAGTGGTAAATATTTTCGACCCTAGTTATATACATTCATTTAATAAACTTAAACAATTGATTACGGAACACCCTATATTAAGGTTCCCAGACTTTGACAAACGATTTAAAGTTAATACTGATGCTAGCAATTATGCTTTGGGTGCAGTTCTCTCCCAAGAGGGACATCCCATCAGTTTCGCCTCAAGAACGTTAAACGATCATGAGAAAAATTATTCGACCATAGAAAAGGAACTCCTTGCAGTTATTTGGGGTGTAAAATACTTCAGACCATATTTGTATGGTAGAGAATTCGATCTACAGACTGATCACCAGCCACTTAAGTGGTTGCAAGTAAAAAATTCTGCAAAGGATATTAATCCAAGACTACAGAGATGGCTTATCCAATTGGGTGAGTACGACGGGCGGATTGAGTACATAAAAGGCAAAGAGAATAAAATAGCCGATTTTTTGAGTCGTATCGATGTGAACCTTAATGAAATAAAAAATATAGAAGATCACAATGACTGCAATGATTCAACAGCTGCGACAATACATTCTCAACAAGAAGACCTTAATGACCATATTCCTACATTGGACCCAGTGGTTAACCATTTTAAGACCCAAATAATTTTGACAGAAAGAAAAGAAACAAATGTTAAAGCAATCTTTGGTAATAAAAGAATTTATATAGATGGAAACGATATTGAGCAAGAAGACATATCGAACATTCTTAGGAGAGAAATAAATAAAGGAAAAATAGGAATATATTCACAGTTGCGTTGTTGATTATAATAAGTTTCAACTGAAGTTGATAGAAGAATTTCCCGACAGAAACAAATTTAAATTTGTGAAATGTTCTTACTTTGCTAGAGATATTGAGGATGAAGACGAACGAAATAAACAGATATCGTTGCTTTTATAAATTCGAAAGCGGACACTCAGGTATTATTGCTACCTTTGAGACCATCAAGTATAAGATATATAATCCAAATTTAAAATTGTCCATACATAAAATAATAAATAACTGTCATGTCTGTTCGTCGGCAAAGTACGACAGAAACCCAATAAAAAATAAATTCAAATTAACTGAAACCCCTTTCACAACAAATGAAATTATTCATGTCGATACCTATGTAAATAGCAAACACTCATTTGTAATTTTTATCGACAAATTCTCGAAACATATAGTTTCTTTCCATCTGTTTGACAGAAACAGTCAAACACTAGTTGGGAAAATTCGGGCATTTTTAGCCATTAAAGGCAATGTTACTAAATTTGTGCTAGACAATGAATTTAACAACGTGAATGTAAGAAATTTCCTTGACCAAGAAGGAATTCAGTACCATTTCACAAAACCGAATAGCCATACCGGTAATTCGGATATTGAAAGATTCAATAATACAATAACAAAAAACATCAGAGTCCTTAATTTGGAAGAAAAATTTCCAATAAATAGCCAAATCCTTAAAGCAATAAAATTATATAATAGTACTTACCATAGCACAATAAGGTGCAGTCCCTTGGACGTACAAAACAAACTAATTGATAATAACATAATAAGGGAAAGATTCAAAAATGGAATGAATCCCGTGAGAATTATGTAGAAAATAGGGAAGAAGGATTCATAAAAAACTATAAAGGCTAACGACATAAAGAACAACCAAAGTTTATTAAAAGACCTTTGGAAAACGTCCATACTGACAATATTAAAAGACCTTTTAAATTTTCGGCTGAAGATAGCAATATGGACAGGACAGGTCCTAATAGTGGTGACGATGATATAGATTTTGAATATTTATCCAAACGCTTAGAAAATATTAAGAAAAAAATTTTTTCAATCTTAAAACCTACAGATCTCGACAGCCATAATAGTGATGCTAACTCTCACAATCGGAACGAAGGGTACACTACAAATAAGCCAACTACCAGACAATAATGGTTTCATGGATATAAAGATGAATGATGTGGAAATAGTCAATACCACTAACACAGTTATACATATTGTAAATGTTATATTTATTTATTTATTTATTAAACATATTAATGCAAAGTGAATTTGCATAATATGGTGTTGCACAAATATGGGCGGAGTAACGTAGACCATATGCCCAAGATGGTATTAACAGTATTTTATAAGGTTTTGTGACTGACTGTACACGACCTATGCCTTCACATAGGAAGTAGGCATCGTGGTTGTTAAAGAAATTCCACAAAAAACCGCAAGATTATACGGTTATCCGTGGCAGATCAGTCAACCAGTGCGAGCGAGACGAAAAACTCTCGAAGGCCAAACAACACACACAAGCCTGACCGCACTTAAGAAATAATTACGATGACGCGAGAGATGTTCCCCGACCCAGAGCTGCTTAACGACTGTGTAAATATTATAGAAATATTAGAAACTCTTAAAATTTTGGAGGAAAATATTAAAATAGTAGATTTAAGTAATCGCCAAATTCTTTTACAAAAAGTGCAAAGTATACATGAAAAAATTCTAACGATAAAACCAAAACAACAGAGGGGAAAGAGAAGTTTAATAAATATCTTTGGCACAGCACAAAAGTGGCTTTTCGGAACAATGGACGACGAGGACAGGAGAGAAATTATGGAACATATCGCTACAATTGAAGAAAATAATAGAAACATAATAAATACAGTAAACAATCAGATAATCATTAATGACTCATTTAATAAATCACTAATTAATTTAAAAAATTCAATAGAGGAGGATAGGAATAACATAAGATCCGCTTTTGAACAGGTTAGGAAGAATAATAATGAAATAGTAAAACAATACTTATACTTAGACCAATTCTCTAAATTAAATTTATTAGAAGAAGAAATAGAAAAAGTTCAGGACAATATTGCATCTGCAAAAAACAATTTTATTCACCCTAGTATATTTACAAAAACAGAAATCGAAACCTTTAATATTGATTTTAATAAACTAAAATTGATTAAAATCGGAGTGATGACTTTCAAGAACAGTTCTTTAATAATAGCTATACAAATTCCTGATAAATTCATAATTACACAATTAAGACTTCTTACCGCAGTGCCAAATGCAAATAATATCGAAATTGATGAACCTAATGAAAATATTATCGAAATAAATAATGTTATTTTGCACTATAAGGAAAATGTTATGTTAAGGCATCTCCAAAAAAGCAACCATTGTTCGATTAAAGCTAATTGTAAGTATATATTTAATAGCAAAACAGAAACAATAGAACTAGACGAAGAAACTATTTTATTGAAAAATGCTAAAAAAAATTAAGCTAACACAAATTTCTGACAATAGAAATTTAGTATTATCTGGAAATTACTTAATAAACATAAATAACTGTAGTATTACGATTAATAATCAAAGCTTTGAGAACAAAAAACACATAATACACGAAAAATTCTTTTTCCCACCAACACAAATTATAAACGTAACTACACCAAGGCTTGAGTTTGAAAACATTGTTTTGGAACATGTAAAAAATATTAATGAAATAAATGAACTAAAAGTCCATTAAAATATCTCCTATGGAATAAATATAGTATTTGTACTTGTAATTGTAATTATATTAATTGTCATAATAAAAGGTAGAAAGAATGTTACAGTTAACAGAATAAAAATTAAAAATAAATCAGAAACGGAAGATTTTGAACTAAAAAGAATAAAAGAAAAGTGTGGCTTAAGATAAATAAAAAAAAATATTTTTTTTATTATCAAAAAAAAAAAAAAGATAGAAGGGGCATATAAAACCCAGGAGTGTTTTAAAACAAAGGGGTGAGGAGTTACATACCCATCCCCTAAACTAATAGTATTGGCTGGTCAAGTGTAGGGAACCTAATAGTTCCCTACTAATAATAGTAATATGAATGCATGTCTTCTAAATGACTTCTAGAAATTGGCATTTCAAAATTATTACTTTTAAATCCACTGTTGTAACTACTTGCCTCCAATGACATCACCATGTTAACGTAATGAATTCAAATGCCAAAGTAGAAGCAGTGTAATTTATGCTTTTCATAAGTTTATTAGCATTTTAACTCTAATGCAAAAAGTTAATATAGTTTTTATTAACTACATTCATATACTCTTCTATGACATGTTGTATGAGTTAGTGTCCTGCACTAACCAACCTTTCAAGACATGAGAGATTTTTCAAATGCTTTACTACAGCGAAATATTCTACGACAAACTCTAAAAAACACTGTTGGCAATACAAACAAATGAAACAAATGTCTTACCAACAGTGTGGTTTAACGTTTGTTTTAGAATATTTTGCTCTAGTAAAGCATTTGAAAAATCTCTCATGTCTTGAAATGTCTTATAAATGGTCTTGTGCAGGACTTTAGTATGAGTCTTGAAAGTTGTAAATGAGTATGTTATGAAAAGTATTAAATGAGCCTTAAGTTATGCCTTGAAATGCTTACTAGTACGAAACAATTTAGAAACATATGTATACCAGTCAGCGTTTGATGGATGGGTCACAGTCGACCTTCTTCTTCTGTAATGGTTATGGTCGTTTTTCTAATTTCAAAACCACTTGTTGTGGAACACATTTAGTTTTAATCTGACAAGCATTGCCAAGCGTCCAAATTTATAAATAATTTTTTCTTTTAAATTTACAGTTTTTTTGATATTTTTTGATATTTTTTCTCTCTTTAGTAAATTTTTCGATTCCTAAGTAATTAAGTTTTTCTGTCCTAATTGCATGAAACGTCTCATCAAAGTGAAATTTATATGGGAGACAGAAAACAAGACAAAAATATATAAAAATTGTTAATGTTTTTCAAACAATGCTCCAGAAAATTCGATGACAACTGATCCAAACTTCCTCGTCTTATGACTTGAGAAAATGCGAGTGTTATCTAAAATACGGATTAGTGTATGGCGAAAAGAGACATATCGCATAAATGGTTACATATTCGTAATTTTCGTAATGTATCTTCTGGATCTTGAGTCAGTTTAATTGGGACTCTGTCTAGTATTATAGTAAATGGCTATGAACATGTTTGATGTCGTTGAATCCAAGACCTATCAAATAGTGTAAGTATAATGTTAATTATTTCTTCCACTGGGACTCTAGAGACAGTCCCGTGACTATACTTAGATTTTAACATAAGCTTAAGTTGTATTTATAGTGTTACGTAAAAATATTCCAACAGTGTTAATGTAAATGTTACGCGAAAATAATTCTACAGGGTCAACGCAAATAACTACCTAGAAATATTAAAGTAAAGAACTAAGCGTACACAAATATTCACGTGTACGCATGCTTGCCAGAAATGCAGATTTATCTACATTTTACAGATTTTTACCCTCCAAAAAGAAGAAATGCAGGTTTGAAGATTTTTAGCCTAAAAATGCAGATTTTTCAACTCCAATTATAGTGCACTTTTTTTTAATTTTTCCTAATACTGCTACTACTTCTTGTTCTTTTATGTGTGAAGGACTCATAGTTTAGAGAGTTAAAATTTCTTAACTTAAAAGACATTATTAAAGAAAAAGAAGTAACTGGAAACGAAAATCTGATATAAAGCGAGCTTATTCTGATTACAATTTTGCAGCCCTAAGATTATTCAAAATGTAATGTCTTTACCGCATTCACTTGCAAATGTCGAAAGATTTTTCAGTCAAGTAGACTTGAATAAAACAAAACTTTCAAGTCCTTTGAATATTTATGCAACAAATTAAATGACTTTTTGTATAATTTTGTACGTATTCGATTTCTTTTCTCATTAATTTTATATTATTTGCATATAGGTTAGGAAGAGTGCTGCTATACGGCACCTCCACTCGGAACCCAATTCCCGGGCAATGCACGCAGTGTGTATATTTACAGGAAGCCATTCGAGTTGTTTTTGCCCCCTCATAACTTTGTTCCCCGCAATCGCAAAATTATAAAATTTAAACCATAATTAGAATAAATTCATGTAACCTCATATGCACTCAATGACCACTGACCACTGACACACTCATCAAATTGATGAAGCACTTCCGCTATAGCTAGAAAGCTGAAATTTGTTACACGAGTAGATCTCGGTGAGCAATGAACTATAAAAGTCTGAAAACCTGAAAATTTTAACCAGGGGGTGGGGTTGCGCCCATAAAAATTAAAATTTGCGCTAGTGAGCTGAAATTTGGTACACAAGTAGAACTAAGTGAGTACTAACCTAAAAAAAAAACCTGAAAACCCGAAAATTTTAACCAAGGGTGCGTTGCGACACCCATAATGTTAAGAATAAAAAAACATTTCTAAGCCGTTTAACTCAAGCGATTTTATTAAAATTCGGAACAAATGTTGCAATAATACAAGGCTCTTAATTTTTATTGAAAAAAGTGGGCGTTAACAAGCCCATGCAATTTAAGCATACTATTTCATGTGTTTCGGGTAGGCTCATTTAAATGTACTATTTATTTAATTATTAATATCCGTTTCCAATGAAACTAATTTTTAACTGAAGATTTAACTGAAGCTTTAAGTAAAAGCTATTATCTTAAAAAGGGGACGATTATAATTGAGAGCTGCTCATAACAAAATCTTTAGTAGTTAAAAAAGTGACGGATACTGGGGGTAACGGCCATAACATTTCAAGCTAGAATTTGCACTAGAGAGCTTAAGTTAAATACACAAATAAATCTAAATTAGAGATCACCAAGAAAGATTTTAAATCCTGGAAGTTTCAATTGGGGCATGGACACGCACTTTAAGCTCAAAATTAAGAATTTAAGTTAAAGGATTTACAAACAGGAAAAATCTGAAAGCACCGATTGTTAAATTAGGGAAGTAGGGCCACATTTATAAAATTTTTATCGAAATATTATAGGGAAGAGACCTGAAATTTTGCAACAAAAAAAATATGCTTATGTAAGTTACCAACTAGATAGATTTAAAACACAAGCTACTGTATTGAAACCTTGCAGGCATATTTATAAGAAAGGAGAAAATAATGTTTATTTGTTCGTTTCTTTATATCGGGAAAAATTTTGTAAAGTAAGCAGATTATCTAGAAATTATATGACACACTTACGATTACAAATTTATATAATACATAACATTTTTCCATGTTAGGTATTGTGGCAAACAAGAACATGGTCAAAATTTATATCTCACTAGACAGAAACTTGGCCTTTTTTCACATATATGTTTTTGTGAGGATGTATATTTATATTCGAGCTGTTTTTACCCCCCTCATAACTTTGTTCCCCGCAATTGTAAAATTATGATATTTAAACCATAATTAGAAGAAATTCGTGTTACCTCATATGCGTAGTTTTAAAGTTTTACAATGAACTGTTCTGGAGATATGGAGATGCCAAAAGTGCATATTTTAAGACATACTCACTGACCACTGACCACTGACACACTCATCAAATTGATGAAGCACTTCCGGTATTGCTAGACAGCTGGAGTACGAGAAGATCTAGGTGAGCAACGAATCAGAAAAATCTGAAAACCGCTATATTTTAACCAGGAGGGCGGGGCTACGCCCATAAAAAAAATTTGTGCTATTGATCTGAAATTCGATATAGAGCTAGGTCTAGGTCTAGAAATAAAATAAAAAAATCTGAACAGCAGGAAATTTTGGCCAGGTAGGCGGGGTTTCGCCCATGATAGTCAGAATTAAAAAAGCTAATATAAGGCGCTTAATGAAAGCTATTTTTTTGATATTTGGCATATATACTGCGGTAATGCAAGGCTATAAATTTGTTACTAAAAAAGTAGGCGTTGGCACGCCCATACAATTTAAACCTCATTTTAATAATAATATGTTTTTGTGAGGATTTATATATACATATGTATATATACATACATACATGTATGTACATATATGTAGGCAGGTATACAAATATATATATATATATATATATATATATAGAAGTTTGTACATTTGATCAACACGTGTATTCATTTGCACAATACTTTATTTGTATAAAAAAAAATTTTTTTAGCTTTTACAACAATGATGTCTGTTTCTTGGTACAATTGTACAAAATAAAATCGCACACATTTTTAGACTGAGTTTACATGTGCAATTTCTTGTGTGTCATTTGCCAAAATTTAAATTCAGCACAACATTTTGGCGCAGCCGGTATTAGCAAGATTACAGTTTGTGAAAGTGAACATTGAAAATAGAAATACATAAGTGGATTTAAGAAATTTTGCTTGAGCTGTATGGAGGATTTGAAAAAAAATTACAAAAGACACAAGAGGAGACCAGAGAAATTTCTGGGCGAGTGTGGAATATCATAAAGTACCTTTACAATACCAAAGAGGATATAGAGTTAGTAAAGCATAAAGTAAGGAGCCAGGGAAACATTTGAATTTGAAAAGATAGATATTTTATTGGAAGAACTACAAGTGCTACAAGAACATCAGTAAAGTCTAGCTATATCTAAGGAAATAGAAGAATATTTACACGTTAACCGGATCTTGAAGCAGCAGAACGAAAGCTTAAGAAAAACCATTGGAGAAGCTGAACAACTGATTCAAGACAGCGAACAGAAGACACAGGCATTTAATGACTTCGCGCAGCGCCTTAACCCCAACTTGACTCCTGATCAGTTGCAGTAAGTCATCGAAATCAGAAAAGTGATAGAAGAAAAAAATCAACAAATCGAAACGCTGAAGTCAAAGATACGAAACTTACAAGGAGAGACGAGGAAAGTGATTATAATTAACACCCCAACAAATAGTAACAACACGACAACTTTTACCGAACTCTTGAAAATCATATCCCATGTGGTACCAATTTTCTACGGAACTGAGGGGCCAGAACTGGTAAACTGCATTTCTTGCAAAATCTTCTTCAACATAAAACTTTTTTATAATAACTACAAAAGGCTTCGTCAAACTGATTTGAGAATTGAGAATTCACAATTAAAATGTGTATCGGATGCCTCAAATTTATAGCTTTAAAAATGTATTGCAAAGTCAAGCGATTATTATATTTTTTATATGCATATTTGTGTATAAAATTTTTTTTAAATATGATAATAATTAAAAATGTAGTGCTTTTTTACTTAAATTACGCGCTTTTTTAGTGGTTTCAGTGCTTTTAGAAATTTAAAAGTTGGCAACGCTGATATTCTTCTCTTCAGAGAAGGATACAACTATACAACTATAGTTTTATTTTTGACACCAAGTTTTACAAGAAACAACTTAATATTCTTCTTTCAATACGTTTGCTAGCATATAATTGTTGTTTGTTGTTTTTCTTAACACATAATAACCACTCTGACGCAAACACAAGAATGAACGCTTGAAATGGAGGCGTATATGTACATACATACATACATACTTATTTGCATATATATAGATAAAAAAAGACATCTTATAAGAACTTTTAAGACATGAGGGCAATTTAAAATGCTTTACTAAAGTGAAATCTTCTGAAAGAAACGCTAAACAACTTGTTCGGCAATACATTTGTTTAACTTATTGCAGGTATAAGAGTAAAGAAGAAAATAGTTCGTGACTGAAGAATTTGTGGTGCTTGTGCTTTTTTCTCTCATTGACGCGTATACTAACGTCATGCATGTACATACATACATACCTAAATAATTTGTGTATGCTGTTATTTTTCTGCGCACATTCAAACGCACACATGCATTTACATGAGTTGTTTGCGCTTGCTTTAAAAAACCTCCCTTAAACACAAATATAATAGCTTACCATCTAAATCTTACACACACACTCAAACGTACAATATGCAAAAAAACAAACATACATGTATCAACATTACTTCTTTGCATTGTTTGTTATAAGCAAGACGTCTTTGCGACATCGCTTGTTAACAGTCATATACACGTACACCAATACATCCATCGTGCTTCGTTTATACTGCGACAGCATTTATTATTGGCTTAGTATAATGCATGCCAGGAGAGTACATTTAAAAAACATGACGTATTTACATTTCAAGACTGCTTACGCAGGCCACTAGTACGAATAAAGGCCCAACTATATGAATAAGCTGGCTTAAGCTAATGCCAGAATTGAACGATAAGTCTGTCGAATACTTAAGCAATTCAGATGTGACTTTTAGGTGGCCACAATGTACTTACATGCACTTAAGTATTCTTTAGCCACAGCTCCACATATATGTATTGATCACAATTTTTTTTTTAATTTTGTTTCTTCTCATAACTACTAATTGAATGCAATTCAATCAAATTAACTTGTTGGAATGTCCTAATCTATTAAAAATGCACATGTAATTATATCCACCACTTTATTACTTGTTTTATTTGTTTTGCCTACTAAAAAGTACAACAATGAACATACATAAATAATCTCATGTGTATGCGTGTATATGTGTATTGTAAAACAAAGAATGAAAATAAAAGTTTTGCTTTCTTTTCTGAGTTTAAAATAAGAAAAAATAAAAAATATATAAAACCAATGAATATTTTCTGATGATGTTTGCTTCCGTACGGAATGTGCGTTCAGTTTGGCACTTAGCTTAAGCAAATGACATTTAACGAAACTTGACGAAAAGTTCGATCAGTATATTATAGTTTGCCACATACGCTTTATATGTAACCGCACAGTTGCTTAAGTTCGTTTATTCATATTATAGTTGGTCCTTAAGGCTGTGCCAAACAAAACAAATACAAAAATACAAAATACCCTGTTGCTAATTTTTGGAGTAGTTACGTTTTGGAACAGTCCTATACTAGTTATAAAGAGACAGAACTAAGAAGCTTGATGAAATATCGGCTGCACTTCTCTACAAGCGACCCGCCATGAATCAAAGAATACAAGATTACGCACTCAGCTTTTGAAAAAATTCTTTTTCTGCGCATGTACGTCATATTAGCCGATAAACATAAGCACAATCACATAAACACGTGTATTTGGTATAGGGCAATTTTGATTACATTTCAAGTTCTACGTCATTTTGACGTCACACCAGCCAAATACCAGCACGATCAAGTTAACAAACATGCGCAATGCGTAATCTTGTATTCTTTGATTCATGGCGACCCGCTGTCTCTTTTTCTCTCTTTTGTTAGTCATGTAAACAACATGGAAAAAAAGAATTTTTATAAACTAGTATAATAGCAACTAGTCCTTCAACTGGTATGCAACTCCACACAAAACAACTAGTTGTGCTCCTATGACAACCCAATGTAAAAGTCGATAGTTCGTTGTATGAAAAAAGAACAGATGTGCAACCAGTCTGAATTCAAAAGCAACTAGTATGTTTTTGTCCACATACTACTCCTTTTATCTGCAGGGTACATACATACGTACTTATGTACATATGTATGTACATTGTACATGCTTAAAGCAATTTTTACCTTACAACTTAAGGCCCAACTATAATATGAATTAGCGAACTTAAGCAACTCTGCGGTTACATATAAAACGTATGTGGCAAACTATAATGTACTTATGGAACTTTTCGTTAAGTTTCGTCAATTGTCATTTCCTTGAGCTATGTGCCAAACTGAACGCACAATCCGTACGGGAAACACTGTTTGTGCATTTTTAAATTTCAAGCAATCAGGATACGAAAATATTCATTTTATTCTTATTTTAAACTCAGAAAAGAAAGCAAAACATTTATTTTAATTTTTTGTTTTGCAATATACATATACACACATACACATGCTTTTATTTATGTAAGTTCATTGTTGTACTTTTTAGTAGGCAAAACAAATAAAAGAAGTAATAAAGTGGTGGATATATTTATACGTAAATTTTTAATAGATTAGGATATTCTAACAAGTTAATTTGATTGAATTGCATTCATTTTGTAGTTACAAGGAGAAACAAAATTACTAAGAAATTGTGAACAATACCTATATGTGCAGCTGTGGCTAAAGAATACTTAAACGCAAGAAAGTACATTGTGGCCACCTAAAAGTCACATCTGAATTGCTTAAGTATTTGACGGACTTATCGTTCAACTCTGGCATTAGCTTAAGCCAGCTTATTCATATTATAGTTGGTCCTTTAATATTCTTCTTTCACTACGTTTGCTAGCATGTTGTTGTTGTTGTTGTTGTTGTTGTTGTTGTTGTTTTTCTTAACACAGAACAGCCACTCTGACGCAAACAAAAGAATGAGCGCTTATCTGGTGACAAAAAGGGGTTTTATAGAAAACAATGGCAATTAAAGTAAATGTTTAAATAATCTACAGCTAAGTGGCTAGTGATATTCACACGAAATTTCAATATTCTTGGTTCTATGCATGATAATTTTTTTTTTGTATATTTTTAAAAATGTGTGATAAAACTATATAAATAGAAAATGCAAGAACCGATTCTTTTCTTCTTAATGAATCTATGTTTTTAAAGGCCCATGGTGTATTAGATTTTATTATTTCTAATATCTCAAAATCTTCATAATGTTTCATAAGTATAGCTTCTCTTATCTGATTCTGGAAATTTTTATAAATTTTATTGTCTATTCTTACAGGATCTGTATATTTTATTAAATTCATTCCGTCAATGGTTTGGTTGTTTACTTTGTGTTGTCCATTTAATAGTATAACTCCATCTTCTATTTGTTCTAAGTCCGTGTTATATTCCTGTATTATGTTACACTTACTGTTCCTATTCTCGAGTAGTGGGATTATGCATTTGTCTGTGTCATTGTTTATTTGGCAAATGTTTCTTCCTAAATGGTTCTGACAGTTATCTACTCTGATATATTTGTCGCATTGGGCTATTTGCTCATCTGTTACAATTTTCCCATGCTTGAAGCTTATAGGCGTAAATTTAAAAAATTTGCACTGTTTGTATATGACAGGGTATTTATAAATAGTTATGAATAGTTCTCCTGTTCCGGCGATATGTACATCTGAGTAGTCTAGGATGTTTACTATAGGTACCGAGATTAATTCATGTTTTGTGATTTCTCTAATGTCATTTAAATTTAAGGATTCGGTAAGGTATTCATTATTCTTCGCGGCATTAATTGTTCTAACGAGTAGTAGTAGTTGGTTATATACTTCCTGGATAATGAGGTGATTTTCTAATGGCTGTTCTTGAAGTGAATAAATTAATTTCTTAAATCTTGAGTTAATCAAAAGTTGTTTCTCGTTATTGTTTATTAGTTCATTAATAGCTGTTTCCATGGTAATGAGGTCGTCGTGATCTGGAATCCCTGTGATGCATTTTAATGCTGACCGGAGAAAGTTTAAAGATCTAGTGTATCTTTTATGTTCGTTTAATTTACTTGCCAATATTTCACCTTTCTTCATCCATATTATTTCTTGAGTAGTGGGCTTATATCCTTCTGTAACAATTTCTCTATAAGGTATAAGTATTTTCGTTATATTAGTAACATGGAAGAGATATGAGTATTCGTTGAAAAGGAAGACGTCATTTGTTTTTGTCAAAATAAACTGTTTGTTTTCTATTTTTTTAATTTCAATTATTGCTTCTGGTGTCTGGAATGATATTACCAGCATGTTCATGTTCTTTAATTGTGATGTTCTTAATATTTTTTTTATGAACAGTTTTTCCTCCTGGGCTAAGATCGTGTCGCCACGGTCTTCTTCTACAATTTCTTTTTTAAACCTGGGTTGGCTTTTCTTTCTAACACCTGTGATTCTTACCAAAATTTGGGTACCTTTTTCGAATGTTCGATGTTTTGCATGTGTGTTCAATCTTTTTAACACCTTGGTTGATGCCTTACGTAATTTTTTTGTAACTTCTTCTTTACTGTAATTTATTGTACCGAAATGTATTTGCCTTGGTCTGTATCCTGTTACAGTATGTATTGAGTTGTTTAATTCTTTAACAGGTCTAAATATTTCTTCTTTTACTGTGGAGGAGTTTTGTATTTTAAAAATGCGTGTTAACTCACTAATGGAATTATGGGCCCTTTCTACTTGCCCGTTTGCTTTTGATCGATGCACTGGCGTTTCTATCTTCTGTATGCCATGTTTTATGCACATTTTTTTAAATGCTGGTGTAATGAAACTTGCCTCATTATCGGTCATGAATCGTTTACATTCGGGAAAATTATTGATAATTATTTCTTCCATTTTATCTTCTAGTTTTGTTTTTGTATTTATTTCTTCGACGACTATGTATTTGGAGAATTTATCTATAGTCACAAGATACGTGTTATTATCATTAAAGTAAATATCCGCATGTATGTATTCTCTTGGCTGTGATGGTATGTCTGATTCTCGGAAAGGCTCATTAGTTGGGTTTCTCTCATATTGTCCGAATAAACAGGCAGAACAGTGATTATTAAATTGTTTGCAATCTTTTTTTATGGTTGGCCAATAATATTTTTCTAAAATTTCTTTTGTTGTATTGACGTAGCTTCTATGAGCTCTTAAATGTGTTTCTTTAATAATTCGAAGTTGATTTTTTCTATCAATTATATCTTTAAATTTTCTTGGGGTATGTACAAAATTTTTACCTATAAATGTTTCTTTAATTAGGGCTGCATATTGGTACAAATCTTCTATATTCATATGTATAGCTACGATTCGGTTTGGGACCAATATCTTTTTTAATTCACTTATCAGATCATTATTATTTGAAAAATTAATAGTGTGGCGTACTTTATTAGGAAAAATTGTGCGTGTTCGTGTTTCGGTAAAATTTGGGGTAGGTACGAGTTCTAATTGTATGCCATATGTATTAAATGGCTGTGTAACAGTTTTTATTATATTACTTGAGGAACTTTCGGCTGAGTGTACCTTGTCTATGGAAGATGTATTAATAACTTGTCGTGATAGCGCGTCTGCTACAACATTTTCAGTACCTGGTTTATATTTAATTTTAGCACCATAGTCCTCTATTATAGCTTTCCAACGTTTCAATTTAGGGTTGGGATTTTTTTCGGAGATAGCATATGTTAGTGATTGATGATCTGTAAAAATGGTGCGGTCTGCTATTCCATATATATAACTTCGAAGTTTTTGCAAAGCCCAGATTATAGCTAACAGCTCTTTTTCATTCGTGCTGTAGTTTTGTTCTGTCGTACTAAGTGTACGGGATAGAAAGTAAATTGACTTTTTATTTTGGCTTAAGACTGCACCAATAGCTATGTTGGATGCATCTGTGGTAAGTTCAAAAGGTTTCTCAAAATTGGGTTGAAATAATTCAACCTGTTCCTTTAACTTAAGTTTTAATACATTTACGGCTTCTATGGCTGCGTTGTGTAAATTAATTTTTGTATTACTACTCTAGTTTTTCCCTATATGGGCATTTTCTCCTTTTAAATGGAGCGTTAATTGTTTCGTAATTTGTGCATAGTTTTGTACAAATCTCCTATAGTAACCAGTTAAGCCTAGAAAACCTCGCAAATCCTTAAGTGTTGTGGGAATAGAAAATTTCTCAACAGCTTTTATTTTCTCAGGGTCTGTTGTTATTTTATTATGTTTAATAATATGACCTAAATACTCTACTTCAGTCATAAAAAATTTAGACTTCTCATCTGAAATTTTAAGAGTGGCTTTATTTAAAGCTTTAAATACTATGTGTATGTGTTTCATATATTCTTCTAGAGAAGATGAAAAAATTAAAACATCGTCAATGTAGACGTACACGAATTTTCCTATGAATTCTCTCAGTATGTCAACTACACAACGTTGAAAAATGGACGGTGCATTTTTTAAACCGAAAGGCATACGTACAAATTCGTACTTGCCTCCGTTAACGCAAAAAGCTGTTTTTTCTCTATCTTCCTTTTTTATCTTTATCTGGTGGAACCCAGATTCTAAATCTAGTGTGGTGAAGTATTTGGCATTTCCTAAGTTCTGTAATATAACATTGACATCAGGTATGATGTATCTATCGGTTACAGTATGCTCATTAAATTTTCTAAAGTCTATAATCATTCGTCGCTTAGGTTTCCCGTTTTCGTCTAATCCTTTCTTGTGTACGGTCAACATTGGTGAATTATATGGGCTATAGCTTTTTTTTATAATACCTTGCTCTAATAAATTCTTTATTTCTTTATTTACGAACTCTGTATCATTAAAATTACCCGGATATTGTTTTGTCCAGATTGGTTCTTTTGTCGTAGTTCTAATACTAGCTTCTATGGTTGTTGTGAATGGTAATGGTCCTATTTTATTATTTTGTTTCATTAGTTCGTTTATCTCTAATTCATATTTTTTATCTCCTATGGAGTAGTTTATTTTTTGTACTTTCTCAGGGACTATAAACAAATTTTTTCTTATGTTTATGACTGCTCCTAGTTGTGTTATACCCTCAGCTCCTAACAACAAGTCGTAGTCGTCATTATTTTTAATTTCAAAGAATTCTAATTCCTTTTTTAATACACTTATCTTTTGTTTGTAATGTAACATTGATTCACCGTGCATGGTAATCATTCTCAATGGTGTAATCTTAATTCTATTACCTAAGACTAAATTTTTATTAATATAGTTGTGGGTTGCACCGCATTCAATGAAGATTTTATATTCTTTGTTACCCTCATCTTTCACAAAAATGTAGTACAACCCATCTATTAGCTTAAATTTTTAATAATAGACTTATTTCTATAGCACTTACTACTTTCTTCTATGATGATACTAATGTTGTCATCTTGTTGAGTTTTTATCTGGTTGTGTTTCTGGATTTTGGGTGTCTGTTGAAAATTTCCGCTTTGTTCACGCACTCTTTTCCAGGGTTGACTGTGGAATCCCTGTGGATTGTTCTGCTGTCTAGCGTTGTTGTAGTTATTTAAATTTCTGATGTTCCCTGAAGAGGTGTCCATAGGTTCTGGCTTTGGAAAATTATCTTGTTGTTGCCAACTATGTTGGTGTTGATTATTTTTTCGATATGATGGCCGTCTAAATGTTGAGGTTGTTGTAAGTACTCCCTCTGTTGGTGCTTTGATGATGGATTTCTGTGTTGATTGTACCTGTTATCTTCACGATTTATGTTGTTATTACCACAGTGTAGATTTTTGTAATTGTTGTCATGCTCTATAGTTTGTGCGACTGCATAGGCATGTTCTAAATCCTTGATAGGATTTCCGTAGAGTGTTGAGCGAATAAAACTATTGTTTATTCCATTTTTGAATGTTCGAACAGCGTCTTCCATAGCATGTGCCGTCATACATTTAATTGATTCTGGTGGGTCTCCGGACATTGCTATTTTTGATGTTACTACTGTCAATGCTTTACTAACCTCATCGTGGAATTCTGATAATGATAATTTCCCCTGCGTTAGTTTAGTTAATTCATCTCTCAGGACGTATAATGGGCGCTGGTCACAATATGTGTAGTCCAGTCGATTAATGATTGCCTCGAAATTAAATATTGTATTATGATTTAATAATATATTAGCTGCTGCACCCGTTATTTTAGATTTTACGATTGTTAAGGCTTCCACGTATTTGTTGGAATTGGTATGTTGGTTAATGCTATTCATTAGCCGTATTGCGTCTTCACGCCAAAGACGATAATTATTTCTTGTTGCATCAAAAATACTTAATGCTTTAAATATTTCTAAGTTTATTTCATTAGGGTTATTATAATTGGCTACCCTTGGTTCCAATGATACTTGTGGTTGAGTTGCCGAAGAACTTGTTGGAATTTGGTCCAATCTATTCTTTAAAAATGCATTCTCCTGTTGTAGGTTCTGTAGTGCTAGTTGTATACCAGCCATTTGTTGAATTATTTGTTCCATGATTTGTGTTGAGTCTTTCAAGTTTCTATTTTTGTCAAAGCTATTTTTTCTTGTGGATTTCATGTATAATTTTCTTCGCTATAAGAATAAGATTCGTTGTTTTTATTAATTACTTCACTTCATTCACTTTCCGTTTGTTTTTTTATTTTATATCTTCTATATGAAGAATTGGTTTAAATTTTTTGTTGAATCCTTGCTGCGACAAGGATATATCGGTCCGCTTCTAGAGTAACAAAATATATGTTACTCCTGGCAGGATCGCCAATTAAAGTTTTCACTCTTTTTAGAATTAAAAAAATTATTTTTTTGACGTCTATGCGTCTTTTTATTTTATTTATTTTAACTCTGTTGAGTTGATCTTAGTTCTAGTTAAAATTCTAACTGATTTACAATTTACAAAATAAGTTTCTTAAATACTAAAGATAACAATAGATTTTTTAAAATTAAACATGAGTACCTTTGAGTACATTTGGACATGATGAGTTTTGTTTTTTTAAACAAAATCGATCATGTCTTTATTTTTATCTAAAAGGTATTTACAATCTATTCTAACAAAGGAATATTTGTTTTTTTATTATATCTTAAGGAAAGTGTCTTTGTTATAAATTATCATGTCGATGAATGATCGTTATTATAAAGAACAAGGGATTGTTTATTTTTAGGGTTCCGTACACCAAGGTGAAAAAAGGAACCCTATTGTTTTCGCTACGTCTGTCCGTCACACGGTATTTTCTCAGGAACCGTAAGAGCTACGGACCTGAAATTTGGACAGAGTATGTAGAACCTTGGCCACTACAACAACAAATACACGAGAATTACAAATTAAAGGGTGTTAAAAACTCATGTAATATACATACAATTGTATGTACATATGTATATTGACACTTGAAATTTGCAAAATTAGTGTATTTATATAAAGACTACAACAATAAACATTAAAATATTAAAAAAAAATTAAATTAAAGGTGGTCCATCAGTTAATGCAATTTTGACTATGTAATTTTGACAACTTGCTATATCTTGGAGACCGTAAGAGGTAAACTCTTGAAATTTTCAAAAACGGTAAAACTAAAAAATCCGAAAATTATAAAATCGCCAAACCGAAAAAAATCGCCAAAACCTGAAAAAAATCGCCAAAAATTTAAAAAAAATCGCCAAATTGAAAAAATCGACAAAATTAAAAAAAAAATCTAGCACTAAAATAAATCGCCAAATTCGAAAAAATCGTTTAAATGGAAAAAAATCGCCAATATGAAAAAAACGCCAAAAACCGAAACAAATCGCCAAAATGCGCCAAAACCAAAAAAAAAAAAAAAAAAAAATCGTCAAAATGAAAAAAAAAATCGCCAAAATTAAAAAAAAAATCGCCAAATTAAGGAAAAAAATCGCCAAAACGAAAAAAATTTCCAAAATTTAAAATAAACGCCAAAAAACCGAAAAAAATCCTCAAAACGAAAAAAAAGTGCCAGAACTAAAAAAAATCGCCAAAATTAAAAAATATCGCCAAAATAAAAAAAAACCCAAAATAATAAAAATTTACAAAATTAAAAAAACTTCAAAAACCAAAAAAAAAATGCCAAAACGTGAAAAAAAGTGTCAAAACTCAGAAAGCGCCAATAAATACAAAAAACCCCCAAACTAAAAAAAACGCTTAAAACCGAAAAAACTCAAAAACGAAAAAAATGCCAAAACTATAGTTTATATTGTTCGTATTGAATTACATATCTCGTGCCTGTACGGAACCCTTCGTGCGCATTTGTTAAACCAACTTTAAATTTACCAAAAGTTTTTGCATAAGTTTTTACGTAACTTTTTGCCACCTCAAGCTCTAAAGAAGAGGAGTGATATATAAAAAATAACGTAGCATGAATCTCTGAAGCACTTTGGATCTAATTTGGTTCTTCAGGCCTCGTATTGACAAATAAAAAAACTTTCATACAACCAATTTCATGAAAAATGCGTATGTGGTATCCTTTAGAAAATTTCTGCTAAAAAGAAAAAATTATATAAGCTCGCAAGGATTAAAACAGTTGAAAAAATATTTTAAAGCTGATTATATAAGCTGCAAAAAAAGCAATAACTTGAAAATTTAATCACAGCGTATAAATCGCGAAAACTTGCAAAATGCGAATATACCAATAAATTTCCAAAAACTAAAAAAAAATATAAACGAAAACACTCAGTAGATTTCAATTATCAAAAATAGTCCATGTAAAAAAAGTTGCGAAAATTCGGGAATAGTTTCTTAATTGAAAAAAATCTAATATATAGGTATGTATGTATGTATTAGAAAACGCTAAACTTTAAGGAACGTCAAAAACTTTTAAAGGAATGCCAAAATAACGAAAATTTTCTCAAATTCGCTAACATCAAATAGATACATAGATGGACTAAAAATTGGTAAAACAATTCAAGATTTGGATAAAAAGTAAATTTTATCACGAAAATTTAGACAAATTGCAAACAAGTGCTAAAATTTTTTAAAAAATGCTAAAACTCTAACTCGGCTATTAGCTTAGATATATTTAAAATGGAGCGTGTTTTCACACTCACGATTACTTCCGTAGATATTTAATAGGGCTTAGGTATAAGGAATGCGAAATATTTAATAGGACATAGGTATAGGGAAGACGAAGAAAGTGGTGTAGGTAAAACAGCTTTATTGAATAATGTGTTAAAATATTTTTAAAAAAATTTTAGTACTTCAACAACTACAAACTAGTATTTCTGGCAACACTTAACAAAAAATATTTAAAAAATCGAATGTGTTGCAAGCCGTGAGTATGTCGATAGATATGCGGGAAATAACGAAGAATGCTCATCGATACATACAAGTATGAAATAAAGTGCGCAGGGGTATACGCAAGTATGAGAATGAATGAGTATCAATACGCATAGCTTAAAAAATTTTCGATATGTGCTGGAGTTTCCAACAATTTTCGTATCGTTTGGCTTTCCCTGATTCGTACCTTTAGGAAGAAATCGGTAATCAATTGAAGTATAATTGGCTAAATATCTATAAATGTTCAGCAACTTATTTTCAAATATTTATACCTTTTATTAAAATTTTTAAGCCCATGGTTGCCAAATGGCAACTTTATGCTCTTAACCATAACAAATATTTTCTTAGATCGTTAGGAATTAACAAACATAGAAAAAATTAAATGAGGAACTCATCTTTTTGTTGTTTTACAAGTGAAACAAATTATTCGAACTTTATTTGCAATACTTATAGATGTTTTATGCATTTTATGGTAGTTAAATTTTTTAGTTTTCTTTTCATTTTACATTCGTTTTGAATTCTAGTCATTTGCTTTCGACTCTTTTCCATCCCATTTCTCATATTTAGTATGCTGTAGACATAAGATGAGTTAAGATTTAATTTTAGATAAAATTTATGAGAATTTAGCCAAGTGTAACGGCTTTCAGTGGGATGATTGCTGTTTTCCAGGAAGTAAAAAAACAACACTTTATTTAAAGTAAAAGAAAAAAAAAACGATTGTAAAAAAAATAGCATAAAACACGGGGCTGTTATTTGTTATTTAAAATTTGGAGCATTGTTACCAAATTTGTTGAAAAAGATATAAAATTAAAATTTTTTTAATATGGCAAAAGTTTATATATTTTAAAATGCTTAACCCTCTATATGCCGATGTTAGGTATATTTTACAAATTTTTAATTTTTATGAAACCTTATGTATAGTACATAATTAGAATTACATACTAAATTAATAATATATTGGCAAAATTCATCGTATTTTATTTTTTATATTTTTTCCCCTTTTTTGATTATCACTACTTATATATTATTTATAACTATCTCTAAGTTTATGTCTGACAGTGGTCGGGCCTAATAAATATATTTTACATTTAAGATTTGAATACTTATTGTTAGTTAATATTTGAAGATACAATAAATAAATACACGTATAAAAAAAAAGGATTAAAACGTTTTAATTTTGGCAGTGGTTAATAAAGCTCTTAATAAATTACATTTAAACTTTAAATTTTAAAGTATGGCAGCACTAAAAAAAATTCATGTGATTGAAAGCTTTGAAAGCACTTTTTTTTTAATACATTTATTTATTTATTGTATCTTCAATTATGAACTAACAATAAGTATTCAAATCTTAAATCTAAAATATAAGTATTAGGCCCGACCACTTTCGGTCATAAACTTAGTGATAGTTATAAATAATACATAAGTAGTGATAATCAAAAAAAAAGAGAAAAAAAATATTTTCAAGCAATTTCATCTGGAGTGTTGAGTATGAGAGTCCTTGTGTCCCTCTTTTTTAGGCGGATGTGCCCAGTAAAATTCAAGATGTTACGAGCAAGCGGATTAGGATGTGACTCGAGTTTTGTTAAATATTTGCCTGCGTATTTTGCAATTTCATCAATCACTAGTGGCATATTCAAATCACGATGTATATTTGAGTTTTTATTGTACCATGGAGCCGATGTTATCAACTGTAAAATTTTGTTTTGCCTTCATTGGATTCTCTCGACATTAGAAGCTGAAGCAGTGCCCCATGACTTAATTCCGTAGCACCATATTGGCTTCAAAAGCGACTTGTATAGTACAAGTTTGCAGTCTAGGCTGAGTTTTGAATTTCTACCAATCAGCCAGTATATCTGAGTTAGTTTAAGTTTCATTTGTAGTAGCTTTGAGTCAATATGGTGTTTCCATGTAAGTCGTCCATCAAGGTACCAAGGTATTTTAGATGTGAATGCTGAGGAACAACTTGATTGTTGATTCGAATTGGGGAACAAGTATCTCTTCGCAGGGTAAATGTTACCTGAATACACTTTTGCTCGTTTACCTTAATTCTCCATAATTTTAGCCATAGTTCCAGTTGTGTAATATGTTCTTGTAGATATCGGGAAACCTCATGAGGATTTTCATGCATACTTAGGCAGGCTGTATCATCGGCAAACGTAGATGTATGGATATTGCTGCTCAAAGGCATATCACAAGTATAGATCAAATACAAAACTGGCCCCAGTATGCTCCCCTGTGGCACACCGGATGATAAAGATTCGGACACACTCATGAATTCTCTTTCCACAACCGTAAACTTCCGGGTAGTAATGTAACTTTCTAATAAATTCACCAAATTTATTGGTAGATATGATTTTAATTTTAAAATTAGGCCTCCATGCCACACTTTATCAAATGCCTGCGAAACGTCAATAAAGAGTGCAGAACAGTACTTCTTTTCTTCAAATGTTCTTCTTATACATTGAACCAATCTATGCGTTTGCTCAATAGTGCTATGCTGACTTCTAAAACCAAACTGATGGTCTGGGATACACCCACTACCAATTAGAATTGGGGACAATTTTGACATGAGCAGTTTTTCGAAAAGTTTTGACATTGTTGATAGCAGAGTTATTGGCCTGTATGATTCTGCCTTGGTAAGATCTTTGCACGGCTTTGGAATCATTTTAACTTTGGCAAGCTTCCAGCTGTGGGGATAATACTCTAGTCGTAAAATGGCATTAAAAATGAATAACATGATTCTAAATGCAATATGAGGCAATTTTATTAGCATTTGGTTACTAATTCCATCAATACCCGGTGCTTTCTTCGGGTTCAGTTCAGCAATTAGATTTTGTACATCACACATTTTAAATTTTATGGGTCGAGGGGGTAGCGCAACTACACTTGGGAAATCAACAACACCAGTACATGTGTTTGGGGTAAATACGGATTTTAAATGCTTTGCAAACAAGTTACCTTTTTCATTATCACTCCTGGCCCAAACTCCGGTAGAAGTGCGCAGAGGTGGTTTAAACTCAACGGGTGTTTTAATTTTTATCGCAGCGCGCCACAAAGAGTAATTAGATGCTGGTGTGACATCGAGATTTTGCAGATAGTTTTTAAGAGATGCAGTTTTTTCATATGCAAGCAGTTCTTGGAGTCTTTTAGTGCAATCTTTTAATCTAATTTTATTTTGGGGTGATCTGTGCTGTTGCCATTCTCTTCTAGCTCTTCTTTTTGCACATACGAGAAGTTCAATATCTGTAGAATATATTCTGTTAAACCCAGTCTGCGGATGGGAGGAAGTGGCATGTTCAGCTGCCTGCTTAATATTTTCGTTAAGATTAGCAATATTAGATTCAATATCGTCATGAGTTCTTAGCTTAATGTTTTCAGTGCAATGACTACTAAAATATTTTTTGAATCGCAGCCAATTAACACTAATGACCATTTTCACATATGGGTGAGGTAGAGCACTTCTCAGTGGGCTACAGATTGCAACGATCGTGGGAGAGTGATCAGACGATAGATCTAGGGAAGCTTCGACGTGAATTAATTCCCTAGAAATATTTTTCATGACGCCAAAATCTATAATATCCGGAATTTTATGTATGTCAGTAGGCCAGTAAGTGGGCTCCCCACTCGAAATGACGTCCAAGCCCATTTTTGAAATTGTGTTGAACAACGCTCGTCCTCTAGGTGTGATAAGACGCGAACCCCAGAAAGTATGTTTTGCATTATAGTCTCCAGCTGCTACGAAACAAGGGCCAAGAGATTTGTAGAAATCCTCGTATTGATCCTCAGTAATTGAGAATCTAGGAGGGGAGTAAATTGATGATATGACAAAATTTGTGCAAAAGTTTTCGATACAAATATTTGTTGCTTGTAGATGTTCTTCACAAATGTTGTCAAGAATATAATGCTTGAGTCTTGACTTTATTAAAATTGCTGATCCCCCGCAAGCTCTTCCTCTTGGGTCCTTTGAATCATATAAAATATAGCCATTAATTTTGAATAGGCTTCTTGAAGTCAAGTGAGTCTCAGAAACCAACATTATATCAATATTTTTTTCCGTGAGGAAGTGCTCAAGTTCATTTTTATGTTGGCGAATGCCGTTTGCGTTCCAGAAACTTATCTTTAACGTGTTCATGGCTTGTTAACTAATGCTTGAAGCAGTGTAGACTGCATTCGTAGCATTTCTTGCATCATGCTAGTCATATTTGTTGTAAAATTATTTATAGTCAGCACTAGATTTTCAATAGTAGCTTCAAGGGGACTAAAATTAAAACTTGAGTTTGCATTTGTTGAATTATTTTGAGGAGGAATATTTTGTGTGGGAATAAAACTGGTCTTAGTTGCATCGGCATACGATACACGTGAAGTGACAGGTTGGCTCATTTGAGCAAAAGTGGCGGAGTAGGCGTTTGCTGTTTGTGCTGGAGCTAATTTAGGTTTTTGCCCCATAGTCTGCTTAACGAAAGAATATACAGGACATCCTCTGTAGTTAGCGGTGTGATTACCTCCACAATTACTACATTTTTTTTCTGCTAGATCTTTAGGTTTAGTACAACCAGCAGTACCGTGCAATTCACCGCAGATAACACAAACTGAAGGTAACTTGCAGTAAGTTTTTGTGTGACCATATTCTTGACAATTATGGCACTATACGGGTCCAGAACGCTTGTGTGGTTCTTCAACTGTTATTTTTCGGTATAAGAGATATTTTAAATTGTAAATTGGATGAGTCTCGCTTTTTTTATACCCTTTACCAAAAAATGGTAAAAGGGTATATATAGGTTTGTCATTCCGTTTGTAATTTCTAGAATATTAATAAGCGACACATAAAGTATATATATTCTGGATCCTTATGCATAGGGAAGACGAACAAGCGATGTCCGTCTGTCCGTCTGTCTGTACGTGAAATCGGTTTTCCCAAGCTCCCAGAAGAGCTAGAGACTTCGTTCTTGGACTGGTGTGCTATTATTTTTTGCTATTGAAAATCAGCAAAATCGAGCAGACGGTTTCAGAGCTGGAAAACTCATACTCAATATTCCCATAGAAAATAACTACCGAAAACGGCGCCGTGTTGCAATCCCATATACCGTAACCCCATATTGGCTTTATAGCACTTTTTCCTATGCTATAAACCCATAATTTGGGTTTGGGGTTATCGCACAAAATAAAATGCAATAAAGCCAATATGGGGTTATAGCACAAATTTTAAATTTTAAATATGGTATTATCTCACTTATTTGAAGGGAATAAACTCATATTGTATTATTAGACATTTGTATACAAATGAAACCAAATGATTTTGTAGGGTGTACGAATTAGCCCAAACGAACAGTTATAAATTAAAAATTTTATTTAATTTCTTTGTTTTCTTACGCCATATTTTCGTAAATCTCCGTTACAAAATATTACTTGATTAAGTTCGACATTATAGCTATAGTACTTGTGAGCGTTCGGAGAATATGCCAACCATAAGAGTAATTCTGTTATTTTTTTTTCGTGAGTTTTTGTGAAAGGTATCCATCGTATGAGTTGAAGGATTTGCGACTCGCTGATTCCATTAACAAAAGCAAAAGCACAAGCTATTAGTTGCGCTTTATAAGTTCTTTTTCCGAAAAAAGAATCAATTATAAATCCGGGAACATTAGAAAAATTTATAATATCGCTTTTATTTAGTAAGATCTTCCTTGCGTTTAAACGATTACTCTCCATTCTTTTAAAATTTTCCATATTTATTTTTAAGCAGCATACGCAAAACTTTTTTTAATATTCGCTTTTTATGTGATAACATAGTTATTAGGCAATTCAATGCAAAACAGGTTTAACAGTTAGTTCACTCTCTATTATTGATTGCAAAAAAAACCCAGCAGAAAATTCAGTATGCCATGAAAAAATAGTTGTAAGGGATTGATTTCGATTATTTTCAAAATATATGAAAAGTTTAAATCACTTATATTCCGCATTTCGTAAAAGGGGAAACCATAATTTTGCAAAAAAATATTATAATAGAAGGGAATTTTCCCTTGTACGAAAAGTTAAAATCAGTCATACTATGTTATTTCTATAAAAAGGAAACCAAATTATTTCGTCTTTTACAAAAACATAACAAAATATATTTATTCAACAAAGAGTATAATATTCAACGCAATAAATTAAACTCAATACAAAATTCACCAACAAATAATCAACAAAGAAAGAATTATACGGAACATAATTCATAAGATAATGCATGTGATACAAAATTTTTTAATTATGAGGTTATCGCACAGAAAAAAGTGCAATAAAGCCAATATGGGGTTATAGCATAAATTTTAAATTTTTAATATGGTACTATCGCACTTATTTGAAGGAAATAAACCCATATGGGACTATAACACATCGCTGGTGTTATAAAGCCAATATGGGGTTATGGTGTATGGGATTGCAACACGGCGCCACCGAAAACTAGTTTTCATTACTTTTTTATTAAATTAACTTATTTTATACTTCGGTATGAACAAAATTGGTATTTATAATTAAAAAAAAAATTTATAAATTTAACAAATTAAAAAAACGTTTCCAGGGTTGGAAAACTTTAACTTTTTTTCTAATAATTAAACATATTTCATGTTTTAGGAAGAAGGCTATTTTCTCAGGAACGGTAAATGCTACGGGTCTGAAATTTGGACAGTGTATGTAGAACTTTGGTCGCTACAACAACAAATATATAAAAGCTAAAAATTAAAGGGTGTTCCAAAATGAGTAACGAAAACTTTTAATATCCCATGTAATATCCATACAATTGTATGTATGTGTGTGCATATGTATATTGACACTTGAAATTTGTAAAATTAGTGTATTTTTATATATGCTACAACAATTAACACTGAAATTAAAAAAATTTAAATTAAACGGTGGTCCATCAGTTAATGCAATTTTGACTATGTAATTTTAACAAATTGCTATATCTTGGAAACCGTAAGAGCTAAACTGTTCAAATTTTCAAAAACGGTAAAACTAAAAAATCCAAAAATTATAAAATCGTTAAAAATTTAAAAAAAATCGCTACAACGAAAAAATTGCCAAAATGAAAAAAAACGCTATAATTAAAAAAAAAACGCCAAAAACCGAAAAAAATCGCCAAAACGAGAAAAACGAGTCAAAACTAAATATAAATTTCCACAATGACAAAAAAAACGCCAAAAACCGCAAAAATCGCCAAAACAAGAAAAAAATGCTTATATGAAGAAAAATCGCCAAAATGAAAAAAAATCGCCAAAATAAAAAAAATTTCCAAAACGAAAATAAAACGCCAAAATTAAAAAAACGCCAAACACTGAAAAAATCGCTAAAACCAAAAAAAAATTGCCTATGTGAAAAAAAATCGAAAAAAAATTAAAAAAAACGCTTATATGGGAAAAAAATCGGCAAAATCAAAAAAATCGCCAGAACGAAAAAAAAATCGCCAAAAACCGAAAAAAATTGCCAAAACGAGAAAAAAGTGTCAAAACAAAAAAAAATTCCCACAATGACAAAAATCCGCAAAAATCGCCGAAACAAAAAAAAATGCTTATATGAACAAAAATCGCCAAAAATTAAAAAAAATTGCCTAATGAAAAAAAAATCGCCAAAATTAAAAAAAAACGCCAAACACTGAAAAAAATCACCAAAACAAAAAAAAAAATTGTCTATATGAAAATAAATCGCCAAAATTAAAAAAAACGCCAAAAACCGAATAAAATCGCCTAAACGAGAAAAAAGTGTCAAAACTAAAAAAATTGCCAAAAAGAAATAAAAACGCCAAAAACCGAAAAAATCGCCATAACAAAAAAAATTCCCTATATGAAAAAAAATCGCCAAAAAATAAAAAAATCGCCTAAATGAAATAAATTGTCAAAATCAAACAAATTGCCAGAAGAAAAAAAGTCGCCAAAATTAAAAAAAAAAACGCCAAAAACCGAAAAAAAAGCGTCAAAACGAGAAAAAAAGTGTCAAAACTAAAAAATTGCCACAAAAAAATAAAACATATAAAAAATAAAAAAATCGCCTAAATGAAAAAAAAATCGTCAAAATCAAACAAATCGCCAGAACTAAAAAATCGCCAAAATTAAAAAAAAACGCCAAAAACCGAAAAAATCGCCAAAACCACAAAAATTGCCTATGAAAAAAAATCACAAAAAAAGCACCAAATTAAACATAATGCCTACAACCTAAAAATTGCACAAAACATATGAATTTTTTCACAAAATTAATATGTACCTACATATCTCTGTGCTTATGTATGTATCTCTATACTACATAAACGCACTTTGGTAAAGTGTATATAAGATTCGGCACAGCCGAATATAGCACTCTAACTTGTTTAAATTTTATATCGTTTGGCTCAAGTTCGACGCGAAATAGAGGTTGAGGAATCTTCTCCCTATTTATTATGTTAGATACATTTTTTACCTTAAATCCCTGGAGGACGAGTGCATCTTTTATTTCTTCGGGAGCAACATAGGAATCGATGCCTTTCAATACGATCTGCAGGCCTTTAGCACTTTTAAGCTGATATGTGTAGAAACTTTTCTTAATTTTTTCAAATTCAGTAATCAGTTTGCGAAAATCTTTTTCTTCATAAATTTGAATTTTGGTTTCATCAATGTTACCACGTTTTATTGGAACGATGTGAAATTTATTCTCAACAATGTCTGAAATTAAATTTTTTATAAGAGCGTTTGAATTTTTTTCTCTCAAATAGATTGGAGGCAGCTTGGATGTTTTGTTCGTAGATACATCGGTCGCGTTGTTGTCAACTTGTAATATTTGAAAACGATTTTGACGGTTAATAGAGGATGCGCTGTTATCCCTAGACATTTTTGGAGCAGATGAAATTTTCAAAGACTTTGGGCTTCGTCCGCGCTTTACCACTGTTATATATCTGTCCATTCCCACTTGGACCTTGGGTTTTGGGCTGCTCTTAACTTCAGTAAAAACTTGGTTAAGTGATGACCACGAGCCCGAAGCGGATGATATCGCTGAGTTAAATGTAGAAGCACTAGGCAACGGTAATGTTAATAAATCACTAGTTGACATTGGACAGAGCGAAGTTGATCGCTGACGAAAAAATGGCCTTGCCGTTAAAAAAAGTCTATTATCAGATTTCTTATTTATTTTGTTATCATTAAGAGCTTCAGAGCTCTCAGTAAGTCTGTCATCAGATTTTTTATTTTTACTATTTTCATTAAGAGCTTCAGAAAAAATAGGCAAACTATAATGTACTTATGGAACTTTTAGTCAAGTTTCGTTAAATGTCATTTGCTTAAGTTAAGTGCCAAACTGAACGCACATTCCGTACGGCAAACACTGTTTGTGTATTTTTTAAACTCAAGCAAACATCATCAGAAAATATTCATTGGTTTTATATATTTTTTATTTTTTCTTATTCTCAGAAAAGAAAGCAAACCTTTTATTTTCATTCTTTGTTCTACAATACACATATACACGCATACACATGAGTTTATTTATGTATGTTCATTGTTGTACTTTTTAGTAGTCAAAACAAATAAAACAAGTAAGAGTGCTATATTCGGCTGTGCCGAATCTTATATACCCTTTACCAAAGTTCGTTTATGTAGCATAGAGATACATACATAAGCATAGAGATATGTAGGTACATATTCATTTTGTGAAAAAATTCATACTTTTTTCTCTAGTGCAATTTTTAGGTTTTTGGCATTATGTTTAATTTGGTGCTTTTTAAATTTTGGCGATTTATTTTATTTTCCTGATTTTTTTAGTTTTGGCGATTTTTTTTTCATATACGAAATTTTTTTTTGGTTTGGCGATTTTTTTCATTTAGGTGGTTTTTTATTTTTTTGGCGATTTTTTTTTTCATATAGGCAATTTTTTTTTGTTTTGGCGATTTTTTCGGTTCTTAGCGTTTTTATTTATTTTTTGGCAATTTTTTTAGTTTTAACACTTTTTTCTCGTTTTGGCGACTTTTTTCTGTTTTTGGCGTTTTTTTAATTTTTCATTTAAGCAATTTTTTTAATTTTTGGCGATTTTTTTTAATTTTGGCTATTTATTTTCGTTTTGGTGATTTTTTTTTTAATTTTTGGCGATTTTCGTTCATTTAAACATTTTTTTTGTTTTGGAGATTTTTGCGGTTTTTGGCGTTTTTTTTTTGTCATTGTGGAAATTTAGTTTTAGTTTTGGCAGGTTTTTCTCGTTTTGGCGATTTTTTTTCGGTTTTGGCGTTTTTTTAATTTCAGCGTTTTTTTTTCATTTTGGCGATTTTTTTCGTTTTGGCGATTTTTTAAATTTTTTTGGCGATTTTATAATTTTCGGATTTTTTAGTTTGACCGTTTTTTTGAAAATTTCAAGAGTTTATTAACTCTTACAGTTTCCAAGATTTAGCAATTTGTCAAAATTACATAGTCAAAATTACATTAACTGATGGGCCACCCTTTAATTTAAATTTTTTTTTAATTTTAGTGTTAATTGTTGTAGCCTATATAAAAGTACACTAATTTTACAAATTTCAAGTGTCAATGTATGTATATTTCATGGGATTTTAAAAGTTTTCGTTACTCATTTTGGAACACCCTTTAATTTTTAGCTTTTATATATTTGTTGTTGTAGCGACCAAAGTTCTACATACACTGTCCAAATTTCAGACCCGTAGCATTTACCGTTCCTGAGAAAATAGCCTTCTTCCTAAAACATGAAATATGTTTAATTATTAGAAAAAAGTTAAAGTTTTCCAACCCTGGAAACGTTTTTTTAATTTGTTAAATTTATAAATTTTTTTTTAATTATAAATACCAATTTTGTTCATACCGAAGTATAAAATAAGTTAATTTAATAAAAAAGTAATGAAAACTAGTTTTCGGTAGTTATTTTCTATGGGAATATTGAGTATGAGTTTTCCAGCTCTGAAACCGTCTGCTCGATTTTGCTGATTTTCTATAGCAAAATTTTTCGGAAAATTTCTGACACACCAGTCCAAGAACGAAGTCTCTAGCTCTTCTGGGAGCTTGGGAAAACTGATTTCACGTACAGACAGACGGACAGACCGACAGACGGACATACGGACAGACGGACATCGCTTGTTCGTCTTCCCTATGCATAAGGATCCAGAATATATATATATATATATATATATATATATATATATATATATATATATATATATATATATATTATGTGTCGCTTATTAATATTCTAGAAATTACAAACGGAATGACAAACCTATATATACTCTTTTACCATTTTTTGGTAAAGGGTATAAAAAATGCACAAATACATTACAATACAAAACTTTTTTTTTATTGCCGAATCGATGTTAGCCATATCGTATATTTTCACTTCCCAGAGGTCAATGAAAATATTTTCGTTGTTCTTCTTCCAACAAAAATGCTTTTTTCCATAATTTTTTGATTATTGTTGCTGCTGCATCCATTTTCAAGTTTAAAGTGTTTCAAGCGACATCTATTGTTATTCAATGGCATACACATTATTATTTATCACAGCGAAAACAAGGTTGCATTGCATAAAACCAACTTAAAACCAAATCAAATGGTAAAACCAGGTTTTAACAGTTGGTTTTAACGTTAAAACCAACTTTTATTAAAACCATGTCAGTGTGAAAGCACTATTAGCCTAACTTAGCAATTTCATGGAGAGAAGTGCGTGTTTTTTGCCACCAATAAAAATTTGGTTGTACGAGTGCGATACACTTCTATACATACATACATACCCTGCAGTCAAACTGGGGCCAAGTGTCTCTACGTCAACACTAAAATTCTACTATTCGTCTAAATTCTCTTCTATTCGTCACTATAAGAGAAACAGAAAACAGATGTGGTGTATTTCTGATGGATTTTGCAACAACTTGTTAATATAAATCAATGGTGGGCACTGTCAATGCATTAGTAAATTTTATATGTGTTGAGGTTGCGAGCTACCCACCAAACACAAAGCCAAGTGTTTGAAAGATGCGGGTGCATTATGTATTTATACATCATTGGACATATTTTTTATTTTGAAAAAGAATCCATTAAGTTAAAGTATTAATTGAAAATAAAACTTTTTATAAGTAAACATCCAATTGAAAAAGATAGGGCAATAAGTTGTTATGTTTTCCATTCAATAAAAAATAAATAAATAAATGATTGATTGCTTGGTGGAGCATAACGGAGTAAATTCACCAAACGAATCACACTTAATCAGCAATGATGCGAGTATTTATCGACACCGAAAATCATTTTAATTTTCGGAAACATATTAAAAAAATTTTTGATAAGATTTTGCATAGACTAATTTGTAAAACTAAGCGTATTACTAAATTAGTTCAATTAGTAGAATACGTTATAAAAGAAAAATTAAAAATTGCAAATTCGTTTTTTTGTTTTTTTGTTTTCGCATATCATTACCAATTTGAAATGAAACGCGTATGTTTGCTAGACAAATATTCTTAAACAAAATATAAAAATATATGTAAGCATCTGCATGATATGCATTCGTCGCTGTCTCATCAACGACTAAATTAAAGAGGATAAGAATACGTGTGCAAAGAAACGCCCGACATTGATATCAGCGTTGTCAACTTTCAAATTTCAAAACGCACCAAAATGGAGAAAAAAGCGCGAGTTAAAGTTCTCACACCTTTCTTAAGTAAAAAAAAAGAAAATAAATTTCTCTTTTTTTAACGACAAGCGTTCGTCTTTATTTGGTCTATTTTCTTAAAACTACTTAAAACTACTCACTTACAAAATGTTTCTTAAGGACTATTTATACTACTTGTACTTTCATATTCTTATCTTTAAGAGTGTTTATTTATGTATTAGTAACCCTTCGGTTAGTAATGATTCTTTGTTACAAAATGTGTTTATTTATAATTAGGTATTTTTCTTAGAGTAGATATTGTTATCAGTTAGCACATGTGTTTGGGTAATTGTTTACTTACTGTGTACAAAATTAGATATTTGTGTTTGGGTATTATTATTCCTAATTGTTTACTTACTGTCTATGTCTTGTAATTACTTTTGTAAATATAATATTTTTTTGTTGTTGTATATAAGATACGACATCTTAACTCTCCTCCTTTTTAAACAAGAGCGTCCCGCCCTTTCCTAGCTTTTTCTAAAACTAATTTATAATAGACGTTGTAAGCTTCTGTTTGTTTGGTTTGTCTATAAGCAATAATGTATTTAAATATTTTTAGTCCTAATATAATTATACCTATTGTGGTTGCTATTATAAGCAAAGAGTAAGAAACTGTTCTGAAGGGATGTTCTTCATATGGTATAAGGCAGAGATTCTATGAGAGAGTCTATGTTAGTGAATGCATTTTCCTTGTCTGATTGTATTATTTTCTCTATTTCAAAGTTTTCGTTGTGTTTGGTGTGTATAGCCTGAATTAGTCTATCATGAAGATTTCTATATGTTGTTCCATCAATGTTAACTAGGTCTGTGAAAGAAACTAGAAATGTACCTGTCATTGATTTATTTTCAACCGTATGATTTCCATCAATTAATATGTGTCCTTCATCTATTTCTAACAAGTTTTCATTATATTTCTGAATTACTGAACATTTGGTGCTCCTATTCTCAAGTAGTGGTATTATACAATTGTTTTGAGTTTTGTTGATCTGACATATATATTTTTTCCTAAATAATTTTTGCAATATTTTGTTCTGACGTAGTTAATGCCGCACTGTGCTATATTTTTATCTGTGGTTACCTTCCCGTGTTTAAAGCTGAGTGGCGTTATCTTAAAAAATTTGCAATGCTTTGTTACAATTGGGTATTTATAAATGGCAATAATTAACTCATTAGATCTTGCTATGTGAATTGTAGAATACTCTAGTATATTTATTATTGGTATTGATGCCCGTTCTTTATTTATAATTTCCTTGACATCGTTCAAGTCGATTGCTTCTGAAAGATACTGATTGTTTTTTGCGGCGCTTATAGTTCTTACCAAGAGTAGTAACTGATCATAAATTTGTTGTATAATAAGATGGTTCTCAACTTTCCTTGCACCAACTGATTCGATAAGTTTTTCGAAGCGTGAGTTCATTTGGTGTTGTATTTCATTGTTGTTATTAAGTTGATTATTCCATGTTCGTTCAACTGGTCTGCTAATATTTCAATCTTCCTTAACCAGATTAGTTCTTCCGTTTTAAATGTATCTTGTTTTTTAAAAATTGATTCGTGTGGGGTAAGTATTTTTGTGAGATTCGTAATATGGAATAAAAACGTTGTTTCTTCGAATAGATATACGTCGTCAGTTTGTGTCAGAACTAACTTCTGATACTTCACATCTCTTACTTGCACTTTTGATATTGCTTCTTGGACGGCGAATATTACCACCCCGAGTAACGTCTGGTAATTCATTTTCTTTTTTAATCGTATAATTCTTGATGTTTTTCTTGTGTACAATAACTCCCCTCCTTGTGAGGACCGTGTCCACGCGATCTTCTTCAACAATATGTTTTTTATACTTAGTGTCACCTTTCTTTCTTAAGTTCTTAATACTTACGAGTATTTGTTCCCCTTTTGTAAATGTCCTATGTTTAGTTCCTTGGTTTAGTCTTTCTAAGACTTTGCTTGATGCTTCCTTAATGCGTTTATAAATTTTTCCTTTATCGTATTGGATACTACCGAAGTGTACCTCGCTTGGCTTGTGTTGAGTGACTGAATGTATAGTATTGTTCAGCTCTTTAACAGCTTTAAATAATTCTTCAGTTGAGCTTGTCTCATTTTGTATCTTTAATATTCTTGATAATTCTGTTATCGTCCCATGTTCTCTCTCTATTTGACCGTTTGCTGATGATCTATATATGGGTGTGTTTATATTTTCAATGTTGTGTTTCGCACACATTGTCTTTACTGCTGGTGTGTTCAAACATGGCTCATTGTCTGTCATGATTCGTGTACAGCTTGGATAATTATTTACTATTATCTCCTCTATCTTTTCATCCATACGAGTCTTATCGGAGACTTGTCTTACTACAACATATTTAGAAAATTTATCTATAGCAAAAATATATGTTTTATTTTTATTATAGTATATATCCATGTGTGTGAGTTGGTTAGGTTCCGTTGGTATTGTGGCATCTCTCAAGGGTTCTTTTGTTGGACGTCTCTCATATTTACCGAACAAACATGGTGAACATTTCTTGTTAAATGCTTTGCAATGTCTTGCCATATCAGGCCAGTAACAAGTTTCCAAAATTTCCTTGATATTATTTTTATAACCTCTGTGTGCGCGGTTGTGAGTGAATTCGACGATATTATTTTGCTGTTGTTTATCCATTATGTCTTTTAATTTAATCGGTGTGTAAACAAATTGTATATTTATGAAACTATTTTTTAGTATGGGGCCGACTAAATATAAAGTTTCGGCTGTTGTATGTATGGCTGTAACTCGATTGGGTACGATTATCTTTTTTAATTGTTTAATTAATTCCTGTTCATTGGTGTAATTTACTGTGTGTCTGATTCTTTTTGGGAAGATTGTACGAGTTCTAACTTCGTTAATATGTTTATTTGGTACTAATTCAATTTGTACACCGTATGCGTTAAGTGGAGTATTAACGGTTTTAAAAGTATTTTCTGCTGATGATTCTGCTGAATGTATTGTATCTTCTGATGTAGTGCTTAGTACATTAATAACCTGTCTTGACAATGCATCAGCTACAACATTTTCTTTACCTGGTTTATATTGAAGTTTTGCACCATACTCTTCTATTATGTTTTTCCACCGTTTTAGCTTTGTGTTCGGATTTCTGTCCGAAACGGAAAATGTTAGTAACTGATGATCAGTATATATTGTTAAGTCTGGACTTCCTTAAAAGTAGTTTCTGAATTTTTGTAATGCCCAAATTATGGCCAATAATTCCTTTTCGTTAGTACTGTAATTTTCCTCAGTACTTGTCAAGGTTCTGCTGATAAAAGCAATTGCTTTATCTAGTTGCGTTAATACTGCACCTAAAGCTATGTTTGATGCATCTGTAGTGAGTTCAAATGGTTTATCAGCTCTGGGTTGTTGAAGTTCCACTTGTTCCTTTAAACAATTGTTTAGCTTACTGAATGCATCTATGGCTGGTTGGTCTAATTTTATTATAGTATTTTTGCTTGATTTTTTGTAACATTACCATTTCCTCCTCTAAATGAACAGTAAGTGGCTTAGCTATTGTTGCATAGTTCCTTACAAACTTACGGTAGCAACCTGTCATTCCTAGAAAACCTCTAAGTTCCTTTAAGTTTTGTGGAATGGGCAGCTTATCTATTACTTCGATTTTTTCCGGATTTGTTGAGATTTTTCCATGCTTAATTACATGTCCTAAGTATTCTACTTCTGTTTGAAAAAACTTACTTTTCTCCCTGGATATTCTTAAAATTGCTTTAGTTAGGGCTTCGAAGATAATTTCAATATGTTTCATATGCTCATCAGCCGATGATGAATATATTAAAACGTCATCAATATACACATAGGCAAATTTTCCAATGTAATCGCGAAGTATTTCATCTACGCATCTTTGAAAAATGGCAGGTGCATTTTTTAAACCGAAAGGCATTTTTTTATATTCATAATGTCCACCTAATACAGAGAAAGCTGTCTTTTCCTGATCAGAGTCTTTAATTTTTATTTGGTTTAATCCTGATTCCAAATCAAGTGTCGTAAATAGCGAAGCCTGTCCTAAATTTTGCAGTACTGTAGTAATATCTGGGATAGGATATCTGTCTGCAATTGTGTTTTTATTTAGCTTTTGAAAGTCTACGACCATTCTGCGCTTGGGTTGACCAGATTCGTCTAGACCTTTTTTTGGGACTGTCCAAATCGGTGAGATGAAAGGGCTATTACTTTTTGAAATGATGCCCTCATCAAGTAATCTTTTAACTTCCTTATTGACAAATTCATTGTCAGCTATTGGGTATGGGTACTGTTTTGTATAAATGGGATCTTCTGTCACAGTTCTAATTGTCGCCTCTAGCAAATTTGTAAAAGGTAATGGCCCAATGCCATTGTTTTCTTCCATTAACTCATCTATTCTTCTTTTATAAATTTCATATTTTTCATTAACTAAATAATTAAGTTTAACTGTTTCTTCTGCCCCTAATTTAAGTATCATTTTATCTAAATCTATTTTTCCTTTTAATGTCCTTAATCCTCTGTAACCCAATAATATATCAAAATCTTTTAATTCATTTGTTTCATAAAATTCTAATACTTTGTTAAATATTTTAGCAGCTTGTTTCTTTTTAAAAAGGGATGTACCGTGAATTGAATAAACCTTAAGATTTTCTTTTAAATTTTCTGATTCGCCTAGCTTAATATTTGAATTTACATAATTATGGGTTGCGCCTGTGTCAACTAGTACAAGATAGTCTCTATTACCATCTGACAAGGTGAGACAAGGCAACCCGTATCTTAGTTTAAATGCTTAAAACGATTTTTTCCTTTATTACTTACAATATTTGATGAGTTTCCGATTTCTACATACAAGTCATCTTTGTCATCTTCCATGCACAGGTTGTTCGTTCTCATAGTTTTTCGTTGCTGATAGTTGCCACTGGGTTCTCGTTGCCTTTTAGCTATATTGGAGTTGTAAGTACCTTGTTGGTTGAAGCTCGATTGTTGATGGTTATATCGTTGTTGTTGTGTTGATCTGTTGTTGATTCAAGGTTTTGATACAGACTGTCGAGTATTTCCTGATGATATATCCATTGGTTCTGGACGAGTATAATTCTGTTGATGATGATGTTCATGTTGTGTAAATATTGTCATATTCGGACGCCTTTGAAATTCTTGTCTAGGTTGATTCTTTGGACAAGAATATCCTTCGTTAGTTAGATGGACAACAAAAAAAACGAAAAAGGCAAAAGAAGAAGAGAGTAAATTTAATTTAATTTTTTTTAATATGTTGTAACTGAACTGTTAGTTCACTTGACAGCATCACGCGAATAATTAAAAAAAGAAGAGACCACATTGAGAGTCAATTTCATGTAAATTGTTTGCCTTTATTTAACTGTTGTTATTTACTAAAATTAAATCAAAATGTAATCTCAAGAAAAAGAAAAAATTCATACAGTGAATTAAAAAAATTTTCAGCAAGTTAACAAATACGTTAACTTGTATATTCTGGACCCTTATGAACAGGGAAGACAAATAAGCGATTTCCATCTGACCGGCCGTCCATCCGTCCATCTGATGGGCGTGAAATTCGTTTTCCGAGGCTCCAAGAAAAGCTAGAGACTTCGGTCTTGGATTGTTGTATCAGAAACGGTTCACAATAGGTTGGTTTTGAAAATCAAAATCGGACAGACTATTTAAGAGTTGGAAAACTTAAACTTTATTTTGCCATATAAAAGTAACTACCAAAATTAATTTCTATTTTTTTTTATTAAATAAACTTATTTTATACTGCAGTACGAAAAAAATTGCTATTTAAAATAAATAAAAGAATTTAAAAAAATCAAAAAGACGTTGCCGTCGTTAACTTTTTTTCTTATACAAAACTAACTTACCAAAAAAAAAATGTTCCCTTTTTTCTAAAAATAAAACATATCTTATGTTCTTAAAAGAAAGAGATTGATTTAAGAAATCAGAAAAATCAAAAAGGATGATTCCAGATGTGGGAAACTTACACTTTTTGTGATATATAAAAGTAACTATGTCTAATTAATTCTTTTCTTTTTCTTTATACATTATGTATATTTTACGTTTTGGAACGAAAAGTTTGGTGTAGAAAATTATAAATATAAAAGTCACAGCTCCAGATCCGAAAACTTTAAACATTTTTTCTAGATATTCACATAACCATTCAAATGAAAATGTGCCTCGTCACTCATTATGATTTTTTCATGAAAATCGGTGTTGTAATCTGCGAGCTCATATTTTACGACTGCAAAATATGAATTTTCAAGACTAATGTTTACCAAAATGGCAGCAAGGCAAAGAAGTATGTATACCAATACTGTGGACACCCTGTATTTGAAAATCAGTAAGTCCTCTTTCACACACGTCAGGTTTGACTCGTCAAGTCTTGAGTTTTTAGGAGAGAGAGGAAAAGATAAAAAGGAGGGGTGTACCAGTCAAGTTTGCTTTTTCGTTTTATTTTGCCATTCGTAATACTCTACTACAATGCAAATTGATGAGACTTGATGACTTGACTTGACGGTGTGTATGAACGCAAATGCAGGTTCAAAAGAAAATTGAACAAAAACTGATCAGGTAAACCTGACGTGTGTGAAAGAGGACTAAGCAATTGATTAAGCAGCATCTGTACGAATATCAAAAAGAGTAAACTGAAAAACAGTATTGCAGTGTTGTTGGCTGTCCGGTTATGAGAAAATAAATTTTCTTTTGTGTGGAAAAAAATTTGCGCGTCCCGTTATTGGAGCTTTGTCCGCTCAAGACGGAAAACCTTAAAAAATTCCTAAGGATTCTTTTGATACTGCAAAAAGTGTTTGTTTATGGGAAATGTCTGTAACATAGTGACCACACATGATGAATTTATGTCTAACAGTTCAATTAAAACATAAAAAAATTAATATTAAATTTACTCTTTTAATTTTTTACGATTTGGTATTTTTGGTAAATGCTCTATTCATTTTTATTAAAAGAAACAATTCAGACAGTAATAATTTCGCCATTGACGAGAAAGTTTAGGATTAAATAAAAATTGTTTAAGAAAAATAAAAAGAACACACACAAGTATTGAAATTCAAAGTTAAATCCTTAAATTGAAATTAGTTTAAAAACTTTAAAAAATAATAAAACATTTAGACTATTTAAAGTTCTACATAGTAGAAATCAATGTCTCATTAACAAATTCTCCATGTTAAACCCTAATTAAAAATTCAAAAATAAAATAAAAACAAACATTAAAATTAGACAAGTTTAATAACTTGTAAAAATAATTAAATATTTAATAAACAAATTCTACATAGCAGAAAACAACATCAAATTATCAAATTCTACATAGTAAAAAGATATATTTACTTTACGAATTCTACATAGTAAAAAATAATGTTTAATAAACACAAAATTATTATATTATAAAAAGAAATGTTGAACCAGTGGAAGATTTTTTACCAGGAAATATTATAAAAAAAAGAAAACCAGTTAAAATCGTACAAACTTAATTAAATATAAAAAATGAAAGACATTTAAACTAATAATGAGTAAAATTAATGAAAAGTTAATTAATGACTATTTATGTAAGGCTTATGGAACATAACTATTTAACGTTAATATTTTGGAAATAAAACCCTTAAAACGAAAATCTTTGAGAAGCATTTAACTGGGAAAGTGGAAAAAATTAATTTACATACTTTATGGGTCGTATAATCATATTGTGGAAATTACACATGGAATAACAAACCTTCAACATTTTTGGTAAAGGGTATAAAAACGACACCTTCTTAAATAAATAAATAAATGATAGTGCACTTCAAATAAAACAAAATCTTAAAAATAAAAGCAATAATTTTACTAAACTTATGTATTAAGTTTTTCCCTTCTTACGTCCTTGAAATTTATTTGAAGGAAAAACCACTTTCCCTGTGTAATATTGGTAATTTAATGCGAAATATCCCATAGTGCAACTCAAACACTACTTTTTTTTATAAATTTGTAGAGCCATAGTTTCTTAACTGATACCAATGCGGCTTTCGAGATAGTAAAACGTAACCACTTGACATGCGTTTCTTAGCGTTTGGGCCTATATACTATGGGCCGTATTCAAAAAAAAAAAAAAAAATTAGAACTTCAAGGGTTTGTTTTTATAAAATATTTATGAAAATTTTATTTTAATGTACACTTTAAGCTCAAATATTTTTTTTGGATACGGCCACTACAAACGTTATTATGTATATTTTCATAGTTAGATTTTTCAAATTTCTTTTTTATCAAAATTATTAAATACATATGTAAGTACATAGTGTGTTAACTTCATGTTGGGAAAACAGCTCAAAGTCACCAAATCAAGAATTTAAAAAGTGATGCTGAGGCTACAATGGTGTTTCAAAACAAGAAGTCACGAATCAAACCAATTTCACTATAATTTCAAAAAATATGCCTCCCTTAGTGATAATAACTGTATAGCAATTTTATGTACTAATTTTTAATGTATCATATTTTTGTTAAGTATTTATGCACTAATTCTGTATTTAGTATATACTATAGTATATAAAATTAATACATAATATTCAAGATATTTATTATTCGTAATATTGTCAGAAGTTTATTTTAATTTGAAATTTATTTGCTGCTGGTTCAAAGTTGTATATATGCATTTCATTGTTGGTGTACCAAATTATCAGTAGACTTCAACCACACATTTTGAACAGTCACAAACCTATTATCTTATGTACAGATAAGATATATGTACATATGTATGTATATCAAAATTGGTGTCATTCGAAAGATATTTTAAAATCATCTTTAGGTTTCTCCTATGATTTTTCACCTCGAATGACCATTTAGGGTATTTACCGGTTGGTCGCAACCGGGTTTTTGATTTTTTTTTTTATAAATACTTGTTTAACATTACGAATGAGAAAATTAAACGTATTTTATTTTCTATTTATTTGAAATACTTTGCGATCGAATTTAGTTTACCGGTCGCGCACTTTTGTAATACTGACTTCTTTTTGATTGCGTCTCTTTTTACCAGTTATGATCTTTCTCACGTTTTATTATGCATGTGTATCAATGATGAACTTTTAGTTTGTTTGTTAATTTAAAAGTGTCAAAATTCCCTTGATTAGGCCAAAAACAATTCTAATGTATTTGATTACAATATATTTATTTAAATAAAAACAAGAGTATGTAATATAAGAGTATACGAGTAGTAATATAATACATAATAGACACCTGCAAATGTCCACTTGCAAGAACTCTAAAGACATGACGGATTTTTCAAATGCCTTATTGCAGCGAAGTCTTCTAAAACAAATGTTAAACAACACTGTTGGCAAGACATTTGTTTCAGTTATTTTATGTGTAGTAGTGTCCTGCACAAGACCATTTATAAGACCCTTCAAGACATAAGATATTTTTCAAATGCTTTACTACATCGAAATATTCTAAAACAAACGCTAACCAATACTGTTGGCAAGACATTTGTTTCAGTTGTGTGTCTTGCCAAGAGTGTTGTTTAGCGTTTGTTTTAGAATATTTTGCTGTAGTAAAGCATTTGTAAGATTAAAAGGTGTCATAAATTTTGATGTGCAGGACTTTAATGTGTAGAAGTAAAAAAGAATATTTTGTGACCGAAGAATTTGTAATGCTTCCTTCTTTCTACGCATGGGCGCGTATACAAATGTCATGCATGCACATACACACACGTTCTATGCATCCTCTTAAATTTTTCTGAGCACAGGTTTCTCGAATGACCACCATGTGTTGGTGTATGTTGGTTGGTGACTCCAATGCAAAATTTTTGGGAAAAAGGGGTATAATGTCTGTTGTAATATGCACAATTTTGCTATTTCTGCAAGGAAATTATGAAGGATCACTTCCAACTTTCCAGTTGAAAAAGAAAAAGCATTTGCAAAAAATTAATAACAATGCGAATAGAGCAAAGTGAACAATCATGAATTTTGAAATATTTAAATAGGCAAACAAAACCATTTATGGAAAAGAGATTGCACATACATATCGCTCATTTACTCAAACAACTTCATAACGCAAAAATAAAACAGTTTGACAGAAAACTAGTTTAAAGTTTTCAATTTGTACACAAATTAATGGAATAAGAAATTTAAATTTTTCTCTCAACTGCTGAAGAAACAAGATATATGTACATTAAAGTGGCCGTTAATTGAATGGAGACTTTTTGTTTTTTGATTTCTTCTACTCTCACCCCTCAAATCAGTTCAGTTTTATGCAAAAAAAAACAAAAAAATTTCATACCGACAAGTTGCGTTTTAGGGGTGCGTCCGGCCCTCAAAGTTGGCCTTCAAGTCCATTTTTTAATGTAATTTTTTACATATGACTATCTTTTAAAAAAATCATTTCGCAAGAATATTACATTTGGCAATATTGTAGCTCTTTTAGTCAACAACATTAGTCTCATGGAAAGGTTTTTCCTAAAATTAATATTTTAGAAAATAATGAGGAAAATAACCAACAAAATACCAAAAATTGTATATAACAAAATTATATTTATATGGAAATTTTTTATTTTAAGCATGTACAATAATAGCTTATATATGTATATTAAATTATTTCTTACAAATACAGCATATATAGTCAAAATAAATAAAAAATAAATAAAAAATTGCATAGAATATATGGGCTTGAGGGCCAACTTTGAGGGCCGGACGCACCCCTTAAACACAACTTATCGGTATGAAATTTTTTTATATTTTTTTACATAAAACTGAACCGATTTGGGGGGTGAGAGTACATATATGCAATTTTTACATAATATAAAAACTATATGAAGATTGATTCTTGCTCTTTGAGTAAATGGTCAAGATGTGCATATCGTTAGCTTAAATTCAAGAAGGCGTAGTAACAAAAATAAAATTTTACGGGAGATGCAAAAAATTAAAAAATAAACTAAACAAACTTGTAGTTAAGTCCGCTTGTTTTTTTTCTAATAACAGCATAATTTTCTACTGCAGAAGTGTAACATTTGTCAAGGCGTGTAATCTAATGGGATTCATAATAATAAAAAAAGTCGATTGTGAATTGGTTGTTAGTTACGCCCTTTTTGCATTTTAGCTAACGATATGTATGTATGATAATAATACTACGCAACCAATTGCGGAAAAATAATTTCACTGGCTTGGCTATATCCTTCTTAATAAAGGATGTGACTTTAAGTTATAACAAAAAAGTTTCTCCGCAAAATTGCAAAAAAAATCCAAATATCGTAATTATTTTGGAAATTCTTAAAAATTTTACCCAAGAATAATAAAATGTCTTTTTTTATAGTTTATGATGTAAAAATTCTTCAACATATGATATATTTTTTGTATGTACTACCTCTGAGAGAAAGAATTCTAATAGTTAAACGTAACTGAGCACCAACTAAAACTAGAACACAATAACATAATACGAGTACATGTTTATTTATTTCTTAAGAAACAAATTGTTTGAAACAATTCTAGTTCTACTATAACCGAATATTTGCATAGTTGTGTTGAAATTTTTTAAAAGCACATTGTAGAAACTCATACACAAAATATATACATATTTATGTAAATAAATTTAATGTTGATGCAGTTGTTAATACAATGTGATAAAAATAAAGTTGAATATTGTGAGAAATAAAATAAATAATAATCAAATTATAGTACAGTACAAAAAAACTACCGAAAACTAGATTTTATTACTTTTTTATTAAATTAACTTATTTTATACTTCAGTATGAATACAATTGGTGTTTCTAATTTAAAAAAATTAAAAAAAAATTAAATAATTAAAAAGACGTTTACAGGGTTGGAAAACTTTAACTTTTTTTCTTATAATTAAACATATTTTATGTTTTAGGAAGAAGGCTATTTTCTCAGGAACCGTAAGAGCTACGGATCTGAAATTTGGACAGAGTATGAAATACTTTGTCGGTACAACAACAAATATATGAAAGTTAAAAACTAAAGGGTGCTCCAAAACGAGTAACGAAAAAAGTTTAAATCCCATGTAATATATATACAATTGTATATACATATGTATAGAGACACTTGAAAATTATAAATTACGGTATTTTTATACAGACTACAACAATAACACTAAAATTTAAAAAAAAATACAACCAAAGGGTGTTCTATCAGTTAATGTAATTTTGACAACCTGCTGTATCTTGGAAACCGTGAGAGGCAAAGTCTTGAAATTTTCAATAGCGGTAAAATAAAAAAATCCCAAAATTATAAAATCGCCTAAATGAGAAAGAGCACAAAATTAAAAAATTCTACCAATAAAATATATTGCAAAAGTGAAAAAATCGCTAAAATTAAAAAAATCTCCAAAATAAAAAAACTGTAAAACTTTAAAAAATAGCTTCAACGAGAAAAAATCACCAAATCAAAAAAAGCACCACATTAAGCAAAAACGCCAAAGACCTAAAACAAATCGCTAAAATGAGATAAAAAGCACAAACACTAAAAAAGCACCAAATTAAAAAAAAAACGCCAAAAACCGAAAAAAATCGCCAATACCAAAAAAAAAAATTGCATATATGAAAAAAAATCGCCAAAATTTAAAAAGCACCAAATTAAACATAATGTCAAAAACCTAAAAATTGCACTAGAAAAAAAGTATGAATTTTTTCACAAAATGAATATGTACCTACATATCTCTGTGCTTATGTATGTATCTCTATACTACATAAACGCACTTTGGTAAAGGGTATATAAGATTCCGCACAGCCGAACATAGCACTCTTACTTGTTTTACAATTTGGTGCTTTTTTTCGTTTTGGTGATTTTTTTTCAGGTTTTAGCGTTTTTTTAATTTGGTGCTTTTTTAGTGTTTGTGCTTTTTATCTCATTTTAGCGATTTGTTTTAGGTCTTTGGCGTTTTTGTTTAATGTGGTGCTTTTTTTGATTTGGTGATTTTTTCTCGTTGATGCTATTTTTTAAAGTTTTACAGTTTTTTTATTTTGGAGATTTTTTTAATTTTAGCGATTTTTTCACTTTTGCAATATATTTTATTGATAGAATTTTTTAATTTTGTGCTCTTTCTCATTTAGGCGATTTTATAATTTTGGGATTTTTTTATTTTACCGCTATTGAAAATTTCAAGACTTTGCCTCTCACGGTTTCCAAGATACAGCAGGTTGTCAAAATTACATTAACTGATAGAACACCCTTTGGTTGTATTTTTTTTTTAAATTTTAGTGTTATTGTTGTAGTCTGTATAAAAATACCGTAATTTATAATTTTCAAGTGTCTCTATACATATGTATATACAATTGTATATATATAACATGGGATTTAAACTTTTTTCGTTACTCGTTTTGGAGCACCCTTTAGTTTTTAACTTTCATATATTTGTTTTTGTACCGACAAAGTATTTCATACTCTGTCCAAATTTCAGATCCGTAGCTCTTACGGTTCCTGAGAAAATAGCCTTCTTCCTAAAACATAAAATATGTTTAATTATAAGAAAAAAAGTTAAAGTTTTCCAACCCTGTAAACGTCTTTTTAATTATTTAATTTTTTTTTTAATTTTTTTAAATTAGAAACACCAATTGTATTCATACTGAAGTATAAAATAAGTTAATTTAATAAAAAAGTAATAAAATCTAGTTTTCGGTAGTTTTTTTGTACTGTACTATAATTTGATTATTATTTATTTTATTTCTCACAATATTCAACTTTATTTTTATCACATTGTATTAACAACTGCATCAACATTAAATTTATTTACATAAATATGTATATATTTTGTGTATGAGTTTCTACAATGTGCTTTTAAAAAATTTCAACACAACTATGCAAATATTCGGTTATAGTAGAACTAGAATTGTTTCAAACAATTTTTTTCTTAAGAAATAAATATATATGTACTCGTATCAAGGGCGCATGTATTATGTTATTGTGTTCTAGTTTTAGTTGGTGCTCAATTACGTTTAACTATTAGAATTCTTTCTCTCAGAGGTAGTACATACAAAAAATATATCATATGTTGAAGAATTTCTACATCATAAACTATAAAAAAAAGACATTATTATTATTATTATTATTCTTGGGTAAAATTTTTAAGAATTTCCAAAATAATTACGATATTTGGATTTTTTTTTGCAATTTTGCGGAGAAACTTTTTTGTTATAACTTAAAGTCACATCCTTCATTAAGAAGGATATAGCCAAGCCAGTGAAATTATTTTTCCGGAATTGATTGCGTAGTATTATTATCATACTACATATCGTTAGCTAAAATGCAAAAAGGGCGTAACTAACAACCAATTCACAATCGAGTTTTTTTTATTATTATGAATCCCATTAGATTACACGCCTTGACAAATGTTACACTTCTGCAGTAGAAAATTATGCTGTTATTAGAAAAAAAAACAAGCGGACTTAACTACAAGTTTGTTTAGTTTATTTTTTAATTTTTTGCATCTCCCGTAAAATTTTATTTTTGTTACTACGCCTTCTTGAATTTAAGCTAACGATATGCACATCTTGACCATTTTTTTTCGTTCTGGCAATTTTTTTGATTTTGACAATTTTTTTAGGTGATTTTTTCGTTTTTTTGCGTTTTTATTTCTTTTTGGCAATTTTTGACGATTTTTGTTCATGTAAGCATTTTTGTTTTGTTTTGGCGATTTTTGCGAGTTTTTGTCATTGTGGGAATTTTTTTTTTGTTTTGGCACTTTTTTCTCGATTTGGCGATTTTTTTCGGTTTTTGGCGTTTTTTTAATTTTGGCGATATTTTTCCATTTTGGCGATTTTTTTGATTTTGCCGATTTTTTTTCATATAACCGATTTTTTTTAATTTTTGGCGATTTTTTTCATATAGGAAATTTTTTTTTTGATTTGGCGATTTTATTTCGGTTTATGGCGTTTTTTTAATTTTGGCGATTTATTTTCGTTTTGGCGATTTTTTTTTTGATTTTGGCGATTTTTTTTCATTTAGGCGATTTTTTTTTAATTTTTGGCGATTTTTGTTCACATAAGCATTTTTTTTGTTTTGGCGATTTTTTTCGGTTTTTGGCGTTTTTTTTAATTTTAGCGTTTTTTTTCATTTTGGCGATTTATTTTGTTTTGGCGATTTTTTTAAATTTTTGGCGATTTTATAATGTTCGGATTTTTTAGTTTGACCGTTTTTGAAAATTTCAAGAGTTTAACTCCTATAGTTTGCAAGATATAGCAATTTGTCAAAATTACATAGTCAAAATTTCATTAACTGATGGACCACCCTTTAATTTAAATTTTTTTAATTTTAGTGTTAATTGTTGTAGCCTATATAAAAATACACTAATTTTTCAAATTTCAAGTGTCAATATGCATATGTACATACATAATACAATTGTATGTATATTACATGGGATTTCAAAAGTTTTCGTTACTCATTTTGGAACACCCTTTAATTTTTAGCTTTTATATATTTGTTGTTGTAGCGACCAAAGTTCTACATACACTGTCCAAATTTCAGACCCGTAGCTTTTACCGTTCCTGAGAAAATAGCCTTCTTCCTAAAACATGAAATATGTTTAATTATTAGGAAACAAGTTAAAGTTTTCCAACCCTGGAAACGTTTTTTAATTTGTTAAGTTTTTTAATTTTTTTTTAATTATAAATACCAATTTTATTCATACCGAAGTATAAAATAAGTTAATTTAATAAAAAAGTAATAAAAACTTGTTTTCGGTAGTTATTTTATATGAGTAAATTGAGTTTGAGTTTTCCAGCTCTGAAACCGTCTGCTCGATTTTGCTGATTTTCAATAGCAAAATTTTTCGGAAAATTTCTGACACACCAGTCCAAGAACGAAGTCTCTAGCTCTTCTGGGAGCTTGGGAAAACCGATTTCAGGTACAGACAGACGGACAGACGGACAGACGGACATCGCTTGTTCGTCTTCCCTATGCATAAGGATCCAGAATATATATACTTTATGTGTCGCTTATTAATATTGTAGAAATTACAAACGGAATGACAAACCTATATACACCCTTTTACCATTTTTTGGTAAAGGGTATAAAAATCACCAAAAAATAAACGCCAAAAACGCAGAAAAAAAAATACCGAAGCTAAAAAAACCCAACTAAAAAACGCTTAAGCCCGAAAAAACACCAAAAACAAAAAAAAAATCCAAAAATATATTTTATATAGGCTAAAGTTCATATACACTCAAAATAAAAATCAATCCAGCCGTACTTAAATCAATAAAAAGCGGTGTCATAAGTACGGTAAGTACGGATTTACTCAAATCAATTACAAAAGGCTTAATTCAAGTACGGAATATTTAAAAGCTAAATACTTAATTTTATCCATATTTAATCCACATTCCGTACTTGAAATAAATCTAAAACCAGATTGGTTTCAGAAAACCAGAGATTGAATTAATATCAAAATACGCTTGATTCAAGAATTTCTAAGTTGATCTAATGCGAATCCGTACTTGAAATACTCCCAAAATGAGAATGATTTAAGAAAATCTAAGATTGAATTAATCTAAAAAAGGGGTTGATTTAATCCCTAATCCGTACTTGAAATAATCCAAAGTCCAGATTCATTTAAGAAACAATTAGTTTGAATTAATCTTAAAATGTGCCTGTTTTAAGAAATGCTAGCTTGATTAATTGAATAGAAATATTAAATAGAGTTTTAAATTAACTTTTTATTGAATTTCTATGGTAATAACAATTAAATTTAATGCATAAGACCAAAAGCAGGTATTGTTTCCTTTACTTCCCTCTTTTACATGTACCGCTAACAGTGTTGGCAGAAAATTATGATGGAAGAATGCTTAATTAGTCCAAAAATTTCTGTTCTGTGGAAGAAAAAAATGCTAGATTTTAAATTTGTATTAATTATTTTAGCAGTTTGTTAAATGATTTTTTACTAAATAATAATAGGCACTTCTCCTGCACAATACTGCCTCTTTGACATCAATGAATAAATTATCTGGTTTGCTCTCAACTAAAGCCCACGTTTCTAAGCTGATTACATTTATAATCGTCATCGCTCCAAAAGTGCAACCCCATCAGTGCTTTAAGGGAAACTATGTCATTAAGAAGCTAGGGGTTCTTGGTCACTTAGAGCGATAACATATTTCTGAGTCCGGTCTTAAAGCGAGTTGAGCATAAGAAAATATTTATTCAATGAGAACTCATGAGGCATGCATATGCAGAAAGTTTTCGTACCTATTACTATTTTTAACTAATATGTACGTATCTATATTTTTTATCTGTAGTTTGATGGTGCAACTACAAAAAAACAAACTACAGATTAAAATAAGCATACATATGGATATGTATACATATGTACATATGTTAGCATGAGCCTTAACAAAGTGTGTACTTTGTTTTTTAATTATTTGCAAACACGAGAGCAGAAGCAATTATTATAATGGGTTCACAGACGACAATTTTAGTTGAGCGACTTTTGAGCTTATGGAATATGAAAGAAAAAATAATATGAACTTAAACGTTGCTCAACTAAAATTGCCGCGATTTAAATGTGACTTATTAAAAATAACACAAACACTCGATAAAAAAAACCCATATCTATTACTTACTCTGTAAATATTCAGGATCAGTTTCGCAATTTAAGCCCCTCAGAAGCTGGAGCAGTTTGAAGTCGTCATTTGCTTCCATTTTTTATTTATTTGCTAATATTGTTATGAAAGTTTTATTTTATTTACCTTTATATTACTAAAAACACACTTTTGGACACGACTATTAAAAATAAACCGCCCTTATTTACACTTAAATAAAACAAATTTTCGTTAAAAAGTACAAACATTAAACTATTTTTATTTTAATGTATTTATTTTTTAATTAAATTTTTTAATTTTATTAAATTTCTATCATAAGCACACTAATCAATTTGAAATTTTTTAGTAAAAAGGTTTTTATTTTTCTTTTAATATGTGTACACGCAGTCACTTTAAATAAGTTATATTTTACTCAATTTAAGAACTGTGTCCTTGATTTAAATTTTTTCTTTAAATAATTTAAGCACTTCATACTCAATTTAAGAAACTTCAGAATTGGTTTCCAAAAGTAATCCCGTCTTCGGCTTGATATAAGTAAAAGTTAGTTATATTCATACTTAAATTTTTAAAGACAATTCGTACTAAAAGTAAGTAGAAAAAACTTAAATTTAGTACAGCTTTTTTCTTTCTGTGTAGTATTATATATTTAGTGTCCGTACGGCACGCTTCGTGCCCAAGTCAAAGTCGAACTTTACTGAATTTATTTTTAGTAAATGGAAACAAATATTAAATTTATCGCTAAAGTACAGTTTTAAATATAAAATTAATTAAAGAACATGATCCGTTTAATTTCCCGTTCCTTTGTGCTGAACAAATTTAAAAAAGTTCTCTAGGAATAAAAGTTTACATAATACTGCGACATATACCTTTTGCAATGGGATGTTTAGCACATTATCTACAAATTATATAACACCATTACTTTTACAAATCTATATAATGCATACCATATTGCAGTGATAGGTATTGTACCAAACACGAACTTGGTCAAAATTATTATCTCACTACTTTTGATGGCTGAAATTTTGGAAAGGAACTTGGCCTTTTTTCACATTTAAGTTTTTGTGAGGATCTGACTACTTTTTGGAAGGGTTTCTTAATAAAGGTTTTTAAACTTAAAATTTCTAGTCTGTCTGCGCCAGTTCAAAAGGCAGAGTTACATAAAATAATGGGTTATAGGGTGATATGTGCACCATTATGTCATAATAAGCACCGAGTAATTTGATTGATTTTTAAGAGTCATCTGACAAGAAATATGTGAACTATAGTGTAAATTTTAGTGTAGTAAAGTCTGCTCAGACAAAGTCCTTTAGGAAACGAGGAATTAATTGCTATCATGAGTGAAATTTGCATGCAAGGTTTCAGTACAGTAGCTTGTGTTTTAAATTTATCTAGTTGGTAACTTACCTAAGTCTATTTTTTTTTTGCAAAATTTCATTTCTCTACCGTATAATATTTCGATAAAAATTTGATAAACGTGCTCCTACTTCCCTAATTTAACATTCGGTGCTTTCAGAATTTTTCTGTTCGTGAAACCTTTAACTTTAATTCTTAGTTTTGAGCTTAAAGTGCGTGTTCATGCCCCCAATTGAAACTTCCAGGATTTTAAATCTTTCTTGGAGATCTCTAATAAAGATTTATTTGTGTATTGAATTTAAGCTCTCTACTGCAAATTCTAGCTTGAAATGTTATGGCCGTTACCCCCACTCTCTGTCACATTTTTAAACTAAAGATTTTGTTATGAGCAGCACTAAAGAATCATTGTACCCTTTTTAAGATGGTAGCTTTTAGTTAAAGCTTCATTTAAAAGCTTCAGTACAAAATTATAGTAGCCCCTGCAACTCCTAATATTTTAAGAGTTTTTAGATTTTTCTATTTGGTTTCTCATCTTGGCCTACTTGCGTATCAAACTTCAGCTCTCTAGTGCAAGTTTAATTATTGCATTTTTATGGGCGTATTCCCGCCCACTTTTTTAAATAAATATTTTTGCCAGTGCCAATCATACGTGTCAAGTTTCATTGGAAACGGATATTTATATATAAATAAATAGTATATTTAAATCTGCTGATCCGAAGTACATGAAATAGGAAGTTTAAATTGTATGGGCGTGTTAACACACATTTTTTTCAGCGAAGTTTTAAAACTTTGCATTATTCCAATATTTGTGCCAAATTTCAATAAAATCGCTTGATATAAATATTTGAAATTTTGCTCTTTTAATTATAGCCCCGCCCCCTTGTTAAAATCTCCGAGTTTTCAGATTTTTCTAGTTACTTGCTAATCTAGGCCTAATTGTTTATTAAATTTCAGCTAACAGCTAGCGTAAATTTTATTATTTTTTTTCTTATGGGCGTGATACCGCCCACTTTTTTAATCTCAATACCTGCTGTAGTCATTAGTTATCTGTCCTGTCGAGTTTCGTTGAAAACGGATAGCAATAAATATATAAATATGTAGTATATTCAAATATGCTGGCCCGAAGTACATGAAATAGGAGGTTTAAATTTTATGGGCGTGTTAACGCCCACTTTTTTAACGAAAATTTATAGCCAATCAATTTCTGTATAAGAGTCTGAATACAATGTAACGATTATTTATTGCGGTGCGGTTTTTCATACGATTTTGAAGTAAAAAACCGCAGTGCGGGACGGAATAAAATTAAAATCTATTTTATTTTCATTGCGGAGTTTCTTATTCTCTCAATATTTGATACTCTTTCTCTTGCTGACGTTGCCGTAGTTTTTGAATAATTGGCTGTGTTCACAACATTTTTGTAAAAAAAACATGATTTTGGGCAGAAATCATATTTAAAAATTAGTTTCATAAAAGTTTCTTTCCAATATAGCCTGTGTCGTTGATATTAAGAATATATTTAATTTTTTTATTATGATTTCGTTTAACATTTGTGTCACTCTATAAAAATCACCCTTTATATTTACTTAACTCAACCATTACAATGAATTGAATATTAGCTATTAAATTTAGTTTTTTAAATCCTTTATCATTTTTAAAAACAATATCATGTTTCCGCAGAATTCTTTCAATCACAACCTTCGGCTTTAATAGCAGACAAATTCCTCTTGAAATCATCAAAATGACAATTTCCATTAAATTTCGTAGGTGAGTGTGCTTGCACAATCGTTCTACAATTTTAAAACAATGCAAGCGAATAAATTTGCCAAAAACCACATTGCTGTATTAACAATTTGTCAACAGATATATTTTTTGATATTAGAATTTTTGACAAAATATGACACAAAGCCAATAATTTATACCAAAACCTGAGACAAAAATATATTTTTAGCAAAATATGCAAAAATATGCAATAAAAATTCCATGTCATTTTTGCGCAAATTCATTGTTTCGTAAAGATATTTCGTTCATGCCATTATCCCGGTGAAGGGAAAAAGCATGCATTTGGTTATAAGCAGGGGTAAGAGTTTCATGCAAATGCATGTTTTTCCCTTAACCCTGATAATGGCAAGAACTAAATATCTTTACGAAATAATGAATTTGCTTAAAAATGGCATCGATTTGTTAGTGCATATTTTACTGAAAATTCATATTTTTGAATAATTTGGTCATAAATGCATATTTTAGTCACATATTTTGATACAAATCTATGGTTTTGTATGATACAAAATACTTTGACAAAAATTAAAATTTAAAAATAAAATTTCTGACAAATTATTAACGCAAAACTGAATTTTTTTTTGCAAATTTGTTACCTTCCATTGTTTTAGTTCCGTTAACTGTTAAAGGATAGGCAAACTTATAAAGAGACTAGCAAAGAAAAGATTTTTGTTAGTTTTTGTTATGTTTTTAAGGCAGGATCCAACTGGTTTAGAATGAAAATATTTTGTGATTGTATAGATGTGTGTTTGGAGATCCCGAACAGGTGCACAAGCACGCACACATGCAAAATTTAATGGAAATTGTCTGCTATTAAAACCGAAAGTAGTGAAACAATTCTGTGGGAGCTTGATATTGTTTTTAAAACTGATACCTAACTGATTTCAAAAAAAATCTAATACCCCGTATTCAATTCATTGTAATGGTTAGGTTAAATAAATATATAAGATTTTTATGAAAAGAATCATTTAAATTTGAGCCGATTACATCCACAGATATTACAAAGCCTTTTTCAATACACAAAAGCTTTCTAAGAATAAATTGATTGAACTTCACATTCTAAAATATAAAATTTATAAAATTTTTAAATGAAAATAAATTAATTATAACACTTTTCTTTTTATATTTTTGTATCGCTACATTAGTGCAATAAAAACATATATCGACAAATGCGCGTTTGCTGTTAATAATGCAGAATATATCATCTTTAATCCTGTCTAACAATGTAATATAAAAGGCTTTTACACTTACCTCTTGATAAAAGAAAATATTTTTATATCCTTATTAAGTTGTATGTAAATTAAAAACTTTTCTTTTTAATATAATTTTTTTAAACATATGCATATTTTATTGTTTTTAGTGCATATTTTGCGTTTTTGATGTCATATTTTAGGCGCCTAAAAATGTCCCTGGTCATAAGCATAGAAACTCGAAAGCAGTTTTGTTTTGTGTAAAAAGACACACAGTTGCAATATTTTGTAGTTCAAGAGGCTCCTCGGCCCACTGGTGAAAGGGCAATAAGCTACTGAATTATATTTTAATAAAATAAGTTTACATACAAATTTTAGAATTCTGCTCTATTTGTAAGACTTTCTTATTTTCATCAGAGACTATTAAAAAAAAGTGTTTGAAATTTTCAAACAATAAATTTGATATAAAACATATGTATGATGTAATTTTTTGGTACTAATTAAAATTCAAACAGTATGTGTACAGAAAGTCTTGCTTTTCTATTTGCAATAAACTGAAAGTGTTTGTTTTTTTTGCCTTTATCTAAATAAACGAACATACTCGTACATATGTAACAACTCAACTAATAAGTTTACGTAAGTGAGCTCATACAGTTGGAACGAGTTGCTAAAATTCTATCGTACTCTGGCACAGATTCAAAATCATCAAACATTAATTGTACGACTAACAATAAAACAAACACAGATCGAATTGAATTTCATCCTTGAGCCAGTCAAGTAATGAGAGGGTATGTGTGTGTGTGTGTATATACGTGTTTGTTTGTCACGTAGTTACATTCACACGTACTCTCCCTCATGCACTTATGCATCTGCGAACGTTCATAGGAAATAATGGATATTAACATATTAGAGTGTTTGTTAACTTATAACTCAGGCACAATCTAAAATGCACAAAAGGTTTAATAAAGTATACTGTACTTGAAAATACCAAGAGGAGCACTATCCACAGCAAGAAAAGTTAGTCCGATTGTTGTGCAATTTTTTATGCATTGTGCACAATATTGTGGCATCTTGGTGAAAATATCATTTCGTTTTTTGTTTGCTTGTTTCACGACTAGTGGTATTTTCGCCATAAAAAAATATATTAATTGAAAATTTACATTTGTAAATAATAAGGCGTAAAAATTAGTTAAGCAACCACCCTAATTATTTTTATACCCTTTACCAAAAAATGGTAAAAGGGTATATATAGGTTTGTCATTCCGTTTGTAATTTCTACAATATTAATAAGAGACATATAAAGTATATATATTCTGGATCCTTATGCATAGGGAAGACGAACAAGCGACGTCCATCTGTCCGTCTGTCTGTACGTGAAATCGGTTTTCCCAAGCTCCCAGAACAGCTAGAGACTTCGTTCTTGGACTGGTGTGTCAGAAATTTTCCGAAAAATTTTGCTATTGCAAATCAGCACAATCGAGCAGATGGTTTCAGAGCTGGAAAACTCATACTCAATATTCCCATAGAAAATAACTACCGAAAACAAGTTTTTATTGCTTTTTTATTAAATTAACTTATTATTATACTTCGGATGAATAAAATTGGTATTTATAATTATAAAAAAAATTTAGAATTTAACAAATTAAAAAAAACGTTTCCAGGGTTGGACAACTTTAACTTTTTTTCTAATAATTAAACATATTTCATGTTTTAGGAAGAAGGCTATTTTCTCAGGAACGGTAAGAGCTACGGGTCTGAAATTTGGACAGTGTATGTAGAACTTTGGTCGCTACAAAAACAAATATATATAATATATATATATATATATAAATGTTAAAAATTAAAGGGTGTTCCAAAATGAGCGACGAAAACTTTTAAAATCCCATGTAATATACATGCAATTGTATTATGTATGTACATATGCATATTGAAACTTGAAATTTGTAAAATTAGTGTATTTTTATATATGCTACAACAATTAACACTGAAATTAAAAAAAATTTAAGTAAAGGGTGGTCCATCAGTTAATGCAATTTTGACTATGTAATTTTAACAAATTGCTATATCTTGAAAACCGTAAAAGCTAAACTGTTCAAATTTTCAAAAACGGTAAAACTAAAAAATCCAAAAATTATAAAATCATCAAACATTTAAAAAAAATCGCCAAAACGAAAAAAATCGCCAAAATGAAAAAACGCTAAAATGAAAAAAAAACGCTAAAAACGAAAAAAATCGCCAAAACGAGAAAAACGTGTCAAAACTAAAAATAAATTTCCACAATGACAAAAAAACGCCAAAAACCGCAAAAATCGCCAAAACAAAAAAAAAAAAATTATATGAAAAAAAATCGCCAAAAATTAAAAAAATCGCTTATATGAAAAAAAATCGACAAAATCAAAAGAAATGCCAAAACGAAAAAAAAATCGCCAAAATTAAAAAAACGCAAAAAACCGAAAAAATCGCCAAAACGAGAAAAAAGTGTCAAAACAAAAAAAATTCCCACAATGAAAAAAATCCGCAAAAATCGCCAAAACAAAAAAAATGCTTATATGAATAAAAATCGCCAAAAATGAAAAAAAATCGCCTAAATTAAAACAAATCGCTAAAATCAAAAAAATCGCCAAAAAGGAAAATAAATCCCCAAAATTAAAAAAAACTAAAAAAATCGCCAAAACAAAAAAATCGCCTATATAAAAAAAATCGCCAAAAATTAAAAAAATCGCTTATATGAAAAAAATCGGCAAAATCAAAAAAATCGCCAAAACGAAAAAAAATCGCAAAAAACCGAAAAAAATCGCCAAAACGAGAAAAAAGTGTCAAAACTAAAAATATATATCCACAATGACAAAAAACGCCAAAAACCGCGAAAATCGCCAAAACAAAAATAAATGCTTATATGAACAAAAATCGCCAAAAATTAAAAAAAATCGCTTATATGAAAAAAAAATCGGCAAAATCAAAAAAATCGCCAAAACGAAAAAAAACCGAAAAAAACCGCCAAAACGAGAAAAAAAGTGTCAAAACTAAAAATAAATTTCCACGATGACAAAAAAACGCCAAAAACCGCGAAAATCGCCTAAACAAAAATAAATGCAAAAATTAAAAAAAAATAGCCTAAACGAAAATAAATCGCCAAAATCAAAAAAAAATCCCCAAAACGAAAATAAATCGCCAAAATTAAAAAAAAACGCCAAACACCGAAAAAAATCGCCAAAACAAAAAAAATTGCCTATATGAAAAAAATCGCCAAAAAGCACCAAATTAAATATAATGCCTAAAACCTAAAAATTGCACAAAAAGTATGAATTTTTTCACAAAATTAATATGTACCTACATATCTCTCTGCTTATGTTTGTATCTCTATACTACATAAACGCACTTTGGTAAAGGGTATATAAGATTCGGTACAGCCGAATATAGCACTCTTACTTGTTTATTCTTTTTTTAACCAAGTGTATATAAGAATAGGCTGGTTTGTTGTGGTTTAAGCATGCCGAAATACATTTATCAGGCCTTAATTTAAGCTGCAACGAAATCGATCTTAGCATGCTTAAACCACAACAAAAAAACTTATTGAATTAAATTATCACCTCCACCCAATAGTAACAGGAAGCAAAAAAATTAACAAACACGTTGTTGATTGCTAAAGGACAAAACCATTTTGCAACTTTCCATGCCAGAAAATATCTAGAGAGACATAAATACTGAAATACTTACATTTCCTAACTAAATCTACAATGGAATATTTTTATTCCACATGCACTTCTCTTTTTCAGTTTTTTTTAATCATGTGACTTCTAAGGATAAAAGGCAATGACAAAAGGGAGCAAAGACTACATATTTACATATGTATGTAGTGAAAAAAAGGCACAAACTATTTAGCGCATTATGAAAATGCTCACTTGTGCCAATGTTTATAATCATGTGTACATAAATGAACAGTCTGCATATTCTGAGTGTAAATTTTAACAAGCATTCAGCAAAGGCAGGAATTTACAGGGTATTGCTATAGCCAGTTGAAGCAAATGATAAATTTTTACAGTTCCCTCAGAGACGAGTTTTATTAGCTAAAGACTTTAGTATTTCTAATAAAGCGTGTTATTTTTAAAGTGTCACAACTTTGAGTTGGCATCACGCTTTGTTTGCGCACCCATTTAAGAGCGAATAGCTTCTTTTTGTTTAGTTTGCTTTCAAATTTCATTATGACCATTTCAAACGACCACTGTATGCGCCACCGATTCGGCGAATGTGTTGAAGCACAAATTGATATTGATTTGGAATTCCCATTCAAAATTTAATTTTCCGATGAAGCCCATGAGGAGTCCACAAACTTTTGTCGAAACATCATTACATCCACAGAAAATTACTGATTGGTGCTCTTTATGAGATGATGGAGTCATTGGCCCATATGTCTGTCAAAAACTACGATGGTCAGAATGTTACTGTCCATGGTGCTTTCTTACCTCAATTACGTGGCATTAATCCTGCTGATATGTGGATCCAACAGGATGGAGTCACATGCCACACAGCGGTCGCTACAATTGATTTACTCAAAGAAATTTTGATGGGATTAAGTTAAGTCACTAGTGTACGTCGATAAACCACAAACAATTGAACACCTGGAAACCAACATTCGAAGACTTATCGGCAAAATACGGACGCAAATGCTTACGCAGCATTGCGTTGTAGACAATTGTTGTTCCCGGTTGCGCCTTCTACGCACCAACTGTGGTGGCTGCATGGCAGAAATCATATGTAAACATTAAAGTGTTTTCACACTGACATGGTTTTAATTATAGTTTTAACGTTAAAAAACTGGTTTTACCATACAAATTGTTTTTGTTAAAACCAACTTAAAACCATTTTTAATTTGGTTTTAGTCTCTAGTATAGTTGATTTAATTTTTGCCACAGGCCCATGGCTATTAATTTGAGTTAATTTTAATTATTATTGTTAGAACTTTATTTATTTCTATATTTATAATTTGAACAGGCTAAAGTTCGTATCATATCGTTGTTTCATTCACATATATATGTGTTAGTTGTTCATTAACAATTATCACATGTAATTTGGCTTACAAAGTGATACGAACTTTAGCCTGTTCAAATCATAAATATTATTATTACTAATTTTTTAAAGCTTTCTCTTTAAAAACTATTATGCTAAAGCGATTTTTTTTCATTTGAGTTTTTACAAATATTAGCAAACTTTTTAATATTTTGTTCAAAAGTTTATTTTATTTATTGTTTAAAAACAACATCACAGAAACATTTTCAGGATTAATAAGGTGTAAGTACATTCTTAAAAATTGGAATTCTTTATTTTTTTATCTGATAAATGAAGTTAAAATGTAATATGGTCTAACAAAATAGTAATAGCACACAAAAGTTATATATGGACATTAGGGTGGAGTGTTTATTTTTTTTTATATTATTTTTGTGAATGACTAAATCTTAAAAGTTGTGAGTGGGTCTAAAAAGTATTTTTGTAAAGTTTCAGGTCAATCGCGTAAGATCTTAGGATTCCATTTCTCGGTCAAAAAATTTAAGAGTAAGCCACCGAACAATAAACAATGTAAATATACATGTAACAGCCCTTAGCTAATCTAAAAAATTGTGATCATCCAGATTTCAGTACGTGGAGCTGTTTTTCAAAATCCATATCCTCACAGAAAAAATTTTTTTTTATGCATGTTCTTTTTTATTTATTGTTTATTCATATATGAACTACCAATAAGTATTCAAATCTTAAATCTAACATATAATTAATAGGCTCGACCAATGCCAGACATAACTAAGTAATAGTTGTAAATAATACATAAGTAGTGATAAGCAAAAAAAAAATTTTCAAGCAACTTCATTCGGAGTGTTTAGTATTAGAGCCCTTGCATCTCCCTTTTTTAAGCGGATGTGTCCAGTAAAGTTCAAAATATTACGAGCAAGCGGATTAGGATGTGACTCGACTTTTGCTAGATATTTGCCTGCGTATTTTGCAATTTCTTCAGTCACTAGTGGCATATTTAAATCACGATGTATATTTGAATTCTTAATGTACATGGAGCAGATGTTATTAACCTTAAAATTTTGGTTTGTCTTCGTTGAATTCTCTCTACATTGGAAGCAGAAGCAGTGCCCCATAACTGGATACCGTAACACCATATTGGCTTTAAAAGCGACTTGTATATTAAAAATTTGCAGTCTAGGCTGAGTGTTGAATTTCTGCCAATCAGCCAATGTACCTGAGTTAATTTTACTTTCATTTGAGTTAACTTATAGTCAATGTGATGTTTCCATGTAAGCCGTCGATCGAGGTGTATACCAAGATATTTCACATGCGAATGTTGAGGAACATCTTGATTATTAATCCGAATGGGGGAACAAGTATCCCTTCGTAAGGTAAATGTTATATGGACACACTTTTGTTCATTTACCTTAATTCTCCATAAGTTTAACTATAGTTCCATCTGGCTAATGTGTTCCTGGAGTTTTCGGGATGCCTCATCAGGGTTTTCGTACATACTAAGGCATGCGGTATCGTCGGCAAATGTAGAATTGTGGATACTACTGCTCACAGGCATATCACAAGTATAAATCAAATATAAAAATGGCCCCAGTATACTCCCCTGTGGCACACCGGATGATATAGTTTCAGCCATACTCATAAAGTGTCCTTCCACAACTGTAAATTTTCGTGCAAGAATGTAACTTTGCAAAAGATTTAGAATGTTTATTGGTAAGTATGTCTTCAATTTCAAAATCAGGCCTTCATGCCACACTTTATCAAATGCCTGAGAAACATCAATAAACAGGGCAGAACAATACTTCTTTTCCTCAAATGTTTTTCTGATAAATTGTAGCAATCTATGCGTTTGCTCAATGGTGCTATGCTGGGTTCTAAAACCAAATTGATGGTCCGGGATGCACCCATTATCAGTTAAAATTGAAGACAATTTTGTCATGAGTAGCTTTTCAAAAAGCTTTGACATTGTTGACAGTAAACTTATTGGCCTATATGACTCAGCCTTGGAAAGATCTTTACCTGACTTTGGAATCATTTTAACCTTGGCAAGGTACCAGCAGTCTGGATAATACTCCAGTCTTAAAATGGCATTAAAAATGAATAACAGGATTGTAATTGCAGTACGAGGTAACTTAATCAGCATCTGGGGAGCTTTTTTTCGGGTTCAGTTCGGCAGTTAGTTTTTGTACATCACATATCGTAAATTTTAAGGGTCGAGCGGGTAGAGCAACTATACTCGGCAAATCAGCCACACCGGTACATGTATTTAGTGTAAATACGGATTTTAATTGCTCAGGAAATATGTTACTTTTTTCAGTATCGCTTCTTGCCCAACCTCCGGTAGATGTTCGCAGAGGTGGCTCAAACTCAACGGGTGCTTTAAGCTTTTTAGCAGCGCGCCACAAAGAGTAATTAGATGCTGGTGTGACATCGAGATTTTCCAGATAGTTTTTAAGAGATGCAGTTTTTACATATGCAAGCAACTCTTGGAGTCGTTTAGTGCACTCTTTAAATCTGATTTTGTGTTGAGGTAATCTGTGCTGTTGCCATTCCCTTCTAGCTCTTCTTTTTTCACGTACGAGATGTCCAACGTCTGTAGAATAAATTTTATTGAACCCAGTATGCGGATGGGAGGTAGTGGCATGTTCAGAAGCTTGTTTAATATTCTCTTTAAGATGTGCAATGTTTGATATAATATCATTGGGTGTTCTTAGCGTACTATTTTCCGTGCAATGACTACTAAGATATTTTTTGAATCCCAGCCAATTAACACGATTTATCATCTCGACATATGGGTGAGGTAAAGCGCTTCTCAGTGGGCTACAGATTGTAACGATCGTGGGAGAGTGATCGGACGAGAGATCTAGGGAAGCTTCAACAAAAAAATAAATGTGAAAAAAGGCCAAGTTCTTTTACAAATTTTGGACATCAAAAGTAGTGATATAAAAATTTTGCCCAAGTTCGTGTTTGGTACAATACCTATCATTGCAATTTGGTATGCATTATATAAATTTGTAATCGTTACATAAATAGCACATTTAAATGTGCTGACTGGAAGTACATGAAAGACGAGGTTTAAACTGTATGGGCGTGTTAACGCCCACTTTGTATTATTGTAACATGTGTGCCAAATTTCAATAAAATCGCTTGAGTTAAAAGCCTTAGATATGTGTTTTTAATTGTGAGTTTTATGGGCGTAGCCCCGGACCCTTGGTAAGAATTTTAGGGTGTTCAGATTTTTCTAGGTGATTACTCACAAAGTTCTACTTTTGCACCAAAATCCAGCTCCTTAGCAAACTTTTTAATACTTTGTTCAAAAGCTTATTTTATTTATTGTTTAAAAACAACATCACAGAAACATTTTCAGGATTAATAAAGTGTAAGCAGATTCTTAAAAATTGGAATTCTTTATTTTTTTGTCTGATAAATCTGGTTATAATTTTAAATTTTTTGGAGTTTCCTAAGAGCTTTGCCGATTTTTAAATAATAGTAGGTTTTGTTATCATTCTGCTGTTAATAATTTTTTGCAAATTTCCGCCGTTTTTGCGATTTTTAGCGAATTTTTTGCATTCCTTACAGTTTTGGTAATTTTGGATCAATGTTATGGCCTGTTTAAAATTTTGCAACTTCTTGCGATTTTTTTGCAAAATTCGCGATAAATGCGACTTTTTTCATTCTTTCAGCGTCGAAACAGTTTTGTCGATTTTAAAATAATATTAGACTTTGTTTCATCCCGCTGTTAATATGTTTATGTAAATTTTCTTAATTTTCGCAATTTTTGCGAATTTTTTTCATTCGTTAAAGTTTTAGCGATTTTTAACCAATTATGACTTATTCATAATTTTGCAAATTCTCGCGATTTTTTGCAAAGTTGATAAAAGCGGCTTTTTGCATGTCTTTTAGCTTCCTCACAGTTTTGAAAATTTAAATTTTAATTTAATTTTAGGCTTAGTAGGCTTTGAAACTGATACAAAACCCAGCAAATAATGAGTTCGCCTGAATATAAATTATTTACTGGGTTTTGTATCAGTATTAAAGCCTACTAAGGTTATTTTTTCTATGTGATCTTCAAATATATTATTATTTTATGAATTCTCATATAGTATTTGAAAGTCTGTGCAATTAAATGCGTATATAGACATTCTAGACCACCAGCAAATAAATTCCAAAAAGTAATATACATAATTTTGTAATATCAATTAAAATATATGTGGTATCAATTAAAAAATTAATTAAATTTTAACTAGTTTTTCCACCCAAGTTAATTAATACAATTAAACATTTAATTGAATAAATTAAGTTCTTAATTGGAAAAATAATTGGTGAATACTTTTTCTTTGAACAACAAAATTAACAAAAATATTTAATATGAATAAAATTTTACCACCTGTTTGTATAAGACGTTTGAGTTAGAAATGTTAGCGTTTTTGTAATAGATTAAAGGGAACTTGTACAATATTTCTTTAATCTATTACAGAAACGATAAGATTTCTAACTAAAGCGTCTCACACAAACAAGGGGTAAATAAATTTAAATGAAGTGTTAAAAACTTATGAACTGAGATACAAGCTATTTTAAGAATACAGTAGAATTTTCAGCATTTTAATTTTCAAATAATCTGAACTATTAAAAAACATTTTTGTTCAAAATACCCTGTTCATGCTAAAAAGTTTATTCGTTTACGACTGCAGCTATTCCCACATATTTGCTACATTGAGGATATTACATTTTTTTTCTTAACTTCTTTTGTTGGCATGTTTATAACGTGTTGATTTTTTTATCCGATGTCCCAACAAACTGCAACAGGTTTATAAAAATATCTACAAAAAAAATTAAGTCTAAAATTTAAAGTTAAACGGTTTGATGGTAAAGAAGCACAAAAATAATTCTTTGCAATGAAATCACTTATTTACTAAAACCACATCATAAATTAAAAAAGTGATTTTTAAGTTAATGATGCTGAATTATTTGTCATTCGTGACTTTATATATTATATATATTATCAAATATATATATTATCAAATAATTCAATAAAATAAATGATGAATCGTAAATTATTAAATATAACTGAAAAATTTATATTAATTTTATTTATATGTTTTGAACACAAAAAAATTTAAAAAATTATAGGAGTGAATTTTAATAACTGGATTCGTAAATAAATAAATTTTATTAGACCATTGGCCGTAAACTGGATTGTGCAGAAGAAGAAAAATTTAAGAAATTGTAATTCGTGTTTTTTGTCTTTTTGTATGGATTTTGTTGCACAGAAAAAAGTGTTCACCAATTAATATTTTCAATTAAGAATTTAATTGTATTAATTAAATTTTTAATTGTATTAATTAGTTTGACTGGAAAAACTTAATTGATATTATCAAATTGTTTACAGGTGAAAATTTAATTAAATTTTTAATTGATACTACAAATATTTTAATTAATATTACAAAATCATTCATATTACTTTTTTAATATAAATAATAATATTTGATTAGGGTATTATTGTTATTGTTTTGGGTTTTAAAAGTGTAAATTTTAAATTAATTATATCATTCATTTACTAAAACAACGTCATGAATGAAAAAATTTAACTTTTGAGTTAATGATGCTGAACTGTTTGTCTTTCGTGACTTTTCTTTTAAATAATGTATTTTATCAAATAACTCATAAATGGTGAGTCGTAAATTATTAAAAATATGTGAAACTGAAGTGTTTTCTGAAAAATGTGGAGAATAAGTTCCATCAGTTTGTCATTCGTTACTTTTGTTTTGAATACAAGAAATATTTAAAAATGCTATGTGTGAATTGTAATAAGTCAATTATATTAGACCATTGGCTTTAAACTGGATTATGATTAAGAAGAAACATGTAAAAAATTGTAATTCGTGTTTTTTTGCATGGATTTTGTTGAGTCTGTGTGTATTATCTGATTTGGGTATTATTCATATTGTTTTGGGTTAAAGAAGAGAAAAAAGTAAAATTTACCAGAGCAGATATCCAAAAACGTTGTAGCAAAAAACTGGACAAAGAAAAGTATGGAGAATATAAGAAAAAGGCAGGGAAAAGTTACAAAAAGTTACTCTTAAAATATTTTTTATATTTATATATTTTTTGTCTTTGACTTAAAGTAGTTTAAAGCAATTCAAATAAGGTGAATTCATAGCATATTAAAATTGGGTAACGAATGACAATAATATAAGTTAAAACAAAAAAATTTATGATTTTTTAAGAGACTATTGCCAATTTGTTACATATTTAAAAATTTTCAAATAATAAAGTTCTTATTTTGATGGATTATGTACATACTAGTATATGTATGTATTAGTGATGCACGAATATTCGTAGTCGTATTCGAATCGCCAAATATTCGGCATTCGTGTTCACCAAATTCAAGCGAATACGAATATGAATATTTTTCCAAAAAAATTAAATAATTCTAAACAAAATTTAAATGAAGGGTTAAAAATTAATTTTCACTAAATTTTTATAGCAATTTGTGCTTTGTATCTTTTTAAATGCTATTTTTTGAAGATCATTAAAATTTTGGGTAGTTTTTATTAACTTTAAAGTACGACAACAGGAGTATGAAGATCTTTTTCCTAACAAATTTTTCATATTTCATTTTGCAGGCGCTAACACAACCCCAATTTTATGGCTATAAATTTCACATATAATATTTGTATTTGATATTCGCGAATATATCGTTTCAAATATTTGTATTCGTATTCGCGAATATCAAAATTTAACATTCGTTACATCACTAGTCCTAGGATTACCCTCTTGGTCTGGCCAGAACAAAAATTATTTTCTGCTCGCAATATCTTTAATATATAAGAAAAAATCAAAAAAGCAGGTAACAGAATTCTACAAACAATATGTGCTGAATCGAATGAAACTAATTTGGAATTGATCGGAGCAAATTTCTGGGGTTAAGTACTAATGATCTGCACGAGTATGATTGAAACGCTGTTCAACAGATTCTCAAATTTTCAAACAGTCTTCCTATTCTCATTTGTAAAAGCGAAACGAGTAATGGAACTGAAAAATGTGTGTTGCTGTTAAGCTGTAAACACTTAGACGACAGCAGGCAGCAGACAGCAGACAGCAAAGTGTCAAAAATAAAATACATGTGTTTAAATGAAAACGATTATTTTAACGACATCACAGCAGCACGACTACACAACAGCATTTGCTGCTGCTGCCAACTTAGACTAATTTCTATTTTCGTGAGCAGCAAAGAGCAAATTCAGTGCTGCCACTATAAATATAAATTGGAAGAAATAAGAGCTTAAAATTTTTCGTAATATTTAAAAGAAAATAACATTACAAAATTAAAATTATGAAATAAATTGATGTGTTTTTACATTTTTACGTGATATTAGTACGTTTTGAGTCAGTAACTTTAATTTTATTTATGTAAAATATATATCTGGCACCCCTGAAATTTGTACTGCATTATATATAGTGTTTCTGCTGCCTTCAAAATAATTATGGAGCTGACTACACGGCAGCATTTGAAGCCAACTTCATTTGAAGTCGTGAAGTTGTGAAGTCTGCTGTCGTCTAAGTGTTTGGAGCTTTAGAGAATGGAAACATGAGAGAATGGAAACATGATAGAATGGAGACATTAGAGTAATGAAACATGAGAGATGAAATTGAATATAACATCACTATAGTTGTCGTTTGTTTCGTTCAAATAAAGTGAAACAAACGAAACATGCATGTGTTTGCGAGAATGACAAACAAAACACACATTTACTCATCTTTCCAAATTATTATGGAAACATTCGATACATGATACAATTACACTAGGTACATGCACAAGCCCAGCCTGTCACTGTAAACATTGCCCCTAATTGTCAAACTTTGTTTACAAGCTGCAAAAATGTTAATGTATGTGTGTAAATAAAATGATTACAGTGTTGCCAATGAATTTACACATGGCTGTGTCTCCAATTACACATTGAAGAAAATTACACTACACATCTTATGTGTAGGTTAAAATTAAAACAATAATTAATAAAAATAGAACCCAAAGTAGAATTACACACTTATTATACAAGAATTTAATTACATCGCCTACACATGTGAGTAGAAATTACACACTGTCTAACTACATCCATATTGGCAACACTGAATAACTATAATCATGCAGGAATGCCGCGTCTGCAATTCTACTTTAGTTACCCTGTAATTGTTATTTTTATAAACAAAAGACAGTTGTTTCCGACAATTTGGGTTTTGTTTATACCAACAAAATACATGTGTTTTTTGGTGTTGTAATTTTGTTGTAGTTCTGCATGTACCTAGTGTAATTGTATCATGATTCGATAGTTTTTTAGTTGCTTGTGTGCAGTGTGACCAGATTGTAAAATAATATGAAGCTAAATCAGGTTTGAAAAAGAGCTAAAGAAGGAATTTTAAAGCAAAAAAATAAAGCTAAATAAATAAAGTCAACTACGGAGTTTTGGATTAACATTTTTGAGTACAAAAACGCAATTAATGAAAACCCTTTTAGGGAATTGTAAGCTTTTGTGTTGAAATTTTTAGTTTTACCTTTCAGTAACTGCGACGTAGGCTGCTCGCAGTTTCATATCAATTTCTTTTCAAGATGTCGTCACAAAGAAAACTGAAAATGGCTGCTTCATTAAAATTATAAGCAGAAATAAATGAATTGCACAGAAACATTTTTATTACTCTTTTTAAAGTTTAAGCTGTTTTTGGTATCACTTTTCATTACAATAGAGCCAAACAAAACAAAAAAATATTTGGAAAAACAACGAAAAAAATGTTATCAGCTGCTTTCTTGATTGTGACTTGAAACATTCTACGGAACGAAAAATTGTCATCAAGTTTATATAAAGTTTTAAAATTGTTGAGTGTATTAGTAAAAACGTATGAATGTATTAAAACTTGAAAGGCGAAAATTGATCGTGTAACCCCCAAGTTAATAAATAATTTTATGTTGTTTTTGATTCAATTTTTTTTATTTAAATGAACCAAAAATATATTTTTATATTATTTATACCTACATAAACACATTTAAAACTATAATGGCCTTATTTATAATACTTAAAAAATCTTTATAAAGGCTTTTTAAAACAAATTTTACAAAATTTTTCTTAAAATGCCTTTTAAGTTTTATAAATAAGGCTGTAAAAATATAGAAATAATGAAAAGTTGCTATTGGAAAACTATAAAAATTTAGCTTTATTTTTTGGCTTTAAAATTCCTTCTTTAACTCTATTTCAAACCTGATTTAGCTTCATATTATTTTACAATCTGGCCACACTGCGCACAAGCAACTGATTCAGAGAGAAAAATAAAAGAAATGCGTGAATGTTTCCTTTGTTTCCTCTTCAAACCAAAACATTCGAATGTTTCCCTAATAATTTGGAAAGATGAGAGTAACAGCCTGGTTTTCGAAAATGAATAAGTGTATACGTTCTTTAAAATAACGAACAAAACTGTGTTTACGTTTTTAAAACATTTATTTATTTTCATGTGAGTGACAACAAAAGAGCTTTCAATTTTCTAAACTCATGAAATATTTCATGTAAAATTATTAAAATTTGGTCTACATATTTTTCATTTGACTTTAACGAAAATTCTACATTTAATTTTTAATCTTGAAATGTTAACTGACTTAAAACTCTAAGAAAAAATTTATTGTTCTTTTATTTTTTACCTTAACTTACAAAAATCATTAAATAAGCGAGAAAATGTGAAATGTGTGCTTGAAGAGTACGTTAAATAAAAATTTCCATACAAAAACCGGGTTTAACGTACACTTGAAGTACGCGTTAGTTTTTTGCACAGGGGGGTTATTCTATAATCGGATTAACATAACTTTCAGTTATTTTTCTGTTAACAAATTCATTATCCCAAAATAATATTTTCATTATTTTGCATAATTTTATTGTCAAACAAATCACAAAAAAATTTTAGCATTGAGTCAAAATAAAGTATGAGTTATAGGAGAAAATAGTAGTTCTAACAAAAAACGGAAAATACAAAATAAAATGGAAATCTATATTAAGCTGTGTATAATTTTCTAAATGAATGCTTGAATAAATTAAAAATATAACAAAAATTAAAAATTTTAAGAACCCCCGAATATATCTAGAGAAGGTGTGATATCATCTAAGCGGCTGGACCGATTTTCTTAAAAGATTGCTAGGAATAGGAATATCTCGATCAAGTCGCCTTTCAAACAGAAACAACTAAATCAAAATCGGTCCAGCCGATCTCGGTCCAAAGGTCTCTCCGTGGACACAGACACACACTACAAACTTAGAACACTCCTTATTTTAGTCGTGGGTTAAAAATTGAATTAGAATAAATTCATGTAACCTCATATGCGAAGTTTAAATTTTAAAATTAAAGGATCCGGGATATGGAGGTGCAAAAAGTGCATATTCTGAGACATACTCACTGACTCACTGAATCACTGATTCACTCATCAATATTATGAAGAACTTCCGCTATAGCTACAGATCTGAAATTTGGTTCACTAGTAGATACAGGTGAGCGATGAACTAGAAAAATCTGAAAACCGAACATTTTAACGGGGGGCGGGGCTACGCCCATAAAAATTAAACTTTGTGCTAGTGGGCTAAAAAATTTGGTACACAAGTACAACTATGTGAGTTATCATCTAAAAAATCTGAAAAAATAAAAATAAAAAAAATAAAAATATTGTCAAGTTAGCATTTTATCTAGAAATTGTATGACACTCTTACGGTTACAAATTTATATAATGCACAGCATATTACAGTGATAGGTATTATGCTAAACAAGAACTTGGTCAAAATTTGTATCTCACTACTTTTAATGGCCGAAACTTTGGAAAGGAACTTGGTCTTTTATCACATTTATGTTTTTGTGAGGATACTGTTATCAACAGAACATTATTAGAGGCTCCACTAGTCATGAACTTGGTATGGGCTTAATTTCGGACATCGCAAATGGCTAATGTAGATCGCTCATGTCTGACTTTCGTCCATGCTTTGACATCAATGCCCGAGCATATGTGTGAGCAACAATGTTCGCTATGCCTGAACATGGACATGGCACGTGTTCACCACAACAACAAAGTTGATGAATTTTTCACAGTTGCTCTGCCGGCGTCATTATCATGTCATGTGCAAGTCGATGGCTAGTGGAGACGTAGGGTTATACAAATACTATTTAAAAAAACATAACAGCGGAAGACGAGCCAGGTAGAGCAACCAGACTGAACGTTGCTAAAAAACCCAACCCAATTCGTGACTATAAACGAAATAAAGCTGAAGTTGACACAATGGACCAGATGTTATCATATTATAGCTGCAAACGAGGAACGAACTGCTGGTCATTGGCCATATTTTACAATATATTAGACATAACTGGTTTAGCTTCGTTTTTATTTATAGGGACATGATAAATCTAAAACAAACAGATAGTCGTCGCCGATTTTTTGGCGAATTAGTGAATCAGTTGGTGCTGCCACAAATGGAGCTACGAAGTACCAAATCCTATGTTATGCGTTTTCCACACATCAGAAATGCTTTGGCGAAATTTAATGTTTACGTAAGAATAACCCTTATAAATATGTACGTGTAAAAATCTAATATTAAAAATAAATTTTTCAGGATTTTGGTCCTGAAAAAATCCTCTGAAGAGCCAACCCCATTGCAGTTGGAAACAGTATTTTTAATTTTTCTGAAGACTTCCTCTTCACTGGCTGTCTTGATTCTCAACGAAATATTTTTAAAAAGAAGTATTTTTAAATATAAAATGTCCACTTGGTTATTCTACTCAAATATAATTTTTTATTCTTTATGGTTGTAAGTTGATATTTCTGCTGTTGATGTTGTTGTTGGTATTTTTTTTTTGTTGTATCTTTCTGCAACAAAAGTCGTACATTATTCTTCTCGTTTTATCTTTTTTTCTTCTTCTCGTTTTTGTGCTCATATGCATTTGTGCGTTTGTGTAAATAATAGTGTTGGATCTCATCTCCTGTTGGCATCGTAAATTTAAATTAAGTCATAGAAAGTTTGCTGACAGTTAAAATCTTTTTGCTGAAAATTGGATGGTGTAATGCAAAATCCTCATATAAGATAAATAAATAAACACACTGAAGTGCAGATTTTTATATGTACGAGTAAGTGTAACATGTGTCTGTTTTGTATGTAGGTGCATTTGCCTGTTTTTGTGGCACGTCTATCGATTGCAGTTGCAGCCTTCTCAACGTCTTCAGGTGAAACTAAGCCAAATCTATTTAACACGTATTTTGCTTCGTGTTTAATTTGTATTTGTTTATTTTGTTTTTTTTTAATATACATATTTCTTCATACAACTCACAAAAAGTTCTGTTGATACGGAGGTAGCGCGAAACAAAAGGATAATTGTTTCCAAACTAGGATTGTTATCTAGGCAAGACTTCATTCTAAATGTCTTGAAAATTAATAAAAACGAGCAATTTGTACTTATGTTAAGTAACCAGTTAATGTTGCAATAATATTTAATAAAATAAATATTAGAAATACAATGGAAACAGCACCTTTAAAGAGAAAGAGAGAGAGAGAGAGAGAGAGAGAGAAATTTCAGAATAACAGAATTTCTCAGAATGTTCTTCATAATGCATTCACGGTTGCCAGAAATGCAGATTTATCTGGATTTTGCAGATTTTTAACCTCCAAAAAGACGAAATCCAGATTTGAAGATTTTTGATCTAAGAACGCAGATTTTTCAACTCCAATTATAGTGATTTTTTTTACATTTTGCTATTACTGTTACTAATTGTTGTTTCTTTTATGTGTGAACGACTCGCAGTTTAAAGAGTTAAAATTTTTGAACTTAGAAGACATCATTAAAGAAAAAGAAGAAGTAACTTTGGCAAGCTTCTGGAATAGAATATCTGATATAAAACGAGCTTATTTTGATTATAATTTTGCAGCCCTTAGTTAAATTAAAATGAATGAAATGTCTTTACCACATTCATTTGAAATTAACTTGAATAAAACAAAACTTCGAAGTCCTTTGGATATTTATGTAACAAATTAAATCACTTTTTGTATAATTTTTTATATATCCGATTTCTTTTCTCATTCATTTTATATTGTTTGCACATAAGTATGAAGAATTTTGTTTTTTTTTGTTTTATGCATTTCGTTTCTCCTAAATAAAGATGGGTTTTCCACACAAAAGTTTACTTTGCAAAGTCTAAAGTTCATAGGAGAGAAGGGAAAAGAGATCTTGTTCTATATTCTTTTTTCTTTAATAAGCTCAAGACTTTGATAAGTAAACTTTGGGTGTGAAAAAACCGTCAAACTTATCAGTACACTTCCACGAATATCGCAAAATCGAAGATGTTATCTTGTAAAGATTTTTGCTTGAAGCCTTTAAGCTTGTTCTGCTGTTTTTGTTTTGTAAACCAAAACTTTTTTATGGAAATTTGTTTGGTAAACGTTTTGTAACCCAAAATAATTTTTGTGAATATTACCTTTTATGTTTGTGTACGTAATTCTTAATAACACATTGATAGTCGTTCTATAAACATATGAAGTTTTTTGTCTTATTTGAAAAATTTTTTGCTTGAAGTCTGTTGATGAGTTTCTTAAGCGGAAACGAAATGCACATTCTGCGAACATTAAAGGTTTCTAGTCATAAAAAAATGTGATTGAAAATTATTTAAAAAAATTCTAAAAAATTCAAACAAAATACATTTTAACCCGAGTTTAAATTTTATAAATTTTTATATTTATATTACACATATACGTCCATATTTATGTAAATTTTTTTAATCATATATAAAAAGTTGTTTTAAAAATAGCTTTGAAGATTTTTTGAAGATTTTAAAAATAAAATGCATATTTTGAAGATTTTTTCGTGAAAAATTGTTAAATTTTGCAGATTTTAGCCTTAGAAATTCTGGCAACACTGAATGCATTAGAGTCAAATGCATGTATGTATGTATGTATGTATATGTAGAAAAATAAAAAACTTTTGTGTCGAATATTTGAGTAGATATTTTGGATTAGGGATTGCCATTTCGGTTTTTATCGAAACCGAAACCGCAGTTTTTAACTCATAAAAATCGAAACAGACAAAAAAATCGTCGGTTTTTAAGTTTTACCTTAACATTATTATCTTTAAAATGGATAATGTGAATTGTTTTGATTCATCTTATATCAATTTGCTGAAAGCTTTTATGTAATGAAAAGTCAATTTTACCAACTCTAAATTTACAACAGTAATGCCATTGCTGAAACACTAGCAAATAAATTTCAAATTAAGATTGATCAAAATCAAACATAATAAGAGAACAACAGTTCGTTGCACTTATTAGCAAACCAAATAAACAACAACACACTTGAATAACAAATTCCTTTTGTCGTCCTCTGATTTGCATAGAATTTTCAAGAGGGTTCAAGAATGAACTAAATGAACTATTGTCATCATTTACATCAACAGCATAGCAATGGAGTGTATTCTGTTGCTGAGTCTAATCAAGCGATGAAAAACTGTTACCAAATATTCTAATTCCCTTGTTTTGAACTTCATTGTCATTTTTCCTGCTGGTTAGCACGCAATGTATTTAATCTTATGATTTCCAGTATTTCATCTAGGAGCACGGCAGTGCGGCAGGCCAAGTTCCGGCCAATGCACGCAGTGTGTATATTTACAGGAAGCCATTCAAGCTGTTTTTACCCCCTCATAACTGTGTACCGCGCCGTCTTAAAATTCTAAAATTTAATGCATAATTAGAATAAATCCATGTTACCTCATATGCGAGGTTTGAAAATTAGAACAAAAGGTTACAGAGATATGGAGGTGCACCTGCTTACTTGCCAATATTTTAATCCTTGTAATACAAAAGATAATAGCGGATATTTATTTACTTCTTTGCATGGGGAAAAATGATGTCAAGTTAACAGGTTGCCTAGATATAATATGAAACCCTGATGATTTCATATTTATAAAATGCATGGCAGATTATAGTGATATGTATTGTGCAAGAAAGAACTTGGTCAAAATTTATATCTCACTACTTTTAATGGGCGAAATTTAGGATAGGAACTTGGCCTTTTTCCACATTTATGTTTTTGTGAGGATTTTATTTACGATAGTATTTTTTATCTATGTGTATGTATGTATGTGTAAAAAATGCATTTATTATGCGCCTGTATAAAACACAATTGTATTTTTAAGATTCCACTTATTTAAATACGTAAATATTATACACATTTGTAACATTTTTGCACTTGCAGTAGTAGTAAACATTTTTATTTTGTATTCCCAGCGAGATTTCAACAATTTTATATAATTATGTGTATAGGAATATATGTATGCACTAATTTTTTCCAGCAAAATTAAAAAAACACTATTTAACACACATACTTATGGCACTTTGCGCAAAAACGTAAAATGTCACTACATTTCTTATACTTATTTTTAAATTTTTTTTCATTTTTCTTATTTTTCCATTTTAATTTTCCCTCAAACATTTGAGATTTTTGCTTTGCATTTGCATTTAAATGACTCATTCAGTCATTTACTTATTCATTCATTTCTACCAGAGAAGAGCAATGAATAGTGAAAAAGTGAAAAGAGTTAAACCATAAACAACCCTATTTATTACTATTGTATACTATTTGAAAACTGTTTAATGACTAAACTTTTAAATAAACATAGATTCATGAGCTAAATCAATGCGAGTAGTTTAAAAACTTTCCTGAAACTAGAAAACAAACTGAGATGCTTTGTAAGTGTGAGTGTGGTATGAATATGAATGTCAACGTCGCATTCATAATTATTTTAACTTATTTATAAATCAATGTCATTGGGAGTGTGCGTCCATCAGAGTAGTTGAGTTTAAAGGATGTCTACGCATTTATATTTAAAATTTCATGTGTCAGCATGAATAGAAAAATCACGTTTCATTGCCGACCACTGGTTTATACAGCCAGTCACTTAACATGTCTCTTGTAAATATGAGTGTGTAAATAAAGTGTGTGGGTGTATGTGTGTCATTATTTTCATTTTTATTCATTTAACTGTTACATTAAAAATGTGAAGGTCATTAGGAATTAAATGAGAGTGTGGTATAATTTTAAATGTATAATTATGCACAAAATGGTTTATATTTTGTTTTAAATATGTTTTCTTATGCTTAATAAAACATATTTAGTATTTTTTATTCTGTTTATAATATTGAAAGAAATTAAGGTGAGTATAAATTATATATTTATTATACGAGTATGTCTGTCTATATTATACGAGTAATTAAAGAAAAATAAAAGAATTTGATGCGCTACAAATTCTAAAGATCTTAAGCACATCTTACAAACGCACTTTTAGGCATCTTTTGATTTTAATTGAAAGGAAAATCTTGCAGATACACAAATAAACTGCCAGTTCGTAGTAGAGATTGAATAAAAATAAATATATTTTCATTTTTATAATTAACACTTTTAATTTTATATTAGAATCTGCCGCATAACACGGTTAGGCATTATATCTATCACTAGCGTTGCAAAAAATTAAAGAGCTGGTGAAAAGAGCCAGACTATTCCCGTTAGCAATTTTTTACAGCACAGGCAAATAACTGAGCTACATAGATATAGACTAGCGAGGCAAATTCAATTTTTCGTAATTTTTGTAAGGCAGGATCTAACTGGTTTTGAACGGAAATATTTGGTGACTTCATGGATGTATATAAAGAGACCGAAAAAAATAAGAAAACCCATTTGCTGAGACATGACTATTTTCTTTTTTTTTCGCCAGCTCCTCAAGTACGAGTATTATTTAGCTAAAATAAGTACTTAGCGTAAACTAAAAACTTTAATTTAAATGTCTTTTTTTAAAAGAGAAGTAACATTCAGGCCATGCCCATAATTATAAAAGTGGTCTAACAATAATAACTCAATATTCAAATACTGTTAAATCAAAATGAAAAATCATGGTGAATCAAAGTCATTATTTTCAACAAGTTTCTAGAGAATTATTTCATTAAATCTAATTTTTGTCAAATGAGTAATAAATATGAAGACTTGCGGCCTGTCCCACGATGTCACCAACGTTAGACTTGTCGCACAGTTACATTGGAAACAACAACAAAATTGTATAATTTATTTTTGTTTTGAATGTAAGTGTACGACAAGTCGAATGTTGGTGACATCGTGGAACAGGCCCATAGTATTATGTTACATTAACTCTAAAAGAAAATTTTCCTTTCTCAAATAACTTTATTTCATGTTGATTTAATATTTCAGTACTGTTAAATCAAAATTAAAAAACATTTTCTAGAGAATTATTTTATCAAATATAATTTTTGTCAAATGAGTTCATATATAATTAAAAAAAACCCAACATTTATAAATGAATAACAAATATGACGACCGAATATTATAAAACTGCTGGCTAAAGTATTTCGTTAAATATTTTCACTTAGAAATATGCAGATATAATTTTGTTACCTTTTTACTCTTTCATTGCAATAAAATTAAAATTAAATATATTTAAATTTTCCCAATGCTGTTTATAACATTATCCAACTATAAAACAACCACAAAACCTTTGGAAATAAATTCAAAAAGGAAAGGAAGTGGGGAAATATTTACATATATTTGCTTTGCGGAAATTTGCTTTCTTTTGTATAATTTCCTTATAGTTTTACATTTTATTTACTATCGAAATATATTTTTACAAATTTAGTATAATATGATGGTGTTTTGGGCAGATCTTTTTATCTTTTTTTATTTTTTTTATTGAGTTTCGGTTTTTTTTGTGTAATACGAAAACTAGGAAATCTATATGAATATACATACAAACACACTTTTTGCTTTTATATTCTATTTAAAATTGCTGTTGAAGATCTTTTATTCTTTAGTTAATGGAAATTCCTTTCGTTCAAACAATTTAACTAGGCAATGCAAATAAAACGTGCTTCTCTAAAATGTCTTTGATACAATGAAACATACAAATTTGCATACAGTAGACACCGAAATAAGAAATTATAAAAGGTGTTAGAATAATAAAACGATTACAATAAAATTTGAATGAAAATGTAAAAATTATTCGAAGCTTTAGAAACTGTATTTTAAAAAATTGTCGTATCATTTTGATAATGATTTAAAATGTAAAAAAAGAAACCTGAACTAGGTTAGGTTAGGTTAGCATGCTGCTGGTAACGAAGGGTGAAATTTAGTGTCCAGCTCACTTGGGTCGAATACAATGATCCCTTTGTGCTACGTGAGAGTTGAAGAGAAGACAGTGAGAGACAATGATACGGAAGGGATAGGTGGTGAGAGAAGAGATATAGGAAAGCTTCATTATTTTAAAACTCTGGTTTTAGCACGCTTTTTAATAATGCAGTGTTGCAGTGCCTTTTGGTGTCAAAATGAGGCGTATTAAATTTTGAAGCTATGTTTAGTAGCCATTTTACTTGGCAAATGATTATGCTACACAACGAAGCAGGGTGCTCTGATGTTACATTATGATTATTATCTGCTAAAGTCGGCATAGTTTAGTGACCAGTGCCTTATGCCTGCACCAATAGAATTTTCTCCACAACAACTCATACAAAAGACACTAATGCATATCAGAAAAATGCGTGGTGTTGTTATTTTTCATGACTGTCGGACACTGGGGTCGAACCCAGAACCTTCGGTTTTTTCGTCAACGTGATAACTACTTCAGCCAACTACTTCAGATAACTACTTCCTTCAGACAGGAACTAAGGCACTGCACAAATCAAAAAAAAAAAAAAAATAATAATAATAATAATAATAATAATAATCAATAAAAAAAGGAAATCTATTTCATTGTACATAAAACACTATTGACTACACTATTACATTATATATGACACATTAATTTTATATAATTTTAAAACGCGACTTTGATTCTCACACAAAGGGTTTCGAAAGGACGCTATATATGTAATACTATACCAACCTTAGCCTATATAATCGAATATCTTACCTGATGTAGACGTTTTTTTTAATTCGGTTTTTGCTCTTTTTTAGGGTTCCGTACACCAAAGGTGAAAAAAGGGACCCTATTGTTTTCGCTACGCTGTCCGTCTGTCCGTCACGCGGTATTTTCTCAGGAACCTTACGAGCTACGGATCTGAAATTTGGACAGAGTATGTAGAACCTTGGCCACTACAACAACAAATACATGAGAATTAGAAATTAAAGGGTGCTCCAAAACGAGCGACGAAAAATTTTAAAATCTCATGTAATATATTTACATACAATTGTATGTACATATGTATATTGACACTTGAAATTTGTAAAATTAGTGTATTTTTATATAGACAACAACAATAAACATTACAATATTAAAAAATTTAAATTAAAGGGTGGTCCATCAGTTAATGCAATTTTGACTATGTAATTTTGACAACTTGCTATATCTTGGAGACCGTAAGAGGTAAGCTCTTGAAATTTTCAAAAACGGTAAAACTAAAAAATCCGAATATTATAAAATCGCCAAACCAAAAAAAATCGCCAAAAACCGAAAAAAATCGCCAAAACGCGAAAAATGCGCCAAAACCAAAATTGTTTATGTGAAAAAAAAAATTGCCAAAATGAAAAAAAATTGACAAAATTAAAAAAAATCCCCAAATTTAAAAAAAATCGCCAAAATTTAAAATAAACGCCAAAAACCGAAAAAAAATCCTTAAAACAAAAAACAAAATGCCAAAACTAAAAAAAATCGCCAAAATTAAAAAAAAATCGCCAAAATAAAAAAATCGCCAAAATAAAAAAACGCCAAAATAATAAAAATTGCCAAATTAAAAAAACTTCAAAAAACAAAAAAAAAATTGCCAAAACTTGAAAAAAAGTGCCAAAACTCAGAAAGCGCCAATAAATTCAAAAAACCCCCAAACTAAAAAAACGCTTAAAACCGAAAAAACCCAAAAAAGAAAAAAATGCCAAAACTATAGTTTATATTGGCTAAATTTCGTATTGAATTACATATCTCGTGCCCGTACGGAACCCTTCGTGCGCGGGTCAAAGTCGCACTTCACTTAACTTATTTCTCGTTTTTTGTTTCAGGAATTTTTTTCGATTCCATTTCATATTTTTTTGTTTAAGAGGAAGTCTGTTTCCAAAAAATTAAATCAATCACTTTTGACATCTGGTTGTAATTAATTGTGCCCACAAAATGGGTAAAGTTTCCTATAATGCAGTGGTACGGAACAGTGAACTGTATGAGTTGATTCACTTTCGCTGTCCACTAACTTTTACAATGGTTTTGTATTGTTCTTTAATATCAATATGTACTAATGATATTGCTTGCACTGTTGCCTCTCTAAAAACTGACTGTCTTTAACTCACTATCTCTTTTTGGCACTGTTAGGAAAAATCAATAAAAATTCTTACTGTTGTTTGATTGTTTTGTATAGCAATCAAATAACTCACAAAAGCATGTTGAGTAGATGAAGTTTTAAGTTAATAAGTCATGGTGTATTAATTAATAGTTTTTCTCGTATTAAAACAATTTATAAAATAAAATGGGACTAGCTATTTTATTTTATAGTATTACATAAAACTGTATTTGTTAGAAGGGGTCTTAAGAAGTATTCAAAACAATCATACTGATTCATTGCTTTAGTAAATCATATGAATGAATAGAAATTGCAAGCAGTGGCATGCATTTGTTAACAACAGTCTCATTGATATGAATCATGCAATAGCATCATTCATTATTTTAATGTTAAGTGCTAGCTCAATACCCATTTTAGAAAATGCAATATTATGCCGTTTGATTCCTAGTCATGCAGGTCACTGGTACGGAACCCTAAGTGGCGCACACACATTGACGAATTTATGAAAAAGATTTGATAGTTTTTTATTTTTTTTCCTTTTACTCCGAGCGAACAAAGCTGCTGGCATAGCTATTGGAAAATATGTAAATTTGCTTGCTTAATTTTACGATATTTAACCCAATTGATTTCGAGCAGTCTAAAAGTATAATTCTCCTAACATCTCGATTTATTTATTGTTTATCTTCTAATTAAATTATATTACGAGTTTCGTTTAAAAATGCATCAAAAATCTTAGATATAAATTGTAGCAGCCTTATTTATAAAACTTATTAAAGGCTTAATAAGAAAAATTTGGTATGAAATTTTGTCTTAAAACCCCTTTGTAAAGCCTTCATAATTTTTAAAAATAATTTAAAGACAAAATAACGAAGACTGGCACACAATAAATACTGGCACACAATAAATATTATAATGTATTGCATAAGTAGTTGATATAATTAACTGATCTTCAATACTTAAAATGATACTTATATATAATTTTCAATATACTCAGTTTAACATTTATCACACACTGTAATTTAACTGGTACGTTAGGAATAGTATTCAAGCCCAAAAATTCTCCTCTTATGTATTATATAATATTTTATTTAAATTAGCAAAAAAAAAAAAAAAAAGAAATAAAGAGGAAAAATACAACAAATCAAACAGAACTGAGGCGATAGCATTTTGGAAAGCTCACAAGTATTGTTCCAAAATACAATTTACATGTTATTTAAAAGAAAAATGTATGAACTTACTGCCATATTTGAAAAGATACTTTGATGTGTTAACAAAAGAAATTGTATACAAAGAAAACACTTTGCAAAACGTTTCCTTTTTTTCTTTCAAAGAGTCTCAGTTCAATTTCTTTGTAGAATTAACTATGAAAGTACACAGATATGAGTATACATATTTTTGTCTTTAGAAAACTGCAAAAACAAATTTGGAACGAAATTTTTAAAGATGATAATCGATTAAAGGAATTGCTTAGAGAATTGGTAATGTGCAGCCATATTGACGTAAAGGTGTACTCGTACATAGAATAAATCACAAAGTAGTGTCATATTAAGGTTAGATGCATAAAGCTTAATTAATCATATTTTACAGAAAGCTCATTGTAGGTCAAGTATCTGGGAGTTATATTAGACTCAAAGTTGTTATGGAAACAGCATTTAGAGGCGAATGTTGACAGGCAACAAAAGCACTAATGGTTTGTAGATCTGGGGCTACACACCCAAAACCTTGAGATGTATATACACCATTATAGTGAGAACTATCATCATTTATGGTGCTGGTGACTGGTCGGATGGGGTCAGGCTGGCTACGACCAGAGATCGATTAGAGAAATTACTGAGGCTAGCATGCCTTTGTATAACAAAGCTATAAGGACGTGTCCTACGGCAGCTATGGAAGTCTTCATTGAACTCATACCTCTGACGATTGTGACAGAGGTTGCTGCCAGACAAAAAGTAATCAGCATCTCGGGGAAATGCACAGACAGAGAATGTCTAGTTAGCCAATGAGGCAAGACAATTTCCCCTACTTGCGCAACCCTCTGACATGATGAAAAAATTGTGTGATTTCGAGAAGAGGTTTGAAACTGTTCTGGCCAATAGAAGGGAATGGGAAGAAATAGAACTCCGGTATTCCTTTGGAACTGGAACCATCAGGTGGTACACTGATATCCGCTAAGTTCAGATGTTGTATATCAAGTTCAAGTTCAAGTAGAAAACTAAAAAAAAACTGTGAAAAAATTCGCTTTTACTGGATTTAATTTTTATTAATCGAGCATTTTTAAATCGATTCGATTTACAGAACAGTCAAGATAATTGTGTTATTTAAGATTCAAATTACTTCAATTAAAGTATGCTGTTCATTTTAAAAAAATTTTCATACATTCAAAACTCGCTTGAATTTTTGTAATAAACATTCAAGTAACGAATGATGAATTCTAAGCAAATTTAAAAAAGTTTTCTTGCTATAAATTTTTCAACAGCTACAATTTCATATGTTTTTAATAACTTTATTTTTGATTTATATATCAATAAAACTGAATATTTAAAAGAAAAGTCACGAATGACAAACAACTTGCAGGCATTCTTTTAAAACAAAAGGCAAAGTAGCTAAATTGCACAGTAAAGGTCTTTAAAATTTTTATATAATACTGTTGGAGAAATAATATTTAAAAACTATGATATATAAAAATTTGTTTTATAAGATTGGGTTGATTAGAAGTAGTTGAAAAAGTTTAAATTTGCGTGGCACTGCCGATTTTCCTAGTCACAATTTTGTATTTATAGCGGAGCTTAAGGTGTGTGTCAAGTATCATAAGATTGGGGTATGCAGAAATATTTTTTTTTACTATAATTTAATAATTAAGTTTGAATGGGCGTACCATTGCCCACTTTTGTTGTCATAATATTGACCCGTGACAGAAACCGAATATTTCAACAAAGTTTCTTAAGAATTATTTTTACCTAAGAAAGTGCTTGTCTGAACCTTAGGGCGTGCATTGATCATAATTTTACATGAACAAACTATTACTAGAATTTTTCGGACAAAAGACTATAATTTGCATATGTGTCGATACTTGCTTTTGATTGACTCACTTGTTTGAAACAATTTTTTTTGTTATATGCAAAACTTCAGAATGAAACTTTAAAATTTATTATACAATTATCATCACTACATATGGAATTTTTATATTTCTGTTATTAACAAAATCTAGAAAAAAAAATTTAGATTCTTTAATTGAACTGTAGTGAATTTTAATCAGAAATAATTCATAGTTAGGCTCAAGTTCAGTAATTTCAATTCTTATTGAATGAAATATTTTTATTAATTAATGTGAGTTTCTAAATAAGAGAAGAAAAATTAAACTTAGACTTTAAGCTGGGGGAAATACCGATAAATTAAATTAAATTTAAGTTAAATAGCTGATGTTAATAAGAATCTCTACCCAAGTAGATAGACTAGGGTGCTGATGAAGTGCGTGGCTGCACAGAAAAGTATCGATATTTCCCCCAGCTTAAAGTCTAAGTTTAATTTTTCTTCTCTTCTTTAGAAACTCACATTAATTAATAAAAATATTTTATTCAATAAGAATTGAAATTACTGAACTTGAGCCTAACTATGAATTATTTCTGAAAAAAAAATTTTAAAATCCGCGTTTGGTGTTTAAGTTCGTTTTATGCTTCATTTTTATATTTTTGTTTATATAAATTGTTTCTTTGGTTGGCAACTTTTTAGTGCCAATATGTTACCAAAATATTCATTTTTTTAAATTCACTTAAAAATACACTACCCCACTAATACACAGACACTTATCTGAATCGATGTTATATTGTGGCAAGAGTCATACTAACACAATGTTATGACTACAACATCTATTAGAGCTGTGTCGTTCATGAACGAACGGGTACAAATGAACGAATCAGTAAAATGAACGAATTGAGCCAGTCACTTTATTGAGCTGTTTTGGCTCAGCAGTACTGACAAAAAGTACAATTGAATGGAATGAGCGAACGAGCGCACTGGGGTGTTTTTGTTTTGTTTTTTTTTTTTTTGCATTTTCATTTTTCATATGAAATTGTTTGTCACATTCTGGTTTTCAATTGCCTTTTTGTCTGCTTTTAGAAACAGTATGACCATTATGAAATTAATAAAATTGCCATTAATATTTCTTAAGTTTTTAGAACATATTAAAAGTTTTTGTTTTAACAAATTTTAAGTATGTATGAACATATGTACATAAGTACATATTATAATTATTATGATTTCCTTATCCTATAAAATACTATAATATTTTAAAAAATTTTATTGATTTTTTTGTTTCTGAAATTTTCTAGTGTTTGTTTTGCTTATTTTGCTAAACAATTCATAACAAATTCATTGCATTTGTCCCTTTTTATTTGACGAACCAACTGTTTGTGTTTTTATTTCGTTCTATTTCTTGAAAAGAGCGAATGAACGAAATGAACTAACTCGTTCTTTTTTAGAAAATGAACGAAAATGAGCAGTCACTTGAATGAACGATTTGTCACAGCTCTAACATCTATTGTAAAGATAACACACACTTGTGTTTCTACAAAATCAATACAATTCAATATTCACTTATGCTTATAGTGCATACCGCCATGCATTCACGTTTTTATTTTTATTATTATTTTAAAATTTTCTATTGTATGCAAACAACAGAAGAAATGAGAAGAAAACGAAAAAAGTTATACAAATTTATACATACATTTCTATAAATATACAAGCATATCTACGGTCTAATTTATAAAAAATATTTTAAGTTTATTACATGTTTATTTGACAAATTTCCCATAGAAATATATAAGCGAAATAAGCGATTAATAAACCTGAAATATTTTTTATGAATAAAGCAGCTAGAACTTATTGCTAGACTGTGATAACATAAAAACAAATTTTTTTTATGAAAAATAAATAGTTGAAAATTTTAAGTTTACTAAAAAGTTAGTGGTGAAACCAGATGTCATTTTCCTCTCAAGAGCTTCACATACAAAATAATTGCATGGAACTTTTACACAATGGACAGAAGGATACGACAAAATAAGCAGAAAATCACTTTTTTTTTGTTATAACTCTCTTGCAGCTAAGGCTCGGTTTGGTATGGAGATATGACAAATATATATGTAAATTAAGTTGGATTTTGTAAAAATATATATACATACATATGTACAAATATGTAAATAAAAAATACTACCAGGGACGGAAGGCAGTGCTAAAAATTCATGTTTGATATACTTTTTTTAAATATAAACAATTATTGCAAGTTAAATCTATAAAAATGAAACAAAAATGCCAAAATAACAGCTTTTTATACTTAAAGCATATGTAAGTATACACGCACTGTTACAGGTTTAACCTTTTAAAAAAACATTGTTTTTATACGTTCGAAGATTTGCAATTAAGTTGAAAGTCCCAGTGTAAAATTCTTTTCAAATAAAATGCTTTATTTACTCAAAAAAAAAATTAAGAGCTTGCAAACAAACATCCCACACTATGTTGTTACGTTTTTATCTTAAATAAAAAATTGTATACGTTTAAAAATAAGCAATTGAATAAAAAAATTTAAGTGTGCAATTTTTAACAAATCACACACCTAATTTATATGCTCAACACTTTTATTAAGAGCTTTTAAGATACACAAGATAATATTAATCCTCACAAAAACATAAATGTGAAAAAAGGCCAACTTCTTTTCCAAAATTTCGGCCATCAAAAGTAGTGATACGACCACACATTTGTATCTGAGAACATTATATTGTTTTCTCAACCATTCTACAAACATATCTTTTCTTTGCGTGCAGTTGCTGAAGTTCGCTTATTCATATTATAGTGGGACCTTAAGTATATTTTAATGCTCAAGTTTATATATCACATTATATCATACATTAAAATCTACGTACAGAAAAGTATTTCCTGTTTATAACTCATATTGTTGTTTAAATTTTTCAAAACAAAATCTTCACTAACTGCATTCATTCATTTTGCAATTAATACAGTTTTATTTCTTTTATATTGTATTCTCTAAAGCAAATGTAATAGAAAAATAATTAAATAAGAAAATATAATTGTCTCGAGACTGTGCTTAACAATACGGTTTACATCTTATTAAACACATTTATCATTTATAAAACAGTTTGCCAGAAAACATAAGATCTGTGGCAAACACATGATATCATATAATAATATTTTTGTAATTATTATTTTTGGATTCGATACACAAGGGCATATGTGGAATGAATAAAAAATTAGAAAAGAAGGCATCAGTGTTGACACCATATTGAGGAGAGCTTCTGTGAATCTGATATTTCGAACAACGAAATGAATGTGAGTGAAACTTGCAAAGCAATGTTGGTAGTAAAACTTTAATTTTAACAATATGAATTTTTTTTCTAATCTTAAGTCAAATAGAATGAGTTGTAAAGATGTATATTCCTGAAATATTAAATGAGTAAGAAAATAAAACTATTTAATTTTAAATTAGTTTTTAAGGAGGCTAACTGTAAATATTCTGACAAACACTAGCTGAACGGAGCAATATACTCTTTTCGTACGCTGCCACACCTTCATCATCATTAACTTTCTTGTGTTTGGTCCACTGTGTGTGGTGTTAGTTGATGCAAAATTTCAGCTTTGTAAACTCATTTTTCAATGCAAATAGAATGGCTTAAACCTAATCAAATCATAAATAAAGTAACAAATAAATTTCCAAGGATAATAATTATAATTACACTAACCAAAAAAAATTTAATTAGTTACCTTCTTTGTATATCAAAAAAAAGTTCAAACTTTCGACATCAATCTATTTAGGACAAATTCACCTTATAATTATATAATAATACCATTACCATTTTTGGTGAAAAATATTGGCAACGTATTGTATTTGTGCGCTTTTAGCCAGATACATAAAATTCAAAAACCAATGGAAACTTACAAAAACTAAGGTAAACTACGACGATGAAACAATATTAAATACTGACACAAAACAGCTTTTGTTGTGGTAAATTATTGCAGAAAATTAATGAAAAATAAACTTACTATAAAAAAGAATAAACAATACAGGAAAGTAAAATGAAAACAATTTGTTTTGTTAGTTAAGAAGATACAATCTACTCCCACATGGGTTTAGTGAACAAAAGAAAATATTAAATGTAACATTTGCTTAAGTATGCAGATACTTAAGTACCCTGTAGTAAATAAAATAGTCGATTGACAAAAAACACTAGCTATAAATTATTATTTTTTGCAAGTGACTACAAATTGGTTTAAATCTCATGCAGATATCAACCAAACATATTGAATAGAAGCACACGTAAGAAATAAATAAAAGCAAAATAAGTAAATGAAAAGAAAATAAAAAAAATCAAAAGAAGCATGCCATGAAATCAAATGCCAAATGTTTGTGTTGAAAAAAAAATAATAATTTCAATAATTAATATGTATAATATTTTCTATGAGCAGGAAAAACTTTCGTATGAATGTTTGTATTTTTGTTTTATATATAAAAATACTAATTATTTCTATATATCAATATACATATATATACATATGTATGTATGTATATGATATACAAATGTGTATGAAGATTTACATAAATATTTATTTAACTATAATAGATATTAAGTGACTTCAGAGTGCTTGAAAAATAAGTAGTTAATAGTCAATTTAAAAGTCATGCAGAGATGGCCAATTAATTGACTACTGCCTAGACATGCCTTAAAATAGTGAGTCGGCGACAAGGAAAAAAGTCACTTAAACAACCAGTTGTTGTTATTAAAAAACCAGTTTGAAGGTACTTACAAATGAGTTCGAGTTCTTATAGGGTATGTACACATATAATACATGCAAATAAAACTTTTATATACAAATAACAAAATAGTATAACATCCCTTTTCACAATGTATGATTAAGAGTTAACTTGAACTTTAACTCCAAGTTCTTCTTGCCGTTAAAGTCCCTGTTGAAAAGGGCAGTAAGTTCCACAAGTGTTTTTGCTTCTTAAACAAAAATTTAGGAAAGTGCATCGATATAAAAGGCATTCATGCACTCATTCATGTTTATAAAAGCAAATGATAAAAGCATTGAATAATATTTTCTAAGCTTCTTTCTATCTTTTATCAAAAATTAATTTTTTTTTGGAAATAAAAAAAATATGAAAAAATTTTATTTAACAAAAATCAAGCCATAGTTCTTGCAAATTGAGGTAAATTTCAGTTTTTATTGAACATTTATGGAGAAACACATACAAAAAATAGACCAATAAGAAAGGAATCGGTATACCCACCAATAGTTGTTTCGATACTTTTGCGACAACTTTTCAGCGAAAATTACTATGAGTGACGAAGCCCATTGACATAATTATGCACCTGAGGCACTATTACAATCATTAAACCCATTTTACTGTATATAACAAGCGCTACAGAGTCATGTTCAACGACTTTCTCCTTTCTCAACTAGACGAAATAGGTCTGAAGAGTATGTGGTTCCAACGGGATGGTGCAAGAGCGTACCATTTGGATGGTTTTCGACACTATGCTCTACAACACGTCTATGAGAATGTGTGTTGTTTTGTGCATCAAAAAGAGTATGTAAAGAATTTGCATAATTTTAAGTCGGAATTAAATTGCTCATGGTATTATGGCACATAAAATTTATATATACACACATATAGTAAGTTTGATCTTTGCAATATGAGAAAAATCTATAATTTCTCTGAATAATAATAAAAATTTACAAAAGTACAGGATCACGAAAAACCAAAAATTTTACTAAAAAAGCCAACATTTAAGAAGGTGTAGAAAAATAAAATAGATTCATATCGAATATAAATTATTTGCTGGGTTTTGTATGAGTTTCAAAGCCTACCAAACTTATTTTGTCTTTGTGATTTTCAAAAATATTATTGTTCTATGAATTCTCATATAGTTTTTGAAAGTCTGTGCATAAAGTTCAAAATTTGTGGTTGAAGTCTACTGATGATTTGGTTTAAGCGCCAATGAAATACGTATATAGACCAAGCTAAACCACAAGCAAATAAATTTCAAATTAAAAAAGCCAACGCAAAAGTAAATACATTCATACACAGGCATGCGTTTACTTACATGCTGTTGCATATCTAGAATGTTTTGTTTCTTAATTTTATATAAAAACTCATAAAAATTAGTTTTTAGTGTTTAGGACAATTTAATTTTACTTTGTTATTGGCTATTTTTCAAACAGCTGATTGGTGTTCGGCTTGCCCAAACTAGCCCAAACAAAAATTACGGGCGGTTTCGTGCAAGAAGAAAAAGAACACTACTCTCTCAAAAGCTCCCATACTTTCCCAAACTTTGATTCCGGGGGGACTAGTTTTCAGTAAAATTGGGATCCCGTTGGTTCCCAATGTGGAGTATGGGATCAAAAATAATATGAGCGTTCCACAAATGCAAGTTTGTGCAAATTTGGACTAGTCAGAGTATAAAATAATTACTCTTTGAATGTGCAAAAGCTGTCAAAAATTGATGGCAGGCAAAAAAAAACATTATTGTGTATGTATTATAAGCAAAACATCATAAAAACACAAATTTGCATCGTTGGAAACAGCTGTCAAATATAAATTAAAATAAACAGAAAGAAAATTAAAACAACCTTGTTCACAGATTTTTAAAAGCACTTACACTTACATTTTCAAATTATGTTTTCATATTTTTATATGTTAACAAGAACAACTGATTTCACTGTACAACAGAAAGGAATTTTTTTCAAAACAACAATGTTTTGCCAACTGATTCTTGCAGATGGGAAAAAAAGATACACGTGTATCAGGGCTTCAAAAGTTTACATCTGAAACTCATTTTATGACCTATTTAAAGTTGAACCCTTGAGTAGCAAAAATTGTAGGAAATCGTGTGATACTTACGGTCTTGGTATATAATGCGTTCAGAACATTACAAAAAACATAATGGGTCTTATTTTGCTATTTAAAAAAACGCTAAAATCACCTTTAAAACAGAGGTGCATGTAGTTGAAATATTCGGCGAAAATATTTATCATAAAATTTTACTATAGGTCTTAGTATACACTTAAGTCGAAAATTCAGTTTTATTATCTGAACAAACTATATATATTTTTTGCTTCACTGACGCTTAACTTTATATAGGTCGTAATATGAGTTTCAGATGTAAACTTTTAAAACGATGATACATGTGTATATTTGTTTCTCATTCTGCAAGGATCAGTTGGCAGAACATTGTTATTTTGTGTGTTGTACAGTGCTATTTAATCCTGGTCCGAACTTACCCAAAGAAAAAGTTTTTGAAATTTCAAGTTTAATAAAAAAGTTTGTTCAAGTTTATGCATGGAGTTGAAAAAAATCCTCTATCATAAACAACATTTTGATACGTTTTGCTCATTATAGAAGAACATTATTGAAATAATTTTTTTTCAGATAAGACAAAAGAAATATTAAGGATTCTATTTAACAAATTTAATTACATACAGAACACGTATACCTAAAATAAATAAGTTATTATACGAGTATTGACCAAAGTTAACTAATGTTTATTGCCAATACGAAAAGTAAAAAGTTTCTTTCAGAAATACAAAACAATAAAATTTTCTAAAAAAAAAGTTTTCAAGACTAGAATATTCGTTAAAATCAAATTTTGACCATTATTGATTTGAAAAAGCAAACATATTGAAAGTTTATAGGAATTACAAATATTTGTATATTTTCAATAAAATAATTGAACTTTAACCAAGACACAAAAGTTGTTGTTTATGCAAGTAAATGTAAACAAAAATTGTGTGTTATGCTTGTTATCTTGAATTTAATTGATTTAAAATTCAGTAAAATAAATGGCAAGCACATGAATAAAGTTCATGTGTATAATCTTTAGTTGATTAGAATTTGGCTTAGCCCAGCAATTTATTGTTCAAATCAAGAGATACTTTGTGATTTATTATATGAATATTGCTGAAGGAAAAACATTTCCGTACGATGAACGAAAACTAGATACACAAATGTAAATAAATTACAGGTTTATTAATCCCAGCAATTTATTTTTCAAGCTATGGTATTAGTGTTTTAACACTGAAACTTAAAATCTGGTTTTAACGTTAAAACCATAAACAGCTGATTTTGCATTCACACTGCAAGTTTGTTAAATTCAGGTTTTAACTTACAGACAGTCTAATAACTTTGCTCAAAATTTAAATAAATTTTCTGCAAAAAGGCGTGTGTTTATTGTTGTATTTTTCTGCTTTTTGTAACACTTATTTTGTAATACAAACTGTATAACAAGTGTTTTTTTTTTGTATAAAAAACTCGGAAATTTTACAATGCGTTGTAAACTGAAAATTATTTTATATTTTGTTATTTACTAACAAATTAAAATAAAATTATGGAACTAGTAGTACAAAGTGAAGAAGTGCTGGGGAATAAAGTTATTGTGTATAAAATATGCACAAACATCGACATCACAAAATATAACTTTTTTATGGGTGGATCGATGTCAGTCATATTGTCTATTTCCCAGAGGTCAATGAAAATATTTTCGTTGGTTTCCTTCCAAAAAACTAATTTTTTTTAATTTTTTGATTATTGTTGCTGCTGCATCCATTTTTAAGTTAAAATCTTTTTCGCGACATCTATTGTTGTTCACTGGCATAGAAATTATCAACTGCTTCAAGTCATTTTAACTTAGCAGCACTGAATTTACTACAACGAAAACAAAGTTTCGTTTCATAAAACCAACCTTAACGAATTCTAAAATGGTTTTAAGTTGGTTTTAACAAAAAAAAATTTGTTAACAGTTGGTTTTAACGTTAAAACTAACTTTTATTAAAACCATGTCAGTGTGAAAACACTATATAGTTACTCAGTTCTAATACAGCTATGGTTTGCTATATGAACATTACTATAAATCATGTTGATTTAACATGAAACACAATCCTGAAGAATTTTAAATTAATATGTTTTCCTATATTTCAATATGAAATTTTTCTGTGTATAGTATTTTCACAAAAATATGTAATGCTCACTTCATAATAAATTATTAAAGAATACTAGGGATAACATAAATATTAAGCAATTTTTTTTTTATTTTTTTAATTATCTAACATAATTGTGGTTGCTTAAAACTCTCATAGAGTAAGGGTTTTACAAGTATGCTTATACGAATAAATACGATTAAACCAATTAATACTGGCTTTGTTCTACAACTGCCGCAACACGTCCTATGATGACTAACATGACAAAGTAATCTGTGCTTACAATATACAAGCAACAACATCAAGTTTTTCTTTGTACACAGACAACAAAAGTAGCTAAATTAATTGTTACAAGGCCAGTGGCAACAACAATAATAATAACAGAATATCTGCAACACCTGAAGTAATAATTAGACAAGAAACTATAGTAAAATAATAAAAAAAAATTTAATTGCTTTCAAACAAACACAAAAGCATAAACTAAGGCTGCAATTTTAATGAAATAAAAATGGAGGCAAACGACAATCAATCTACCAAATAAATAAAGTTGGCAAGAAGTAACAACAGGTAATTGTTGCACCAAACAACAAAGGATATTAAAATTAATGTGGCCAAATAATTAAAAATTTAAATGAATTTTTATTACACGTTATTTCAGTTTTATTGATAATGAAAACAGTGATTTATTGTTGCGATAGCCTAAAATATTCTGCAACTATACAGTAATTTATTCAAGTTAATTTTTTAATCAGAAATAATTCATAGTTAGGCTCAAGTTCAGTAATTTCAATTCTTATTGAATAAAATATTTTTTATTAATTAATGCGAGTTTCTAAAGATGAGAAGAAAAATTAAACTTAGACTTTAAGCTGGGGGAAATACCGATACTTTTCTGTGCAGCCACGCACTTCATCAGCACCCTAGTCTATCTACTTGGGTAGAGATTCTTATTAAAATCAGCTATTTAACTTAAATTTACAATGAAACGGAATATGAGAAACGATTGTTGTGTATACAATTGATTTACCTTTGGTAAACACATTTATAAGCATCACTATTAATTTTCTGTTTTTTCCATTTCTTTTCATTTTTCTATTTAGGTTAGCACGAAATTATATTACTCTACCTAAGTATGTTGAACTATTCCTGCTTATCTTCTGCGTGGCTGCACAGAAAAGTATCGGTATTTCCCCCAGCTTAAAGTCAAAGTTTAATTTTTCTTCTCTTCTTTAGAAACTCACATTAATTAATAAAAATATTTCATTCAATAAGAATTGAAATTACTGAACTTGAGCCTAACTATGAATTATTTCTGATTAAAATTCACTACAGTTCAATTAAAGAATCTAAAAATTTCTCAGTTAATTTTTTAAGTCATAAAAAAGTCATATTGATTTTAAGTTACAATAAAATTTCCAACTAAAATCCGAATTATGCTTAAAATAATTGGGCGTAGGCGTGCCATTGTGACTGAGTTTTAGAAGTGCTAGCCTCTCAGTTCAGAGGTCATGGATTCGCAGGTTGTGTTAGTTGAAAAAAATAAAGCTAGTCATAAAGATCATACTATCATATTTTGTCACAAAATATAAATCAAAACAAGCAAATTTGTATACACCGAGATAAAAAATTACCCCATACGTGTTCTAAATAAAAGTGTATCAACAACGTTTGTGGTCAAATAGTACACGCCGTTGTCAATCTGATAACGAAATATTGACAACACAATCGATGTCAAATCGATCACAAATGTGGTGAAAATAACACCGAATTGTAGTTGTTGCTGAAATGACACCGCGGCGTTGTCAAGTTGACACCATACGTTTGTCAATCTGATGCCATGCCGTTGTTAATGTGACACCGTTCGTTGTCAACTTGGCACCGTTCATTTTCTATTTGTAAATAAATTTCAGTTCCTTTCCCAATTCATTCCCATAAAAGTATAAATTAAAATTCACGATTTCTTTGAAAAAATTTATTTTAATATAATTTAAATTTAATTACATACAACAATAGGTTTGTTCATTTACTGAAAATTATTACGAATTTGTAACAATTATTACTGGAAAGTTATCATTAACTCAAAAAGTTTGCAAGGAGAGAGCGTCAAAAGAGAGAAAAAAAAATTGAGAGACAAACAAATTCCTACAAATTATTACTAGTAAAATTTTTACTTGCAAGAATTATCGAATCACCTGTTGTGTGGTTTGATGTCAAATAAATTATTTAAAAAATATTTGAAAATGGAAAACTGAAAAAATGTGCATTTCTTTGTTAAAAAACATGTACACGTATGAAAAAAAAGCATGTTTTCTTAATTCAGTGTTTTTCTTCCATTAACAGGCTGTTTTTAGAAAACATAAGCCCTTTCGTTTTTATGTTTCGTTTTTAAACAATAACGTTTAAAATTTGCTTTTTATAAAACATTTTTTTCAAAAGCTTTCGTTTTGTCATAAAAAGAGCTTTTTTAGGTATAACCAAAAAAAATCACACTCACAAAATTATAGCGATGACGGAATAAAAAAAGTAAAATCTATTAAAAAAAATTTCAATGAAAAATTTTAAATAAAATTCATTTTAAATTTTATGAAAAAGGGGGTAAGCATATTTATTTTTAATTGATTCAAGCATTCATTTAGAAAATAATACACAGCTTAATATAGATTTTCATTGTTTTTCGTATTTTCCGTTGTTATTAAAACTATTATTTTTTCCTATAACTCATACTTTATTTTGACTAAATGCTAAAGATTTTTGTGATCTGTTTGACAGTTAAATTATGAGAAATAATGCAAATATTATTTTGTTATACTGAATTTGGTAACAGAAATATGTCGAGATTCGTTCTTGTGAAAGTAAAGTTAATCCGTTTAAAGAAAAACCCCCATGTGCAAAAAAAAAAAAAAAGTAACGTATGCTTCAAGTGTAGGTTAAAATTGGATTTTGTATGAAAATTTTGATGTATTTTGCATAGCGGAGAAAGTCATTCACATTTTCTCGTTTATTTATTTATTTATTTTTGCAAGTTAAATTCAAAAATAAAAAAAAATGTTTCTTAGAGTTTTAAGTCAGTTAACATTTCAACATTAAAAATTAAATAGGATTTTCGTTTAAGTCAAATGAAAAACATGTAGACCAATTTTATGAGTGTAGAAAACTGAAAGCTCTTTTGTTGTCACTCACATGAAAATAAATAAATGTTTTAAAAACGAAAACAAAGTTTTGTTCGTTATTTTAAAGAACGTATACACTTATTCATTTTCGAAAAACAGGCATTAAGCCACATAAATTCAATTTTATTGGCAAATAATTTTGTTTGATTCTCATGTATAATCAGAGATGGAAAGTCGAATTTCCTTATTTGTTAATGGAATAAAATTAAAAAAGTATGGAAAATTCATAAAAATGGTAAATATACATGAAGTTGTGTAAAGAATTTCATATTAAATATCAATTTCTTAAAAAAATTGTAAATTAAAATATTATCAAAAAAAATACATCAGAAAAAGTACAATTGTATCATGATTTCTATCCATTGTTCTGATATAAATAAAATGTTTTTGCAAGTTTTTACAAGTAAAGCGTTCATTTACTTTTTCATATTTGGGAGAGTAATTTTGTAAATTTCTGCCTTACTCTCTTGTTGCTAGTTTCTGCTGGGAAAGTAAATGAACAGACCTAATTTAAATTAACTTTACTCTAAAATAGTCATAATTGACATTAAATGATTAAATGAACTATTAAAATAATAACTGAATCAGAATTGAATTATTTGTAAAAAGTTAATAAGGGAAACTTCGTATGTTTATAGTAGAACTCTTAATACTTAATTGAGAATCACAAAATACAAACAACATAACCAGTTTGAAATCCCCAACCAAAATCTTTAATTTTATTTCCCACTACTTTTTTACCATTAGCAGCCACATTGGGCAACAATAAAAGTACTAAAAAGCAAAAAGAAATATAAAACATTTATTTAAACTCAAAAATTTTTTGGGTTGAAGTTTACTGACGAGTTCCAAAAGCGGGAACGAAATACATATTTTTACGTAAAAATATTCCTACAGGGTTAATGCAAAGAACTATCTAGAAGTATTTAACTAAAGCACTAAACGTACACACATATTCACGTGCAAGCACTATAGCAACAACAATAATTGTGTACATAGCTACAGACATACACGTATACAAATAAAAGTGCGAGCACTTGTGGTAACCACCCTGTACTAAAAGTAGCACACCGCATTGCCAACATACAAGTCGTTACTTTGAAAATTCAAAAACTAACTGCCAATCGAATCATCTACAAACATCTAGAAATGGCGACATGAATTTTCCCGATTGTGCTAGAAGACTGTTTAATCATCTGGCTACCAATAAGCATACACGTCTAAAAAGCCACATCATAGTGCGGCAATAGTTTCTTCCAGTTGGTTTTACTAAGTACATGCACGCATGTTACTACGCCATCTATTAGCGAACATTCTAGATCCGGTTTTGTAGTATAAAAAGAGTTGCCGTATGTGAGAAGTTAGTCAGTACTAATTGGAATTTAGTGAACATCGTTGAAAGTAAAAGACCTCGGGCGGTGGATAATAACGTTAAGAAGTAAATAAGAAAAGATAAGTTGTAATTTGTTTAGTCACAAATAAAAAGGAAGTTAAGTTGCAAATAAGAAAATCGTGTGTTATTTATTTTTATTTTTATTTTTGAGCAATCAAAAGAACTCACACGTTTAATAAAATTTAAACGTAACAATATATAGACAATTGCTTAACCACAAAAAAGCTAAATTTTTAAATTAAATAAATAAAAACTTTATGTCAATTAAATATTCTTCGGTATTATGAAAATCTGCGATTATTTACAAACAAATGTTACGAGTCGAAATTGTTTGGCAAACTTAATAGCTTAATGTAAATAAATTTCCATAAAAAATTTTATAGTTTTCTGGCTAGAGTGCACAATTGCACACGATTTGCGTTCTGTTTTAAATAAGTGCATTTCAGGATCTTTTTCTTTTTTTTTTCTCACATCCTTGCAATAATTGCTGGGAAATTATTTGAATTGCAGATAATTTCCGCAAAGTAAAAATAGATAAACACTTGTGTGAGTAAAATCATTTTTATTTTCTACGTATGATAAATATCTAATTCATATAATTTCTTAGATTAAGTATACGTTTGCGTTACTATTTTGAACATAGAAAAGTTATTATGATTTGTTGCAACAGGCGTATGATCAATATCAACAGCAATGTACATCAGTAATGGGAAATGTGGCACTATTGGATGTTGGCTGGCACTGTGGCGCTCTCGCTCCTTTTCTGGCACTTTTTGTTTTTTAAAATGAAAGTTTTCTTGTTGCAATAGTAACTACTCTTTCTTTGCTTTTAATGGTTTTAAGTATTGAAAATTTAGTAGGATTTGAGACTGACAACATTTCGGTTCTGGTGAGAAAAAATTTATTACAGCTCCAAAATTGAACTAATAATAACTAAAAACTCAGTTTGCAAGCATTAAGTTTGTACAACTCCAAAATAGAATAAAGTCTTTTTATTTTTTTTTTGGTGTCATATTTGAAAACTAAATATAACTTCAAGGATTATTATTTGCATTGGTTTGCAAAGCTTGCAGCAGAACATGTTCTAAGTAGAGACACAAATAGTATTGTTTCTTTTGTTACACAAATCTTTCCAAACGAAACAAAATACGCTGAAAAAATTTGTCAATACAGATTTATATCAGACTTTGAGGATTTAAAAAAGTTCACGATCTTCAGTGTCAGTAAGTTTGGAAAGATATCGGAGACGTAAAAAAAAGTTGCAAAGAACAATTTTGAATTAATATTTATCGAATCACTCAAGGTATTCTTCCATTCTTCGCTCTTTATTCATTGTATAAAATAAAAAATCACGCTTATTCCATTTGTCACCATCAACGTCACGTCAATACACTACTAAAAACTTCGTGGCTTGTCTACCCGTCGTCGAAACAACTGACTACTATTGGACAATATTATGCTATTTTCTTAAGCTAAGGGAACAGAAATAGATAAATAATTGTTCTCGAGTGCGAGTAGAGAAGCACCAATTTCAGAATTGTGTTGACGTCACATCGATTTTAACAACAGTTCGAAATTTGATTAAAAAAAAAAGTAAAATGTTAAATAGACTGTAGAATTGAGACTGAGAAACTTTTGCATCTTTAATACATGGCAAAAACTTTTGATGTCTAACAATACGTTTTGCTATAAAAGTAATACATATCAAATGCTAAAAAAAACCTTACAATTTCTGTTGTATCGACAGAATCTTTGTTGTTTGAAAATAAATATCTAACAATTAATAATATTTTTAACATGTAGGAAGAAACTTGCCATTCACCTTTTTTTTATGATACACATGGAATTTTCCAGTTATTAACATAATAATGTGCCAAAATTTACATTATGTTTATAAAATTTGGTTTGGCACTATTCAAGTGATTTTGGCAAAATTTAGAAACATATTCGGCAACGAAATCAAGATTTTCCATTCCCATCACTGATGTACATATCAAAAAACGTAATAACAAAAAACAACAAATTTGATAGAAAACGAGTTTGAAGTTGCCAACTTACACACTACTTAATCGCTAAGGAAAATTTTATTTTTCTCTCTCAAGAGTTGGGTAAACAAGATATTTTTATGAAATTTTTACAAAATATGAAGAACGATATGAGGATTAATTCGGCATCACTAACTTAAAAATTCAATCTTTTGAAAAGTACATATATTTTTTGCATTAAATTTTTGTTCTTTTGTGAGAATGCAAATAAAAAGATAAACTAACATATATAAAAAATTACTAATCGACTCTTTGCAATTGTATAATATTGTGCTAAAAGAGGCAGATATACAGAAAAATTGCAACGATAAAAATACCATATTGCCTCTTGGTGGATAATTACCTGAATTGGGTGTAATTTTCTTTGTCGTGGGTACAGCGTGGGTAATTTCTATTAGGTGTAATATAAATCTCTTTCTCTTAATTTTTCAATATTTAATCTATTCTATAGCATATTTAAAATCAATTGTGTAGGCAGTACATAGATTTATGTAGGCGCACGGTAGTGCGCCAGGCCAAGTTCCGGCCAATGCCTGCAGTGTGTATATTTACAGGAAGCCATTCGAGCTTTTTTTACCCCCCTCATAACTTTGTTCTCCGCAATCGTAAAATTACAAAATTTAAAACATAATTAGAATAAGTTCATATTAGCTCATATGCGAAGTTTTACAGTTTTACAATGAAAGGTTCCGGAGATATGGAGGTGCAAAAAGTGCATATTTTAAGACATACTCACTTATCACTGACCACTGACACACTCATCAAATTGATGAAGCACTTCCGCTATAGCTAGAACATAACTAATGGTTACAGCAGGTATTGAGATTGAAAAAATGAGCGGTATCATGCCCATAAGAAGAAAATAAATAAAATGTACGCCAGTAAGTTGAAATTTAATAAACAAGTAGGTCTAGATTAACAACTAGCTAGAAAAATTTGAAAACCCGGAGATTTTAAACAAGGGGGCGGAGCTATTCCAATAAAGCACACAATTAAAAGAGCCAATTTAAAATGTTTATCTCTAGCGATTTTACTGAAATTTTGCACAAATGTTGGAATAATGCAAAGTTATAAGATTTCGTTGAAAAAAGTGGAAGTTAACACGCCCATACAATTTAAACGTCTTATTTCATGTACTTCGGATCAGCAGATTTAAATATACTATTTATTTAAGTATTAATATCCGTTTCCAATGAAACTTGATAAGGGCGGGAATACGCCCACAAAAATTTAATAATAAAACTTGCGCTAGAGAGCTGAAATTTGATACGCAAGTACGTCAAGATAAGAAACCAAATAGAAAAATTTGAAAACCAAATATTTTAACCAGGAGTGGCAGGGATCACTATAATTTTGTACTGAAGCTTTTAACTGAAGCTTTAACTAAAAGCTATCATCTTAAAAAGGGTACGATGATAATTGAGCGCTGCTCATAACAAACTCTTGAAATTAAAAAAATGACGGAAAGTGGGGGTAACGGCCACAGCATTTCAAGCTAGAATTTGCACTAGAGAGCTTAAATTCAATACACAAATAAATCTTTATTAGAGATCTCCAAGAAAGATTTAAAGTCCTGGAAGTTTCAAGTGGGGGCATGGACACGCACTTTAAGCTCCAAATTAAGAATTTAAGTTAAAGGATTTACGAACAGGAAAAATCTGAAAGCACTGGTTGTTAAATTAGGAAAGTAGGGCCACATTTATAAAATTTTTTTCGAAATATTATACGGAAGAGAACTGGAATTTTGCAAGAAAAAATAGGCTTGGGTAAGTTATCAACTAGATAAATTTAAAACACAAGATACTGTATTAAAACCTTGCATACACATTTCACTCATGCTGGCATTTAATTTTGCGTTTTATAAAGGACTTTGTCTAAGTAGACTTAACTTCACTAAAATTTACACTATATTTTACATATTTCTACTCAGATATTTCTTAAAAAATTAATCAAATTACTCGGTCCTTATTATGACGCAATGGTGCACATATCACCCTATAACTCATTATTTTATGTAACTCTGCCTTTTGAACTGGCGCAGAGATTATGAATAGAACTATAACAGACTAGAAATTTAAAGTTTATTAAGAAAACCTTCCAAAAGTAGTCAGATCCTCACAAAAACATAAATGTGAAAAAAGGTTCCTTTCCAAAATTTCGGCCCTCAAAAGTAGTGAGATACAAACTTTGAGCAAGTTCGTGTTTGGTACACTACCTATCACTGCAATATGGTATGCATTACATAAATTTGTAATCGTAAGGGTGTAATATAATGTCTAGATATTTTGCTAACTTGGCAATAAAAAAAATTTATTGCTTTTTTTGTTTTGGTGATTTTTATCGTTTTGCCGATTTTTTCTGTTTTTGACGAATTTGATTTTTCTGGTTGTCTTTTAATTGTACCGTTTTTGTTCGCTCCCGTGATTTTTTTTCGTTTTGCCGATTTATTTCAGTTTTTTTGCAACAGTTTGCTCTTGGCGATTTTATTTTATTTTTTGTTAAATTTTTCAGCTAAGCGCTGTTTTTATTTTCGGCATTTTTAGAGTTCCGTACACCAAAGGTGAAAAGGAACCCTATTGTTTTCGCTACGCTGTCCGTCTACCCGTCACAGGCTATTTTATCAGGAACGGTATGAGATATGGACCTGAAATTTGAACAGAGCATGTAAAACCCTGGCCGCTATAAAAACAAGTACATGAGAGCTAAAAATTAAAGGGTGTTCCAAAACGAGCAACGAAATATGTTAATATCCCGTGTAATACCCATACAATTGTGACACTTGAAATTTGTTAAATTATTGTATTTTTATACAGACTACAACAATAAACACTTAAATTTAAAAAAACTGAAATTAAAGGGTGTCCTACCAGTTAATACATTTTTGACTATGTAATTTTGACAATTTGTTGTATCTTGGAAACCGTAAGAGGCGAACTCTTCAAATTTTCAATAACGGTAAAATTATAAAATCCGAAAATTATAAAATCGTCGAACCAGAAAAAAGCGCCATAAACCAAAAAAAATCGTCAAAACCAAAAAAGCACCAAATTAAATAAAATCTCTAACACTAAAATAAATCGACAAACCCAAAAAATCGCCAAAATGAAAAAATAGCAAAAATTAAAAAAGCGTCTGAAACCGAAAAAAGCGCCAAACCGGGCAAAAGGTGCCAAAACTAAAAAAACGTCTAAATAGAAAGAAAAAATCGCCAATATGAAAAAAAAATGACAAACTGTAAAAACACCAAAAACCGAAAAAATAACCAAAACGAAAAAAATGCAAGAACTAAAATAAGCGCCAAAACTTAAAAAAATCCCCAAAAACCGAAAAAACACCAAAACTAAGAAAACACTCAAAAGCGAAAAAGACCAAAGACCAAAAAAAGGCAAAAACTATACATTATATAGGATAAAGTTTGGATTTAATTATATATCTAGTGTCCGTACGGAACCCTTCGTGTCCGGGTTAAAGTCGCACTTCATTGATTATATATGCGGAATCCTAAAAAGATTTCCATTCATTCATAATATAGATTTGCAAAAGCTTAACCCCCTGTTTCTATAACCCAGGCGGGCAACTCATCTAGAAAATTTTATTGAAAAGCACTCAAAAAATTAGTGATTTTCATATAAATATTTTGCTCAAGTCGACCGTTCGCATTATGGAAACAAAGAGTACACTTCGATAAAGCTGAGCTTCATTTTGAACCTGAAGCTTATTAGAGAATGATATTCAAACCAAAAAAATACTTCGAATGAGATTTTTTTTTTTTTAAATTACAATATGTAATAAATTTTATTTTTGCTTGTCCCCATTTGTGAATAACATTTGCCCATTTTCGGAGACTTAATTTATTTTTTTACTGCTCCAAATTTGTTTGCCAAAATTTATTTATGAACTTCTGTTGAATTTATTTTTTCCTATTTATTTTTTTATTTTTTTTATCTAAGCACAACATTAAGCAGACATCAGGTAAGAACATTTTGTTGGCTAAAAAATGGGGAGAAATTAAAACAAAATAAGATTCACAAATATTTGCAACAAAAACTTTATGCTAAAAGTTAACTTTCATTCTTTCTCACTGAGTCGATGTCTTGTGCTTTTAGCCACCGGCCAAAAAAGAGGGGTGTTGGAGGTTTGTAATATGTAGCTGTGTAGCTGTGTTGCTGTTTGCTTTATTTACACCTGGTTCTTTTTTGACATTTATCAAGATTTTTATGCATAACAAAAACTATTAATACTGCACTTACATTAGCTGGAAATATGGTAAATTCGAATTGAAATCATTATCGAAATTTAAATTGTTTACACCTACCTTTTTTGACATTTATCGTATCCAAGACAAAATCCCTTGTCTAAATTGTTGTCTTCAACTGTAACCCAAAAAGTTCTGACTTAGCTCATTCATACACCTCCAATAGAAAACTGTTTAGAGCGTAGCTAATTCCCTCACCTTTTGTAAAATTATGTTCTACAGGGTAGTAAAAATATATATAAAAATATACCATTACTCTTTTGAGTAGATTCCGAAGAAAATCTCGAAATCGTTGTGTATGGGGTATGTAGTAAAAAGCAACTTGATTTAGCTTGAAACTTCTTAAATACTAGATTTCGAGATAATGTAAATGCTCTATAACTGAAAATAAGACTTGGATCAAACTCATTCAGTCGGTCATTTTTGACACAAACCTGTGATCAAACATATCTAATTTAAATGCCATCAGTTCTATTTTCGCAACTGTCATCAAGATTTTTTATTATTTTCTCATTCTTATGTGCTTTCATATGCTTTAAGTAAAATGCTATTATTTTGATATAACAAACCAATTCCATTTTATTTTTTTGATTTTATTGTATTTATTTCTATTTGCAAAGCTATCGCACACTATATAGTTTTGATAAAATCAACATACATATCGCACTTAATCAACAAGAGGGTATTAAGTAAAAATTTTAAAATTTCACTTTTTGCAAGAAATCAACTAACAACACCAATATCTATATATCTGCTGTTAAATTTCAACATATCTTGACCACTCTCTCTTTTATTGATTTGTTTTACTTTATAGTTTCAATTCGAAATGTGAGTGTTTTTATGATCAAATTGCTAAAAAAAATTCTGATTTGCGACTTTTTTCAAAACATAGATGTTCTTATCCAATTATTGCACGGTTTTTAATTAAAAACAATGCAAATATATTTTCAAATGGAATTTGCTTAACGTGATGTATTTGGGTTTTCAAATTCTCCTAAAATGTAACCACAAACAGTTGTTCGTCTCTACTGAAAATTTTGAAATTTTGAATTAATAACATCTTTTTTTTTTGAAGAGAAATGGCACTCATGCAATGAATGCTTTGTACTACTTATAGGTGTTACCTTCTTTCGGAAAGAGATAGTGATAGAGAAGACAGGCGGTGAAAGAATATAAAACCGATGAAAGAGGGCGCTCTGATGTTACATTAGGATTCGTATCTGTTAAAGTCGGTATAGTTCAGTGACCAGTGACTATACCTTCATTACTAGAACTTTCCTACAACAAATGACATAAAGGGACACTAATGCACATCAGAAAAATGCGCAATTTTGTTATTTTAAAGACTGTTGGATACAGTGATTGAACCCAGGATCTGCGGTTTTGTAGTAAACGTGTTGATCAAATGCGATATGTATTTCAAATAATTCACAAAACTTAAAAACCTGTTTTTATGCACAAATTACATGAGCTGAATTTAAAATTTTGGAGATCCATAACAAAACGCAACAATTACACTTTTTTAATTTTCTGTTTTTTTTTTAATTAAACCAATTAATACATTTTTATAAAACATACCAAAGGTCTTTAGTTTTATTGTGATTCAATACAGAATCTAGATATTCAGACCAAAATGAAATAATTCCAATATGTATTCTCATAGTTATTCTCTAGTTAAAGTTATTCGTTTATTCAAAAAACTGCTCAAGTGGAAAAGTTGTATTTTGTTATAGACCTCCTTAATTTTTCTTCTCTCTGATATATTGATTATTGTAAAGTATTTGACTCGACTATCTCTGTGGCAGCACATTCACTTGAGTTGTTGTTGCTGTGAAAATCACTAAACAAGTGCAAAAAAACCTAAGCAAACAAAAAGTTTTTAACATTTTCTTCTTTTGCAGTTTTTTTCATAACTTTTGAAGCTGTTAAAACTGCGAAAAGTTCTATATAAAAAAAAACTTCAGCAATGATTCTATTTTCCATTTTATACAAATAAATGTATTTATTTCCGTTTTAGTATTTCTTCCATTATTTTTTAATGTAAATGGTAATTTCTTTTGATAGTGCCAAAAAATTGTTTGCAAGAAATTTTTACTATGACAGCCAAGTAAAAAAAAACTGTTTTTTTACATACATTTTAATTACATAAAAATGTCTTATTTCAATTGGACATACATATGTATATATCATACGCTTTTTTTGCTTTTTTTGCATTAAATTTATCTTCAAAAAGCAGAAGGCAAGTGTAATATTTATATAAAATCGTTCTGCACAAATACATAACGAACCTTTTTTCGATTTTATCGCAAGCGATATGTTATCGAAAATATACTTTTTTATTGAATTTAAAATTTTATGGGCCCACCCATACATTCGAATTATCAAAATGCCAAAATTATTGATAACTTTTAAGATACGGGCTATAAAACATATTTGAATATTTAAAAAAACCCATCTGAAAATTTTATTTTTGTCGCTTTCGATTAAATCGAAAATAAAGCTCGATATGATGTGTCTCTGTCTGTTTACCAAAAAATACTTCATAGATTATGATTTTTTGGCAAACTTATATGACGTCACGACAATTTTCAGCATTCTGTTTTATTTTTTTTATTAACAGTAGTGGCTACATGCCATCAAATTTTGATAGTATTTTTGTTCCAAAATCGAAATTTGACGCATTTAACTGAACCACACACACTTCTACATTTTCATGTGTTACATTTACACGAGTACATAAACCAAAAATTACGTCTGAATTACAAGGCTGAAACTGTTTAAAAATAGAAAATTTGGAAATTGTTAATCAGTCTATTGAGAACAATGCTAAACTGTTAAGTAGGATGTGCCCAAGTGATTTGAATATGCACCGATTTTCATAAGAATCTTGGATGTATCCAAAGAATATAAAATAAAAAACATATGTAATAGAAAAAATTTTGTGACTGTATAAACTTTGCAGAAAATTTCTCCAGCTTATTTCCTTCATTTTTGAAAATAGTTTTTGGAAACTTCAAAACGTAACAGTGTATTGTTGTAGGGACACATAAAATTTAAAAAAGAAGAGACACCTGGTTAGAGCTGTGCTGCTAAGCTTTGAAAAACGAATTTCATATGGTACTTTTAAAACTATTGATTTAATATTCATAAAATATATTTATTTTATTCTTATTTATAAAACAAAATAAATTTGCCGCACATATTTTTATGTGTAGACATTTCACATACATATGTAGACGTAGAGTTAGCACACCTGTTTTTGACCGACTTCAAAAAAAAGAAGAGGTTAACAATTCGTCCCAATTTGTTTATTTTTTTTTGTTACTTTATAAATCAGTACATTTTAGTCTTATGGTAAAAATTCTTTTTTTGTCTCAGAAAAAATAGCTTCCCATTGATCCCATTTAAAAATAATTTGGTGAAGACACGCTCACAATTGCTTTATTAGATTTTATTATATTCTGTTTATTTGATTGCTGCGAAACCTAGAAAACACATTTGTTTCTGGCAATTGCACAGTTTTAAATTTGAAAAAATGGGCGGGGTTACATCCATTAAAATGTATTTTAATTATTTCACGTGGTTGTACCCAACCGATTTTTACGAAACTTATCACACACCTTGAGCTCTAAATTAGACACAATCCTTTAATTAAAAAAAATGGGCGGAGTCACGCACATTAATATATAATATTTTTAAAAATCGTAATACACACCCTGAGCTCTGAAAAATACAAAATCTTGCATTTAAAAACTGGGCGGAGGTACGACCATTAAAATTTAATACTATCTTTCACGTACTTCTTCTCTCAGATCTTTGCACTGAAGTCGGTTTTTGTTTTTTGACAGAAAGAAATATTTTTTAAGAAGAGAGAAAAATAAAGGAAACGAAAACTGAAATTAAACCTTATAACTGTAATAGTGTCGATTATTTTTGTTACGTACATCACGTTCTAGCTCCTGTGTCTGACATAAGGAGTATGTATACCTGTAAACCTATTACCAAATGCCAATGTGAGATACTCTGTATAAAAAATTAACACCCGATGTTTTAGTGCAAATATCGATCGCCACAATCGCATCATACCTTCTACCTCAAGAATGTAAAACAGACGTAAAAGATAGTTGAACAACATATGTACATGCAGACATATGTATGTAGCTTTGTAGGTACATATGTATACATGTAAATAATCGCCAAGGAAATTCGACACAGAATATCGTTAATAATAACAAAAGAGTAAAAACAAAATGTTGCGTGTTATTCTGCTAAATTATTTTCTCAATTTAATATTATACTTGGTTTTTAGATAATTACAGCAGGTATTAAAGAATATTTTTAATATATTTTAATAAAAAAAACTATTTTTAGAAACCCTCAATTTTTACTAATAATTAAACTTAATAATTATACGTAACGCTTTTCCCTTTAAATATGAAAAATAGTAAAGTCAAATAAGCTTATGAGCTAATACATCGATGTATCTTTGGTCACAACAAGCGATAAGAGCTAAAGCCGAATAGCAAATCCACACGCAAAGAAAAGATATGGTTTTAGAATGGTTGAGAAAAAAATATTATGTTCTCACAAACAAATCTGTGGTCGTTGAAAACAAGTTATTGTTAATTTAAACATTAATTTTGTTACGGTAAGCAAAGTAATGTTTGAATTTAATAATTACATTATTATATTCATAAAAAAGTGTGATATGGTTAGAGTTTAACAATATAAGTTTGTTAAAAATTTATGACTGCAACATAATTTTTGTTATTATTAAAAATAGTATAATGTAAATAACAATTAAATATTATCCAAAGCCATACTATCATAAATTCTTAAAAATGATTTTTTCAGAAACCTCTTCTGTCAGTTCAGTGTTTCGTTTGTAAGGTATCGGTATTGCACGCGTTGTTAAATAAATAAATAAAGTACAAACAAATAAAAGGTTAGATAAATAAAAACATATACATGCGTACATATGTTTATCTCTTTATACATATATGTCTGTATTTCGTGTATACATTTTTATATGTATACACACATTCTATAAATACATATGTATATTTTATTTCAATAATATTAATTTATTTTTATTTCGAATTTAAGGCACAGCTGTTTTAGCCAATAAATATATGATTGAAAAACAAAATATTATTATTATACTAAACAATACTGTTGTCGTATTTAGCAATATTATTATAATATAAGAACATGATATAGTGAGTCTCAATTATATTTTAGTCACATCTAACAATAGTGTTGTCATATTTACAATAATAAGATTAGGTGTAACAAAGTTTATTGTTTTTGTTGATAATATTATTATTAACTCAGATAATAAGATTATTAAAAGTTTGCTTTTCTATTGACAATAATATGATTTAACTTCAACCATATAATTCAATCATATTATGTTGCTGTTTGATTATGGCTACCTCAACTATATTTTTTCTTTGCGTGCACTTCTAAGGGATGAATTTTTATTGAAAAAAATAAAATGGCTGGATTAGAATAATTTTGTCTTAAAGTAAGGATTACAGTATGCACCTACAATTTCTGAAAATCTAGTTTTTAGTATAATTTGGCTTTTATTAAAAATTGGGATTCAATATTTAAAGAACTTGGATATGGCAACACTTTTGGATACCTTTCCTTTCAAAAATACGGTAATTACACGATGCTAAAGTGCAAAAAAAAAACTTGGGAAACGACCTTGCGTGGGTTGTAGTCCTTGTTGACTACATTACAAATTATATCAAATATTTTCAGAAACGCCTTCAAATTCAGAAGTAGTTCTGAAAATACCGTTTTCACTGATGTTCGTTAAATTATCAACCAGTAACTAGGTCTGGTTTTACCGACCTAGATTTTTTAAATGTTTTTAGAAATAAAACTGATTACACTTTAAAAGGATGTGCACATGTTGATACATTTATTAATTTTGGTAATTGAAATATTTATATTTTTTAATATACCAACATAAATTTATTTTTTAATAGACTTATATAAATACTGGATCTACCAATAAAATTGTATGATAAGATATACTGCATATAGGTCTTATTCAGAAAAAAAAAATTGGTTTACAAAAATGGAAATTTTTTTTGTTAAACGTTTTGTAAACTTAAATTAGTTTTGTCTGAATAAGACCTACAGTGTTTAAGAAGAAAAATTCTCGTATTCCTGGTTTTTAGATAATTACAGCAGGTATTAAAGAATATTTTTAATATATTTTAATAAAACAAAAACTATTTTTAGAAACCCGCAATTTTAATAATTAAACTTAATAATTATACTTTACGCTTTTCCCTTTAAATATGAAAGAAATTCCCAGAATAATAATTTTGTGTAAAAGTGTAAATCTACTAGCGGCCTTATTCGTCAATGGTGCAAAATTTATAAAATTAGAATGGAAGGTGATTTTTTTTAATTAAATAAGAAACAGACTATCAAATGATTCTATTAGTGCTTATTTACTATTTTCAAAGTAATATTTTGTAATACTATATAATTTGTATATAAATGGTTTTTTTTGCGTTATACGAGTATCAGTGCACTTCCCTTTGCATTTACTTATAAGTATTAAGTAATTTAAAAATCATTCCCACTTTCCGGGGAAAATGAACAAATCCGGGAAAAAACATTCTATCTACACTTCATAAAGGTATTGTCGTTTGGAATAAGTGCCTCTTGTTAATTCTCATAACAGTGTAGATACTCATGTATATATAACCAACCCATTTGATATCGTTTGGTTCTTTCAAACAGTGCTCAGGCAATTTTCACCAGCTCCCTATTACCGACAGTAAAGTACTTTTCCGTCATATCGAATTCCTAGTCAAATCTAAGGTAGTTGCTTATTTAATTTTAAATTGTAGAAGCTTTGTCCACATTTATATACTCAGGACAATATTATTTTCTTTATATCTTTTCAATAAGCTTCACGTAAATATAAATAAAGTTTTTTAACTTGTTGTTTTGATTAAGGCGTAATATTTTTAAAATAATATATTAAATTAATATTTTACTTCTGTAGTTATTATTACTTCGAATTTTGTTGAGTTTTTTTAATAACAATCCCATGCGCATAGGATCCAGCTGAACACTTCAATAAGATTGGTTTACAGCCAAAAAATACCAAGAACGCCATATGCCTAGATAAGTTAATTGGGACCTCTTGAAAAGGAAAAATGCTTTAATTTTTTTTCTAAGTACCGTTTTTTAGATAACGGTACTTTTGTGTTCTTTGGTATATGGTCCCACTCAAACCCTTGTGGAGCCCAACCCAAAAGTCCGATAGAGATAAATGGCATATCGTTGAAAAGGTAATTGAATACCTTTTACGTCGATATGCTGCAAGTTTCTATGTGACAAGAAATATTTCTTACGTTTGTTTAAAAATCTTTCTTTTTTGTTTCGTTTGTTTTTTTTGAGTTATAGTAAAGATCTGGAATATTTTATTTTTGTACCAAAAACTTTATTTAATTACCAACATTTTAAGCGTAATTTGAAAAAAATGGATTAAAAATAACGTTTTTGTTAAGGATTTTTTGGAACGACAATATTTTAATTTTCATTGCTCACACACTACATTCGGCGTAAATTCAAAAAATTTAAATTAAAATGACGAAACAATAGTCCGCCATCGTTTGTTATTCCCACCAGCCTTTGTAACGCCTCTAGATTTCTTACATTTCTTGGTGAAATCTTTCACCTTCTTCATCAGTTTCGGAGCCCAAGTTCGTGGGGAAAATATTCAAATGACTGAATAAGAAGTGTAATTTAGGTGTCATATTTGAACCTAAAAGTTAAAAAGAATAAATTTTCAAATGACAACCGCCTTTTTGATATACATGCTTTCACTCAACGCTTACCAATGGCATTGAATTTTTTCAGCAATGTATCAATCTTCTCAGCGTTATCAGCATTTAATTACCTTTCCAACGATATGCCATTTATCTCGATCGGACTTTTGAGTTGGGATCCACAAGGGTTTGAGTAGGACCCTATACTGAAAAACACAAAAGTACCGTTACCAAATAAACGGTACATAGAAAAGAAATTATGCGTTTTTCCTGCTCAGGAGGTCCCAATTAAGCTATTTAATCATGTGGCGTTCTTGGTATTTTTCCGAATTAAAAATTTGTAAAGCTGTATAATCTTTATTATTGTATTTCTAATTTAAAAAAAAAAACATTTTTCTTAACAAGTAAAATAATAATTTGGCATTATTAGGCCCAATAATTCAGTTGTCAATTATATGTCATTTAATTTTAAATGTCATTTAAGTAACGAATTTAATTTTTCAGTACAAAGCTTAGAAACATTTAAATTAAACTTAAATGCCCAACATTGTATATTTAAATCATACTTAAGTCTTACGAGCATACCATATGTTATTGTTTATGTGTGTGTATTTATTGAAAACATGTACATGAACATCATGTGGTCGTATTGAAAAGAATTTCGTTTAGTTTTCATAAATATATAACATATACAATATATAGTTGCATATTATGTAAAAATAAATATAAAAATACGTTCTGATACTCTTTTTCATAAAATGTGTTTTTACGCAATTTCAGTTTTCTGCATTTTGATAAAATAACTTTCTTATTTATGATAAACAGCTGTTGTTTGAAAATCCTTTCATAATACTGAGAAATTTTGAAACTACATTTAAATGCAACTTAAGTTTAAGTGACAATTAGCTAAATGACACATAACTAGGGATGAAACGATACGAGTAAATACAAGTAAATAATCGATACTTTTTCTTAGAAACCAAGTACTTTTGGTATCGATATTCTACTACCGAGTACCAAGTAGGTATCAGTAAAAAGTACTTGTATCGGTAAAATATACTCATTCCTTATTGGCTACAGAAAAGTTGAAGATGACACCAGTTTAACACAATTTTACTTGTTCGTGTTAAATGTAAATTTTTATCTAGAATATATATTAGAGTAAGTTCGTGAAAATGGGACCAACTAAATCAAATTTTTTATAAAAAAAAACGATAAAATTGAGAGTTGCAAATATTTTTTAAAAGCGTGCGTTATTGCGGGAACATAACGAATTTGCACAAACATTTAAAATGTCATCTCGGCTATATCTTATGCTCCAGTCCAGCCCAAACGTGGCAATTTTTCCACTTTGTTTGGGGTCTAAGTTTTTGATTTGGTGAAATGTCGATTTTGCTAGCGATAAATGAATTTATTGGCAATTTTTAAAGCTATCTTTTTAACAACATTGAACTTTAAAATTTTTGTTATTCAGGAAAATTAGTTTGTTGAAGGAGTATTTTCTAAAATAAATTCTATCAAAACTCGTCTACAAGAAATTTAAACAATTAGGTTTTTCTTATATTAATAGCTTCCGAAATTAGAAGATTTTGTCGACTAATCATTAAGAATTCTTTACGAATTAGGAGCATTTGGTTTGGTGGGTATTTATTTTTGTTTTCACTACTTTAAATCATGCGAAAAGCTTGACCGATACAAGTAAGTATCGATGCTTTTTATTCGATACTGAGTATGTATCGATACTTCTGAACCGATGCCGTATCAGGTAAAAGTATCGATACCTTAGTGGTATCGTTTCATCCCTACACATAACTTAGAACTCAATTATTGGACCTTAGCGCGTTAACAAATGTAAAACTTAAATTTCAACAATTTCCACAAAAAAACACCAATTAAATACAAAGTATTCATGATAAAAGCGGTAAACTTTTTGTTACTGTTTTTTATGGTTGCTTAATTATATCTACACTGGGATTTATTTATTTGTTATAATGCAAACTAAAATATTTTACTTAAAAAAGTATTATTTTAGAACTTAAAACTGTTTTCAACTATATTTTAGGTTTGTTTATGTTTGCTCTTATCTTATGCCACACTCTTTTCGCTCTATTCTCAATTGAAAACACTTTTTCATTGTTGGTAATTGTTTAATATTTTATTATGAGATATTTGCTTGTATATTTTTTTTATTATTTATTTAAGACTAGCAATTTTTTATTTTGGTGTTTATGTGTTTTAGTTTTCTCTTGGCAGAAAAGAAATTGTAATTAAAACCAAATCATTGTGGGATATGGTTTGACTATTGCTATAGTTGAATTACTTTTTATACATATATGGGTATATATAGGTTTGTCATTCCGTTTGTAATTTCCACAATATTTATAAACGATACATAAAGTATATATATTCTAGATCTATATGCATAGGGAAGACGAACAAGCGATGTCCGTCTGTCCGCCTGTCCATCTGTCTGTACGTGAAATCTGTTTTCCGAAGCTCCCAGATAACCTAAAGACTTCGTTGTTGACCTTTTGTGTCAGAAATAGTCTGAAAAATTTTGCTATTGAAAATCAGCAAAATCGAGCAAACGGTTTCAGAGCTGGAAAGCTCAAACTCTATTTTAATATACAAAAGAAATATTGAAAACTAGTTTTTATTACTTTTTTATTAAATTAACTTATTTTATACTTCAGTATTAATAAAATTAGTATTTCTAATTTAAAAAAAATATAAAAAAAATTTAAAAATTAAAAATACGTTTTCAGGGTTGGAAAACTTTAACTTTTTTTCTAATAATTAAACATATTTCATGTTTTAGGAAAAAGGCTATTTTCTCAGGAACCGTAAGAACTACGGATCTGAAAGTTAAAAATTTAAGGGTGTTCCAAAACTAGTAACGAAAACCATTAAAATCCCATATAACATATATACAATTGTATGTACATATTTGTATAGACATTTGAAATTTTCAAAACTAGTGTATTTTTTTTATACAGACTGCAACAATTAATACTAAAATTTATAAAATTTAAAATTAAAGGGTGACCTATCAGTTTATGTAATTTTGACAACTTGCTGTATCTTGGAAACCGTAAGAGGCAGTCTTAAAATTTTCAAAAACGGTAAAACAAAAAATCCCAAAATTATAAAATCACCAAACCGATCAAAATCGCCAAAATCCGAAAAAAATCGCCAAACCGAAAAAAATCACCAAATTAAAAGAGTTCTAGCACTAAAATATATTGCAAAAATGAAAAAAATCGCTCAAATGAAAAAAATCGCTCAAATGAAAAAAGTCGCTAGAATGAAAAAAAAATCGCCAAAATGAAAATAAATAGCCAAAATAAAAAAACGCACAAGACCTTAAAAAATCGCTGAAACGAGACAAAAGCAACAAAACTAAGAAAATCAAACAAATAAAAAAAATGCCAAAAAACCTAAGAACAACCGCTAAAACGAAAAAAAAGCACTAACACTTAAAAAGCACCAAATTAAAAAAACCCAAAAAACCCAAATAAATCTCTAAAACGAGAAAAAATCACTAAATCCCGTTAAAAATCGCCAAAACAAAAAAATTCTAGGAATAAAATATATTTCAAAAATGCAAAAAATCGACAAATGAAAAACCGCCAAAAAATTCGCTAAAACGAAAAATAAGCACCAAAACTAAAAAAGAAAATAATTAAAAAAATCGAAGCTAATATCAAAAAAAAATATTCAATCGAAAAACACCAAGAGGTCACTTACTAAAAATTGCACTAGAGAAAAAATTATGAATTTACGTACTTACGTATGTATCACTATATTACATAAATGCAGTTTGGTAAAGGGTATATAAGATTCGGCACAGTTGAATATAGCACTCTTACTTGTAAGTTTAATGTTGTATATTACTTTAAAAAAATAATAAGTTCACATATTCCACTTGCCTTGAAAAATATATATAAAACTGAAATTTAAACCAACACACAGTGGACCAAACACGAAAATACTGAGGATAAAGGTATGGCGGCTTTAGAAAACAGTATGCTGTGCCGTTCGGCTAGTGTTTGTCATAATAGTTTATAGATGTCTTAAGCAAATTGGTTCCTTAAAATTTATCACATGTAATTTGGCTTTTAGATTAATACTATTTTTAGTCCAATCAAATCTAATGCAGAGAGACAAATAAAGTGCGAAGAAAAATAATTTAAAAAAATAGCCAAAACAAATTAAACACCTTTCAGCAAATTGAAATACGATGAATCAAAAGAATTCACATATTCCATTTGCAAAAATGTTTCGTATATAACGCAGAATTTTACATCAGCTGATACCACACACAGTGGACCAAAAAATATAGAAGGACGCTGATGATGAAGCTTTAGTGGCCTTCGAAAACCTCTAGCTGTTGCGTTCAACTATGTGTTGTTGTCAGAATATTTACAACTAACTTTGATGTTATTTGTTCATTAGTAATTATCACATGTAATTTGGCTTACAAGGCGATACGAACTTTAGCCTGTTATATAAAGACACAAAATAAATGAGTTTATTCTAAAAGAAATACTTTTAAATACTCACTAAAACCTATTACCGATACAGAAAAGGTACAAAAATTAATTTTTATATAAAATCAAGCCTTTGACGACCAATCTCATTCTTAAGTAGTAGAAATCTTAAAGACTGAGTGTCAAATATACATATGTATATATACACTTCAGTATTTCTTTTATGAAAATAAATCAGTTTTTAGAAAACTGCCAGCAAAACACAACAGCACCAATAATCTGCTTTTGCTGTGCTACGAAAAGTTGATCTAATTTTTTAACTTTTGTTGCTGAGCTGTGCTGCGCTGCGCACATATTTGCAGTTAATTCACAGCACAGCTATATTGTGCATTGCTGATGACTCTTCTGTTGCTTTAACTTCGAAATTTCAAAAACACAGACTTCGTGGTTCTTTTTATGCTATAACTGCCGAGGCAATGGATCATCGTTTGTTTGTTGTTGTACCTACTTATTTAATACGTTCGCTGTCACGTGACCCAATAGTGGTTAACACGAATTATTTACGTGACACCATGTTCACAATCGGTGGGTCACACGCTACATAATATTATAAGACGGTTTTCTCTGTAACCAGCGGTCGGTCACATGGCACCATGTACTCTTCTGTAACAATTGAGTGCAGCCTGACCACCGGTGGTCACATTATAAAACCACCCAAAACAACACGAACCTGAAACTAAAGACACAAAACGGTTCACTAATATGTACTTAAAACACACTTTAAGCAAAAACAATTATGACACATGTGTAATTTTTTTAAATACAAGGCGGCAACGAAAGTGTTAAGAAATTTACCCTAGCTAAAAAAAAATCAGCAGCAAAACCAACAGTCAAATTTTGCGTGCTGTTGCTGTTGCTGTTGCTGTTGCTGTTGCTTTGACTTTAGCTCCCAAGATCTTCACAGCACAGCAACAGTTAAGTTAATTTTTTTCTCGTTTAACAGCACAGTCGACAGTCGTTCCTTTTTTGTTTTGTGCTCTCGCTTTGCTATCGTCTTGGAAACTTTTAGCAGTCACAGCACAGTCAAAGTAAATAAAATAAAATAAATGGAAGTACTTTCAAACGCTGAAATAAATATTTAGGGTTTTTTTTCGTTTTTAAATATTTTAATTGTTACCCAATATGGCAACTAATTGTAAAAAGGTGGTGGAAAATAAAAGAAAAGAAAAATCGAATAGCGTTTCCCGTTTTTATCCTTAACTTTTATTTTTTATTCTGAGTTGCCAGATTTAGTTGTACCTTTGTAAAAATAATTCAGGTCAATGGCCTAAATTTTATATTTAAATTGTAATGGGCATTACGCCGCCCGCCTCACTTTTTTACACTCAAAATTTTTCTGTGGCCAGTTTGTCTGATGAAGGTTAAGTTCTGAGAAATGCATAATTAAAAGGATAAAGCCTGATAAGCCAAAGTATATAAAACAAGAAGTTTACATTATATAGGTATGGTCACGCTCACTGTTGAGACAAGCTACAAAGGCATAGGATGGAATGGCATTTATGTACATATCGGAAGTGCTTCATAATATTTATGAATGAGTCAGCGAGTCAGTCAGTCAATGATTACCCGTCAATGAAAACACCTCCACATCTCAAACTTCGCATATAAGCTTACCTCAAAGAGGTCTCCTTATGTTTTCAATTACTTCTTTTTACGATGGAGGTGAATAAAGATCTGTAGGGGTAAAAACAGTATGAATGGTTTCGTCTTAATGTACAAAATGTGTGCATAACAATGATGAGCAATAACGTGATTTTTTTAATAATGTTGCTCCTTGTGAACGTGATTTCTAAATCGCTTTTCTTTTAAATTGTGACTGTGATCGCAGTTTAGCAGTATTTTGTTTGTAGCAGTTTTTTATTTTAAGAAAATCTAATAAGAAGAGCAGCTGTGAAATTCAGCAGTGACTGCGATCACAGTTTAAAACATTTCAGCTATTCTGTTTAAAAGTATTTAGTTTGATAAATACTAATAAGAACAGCGACAAGAACATACAATTAGCAATAAACTACATTCAAATATTGAGAATTATCGTATAAGTGGCATAGAGACAATAAAATTACAAAGACAAGGCTGTGAGAACTATACATAGTTTCCAGAAAAAGCGATTTGACATCATTTGACGATTTTTTCACGACAAACAATGAAGGTATAAAAAATAATTAATGTGTTAGCCTTATGTACTGCAAAGTAAAGTAAGCTTAGAAGAACATGCAGAGTTTGTATGAAAGAACTATATTTCCAAAACCTGTTACTTGATAAATTCAATCACAGTTGTGATTAGTGATTTTTCAATTGCTGTCAAAGGGTAACAGGTTTCTAAATATCGTTCATCTCTAGTGCATAAGCAGAAAGTTTTCCAGGCTCACTACATTGCGCCTAAATATTCATATAGCAGGAAATATTTAAATTACAAAAACGAAATACATTAAAAAAATGTTCAACGGCAATGTGTTGCGTTTTGCAAAATTGGGTTCATAATTTATTTATATTAAAAATATCCTACGGAACTGAAAACGTTCCTCTTGTTCGCGGTTGTTTCAAAAGGTTGAAAGCTTTGAAAACCTATGTATTGCCAGTTCCGAATGAATGCACTTACATACATATATGTGTTTATGATTTTTGGTTTTCTTGAGTTTCCAATTAACATGGCGTATCAGTATGGTGTGGCGTCGTGTAGTGGAACAACTAATAAATGTATTATTTAATAACATCCACAGTCAGAAGTTATTGCAGTTATTGTGTCTACAAGCCACCTTTAGCTTAGATAACAACCAATTAGATTCTATTGTGATTGAACTGCTCTTGTATATGATTATTTTATAAAAGACATCCAAATAAGTGTTTCATAAGTTCCAAATAAAAATCACTTTAAAGAAATCTTGTAGAAGTATTGACGGCTTAAGATAGGAAGCAATATCTTCATACACACCGATTTATTCATATACAATTAATAAATAATTGAATTGTGTATGCTCATGACTGTAGTTTATGATTATTTTCTCATGCTGGCAATACTGTGCATTAAAATTAACATGTGTTAATTGCATCTAACAGATACAAATAGTATCTACGATTTAAAATACATACAAGCCTCAAGTAGAAAGAAAACAAAACTGGAAATGTCAAACGAAGAAAACTAAACAGCAAAAGAGAACTGCAAATAAAAAAGTGTGCGTGCGTATGTAGTATATACGTCTGTATGTATGAGCATTTGTTGTGTACAATTTATGTCAGCTATCCCATAGTATGAGATTGATTAGTCAGTTATTAATAACACAGAATATGATTAATAAGCGGTATCTGCAAAAACTGCTTCGGGTAGAGTATATTATCTATGTTGTTTTAACTAAGTGAAATTTATCTTTGTGAATTTTAAGTGAAAGAACGTAAATGATTTAAGAAGATATACTCCATAGGAGTTTTAATATTTTATTCACTATATATATATATATATATATATATATATATATATATATGCATATATATATTTAATATTTAATAATATTATTCTCAATTGTGGCAAAATAGTTATCTATAGTGTTGTCAACTTTAAACATATTAAACGGTTTTGTATGAGTTTATTTTATTTTTCCATCACAATTATTCAATGCAGAATAATATTTTAATTGAACTTAGATATATTCAACCCAACTGGGTCTCCAAGTGGAAGTGGGTTCTTAGCACCACTCTTCCTACATACATTGTATGTATATTCAATTGCCGCACTTTGTGTGTATTAAAAATACTCTTCAGTGATCCATTCATACATAACGCTCCTTTATTGCAACATAGACATGTCTTACAAATGTGTTTTTGCAGTTAATACATAATAAAAAAAATCGTTATATCATATCCAATATTATGTAAAAGCTTCATATGAAAGGTCTGTATACGCTAGGGTTGTTATCCATCCCCTTCTTCCCGGACACTATCCTCTTTTTGGGATCTCTGTCCGCAAAAAAAAAATTGCGTACGGGAAAGTCCTCCTTTTTAAGGAAATTTTTTCGCTGTTACATTGTTTGAAAAATTTTATTTATTAAAAATTAAAATAATTTCTATTGTATATCCAGCTTATCTTATAAAGAACACTGTCCATGAGGCTTGTAGTATGTCATTTTAAGACGTAGAACTTTTAAGATGTATTTATAATATTGATGGAGTTGCGCAAAAATAGCCAAAATAATAAAGTGCATAGCTTTAAGCGAGAGTTCAAAATCATTCATAAATAAGAATAATACATTTTAACTAAAAAATTAAAGTTTATTTAAAGTCGGTTTATATAATTAGTATTTAATTTTGGGTTCACAGTTGATGAGGAACTATTTTTTAATTAATTCTTGTGCTATAAAAATTTTTTGGTTTAAAAAAATATTACTTACATTTTGAATGATATTTGAAGTGATATTTTTTTTGTGTTTGTGTATGCAAATATTCCCAAATGTGCATATACTTATTTATGTACCTACATTTTACTGTAAACATGGTGTTGGGTAAAATGATCCAATATTCTATATAAAATAGTCTGAGATTGGCCCTTTTCACGCAACAACTTCGATATGTATTTAAAATGTATTGGTAGTAATATGTGTAATTGAAAAAAACTAAATTTCGTTTCATTTTTGAGTCCTACTTTTTTAAGAAAATCTCCGGATTTTTTCCATCTGCTGTCCTCTTTTTATAAATCACGCGATAACAAACCTAGTGTACGCACCTCTTGAGAAAGGAATACATATAAATATATTTATATTTTCGTTGACTTGTATATAAGTTACAAAATTAAACCTTATGTAATTTCTTCAAAACTAGATTCTTAAGATATGCCTCTCTTGCTATTAAGGAGCTATATGTGTGGTTAATTAGAATAGCTGTTAAGTTATGATTACTAATCGTACTGATTACTAATTTGATTACTTTTTTTTAAAGGTGAAGTAATGATTAAATTACGGTTATATTCAGTTTCGTACGATTACTAATTGATTACGATTACTAATAATGGAAAATTAATCTGAACTACTTGAAATTACATTAATTAATTAAAATTAATTAAAAAATAATCCGATTACTTTTAAAAATTACTTTTAATTCTTTTTTATTATTTATTTACAATCAAAAGGAATCTTTGAAAGTAGTCGCACTCCTTTTTGATTACTTTTGACCCTTTTTGACTATTATTTGTAATTTCAAGTAATTCAGATTACTTTCCGATTATTAGTAATCGTAATCAATTGTTTATCAGAAATTCTTTTAAAGGGAATTATAGAATCGTTAGAATTCTTTTTAAATTGTAATCTTATTGACTATAAATCTTAATCGAAATTAAACATTCATTAATTAGTTATGTATATATATCGTTCATTTACTCAAACAATGTCATAACTCAAAAAAGTTATTTTGTCACAGAACGAGTTTAAAGTTTTCAATTTACACCCAAACTTAATGAAGAAAGAAAATTTTACTTTTCTTTCAAGAGTTGAGTAAAAATAATATTTGTAAGAAATTTTTACATAATTTAAAAAACGATATCAGGATTCATTCCGCATCATTAAATTTTTTGAGTTAAGACATTGTTTGAGAAAATGAGCGATATACTATTTTCTGCTTATTTTAATCTTTAACAATGCAAAAGTAATAAGCTTTCGCAAGAAAATAATTTATTCAATATGAGCAAAACTCATCTTTATATACATATGTACATATAGAGCCCCTGCCGCAAAAGATGCACCTCTTTTGCTGCAATTACATTTGCATTTGCTCAAATAAATGAACGATATATTTATGTATCTTTTTCTATATATTCAAATAAGAAAGTTAACAGCACTGCTTTAATCTGTTTTAATTTTTATGTACATATACTTATATGCATATGTATTGCATGTTAAATATTGTTTTACCAAAACATAAAACAGCTGACTGTTACGCTCTCTCAGGCACTCTAAATCATTCACAATAGTGTGACAAACGCAAGAAATGACATATGAATAATACACTGTTATTTTGAGCAAAACACTATAGTCATCTCCCTCTTACCTGCAGTCTTACAGCATACAAATACAACTTTTATCTTAAAGTGCGTTTTTCTACTAAGGCGGCTTTGTATCTAACAGATGGCCAGACCTTTGACAGGCTCGGTCTGCCTGTATTGTAAAATGAGTGAACAAAGCACGATTGAAGACACAACGATAGGCGACGGTACGCGTGAATTATCAAATAAGTTTTTGTCTGAATTTTTTCTTTTAGCAATTTGCTAAAGAAATGCTTGAGTGAAAATAAAAAATAAAATTATTAAAAATATTTTTAATACTTAATATAAAATAATTGCTGTAATAATTAGAAGCGAAAATTGTGAGTTGGTGATAGATATAGTGAAAAAAAACTGATATTGATTTGATTGGTTTTTTATCGTGGTCTTCTTCTTTTCCTTTTCTTCATCATTAAATGCGTGTGTTTGTGTGATTGTTTATATGTTGTATTTTCTCTTCTTTGTTTTATTCGCGTTCGCGTAAGGCTTGTCATTTTGGTTCGACTGACTCTGATGTCTTGAGTATTACGGCGAAAACAAGAGCAAAACCAACAACCTCTTTGAAAAGGCCTACTACAAACGTGTTTTCCTGGATATTTACGTATGTAAATATGTATGTATGTATGTATTTATGCGTGTGTATATGCATGTAGATATTGATGTGAACATGTTAAGTGCATGTGTATGAGTAGATTGTAATTGCTTGTTGGCGTTTGGCATTCAATGCCAAATATCCTTGCAAAAAAGTATAGTGAATCTCATACATACACACATACAATTGGAAAGAATATATGCATACATACATTGCATATAAAAATTAAACGAGTTAACGAAATTACATGAAGTTAAAAATTGAAAAGAAATTTAAAAAATTTAAATACCTACCAACAAAAATAAATTAGTTTTCGTTAATAATGAAATCATGTCTTGTGTAATACCCTTAAACTTCTAACAGTGTGAAATTTTTGAGAATAATTCAACGAAAATAAATACTCAATTAAAATTTGCCACCACCAAATTAAAAATATATTCTAATAAGGCATGCGGAAAGCAATTTTTCATACACAAAAGCAACTAATTGTCAACATTTACAAATTGTAAAAAAAAAAACAGCACCGTACACAGCAGCGACAACTACAGCATCAATTTGATTAAATTTGTATTACCACTGCTTGATACAACTTGCTGCAGCACCCAACCCATGCATCTTCAAAAAACAACCACCCAGCTAAAATGAAAAACAACAAAAACAGGGAAGACATCGTCAAGAATCGTACTCTAGACTGGTTTGTTTGTTTGTTTGTTGCAACATATTAAGGTAAAATAAATTTCATTTTTATTTATTTTTTATCTATTACACACATTACTCTCGGCTTTTTTTTTTATTAAAATATCAATATTTCTCATATTTAATTTTTTATTTCTTTTATAATTGTATTTTTCCTACAACCGCACCTTGTTTTTGTTCCCTTCCGCATCATTATTATCTTCAGTGGAAGAAATATGTTGTTGATGTGAGTTCGTTTTTTTTTCTTCTCTTCTCTTGAGTACCTACCTACTCTTCCTCTTGTTTTCTTTACTTTATTTGTTCTTGTTTAAATTTTCTTTCATCCCCTTCACTGGAGCAGTCGGTATTATGGGTTTTACTATAATGTTGGAAGACGTCATAACCAGCGTGACCGTTTGACCAACTAAAGTAGCAAATTGCCACTTTTTTCACTGCCTTGCAACTTTTTGTGTCCCTTTTCTTCAGAGTGAATTATATAATAATGCGTTAAAAATAAAAAGTTTGATAAATTCCCCTTTTTGATGCCATTTTTTTTTAAAATATCATCGGTCACCCTGGTAATAACTCAAAAAATTTAATTGTTGAGTTAGTGATGCAGAATTATTCCTCATATTGTTTTTCATATTGTGTAAAAATTTCATACAAATATCTTCTTAACTCAACTCTGGAGAGAGAAATTAAATTTTCTTTTTCCATTAAGTTGTGTTTCAATTGAAAACTTCAATCGCGTTGCCAAACTTGTTTTCATACCCTTTACCAAAAATATATATATATACATATGTAGGTTTGTCATTCCGTTTTTAATTTCCACAATATTCACAAGTGACACATAAAGTATATATATTCTGGATCCTTATGCATAGGGAAGACGCGATGTCCTTCTGTCTGTACTTGAAATCGGTTTTCCGAAGCTCAAAGAAAATCTAGAGGGTTCGGAATTAGACTGGTGTGTCAGAAATGGTCCGAAAAATATTGGTATTGAAAAGTAGCAAAATCAAGCGGACGGTTTCAGAGCTGGAAAACTCAAACTGTATTTTCCCATAAAAAAACTAATTTTAATTTTTTTTATTAAATAAACTTACTTTATACTTAAATTGATATTGTAAATTAAACAAATTTAAAAAAATTAAAAAGACGGTTCCAGGGTTGGAAAACTTTAACTTATTTTCTTATACAAAAGTAACTTAGTAAAACAAATTTTTCCTCTTTCTTTATAAATTAAAGATATTTTAAAAAGAGAATGGTGTATCAGAAAAATCAAAAATGATGATTCCAAGGTTAAGAAACTTATATTACACACTTTGTGATATAAAAAATTTACTACCGAAAAATAATTTATATATTTTTTATTTAACTTATTTTAAAACTTCAGTATGAATAAAATTGGTATTTCAAATTAAAAAAAAATTAAAAAAATTAAAAAGACGATTCCAAAGTTGGAAAACTAACTTTTTTTCTTATACAAAAGTAACTTACTGAAAAAAATTTTTCCCTTTTCTCTATACACATATTCTCTATACACATATTATTTTTCCGTAAGTCATGCGATTGTGTAGTATAGTAAGTACAATTACTAATCCATATCTTCAAATAATTTTTTATAACTAACTTTTTTAGTATAATTTCCCTATCAATAGATTCTGCCTTATTAACATAGACACAGTCATATTAGCCATTTTTTAAATTAAAAGAAATTAAACGAGAAAATTTATTTGGCAAAAGTTTTTGTATTTACGTACTAAAAAAATACAGTTCGAAATTTTTCGTCATGGGAACTCGATGCAGTTATTCAAAATCCAAAAAAAAATAAATAACGTATTCGACAAATTTTTTTAGAGTTCTTAAAAACACTGTATCCAAAATGTTTGGCTTTACGAGTGGAGTTAATGAAAAACAAACTTCTGTTTTCTAATTTTTTTTTAGTTTATTAGGTTAAAAAATATGGGAATCGGTTGACCTTGATCCCTGATACTCCCCATCAAATTATTTAATTTGTATCAATTTTGCGGCAATTTTTTAAGTCTATAGAAATTAGTGAAAATTCAAAATTTATTTGACGAAGACTTTTAAATACCTGATTTACATTAAGCATTTTTTCATGAAATTTCATGAATTTTGATGCACGCAACTTTTTCTATTTGCTAATTGTAGCGATATAAAAGAGAATTTTATATACAAAAGGACGTAGAATGATTCTCTGGTGCATTTTGGGTAACGCTTTTGATATAAATTTCTCTTCCAGGCCTCCTATTGCAAAATAAAAATTTTTCATGCAACTAATTTCATGAAAAAAATGCTTAATGTAAATCAGGTATTATTCTTAAAATTTTACGATTTTTAGAAAAAATTGTCTAACAACAGTGCGTGCGGTTTCAAATCGATCGGTTTACAGAACAGGGCCGATTGTAATATCCAGAGGGCAAATTACGGCATTCGATACCGTTCGAAATTTTAAAATATTTCCATATAAACTATTGAAATATTTCGTAATTTCGTAATTTGCTCCCAGTGTAAAATTAAGACCGTATTCGCTATATAAGGTTGTTAATGTAAAAAATTAAATTAAAGCGATATTCGTTATACCGAGATTTGCATTTATGTATATTTCGTTACCTTAATATAGAAAGACCCTAACTCATTATTTTTTTTGTATTTTGATAGGAGAACATCTAAAGTATCGAAAAATGCAAAAAAAAAACAGTGAGTTGGGGCCTTTCTATAATAAGGTAACGATTTATTTATAGTAGCGATGTAACGAATGCCAATTTTTGATATTCGTGAATACGAATACGAATATTTGAAACGATATTCGCGAATACGAATATTATATGGAAGGAAGGATTTTTTTCGAAATAATTCCTCAATGATATTTTTTGCACAAATTACGCGCTTTTAATCAAATTGGCAGCAAATCTTGTTGAGGTTAAGAGCTGATAAGATTTTGAACTTAATCAGTTTAGTAGTTGTTGTTTAAAAAAAGAAGTTAAAAAACTTATATTCGAAAATTTTAGAAATCTACCAAACCGACATCTTAGTAAGCTCAACATCATTCGAATGCGTTATATTTGGTTCTGATCTATTGATCTGTTGTAAAGTTATGAGACGTGAAGTATACTATTGATTCAGTATGCCTGCAAAATAAAGCGAACAAAACCAAAGTGGAAAGTGAAAAAATCCATGATAAGGGGAATCAAAAATGTAACACACTTCTAACAAAAAATTATTCTCTCTATATTTCGGTAGGCTTGATTATTTCCATACCAAAGAGCCGTTGTACACAAGTCCATTACAGTAGTAAAAATATATATAGTGGAACAGTGTATTAAATAAAAAATTTACTTTTTTACCTTTAGTTTGTTGTTTTTTAATGAAATTTATTTGACATATTGTCACTTTGTGACTGTTCGAAATTTGGGGTTGAAGTCTACTGATGATTTGGTTCAAGCGCCAATGAAATACGTATATAGACATGCTAAACCACCAGAAAATAAATTTCAATTTAGTTTGTTGTTATAAAGCATATTTTTTAACTTCTGAGCTTAAATTAAACCATGCATGTATGAGATACATTGAAACATTTTAATGGGATAAAATTGCACGATCTCGGTGGCTGACTCACATCACCGCCAAGGCCGTCAAATCACTTGTGCAGAATGTGCGATCCTGTGAAAATCTCAAGTCGCTGGTCTCCATGAGATCCAACTCTGGTTAACAAAAAAAAACATCGACTTACAGCGTTTGCCGTTGACTTTTTAGAGTGGTCCACTTTCTCAGGATGCATTGCAAACTCTTATTATTTGATAACGTCCCAAACTCGAAAATCTTATAAGTACCCATTCATCCAGAAATAGGGCTCATTACTGAAGATGATTTTTCGTTATAAATTAGGGTCAGTTTTTAACTGCTTCTGAGCACAATCAGCGAACACACGTCGTTGTATATGGTCGTTTTCCTTTAGATCCTGGGTCAGGTTAATTTTGTTAGAATGCAGGTGTAAGTCACGACACCAAACTCACCAATTTGTGTGTGTTATGTGTGTAATTTTATGATGAATATTAGTCTCTGTTTTCAATTGCTCCAAGGACAATAACCACGTCGTTGCTTACCTCCTGGGATAAATAGGGGTGGAGCCACACTTCACGACGTGAAGTTCGCCAAGTTGTGGTCTGTAAAAGTCAGATTTCTGGAGAGCGAGGTGACATCGACTGCCTCGGATTGGAGAGCGGTTGTGTTTTCAGCTGATCTTGTGTTTCATCGATGTGCCGATGTTGGTTAATTAAATTGAAGCAGTGTATGGAAACTTATCCACCATACTGCCAATAGTTCTCTCGACAGGAAGATTATGGTACGCATAAAATTGGCGAAACACGCGGGTCTTTTACCGAACATAACATCCATTTTTTTAAAACGATTTTTCCTTTTTCACGTGATGAAGAAAGCTTTATCTATCATTGGTAACTTGGCAAAATAGATTGATTAAATGACAGTCAATTCGACAAATATAAATTCAAAAATATGACCGTTATGAACTCTCAAGGCTCGGACGTTTCTCTCGGAAATTCTTTTAATTGATTTCAGTGAAAATATAAGCAAATTTGTAAAGGGTATTTCTGGTTTTTTGATCTTCTCAAACAAAAATAAGTATACTATAATTTACGACTTAAATGCTGATATAATTTTTTAAATAAGAAAATAATTATAAGTTCGAAAAATAATAATTAACATTAACTAAGAAAAGTTTTTATTGCAAATGGTCAAAATAGATTCCCATCACTTCAAGTTGTCAAGAGCTGATAGAAACTCGATTTTCGAAAAACGGGTTGAAATCAGTAGCTTGGTATTTTTGAAAGTGGAAAGTTAAGCAAATTTGTTATTTCACGCCACGAAATGTTTTGTGTAGGGCAAAGTTTGTTACTATTTGGCCAATTCCTTAAATTTGTTTATGTACACGCAAAGAAAAGATATGGTTGTAGAATGGTTGAGAAAACAATATTATGTTCTCAGAAACAAATCTCTGGTCGTTGAAAACAAGTTATTGTTATTTTAAACATTAATTTTGTTATGGTAAGCAAAGTAATGCTTGAATTTAATAATTACATTATTATATTCATAAAAAAGTGTGATATGGTTAGAGTTTAACAATATAGTTTTGTTTAAAATTTATGACTGCAACATAATTATTGTTATGTTTTAAAAATAATATTATGTAAATAACATTATAATGCTATCCAAGACCATACTATTTTAAGTTTTTTAAAAAAAATCTTTTTCAGAAACATCTTCTGTCAGTTCCGTGTTGCGTTTGTAAGCTATCGGTATTGCACGCGTCGTGTTAAATAAATAAATAAAGCACAAACAAACAAAAGGGTAGATAAATAAAAACATATACATACGTACAATCGTTTATCTCTTTATACACACGTGTTTGTATTTCGAGTATACACACATACATATGTAAGTATACATTTCTATATATACATTTAATTTCAACAATATTAATTTATTTTTATTTCGGATTTCCACCAATAAATATATGATTGAAAAACAAAATATTGTTATTATATTAAATAATACTGTTGTCGTACTTAACAATATTATTATTATATAAGAACATGGTATAGTGAGTCTACATTATATTTTAGTAACATCTAACAATAGTGTTGTCATATTTACAATAACAAGATTAGGTGTAACAAAGCTCATTGTTTTTGTTGATAATGTTATTATTAACTCAGATAATAATATTATTAAAAGTTTACTTTCCTATTGACAATAATATGATTTAACTACAACCATATACTTCAATCATAGTATGGTGCTGTTTGATTATGGTTACCTCAACCATATTTTTTTCTTTGCGTGTATGTACATATGTATATTAATTTATTTGCTTGTTTATTTATTTCTTTGTTTAAAGCTTATGATTATTTTATTTATAAAATATTTCTTAACAATGCCTTTGCTTTTCTTACTCTGTTTAGTTTTTGTTTTTTGTTTTAGTTTATTTGCATGATAAATTGTTATACAACAGCAATTGCGTTTCCCACGTCTCTTCAACAACACATTAAATTTTGAAAGTTTTCACATTTTTGGAGAGTGTGTAGACGAAGCGCAAATAAGCTACAATATAGTTTTTGTGCAGATATAAATGAGGATTTATTTGTTTTCTTTTAACCGCAGTCGGCTTGCGCCCTTATGGCTGGAAATAAAAGCATTGAATGTAATGTTTTTTTTTTTGACAGCAAGTACTTTTGCTTACAGAGATTTTGTAAAATGTTTATTACAATTTTATTGGATATAATTGTATTAAATGGCTTTTTGGTAATGAAGTACACTTTAAATTGAAAATGCAAATAATTAGCACTGGTCGAACAGGAAACGATATGATATTATAGTAGTGATGCACGAATACTCCTATTCGTATTCGAATTGCCCAATATTTCGCCATTTTTAGATATTTGAATATTTTTCCAAAAAAATTTAATAAATATATGCATAAATCTTAAATGAAATTTAAATGAATGATTAAAAATATTAGTTTGTAATAAATAATTTTAAAAAACTATTTCAATGCAATTCTTGTACTTAAACTTAAAAACAAATAAAACCAACTTCTTGTACAATTAATATTAAAAAAGTTAAAATACTTTTCTAGATAATATATGTCCAAGAATAATTTTTATTCATATTAAAATACTATGAAGTATTCTTTAAATACATTGAATGGACCAACGGTCTAGTTCCGAGATAACTACTGCTTTAATAAAATATTTTCTTTAGTTCGGTTAAATAAAAAATTAAAATAGTGTCCTTTTTGAAAATATATCTATGTATGAAAGTCGTACATACATACATAAGGCCCCTTTCACATTAGGCAACTTTACTTGCGCAAGTATAATTTTCATTTTTATTTATTTTCTTTTGAACTTGCTTCTATGTTCACATTCAGTTCATTTGTTGAGCAAGTTTAATTTTCTTATGCTCGAGTTTTTTTAATTTGTTGACGTTTTGTTTTTTTTTTTTAATTTTTATTCACAAATAAAATTTTCTTAACACAAAATTAATTAATTAGACAACACACCGAAGAAGAAATAAAAGACAATGTCAAAAACAAATCAAAATCCCAAGCCAACAATAACAGCTGAAACAGAATTGTGGCAGAATTGCCAAGTTCAAGCAAGTCTGTACTCAAATCTCGGCAATTCTTTCCCCTTCAACCGACCTTTCCTCTCACACCCACAAACACAAGACTTGCGCAAGTAAAGTTGCCTAATGTGAAAGGAGCCTAAGTGAGGCAACAATAATTTTAAAACTTATAATTTAATATTTTCATATCCATGTAAGAATATATTCTTTGAAAGTACACTTTTTGTCAATAAGCATTGGAAGAAATATTTTCATAAGCTTCTGCAAAATCATTTCCTTCTATGTATTTGTTACCTTTATTGGTAATAAACGTTTTAGTTTCATATGGAAATAAGTTATTAATGTATACTAAAAATATTTAAAATTGTAGAGGGAAAAGAGATGAAGAAATGAAAACCAATTAACTGTTTACAATTTGTCTCTAAATTGTTTGGGATAAAGTGGGCTTTTCTGCAAAAAAAATTAAAATTAAAATTTGTCGTACTGTGTAGGAATCCATAAAATTTTTTATAGAAATTTGTGCTTTGTATCATTTTTAAATGTTATTTAATGATGATCATTAACATTTTCGGTAGTTTTTATTAACTTTAAATTTCTTTTTCATAAAATTTTATTTTTATATTTCACTTTGCAGGTGTAAATAGAACCCCAATGTTATGTCTATAAATTTCAGATATAATATTTTTATTCGTATTCCCGAATATCATTTCAAATATTCGTATTTGTGAATATCAAAACTTGACTTCATTCCGATTTTGATCTTCAAAATAATTGATAAAAAGAGAATCGCGAATTGTAATCGAAATCTAAATTTTAATAAGCTTGTTTAAAAGACATTTGGTAATTTTAAAAATAAAAATTTATAAAAATTCAAATGTATATCATTGCCTTAATATAGAAAAGGTTTCTTCCATTATTTTTTTGAGAATAACATCTAATATCTTAAAAAAATGCAAAAATCTCGTTGTCAACAAAATTATGACGCCGGGCTTTTCTATATTAAGGTAATGATATCATCCGTACCACGTAAAACTATCCAATATGCAAATTTGAACTTTTAAGAAGAGTGTGAAGACCCGTCCATTATGAATTTAAAGTCAGCGTATTCCTAAAAGTGCCAGGCTTATAATATTTCTTATTGACTTATCTATCGTCCGTGAGAATTTCAGCATTTTTAAATGAGGCATATCGTAAAAATTAGAGTAAGAAGATAACGAATCTAAAAAACCAATTTTGCATATTGGACAGTTTGGCGTGGTAGGATTTTAGTTCAGAAGTTTATAAAGCGAGAATTAAATATTGTTTAATTCACAAGCTCTAATAGTTGTATTGAGCTTGTACCTGGATTCAGTAACTTTTATTACGATAATCATATCGCTATAATAAATATACCGAAAATTTATTGCCTATGCTATTCAGTAAAATATTTTAACGATATTCGCTATTGGTTGGAGAAAACACCATTAAGTCACAAGATCAAATTCATAGAGTTTTTCTATAATATTCTTTAGGCTTTTCGCTTATTTTCACATTTTCTATACAGGCATGCTACATAATATTGAATTAAATAGTGGTAAGATAAATCTGGAAAGCAATTACGGAATCACATTATCGTTACCGCAAACAAATAAATATGTCTGCATATTACGCTTTTTGGTTCGGAAAAAATTACAGAATCCAGATACTGGTCTGGAAATATTTTATTTGTTCGATTGATTTGTAAAAATCTTTTAAATGTGTTATAACTAATTCTCCCTAGTTATTAATATACATATTTAATTTTCTAACTACTGAAATCAAAATAGCTTGTTAGGAAAATCTATTACCTATTTTGCACCAAATAAAAACTCCCATCAGATTAAATGTATGTATGTAAACTTCAATTTCTGACATTAGCAAATACGATAAAATAAAGCACAATTCAACAAAATATTGTCATAATACAAATCCAAAAATGAAGTTGTGCAGACAATTTTTTTTTTCTAAAACAAATGGGTGAATTCTGCTCAACGATAGAACAAAAAAAACACCGCTTAAAAAAGAATTTTATAATAAATTTTTAATATTTAAGAAGTTTATTATTCGACATATTGTCATAATTATATTTTAATTTGAAATTTATTTGCTTGTGGTTTAGCTTGGTCTATATACGTATTTGTGACTGTTCAAAATTTGTGGTTGAAGTCTACTGATGATTTGGTTTAAGCGCCAATGAAATACGTATATAGACCAAGCTAAACCACAAGCAAATAAATTTCAAAATAAATTTTTAATCTTAAAAATTTATTAGATTCTTTTAAAGTTCTGTGGTATGTAAAATAAACACACTCGCACAAGCTTTCAATGTTATCAGACCACATGTTGTTGGATAATTGCTTCAGCTGTTTATTTTATAAACAAAATTTAAAGAAACAATAGCGATGGGATCAAAATACCGAAATGAGTAACACAGTAATGGCTAACAAGAGAAATGTATTCGTCCATGTGTATTCATTTGTATAAGAAGCCGATTGAAGTTCGGTACGCTGGTGTCACTTTGGCCAGCTATGGTGTAAGAGTACTAAGCAAATAGTTTTTTTTTTAATTTAAAGGTAATTTACTAAGAAAAATATGCGCAAGATTTTTGTGAACTTGTCGAATTAGTTTGTAAATAAAATTTTTTTAAAATAAAACAATTTGTCAAAATAACAAATCGTATGATTATTAATGACAAAGAATTGACTTTTAATTTGAATTGATACGTGAATGCGTTTTTTAAAGTTTATTAAATAAACTCTTTTCACAATTGTAAACTGAGGAAGTCCTTGTATGTATCTTTATACAGGGCTCCAACTGAGATATGAGAGTTGGCCTGAGGTTTGTGACTATTCAAAATGTGTGGTTAAAGTCCACTGATTATTTGCTTACAGCAACAATGAAATGCATATAGACAAAGCTGCACCACCAGAAAATAAATTTCAAATTAAAATATAATTATGACAATATGTCGAATAAAAAATTTCTTAAATGTTAAATTAAAAATTAAAAAGCGATACGAACTTTAGCCCGTTTAAATTATAAATATAGAAAAAAATTAAGTTCGAAAAATAATAATTAAAATTAACTAAAATTAATAGCCATGGGCCTGTGGCAAATATTAAATAAATAATATACTTAATAGTAACAAACTAAAAAAGTTTGTCTTAAGTAGAACAAAAATAAGCAAATTAACTAACATGTGCATAATTAGTAAAGAATAAATGGCACTGGTAAGTCTGTTGTAAATTAGAGATGGTAAATTTGGGCTTTTATTACAAAACACATTTCAGCAAATTGAAATACGATGAATCAAAACAATTCACGTATTCCATTTGCAGGAAAGTTTCGTATATAAGGCAGAAATCTACATCAACTGACACCACACACAGTGGACCAACACAGAAGAACGCTGATGATGAAGGTTTAGTGGCCTTCGAAAACAGCTGGCTGTTCCGTTCAACTATGTGTTGTCAGAATATTTACAACTAACTTTGATGTTATTTGTTCATTAATAATTATCACATGTAATTTGGCTAAAAAAGCGATACGAACTTTAGCCCGTTTAAATTATAAATATAGTTAAATTCAGATTTTATTTTTTATTTTGCCTTGTTATTACTTTTATTGTTATCCGATGGATTTCTAATTGTATGAAGGTGTAGAAAAATAAAATAGATTCATATCGAATAAAAATTATTTGCTAAGTTTTGTATAAGTTTCTAAGCCTACTACGCTTATTTTTCTTTTGGGATTTTCAAAAATATTATTATATGTGAATTCTCAAATAGTTCTTGAAAGTTTGTGCATAAGATAAGAGGTTTGTGACTATTCAAAATGTGTGGTTAAAGTCTACTGATGATTTCTTTACAGCAACAATGAAATGCATATAGACATAGCTGAATCACCAGCAAATAAATTTCAAATTAGAATTATTTTGAGTACTAATTGTCATTCTCAGGTTTGTACTCTACTTAATAATGAAATGAAAGGACCTAGTTCATTTATTCGTTAATGTTAATATGGAACGATTCAGCAAAATTAACTATTTTGTTCAACTTTAACGTTCACATATTCTTTTATGTGCAATTATATGCAAATAAATTTTTAATATTAAATGTTTAAGCCAGAAAAAAGCTCATTGGGTAGAGTGCAAGCGTTGGAATTAAGAAACATGTGTGTTCTTAATTAATTAATATTCTGTGTATGTAGAACTTTTGTTTACGAAAAAATTTAGCTGTACGAAATAACGAAATATTTCGTAGAATGTACGAAAATATTCGTTGAATCATATTAAAAAAATTTCTTGCCATATTTTACAGCGCAGCGAGTATAAAGTATGTAATATGAAGCCAATTTGAAAACCCCTAACAACAAAAAATAGAAATTTACAAATAAATATTTGCTTAATTCACAACAATTTTAATCGTGTATTTGTGTATCAAATACATTTTTTCTTTTTTAATTGTGAACATTTTGTATTTTTAATGAAAAAAGAAGAACAAGCTACATACAAATTCTCTCAGAGAGCCTCTCTCTGAATACAACATTTTAAAAACATATGAAATAAAAGTGTAATAGTGTATTTCATTTTAATATGAAAATTTCATACAACAAATGTTACACTCTTGTAGTTAATATGATAATACAATCGATACAGAGATACAAGAGGTTTTGTGAATTAAGCCATTATTTTTATTTTATTCGTTTCTTTTTTTATATATATATTTTTTTTAAAACATTAACCACATATAATATTTTATGAAACATTGGGTAAAGTGAATAAAAAATAAGCATTTGCTTTTTATTAAAAAAATTTGTTTTAAAAACTAAAATATGTATGTGTATTTTGTTTTTTTTACAAATTTTCAAGTAAAAAGCAAATGCGAACTTACCTGCGGTTGAGTTTAGTGAGAAAAACTATACCACATGATTTTGACTTTGTCACCAATACTACTCTACAATTATTCCCCATACAATACTTTGTGCTATAGACATTTAGCATGTGCTTGTCATTGAAAATCTACTAGTAACACTAAAACAATTGACTACGTAGTACATTTCTATACCTTATGTACATACATACAAATTTATTTATATTAACAAGTTGTTGCAAAATCCACCAGAAATACATCACATCGGGTTTCTCTCTTTCTTCTATACTGACTAATAGAAGAGAAATTGTAGACAATGTAACTACTACTAGAATTTTAGTGTTGACATAAACACATTTGGCCCCAGTCTGACTACAGGGTAGTGTATGTACATATGTATTTGTGCATATATGTATTGTATTACTATAACCCTGTAGGAATTGTCAACAGTAATGGTAGAATTAGTCGATTCGTATTGTGTTATTTTTCAAGTTGTCGTATCGTTTAAATCTGAATGTTAGTTAGTAAAAACGTGAGGCTGCCAGCGAGCGTGTCCGCTGTTATTGTATTTATCTTTGCTTGATACGTGTGTGCATATATAAGTAAGAGAGAAGTTGATGCAAAAATCTATATTCTTCAGATTCTTATCTCACATACGTTACGATACATATTAAATAAACAGCAACATGTTTTATTTGTGCAACAGACTTTGTCAGCTAATCGACTGATTCTACCATAAAACAGTACTTCTTCACTATTGTCTTTTAATACCACTACTACTGACGAATAATATCCCAGATAGTGGTTTTTGCTATAGATATTTAACATATGCGTGCCACTTACAATCTACTACTAAGGTTGGCACTATGGACTTTTTAATTATTTTGCCACCATATCTAGCCATGGGAAACAGAGACTAGTACACTAGTTTATTTAAGCTACTTTAGTGATGTTTATTCTATCAATTAGATAATTATTTAACAAAAAAAATGCTCTTGGTATAAAAAAAGATTATGCTACGGCCTAGAAATATATCTGACAAAACAGTTTTCAACTCATTAAAAACAAATGTTAACATGACTCTAAGTTGAAAAAATTCGACAGAAGTGGTGATTTGGAGACACTTAATCTCCAGCATCCTACAGGGTTACTTACTACTGGTGTCTGTCTGTTTTTTTTTTTGCTTGTAAGGAAGTATAAACAAAATCAAAGTAAACTTATACAACTCTACGTTTAAAGTTTAAACCATTAAAGTACTTAAACCTAAAGAGCAGGTCGTTTATATAGAATGTTGATGTCCGTCCGTCCGCCAAATTGGCTGAGTGGCTGGCTCGCATAGGTTCTTCTACTTCCATGAAGAAGTTGAATAACAGGAAATCCGTTGTAACAAAAAAAATATATGTATAAATATTATTTTATAATTTTTAATTTATAGAACACAAAAATAAACTAAAATCTGTTTATTAAATTCAATTTATTTTTGCGCTTAATTAGTTACTCACCAACTTTAGGTGCAAAATATTTAGTCATCTTTTTACCTCAAATAAAATTTGCCTTTCCTTATAATAAGTTCTATAATGTGAGCGAATAAGCGAATATTTTTTTTATTTCCAGATACTTTTATGCATTTTTTCCTTAATTTAATATTTAGCCTTTGACATTTGCAGTTCCCATCCATACAATCACATACATTGACTTCCTCTTTGAAAACAAAAATTAAAAAAAAGAAACTCCAAAAAAACCAACAGTAAAAGGCAAAATAAAATATATACCTACTCCCTCCCATAATATCTGTTTTTCATTATCACTGTTTAACTTTGCTTATGAAAAAAAAATGTGTCTGCTGAAGTTTTTATTTTATGTTTATAGAAATTCTATACGTAAGCATATACATACACATGTATACATACATACAGATATGTACATATTTATATATATACATATATTTATATGTACATACATATATACATATATATGTACTCGCACGTATATTTTTATTATCGATTTTTTCTGCCTCTATTTGCAATTTCGCAATGTTGTTGATAGAAGGGCTTCAAAGGAATTAAGACTTAAAATATTTTGTCACAACTAACGGTATAAGAATATTTAAAGAGCTGCAAAAAGGATTATGAAATTTTTAAAGGCCAGTCGCTCTCATACAGGCAACACAATGTCTGCTTTTTAGGAGAAAAAAAAACACGAAAGTAGCCTGACTTCCTAAACGTACATATATTCACAACATTTTTGTATGAATAATTTTCTGTTCCCTGCGCATGGAGTATTACATTCATAAACAACTTGCCATGTGCTACTAAAATCAGAATACATTGCGGTAGATAGTAGAGCTTTAAAAAAACCAATAGGTTAGGTTAGCAGATAGGTGAAAATTAACTGCCCTATGTGTAAGCAAAAATTTGGCATGAAGTTAGCAGAAGTGGCAAAATTGAACATGATCTTAAAGAGTTTTGTCATGAAACTTCACATTAAAAATCATGCTAGGACTTAGAGGTGGATTAAGATTAGGTAATGCGACCATTTTTAATGTCAAATTGTCTAGGGGAACTCGTTAACATTTAATTCAATTTCGTCACTCATGCTAACTTCATGTCAATTTTTGCTTATACATAAGGCCTTAAGAGTTCAGCTCACTTTGGTCCAATACAGTTAGCCCTTTGTGCCACATTGGAGTAGAAGAGAAGACAGATAAAGAGTGAGAGGGGGGGGGGAAGGGTGAAAAAGTTAGATGTAGGAATTAGATAGTTATTTGTTATACAGGAGGAGTGGGTTGAGAATTTGATAGTGTGCGTACACACGCCATAGGTGCGTGTCAGCGGCTATGCCATTCACTGCTCCTAATAAAGACTAACATTTTTAACTCCTATTTCACTCTTATAGGCTACTGAAAGATAATCTGCCAAAGAAGTGCAAATGGAGATCTTTCAGAGCGTGACAAACGTAGAGGGTGACGTTGGCTGAACTATTTAGCACGTTGACAACAAAACCGAAAGTCCTGAGTTCGAGACCGTGATCCACCACAAGTAAGAAATATGTGGTTGATCAACTTTATAAAATACAAAGATCCTCTTGCATGAGGTAAAAGGATGTTTACGTACTTGTCCTTTGGAGGCTCTGAATGCTATACTAAATATTATTCCGATGAAGGTCTTATGGTCATGCCAGAATCCTTTATCAACTCCCCACTAACCTGAGGAAATCTACTGATTACATGGTGCCTCATCCGTAGTTTGATAAATTATCTAAAGTTCTGATTTCATCCAGGCGGGAATGGATAGTAAAAGAATACGATGTCAGAATATACATTGATAGATCAAGAATAGTCTGCGGTGTCGACTCTTTTCAGATGATCTTGATATAGAATGCTCCGTCTCCGTAATGAAGCCACCGTAGTTTAGGCTGAAATTTTATCGTTAAGAAAAGCGGCTAGAGTGCTGATTGATAGGAAGATACAGGGTAAAGTTGGTATCGACCGCCATGCTGCGCTTCTATACCTAAGATCATATATCACTTCGTCTATTATAGTAAGGCAGTGTAAGAGTTTTCTATCTATGATGGGTGGTCAGGCTGACCACACACTCATTTCGATTCCAGCACATAGCAATTTTTCAGGTAACGAACGAGCGGACGAGATGGCTAGAGTTGGCTCTGCTATGATTGCCTCCAATGCCGAATAGATAGCCAAGAATTTTGGTACTATTAGAAGTGGTATATTCAAGCACTATATCTATAAGACTGAATGCAGATGGCGCAAGGTTGCTAAGAAAATTTGACCTAGCTACAATGATAGGCAGTCAATACAATTGATAAATAAGAAATGTAGGGATATCTCAAGGCTAGTTTCAGTCATGATAGTGCCCTAGACTGTCTGCAGACATGCTAGTAGGATAGATCTGTCCTATAATTAGATCTGCCAAAGTTTTCGAGAAGAAATCAAAGAAGAGACAACTTTCAACTTTCTTTGCCAATGTCCAGCTTTTTTTAGGCAGTAATGTACTAGACGATCTTTCAGATTTCTCTGAGATTAGATTGAGTGACCTTATCAGATATCTTAATGCGACAGGTTAGATCTAGTAACGATCACCGTATCAGAATACTTAGATACGGTGATAAAGGTTATAAGATTGCTTGAGAATCCTCTCTCGTTCAAAATACAGCAACAAACTTTGCACAAATTGCAATGAAACCACAAAATATACCTTAAAAAACAATAGTCGTATCGCTCATTTATACAAACAAAGTCATAACTCAAAAAACTCAAAAAGTACGTGATTTCGCTTAACACCTCTTCAAAGCATATATTCTAAGCATTTTTGGAGCATATTCTCATTTTTGGAAATATCTCCTGATTAGCAAACAATCAACTCAGACCTTTGAAGTTCTGTTTTTATATTAGGTTCCCTGTTATATAGTATCCTTAGTTTAAAGCAGGAGTTTTGGGTATACATTCATACATATTTGTGTGCACTGTACAGTGTGCGTTCATACATATATTTAGAAACAAATATTATCTTTTATTCTATAATAGTTACATTTATTTATTTATTTTTGTAACGTTAAATGTTGGCTCTTTTGTATGTTGTATGTCTACTTACAATCACTGAAATGCCGAGTTGGCTGTCTGGAGTATACTCCAAAAAACTATTTCATGAGAAAAATAAAATAAATACATACATACATACATACATAGTACATATGCATTTAAATATTACTAATATTTTCATTTAATCATGTGCTTGTTTATTTGGATGTATGTATGTACTTCGCACAGTCATCTTAACATTCACATTCATGCATTAATGTTCACGTTAACAGGGTTAAATATTTGATTTAACATTTAAAAAAAATTTTGTATCTCTAGAGGAAATTTTATAAAAAAAATTATTTGTTGGAAAAAGAAATTAAGCTGAATGCACACATATGAATGCATGTATGTAGTAGTGATGTAACGAATGTCAATTTTTGATATTCGCGAATACTAATATATCAAACGGTATTCGCGAATGCGAATACGAATATTTTTAACGATATTCACGAATACGAATACGAATATTATATGCAATATAAAAAATTGTTATGAAAAAGGACTTCACACTCTTGTTGTCGTACTTTAAATTTAATAAATAAATTCAGTGAAGTGCGACTTTGACCCGCGCACGAAGGGTTCCGTACGGGCACGAGATATGTAATTCAATACGAACAATATAAACTATAGTTTTAGCATTTTTTTCGGTTTTAAGCGTTTTTTTAGTTTGGGGGTTTTTTGAATTTATTGGCGCTTTCTGAGTTTTGGCACCTTTTTTCACGTTTTGGCGATTTTTATTTTTGTTTTTGAAGTTTTTTTAATTTTGGCAATTTTTATTATTTTGGCGTTTTTTTTTATTTTGGCGATTTTTTTATTTTGGCGATTTTTTTTAATTTTGGCGTTTTTTTCATATAAGTGATTTTTTTTTTGGTTTTGGCGACTTTTTTTTAGTTTTAGCACTTTTTTTCGTTTTGAGGACTGTTTTCGGTTTTTGGCGTTTATTTTAAATTTTGGCGATTTTTTTTGTTTTGGCGATTTTTTTTAATTTTTGGCGATTTTTATTAATTTAGGTGATTTTTTTTCACATAAACAATTTTTTTTGGTTTTGGCGCATTTTTCGCGTTTTGGCGATTTTTTTCGGTTTTTGGCGTTTTTTTCATATTGGCGATTTTTTTCATTTAAACGATTTTTTCAAATTTGGCGATTTATTTTAGTGCTAGAATTTTTTTTAATTTTGTCAATGTTTTTCGATTTGGCGATTTTTTTTAAATTTTTAGCGATTATTTTCAGGTTTTGGCGATTTTTTTCGGTTTGGCGATTTTATAATTTTCGAATTTTTTAGTTTTACCGTTTTTGAAAATTTCAAGAGTTTACCTCTTACGGTCTCCAAGATATAGCAATTTGTCAAAATTACATAGTCAAACTTGCACTAACTGATGGACCACCCTTTTATTTAAATTTTTCAATATTTTAATGTTAATTGTTGGAGTCTATTAAAAATACACTTATTTTACAAATTTCAAGTGTCAAATATGTACATACAATTGTATCTATATAACATGAGATTTTAAAATTTTTCGTCGCTCGTTTTGGAGCACCCTTTAATTTCTAATTCTCATATATTTGTTGTTGTAGTGGCCAAGGTTCTACGTACTCTGTAGAAATTTCAGGTCCGTAGCTCTTACGGTTCCTGAGAAAATACCGTGTGACGGACAGCATAGCGAAAACAATAGGGTTCCATTTTTCACCTTTGGTGAACGGAACCCTAAAAAGGACCCCAAATTTAAATGATCGTCATTGAATAATATTTGAAAATGATACAAAGCATAATTTCTATAAAAAATTAATGTATTTGTACAACTAAAATTATTAGTCATTTATTATTTATTTTTTTTTGTATTCGCCTGAAAATGGCCGTATATTTGACAATTCGAATATGAATATTCGTGCATCACTAGTATGTACATATATGTATGTGTAGTTGTAGAGCTTGAAAATTACATTTTGTTATGCAGGATGCCTGCATTAATGTTAATACGCCCACTTTTTGCTTAAATTAAAAATGACGCGTACAAGTTGTGCTTATGACAATTTAGTTTTCTCTAGTTTTAATTTTTAATCTTTAATATATTTTAAATCTCTGGTCAATACTTCTAGCAACACCTTTATTTATATGGTTGCATTATTCGTACCATAACCGCCAAAAAATCTTAAGCGACATAATTTTCAAAATTGATTTTTTTTTTACCAAATCGCCATTGTTGGCGATCATAAATAATCGTTTTCGTCCAAATAACGAAGTCCAAGAAATGTGTCGGTTAAGATTTTTGGCGGTCATGGCTCGATATGTATTTTTTATTATGTATTGAATCTAAATTATATGGAAAACTAACAATTTGAAATTTATTTGCTGCTGGTTCAGTACTGTCTATATGCATTTTATTGTTGCTGTAACAAATCATCAGTAGACTTCAACCACACATTTTGAACAGTCACAAACCTCTTATCCCATGCAGAGATTTGTTAGAGCAACAAAGAAATGCATATAGATATCACTGAACAACCAGGAAATAAATTTCAAGTTAAAATAAAATAAAGTTTTGGCAATATGTCGAATATTAAATTTTTTAAAAGAGAACTAACAATGTTAGTGCGTACTTATATTTTGGCACTTTAAACTGTCTTAATAAGCCTGCTTTGAAATTTAAATATCTGTGGCAATAAGGAAAAAGTACTGGAGGTATTCGGTGTTTGGTGCCAGAGGTCTAGCGTAAGTGTAAATGCAAAATATTGTAGCTGGATTTGTGTGTATATTTTGTTGTTGGGTTTTAAAGAAAAGCCACAATAGTTTGCATTTAGTATAAGTTAAATTAAGCTTTTATTCCATATGAGATTATAAATCAACCAAAAAGACAAACAGCTTCGCAGTGAGCTATAACTTTCCGAAAAATCGCCTCAAATAATTAAGATTATGCCTAAAGGTACTTTTAAATATGGAGATTACAGAAGTGCCTTTAACTTACAATTACCTTATCACGACTTAAGCACTTTTTTTTGCCACAGATATTAAAGTCGAAACTTCTGGTTTTATGTATATACATACATATGTTTTTTTTTTGTTATGGTAAAAACGTTTTTCTGTTTGTAAAATTGTATTTATATGTATGTTTATACATATTTTTTTAATAAAACCAAGTTGTTGGTGAGTAGATGAGTGAGTGAGTGCATCAAGCTGTTTTACACCACAAAGTTACTGATAATAATAACAGCGATGATAATGACGATAATACTTATGATGTCTGTCTCTCTGCATTGTAGTAAAAAAACATCTGAGGGTTTTGCATTTTTGTGCTGCTTTTGAATTTTTTTTATTACTTTTTATTTTTTTTTTTGTTCTAACAATGACTATTAAAAACCGTCTGACTCTTCAGTAAATATTTTGCAACAATAATGCTGAAATTAAAAATATAAAAAAAATCCGTGTGCAAAGAACAGAAAAAACCCCAAGCATCTGATTTTTGCTACTCTAACTCAGATGTTCCTTGTGGTTCATTGCCCCGTTAACAAAACAGTGGAAAGATAAATCTGGTTGGCTGTCTGGTTTCATTGCATTCAGTCATTGTTTGCAGTCGCTTATTTATTTTTCAAGTTTTCTTGCTGAATTTGATTTTAGTTTTGGATTTCCTTTTAAGCGCAACATATTCAAATTTCAATAAAGTTTGTGTTCTTTGTTTTTTAACCATTTTTAGGGAAGCCCATCAACCATCTGTCTTTGGTCCAGTTTGCTTTATTTGCATTTGTGAAATCATTCATATAACTCAAACTTACAAAAGCAGTGCTTAGAAGGAAAGGAAAATGTAAAAGAAAACAGCAAACCTATCTAAGGCAAATAATGATGCTGACAAGTTGTTGGAAAATTTCACGAATATGAATGACTAATAAGCAGGGAAACCACAAATATGCAATTGCATGTTTTTTCTTGTCTAATATAACAATGCGGAACTAAGATATTTATTCGTTTCAGAACTTTTTATGAATTCTGGCATCGATTTGTTAGTGCATATTTTTGCATTTTTTGCATACTTCAATCTAACACTCATATTTTGAGCATTTTTCGAATATTTTAGAGCATATTTAGCGTTTTCAGGGCATATTTTAATACCTTAAAAAAAATTTTGTTTTAATATTTAAAAAAAAATTTTAGTAAAAATTTATTTTTTCATTTTGTAGTGAAAGAAACAGTAATATGGGAAAGCAAATATTTCGCTACCATTATGAAGTTACACTTTAAAAAAGGCCATTGTGTATGTTCTGGCTTCCGAATCGATTTCAATGTTTTCTTGTGAGTTCTGATGTTAAAACACATGCTACACGTGTTTAAATTGAAATTTAGACTATACTAACTATTAGTATCTGTTCTACCATCCCAATTTAGAAGAAGAAAAAATTTAAAATGAACGATTTACAATTTTTTAATTTTCATTCACTTGTAAACAGTCTTGTGAAAGAAAAACAAAACAAGAAAATTTAAAAATTTTAATTCATCCATATCTAATTCTTTTCTGCTAAATTTTAATACTGGTACAAATACTATTGATTTTTATATTCAAAATTTCAACTTAAACAGGTGTAACATGTGTTTTAACATCCTCACTGGACTTTAATTTCAATAAAAACTTGGTTTGGTAATTGTGACGAACGTGCCCCGATTACATCAGTTGAGGTTGAAAGAGAACATTTTCAATGTACCTATAAAAGTTTATTTATATGTGACCGTCGTCGATTTTTATGTAAAAAGATAAGTGAATAGTTTTTGTTTATTGCAATAACAATTATACATAAAAAGCTTATCTTATTATTCATAATACAGTATCAAAGTTTTAATTCTGATATCGTGATCGCTTTTGAAGTAAAAGTTAAATTTTTGTTCTTAAGTCCTAATTAACACTATGCAAAGCTTATTGCTAAGCTGATTAGTTTGCTAGGAGAGAGAGACGGGGGGAATAGAAACGTTTATATTCCCCTCGTCTCTCTTTCCCACAAAATAATCAGCTTATCAATGAGACTTGCATAGTGTAAATTAGGACTAATTAATTTTTTATTGTTTCCTTCTGTTTATTTTATTTTTGTTTTGTTTTATATGCAAATTTGATTGAATTGCTGAATTAAAATTAGATTTTCATTTCCAAATAATCCAATTTACGTTATTTTTAAAAGCATATTTTTTGAGTTTTTGTGCATATTTCGAAGTTTTTAGTGCATATTGAATGCGCATAAAACACTTTTTTTGGAGCATATTTCTGGTTTCCCTGCTAATAAGTAATGGTTTGCTAAATGTGTCGTCTATTTGAATTGTATTTTTTCTGCCTCCCTCGGACCTGTTTGTATGTATTTGTTTATTGCGACATTTTGCAGCCAAGTGTCTAATGCTAAAGTGTGTTTGTATATATTTTTTTTTTTGTGTATTAACATATACAAAGTTATTTTTAAACAGATATTGATTGCATTTTCAAAAATATTTACTTCATTGTTCGTGGGTGTAATTTTTCTTATGCTCAGTCATATAAATAAATCAGTTTTTAAGCTTTCCTGTAGTGAAGGAAACAGTCGAAACGGTAAAATATTAATGACTGCATTAAGAATGCCCTCCAGTCATAATTATGATTTCTTTTCGGCTTCTTTGCCGCTTCTGGCAATGAAAGTTAATTTAAAATAAATTATTAGACTTTTACATTTTTAAAAATAATTACTTTAAATGCTTAGTGGATTCTCTGAAGGCCAAGGAAATAAACTGTTTATTATTTTACAGTGTTCAAATTCGAAACTAACATTAAAATAATTAAAAAGAGCAGGTATGCGATGGAAATCGAATCAAACGATTTTTTTAATAAGTTAAATTTCGAACGATTTTGTAAATAAATAACTTTTCAGTCAAACGCAAAATGGTGAGCTTCGAAAACTGGGAAGGGTTAAAATTAATATTATCAATTATTCGTGTTTTATACTCACATGTGCTCGAACATATTCGAACATATTCGAACGAAAAGAGAATAAAAAATTTAATTCGAATAATTTAAAAAAAAATATCCTAAAATCGACACTCACATCGAGCCATAATTGGTTTTAAGTAGGTTGTATGAAATGCAAACTTGTTTTCGCTGTACTAAATAAAGTGCTGCCAATTTCAAATGACCAGAAGCAGATGCTAATGTTTACGCCAGGGATCGCAAATAACGATTATTTTCAAAATTTAAACTGAAAAAATAACACTAATAGAGAAGTCCTATGTGCAAAAGAAATATACCAAGGTACTCCATGTTACATGGACTACCTATAGATGCAATGATTTTTATTTTTTTGACTTTTATTTATTCCTCACAACATAACAGTTATTTCTTGATTTTTATTTATTCCTCACAAAATAAAAGTTATTTTGTTTGTGACTTTTGTTTATTCCTCACAATTTGTATTTGTTTTTTTTGCTTGAAAAAATTTTAATTTTTAAAATGAATAAACTATAAAAAAGTAAATTTCATTTAACATATAATAATATTTTTTAAAAACTCTGGCGATAAATTTAATTTTAAAACGGGCGATATTAATTTTAACGCAAAAATTGCGCTTTCGAAATTTTAAAAATTAAGCACAAAAATAAAACTCAAAAGGTAACTGTTATTTTGTGAGCAATAAATAAAAATCAAGAAATAACGATTAAAATGTAATTTTTAAAATAAAAATTATAACCGTTACGGCCCCTGGTTTACGACAGTGAATAACAATAGATGTCGCTTGAAAGATTTTATCTTAAAAATGGATGCAGCAGCAACAAAAAACAAAACAAAATGTAAAAAAAAATAGTTTTTTGGAAGGAAAACAACGAAAATATTTTCATTGACCTTTGGGAAGTGAAATAAACGATATGACTGACGTCGATCCGCCGATAAAAAGTATTATTTTTTTATGTATTTGTCGAATTTGATTTTTTTTAATTTTTCTTGACGAAAATCGACTATTTACGATAGAAAATAATCGATTTTGGTCAAAAAATTAAGTTAGAAACTTATTTCGCATAAGCTTTTTTGCCGTTTATTGCAATAGTTAAAGTTTTTCCATTAATAAACAAAAAAAACAATTACATTACACAAGAAAAAATAATGTGAAATTTTATTTATTTTATTTAAAATCTACTTACGTTCAAATCGTACCCAAGCACTGAGAAGTTGGATGCAGCCTCAGTGAATATTTAACAAATTAATTAAAGGCGCTTTAAGAACTTCTATTAGCGAAACCTTTTTGCTTTTCGTTATTTTTTGCGTCTGTCTGCATGCTTTTGAACTGAAACTTCATTTTTCTTTCATTTTAGCAAAAATGTGTTTTAACTCTATAAACAAAGACATTGTTTACATATAAAAAACACACATTCAGTTTATCTCCTTTCTTTCATTTGTTTTCATACACATGAATGTGTTTATTTGAGATAGAGATAAACACATTGACGTGTACGATTGTGTACTTTTGAAGGACATTGTAAAAGTAAACAGGATTTGAGAAGTGCTGTCGCTTTAATTTCTTTCCCTTTGTCTTCTAGCATTGAAGATTAGAATGGATTCGCATATGTTTCCATAATATTTTCTTTTTATCCTGCTGAAGGGCAAAACTATTCATTTTCTATGTACATACATATGCAAATATACAAAAATTTTACTACATTAGACAAATGGTATACCAACTTTCTATTTGTACATAAGTATTCTATTGACGTTCTCAAATACCGCTTGTATTGTTCTGGTGTGTTATATATGATATTTTGGGGACATCGCGTTAGACCACATTATTCTCGCGTGAGCATAAAATTATTATGAATTTAATGTAAGAGAATCATGACCAAAAAAAGAACTTCCAAATATTATGATTCTAGTGTAAATCCGAATAATTTGAGATGATTTTAGAAAAGGTTTATTATTGCATAAATTTATTATGAAATTATTTTTTTTTATAAAATTTAATATAATAACATAAAATAAAATAAAATAAAATAAAATAAAATAAAATAAAATAAAATAAAATAAAATAAAATAAAATAAAATAAAATAAAATAAAATAAAATAAAATAAAATAAAATAAAATAAAATAAAATAAAATAAAATAAAATATAATAAAATAAAAAAAAATAAAATAAAATGAAATAAAATAAAATAAAATAAAATAAAATAACATAAAATAAAAAAATAAAAAATAAAATAAATTAAAATAAAATAAAATAAAATAAAATAAAATAAAATAAAATAAAATAAAATAAAATAAAATAAAATAAAATAAAATAAAATAAAATAAAATAAAATAAAATAACATAAAATAAAAAAAATAAAAAATAAAATAAAATAAAATAAAATAAAATAAAATAAAATAAAATAAAATAAAATAAAATAAAATAAAATAAAATAAAATAAAATAACATAAAATAAAATAAAATAAAATAAAATAAAATAAAATAAAATAAAATAAAATAAAATAAAATAAAATAAAATAACATAAAATAAAATAAAATAAAATAAAATAAAATAAAATAACATAAAATAAAATAAAATAAAATAAGAAATTTATTATTCGACATATTGTCATAATTATATTTTAATTTGAAATTTATTTGCTGGTGGTTTAGCTTGGTCTATATACGTATTTCATTGGCGCTTGAACCAAATCATCAGTAGACTTCAACCACAAATTTTTTTTGGATGAGTTACAAAGCCTACTAAGCTTATTTTGTCTTTGTGATTTTCAAAAATATTATTATTTTATGAATTCTAATATAGTTTTTGAAAGTCTGTGCATAAAGTAAGAGGTTTGTGACTCTTCAAAATTTGTGGTTGAAGTCTACTGATGATTTGGTTCAAGCGCCAATGAAATACGTATATAGACCAAGCTAAACCACCAGCAAATAAATTTCAAATTAAAATAAAATAAAATAAAATAAAATAATTACATCAAAACTTGCTTAACTATATAATTTTTAAAAAAATTCTGCCATTAGAGCAATTAAAATTCGTTATTGCATGTTTGGCAAACTTCTGCTCATGTACATACATACATACATATGTACATATGTACATATCTACAATTTTTTTTCTTTTTATGCATAATGACCATCATTGTTATTAATGTAAAGTACCACCTGCCGACGACTTTGTCTTTCTGCTTGCATATATTTGTGCCACTCTCATTTAGAGTAAATCGTTCGTTGTCAGTCACAGTCAGTGTGGCCACAGCTGAAAAATATTTGAATGCTAAATGGGGCTTAAAATAATGCTAAAAATGCTAAAAATATATTTGAAAATGCTAAAATATAATGCTAAAATTTTGGAATGATTTTTTGATGATTATATCGTTATAATTATGAACAAATATTTTATTTAATTTTAATAAAACAAAAAAAGTAAAAACAACAATTCAGGAACATACAACATACAATTGCTGAATTCATGAAACCTCTTGTATCTTTGTATGATCGTATTAAATATAATAGTGTAAAATTTGTTGTTGGTAATTTTCATTGTATGTCCAGTAGCTGGATTCCACAACAATGAATTTTGAAGTTTTCAACCGCATAAAACATAATTTTGAATACTTCTTTTCTTCTTATTGTTAGGCGTTTGTCGTTTAAAATACATTAAAGTGGCTATTAGACGGTAATACTCTGTATATGAGCATGGCAGACTTTTTACATTTCAACAAACAGCTCTAAAAATGCGCGCTCTAACAAAATCATCTTTAACCTGTGTCTTTACATAGTTTCCACACCTGATGATTTTATGTCATAACTCTTAACTAATATGACGCCGGCAGAGCAACTTTTATTTTTTTTATTAATATCAACACAAAGGGGTAGATGTTACTGATTTTATATCATGATGAATCAAACAAATATTTGCAAAATGCTGGCAAAAATATCTAATTTGCGTGTTGTTTAATTTTTTGGTCACAAATAATTTAGTCCCGCGTATTTTAAAAGAAAATTGTTTAATAAATAAGTGTTAAATGCACAGTAAAACATAAAATGACATTTGAAGTCAAGATGAATTTATCAGGGGGTCTACTCTGTAATTCGAAACGAAAAAAAATACTTTCGAATTTGTATGTTAATAGCACGAAAATTCGAAAGCATTTTCTTGCGTTTCGAATTACATAGTAGACCCACAAGTCGTGAGCTCTAATGATTACATCATAACGCTGCCATAATATTAATAAATTGAGTCTATACGTGATGATGATGATATCAATTTGACATTCATCATGATGTAAAATCATCAGAAACAAAAATTAAATTTGCACTGAGTTTGACAGAAGATTTATTAAACGAGTTGATGAATGATGACAAACATAAAAATTCAAAATTTTTTTAAAGCAAACCAAGTTGAAAAACACGAATTTTGCAATATCACACTATTCTCAAATACCAAGTACTACAACCTAATAACTACTTAAGCTGTTTACATGGTTTCCATCATTATACATTTGTATAAAAAATTACAAAATAAAATGAAATAGATTAATTGACCGAGGTTTTTACTTATATAAATAGAAAAGAATATATGCAACTTAGGTATAAAATTAAAAATGCTAAATAATGCTAAAAAATTAATACAAAAATGCTGAAAAAATGTTAAATGCAAAATAAAAAATTCACTGCTAAATCAAAATGCATAACGCCAAATTTAGCAGTGAAAATGCTAAAAAGGTCAAGCTGGTCACAGTAAATACAGAGTATGCGGTTAGCAAAAAAAAATATGTTATCACTTGAAGTTGCTTATACTGCAGCCATTTTACATGCATTCATAGAAACAAAACTTACATTAAAATTCTTTTGTACAGGTGGAAGATGATGTTGTAAAATCAAACCTTCAGTGTTAATAACCGTGTGTCTGTGTGTTTGTATAAGAATTTTCGTCACCTTCTTTAGAAAAATTTAAAAGAATTTTTTTAAAGGGTTATTTCAGACAGCTGTGATTAACAACTAAACACGTATTCACACATATGTATACGAGTACATATGGGCATAATATATTCAGTTATGTATGGAAGTATGTGTAAGTGTTTTTATGTAAATTAGTTTTATTTTTAAAGATAAAATTATTCATCACGTTGAACATACTTGCAAGTACATACTTTTTTTTAATTTATGAATATGTGTGCAGCGTTTCCCAATGCGAAAAAAGTTGATATTTTATCTCAACAAATTTTAAAAATGTACGAAATTTCGCTAAAATATTTTTATTAAAAAATATGTTTTTTGTAGGATTTTTTTCGAAATACTTATAAAATAGTTTTTTTGGTACATTTATAATCTTTTAGAAACAATCAATTTCAAAAAAATTTTATAGAAGCGAAAAAGCAATAAAGGTACTTTTTCTTATTTTGTGAAAAATAATTTTTTTTTTACTTTTAGAAACAATAAATTTCTAAAAAATTTTCTCTTTATTTATGTATTTAAAAAGATCCCAGATTGCAAACAGTTTTCCCACTACTTGATGCAAGATACTTGCATCAATGCAATTTTATATTGCTTAAGAAGACTGTGTTGCAAAAGAAATTTTTATGACAAACCAAAACAATTTTGATAATTTTTAGTTGTGGCTGGTTATGATTTAGTGTGCGATATATGTATTTATACATGTACATACATATATACAAAAGTATATGGCAAAGCTGCTTTTGCCCACTTGACCTGAGATTTGAAAAAAAACGAATTCTCACTAATGCAAAGAATTTTCGAAACTAAACTGTTCGATAATTGTTCGCAAATTTAAAAAAAAATTCGAATGTTCGCTAAAGATTCGAACTTGGAATTTCTCTCGGTAATTTTTCGAATGTGTGACGATAGCCTTTTAGTCTAGGGGTACCAAGTTTGAGCCATGACATCACTGCAAGTTAAAAAATAAAATAAGAAAACATACTTACATATTTATGTGCAATAATTGAACAGAAAAAAATTTGCCACGATAGCCTAGTAGTGGATGTCTGCTATTCTGTCAGAATGAAGGTACCATGTTCAAATCCTGCACCGGAAGGTACTAAAAAATATAAAAAAATAAGTTAAAATAAACTTAAAAAATAAAATGTTTGCTTTTTCTGCTGCCTTTTTCCAATATCGAAATTAGTTCGCACTCTCTGACTTTTGATATTGCTAGCGAAACTTCGATAACTAATGTTTTTTTTTTTTGACAAAACTGAGCGATAGGTGAACTTTTTTCGACTCATTTTCTATTGTCGCTGTCGATAGTTTTACACGATAAATGCTCGAGATATGTTCGAAATCGATATCAGCAACGAAAGTCTTGGTCAACTGGGTGTATGAACTAAAATAAATGTATGGACCATACAGCTTTTGTCGTTGTCTATTTTTTTTTTTGCTTAAGCTACTAGTTTTAGCCTCCCTGTAATTACCAAAACTTCATTAATTATACGTTTTTGCGCAGAACTATTTTCTCATCCACAAACAGACATATGCACACAAGTATAATATGGCTTAGTTTTCTGGTTTGTTTCTGAAACTAAACTGACATAACTATTTGAAAGATCATAATTAAAGAAGGAAACAAAAGCAAAGTACACAGAATGAAACTTTCATAAATTAACCATTTTATCACCCTCCAATATCCTGTATAGTCTCAAAAGCAAGTTTGTACAATGTACATATTTAGTGCATTCATAAGACGTAGCTGTTGAGCTCAACTGTTGGCAACTATTGGTGCTGTAAAATGAACAGCTGATGAATGTAAGAAATTGAGAAGGAATAAAAGAGGAACAAAGAAAATAATTTACTTTGGCTAAATTAATTAGTATGTATGTGCAACACAAAATGTTTAATGAAGTCAGCAGCCCAGGAATCTTCAATTTTTACAATAAAATTTGCTCCGCAAAAGAAATATTCTGTGTTTACACTAAATTAATTAGTTTTTGCTAAAATGTATGTGCAACACAAAATATTTAATGAAGTCAGCAGCCCAGGAATCTTAAATTTTTACAATAAAATTTGCTCCGCAAAAGAAATATTCTGTGTTTGTACAACAATGCAATAAAAAGAAAGACCTGCGCCTACAGTATTTATATTTCAACGCTGAGCCGCCATGTTCTCAAAAAATCTTCAAAAGCAATAGTGACTTAAATACGTAATATACATATAATACAAATAGACAGCATAATAAACATACATATGTTTGATGAAATTAGTAATTTAATTTAGTGGATCGATTAAAAAATAAGTAATTTCTGTGGCAATAAAGAACAAGTAAGAGAGCTATATTAGGCTGTGCCGAATATTATATACCCTTTACCAAAGTGCTGTTTATGTAGTATAGAAATACATACATACATACATAAGCACATAGATATGTAGGTACATATATATTTTGTGAAAAAATTCATCATTTTTGCTCTTGTGCAATTTTTAGTAAGTGACCTCTCGGTATTTTTGGATTGAATTTTTTTTGGATATTAGCAATAAGTTGAATATCGATGCCTTACTTTTTCAACCTCGTATCTTAAAAAATACAAGTTTTAAGGAGAGAAAAAAAGAAAAGGTTTATCTCTTTAAAACGAATGCTCACTAAAGCGAAGAAATTTCGAAACAAAATTGTTCAATATTTGTTCGCAAATCTAAAAAAAATCGAATGTTCACTAAAGCTTCGAACTTACATACATACATACTTTTTAATCAAATAATTTTAGTGTTTACCTCCATACCATATTGTTTTATTCAATAATCCTTTATTTTACAAAATTTTTAATTGTCTCAATTTAAATATCGCATTGAAAAAGGTATATAGCGCGGTATTATGTAAACGTTTATTCCTAAAGAATTTTTTCGAATTTGTTCAGCACAAAGGAACGGGAAATGAAACGGAACATGTTCTTTAATTAATTTTATAGTCTTATATAGGGCTGTACCTTAGCGATTAATTTTATTTCCATTTCCATTTACTAAAAATAAATTTAGTAAAGTGCGACTTTGACTTGCGCACGAAGCGTGCCGTACTATATGAGCTTTAGCCTATATATAATATAGTTTTGGCATTTTTTTTTTGTTTTTGGGGATTTTTCAGTTTTAAGAGGGCTTTTTAGCTTCGGCGTTTTTTTATTTGGTGCTCTTTTTAGTTTTGGTGCTTTTTCTCGTTTTAGCGATTTTTTTTTGGTATTTTCTTTAATTTGGAAATTTTTTAGTTTTGGTGCTTTTTTTCGTTAAAGCATTTTTTTGGGTTTCTTGTGTTTTTCCATTTTGGAGATTTTTTTAATTTTAGCGATTTTTTCATTTCGGCAATTTATTTTAGTGTCACTTTTTTTGTTGAAATTTGGTGTTTTTCGGCTTTGGTGATATTTTTCGGGTTTTTGCTTTTATTTAATTTGTTTTAGTTTTTTTTATATTGGCGATTTTTTTTTTATAATTTGGGTGTTTTTTCATTTCAGCGATTTTTTCATTTTGTAGATTTTTTTTCCAATCTGGTGCTTTTTTTCGTTTTTGTGATTTTTTTCGAGTTTGGATTTTTTTAATTTGGTGCTGTTTTTTAGTTTTGGTAATTTCTTTCTCATTTTAGCAATTTTGATAGGTTTTTTTTATTTGATGTTTTTTTTTTAGTTTTGATGCTTTTTTCTCGTTTTAGCGATTTTTTTAAGTTTTTGGCGTTTTTTATTTTGAAAATTTTTTCATTTTGGCGATTTTTTCCAATTTGGCAATTTTTTTTCATTTTAGCGATTTTTTTTATTTTTCCAATATATTTTATTGGTAGAATTTTTTTAATTTGGTGCTTTTTTAGTTTTGGTGCTTTTTTCACGTTTTATCGATTTTTTAAGGTTTTTGATGTTTGTTTTTTATTTTGTCGATTTTTTTCATTTTGGATATATTTTTCGTTTTAGCGATTTTTTTATTTTTGCAATTTATTGTAGTGCTAGAATTTTTTTAATATACTGCTTTTTTCGTTTATTCTATTTTTTTCGAGTTTTGGTGATTTTTTTCGGTTTAGCGATTTTATAATTTCGGGATTTTTTTTGTTTTACCGTTTTTGAAAATTTCAAGACTTTGCTACGGTTACCAAGATACAGCAAGTTTTCAAAATTACATAGTCAAAATTACATAAACTGATAAAACACCCTGTAATTTTAATTTTTATAAATTTTAGTGTTAATTGTTGTAGTCTGTATAAAAATACAGTAATTTTACAAATTTTAAGTGTCTATATACATACATCGTTCTACAAACATTTTGAAATATTCTAGTATTGGTCTATAACAATTCTGTGGCAAAAAGGAAAAAGTTCTCAAGTCGAGATAAACTGTTTTCGAGTTAGTAGTGGTCAAAATCTCAATTAATTTGTGCGCGTTTTCAAGAAGTTATAGCAAAATTACTTGCAGCTTATCTTTTTTAAACTTCCAATCTAATTAGGAATAATAGCTTAAATAGGTTAGAACGATGTTAGCTTAAAAAACTAGAGGTGAACAGAGAATTTCCCAATTTAACTGTAAAAGAAATTCATTTCTGCAAATCGACTTGAACGCTTAAAAGTGATCTCCTGAAAAACAGTAAAATATGACTTAAGCACTTTTTCCTTATATCCACAGAATTAGTGTTTTTTAAGCGAGATTTTCCGGGAAAGAAATCCGGATTTTTTATTTTATTATGGCAACTTATTGAGTGTCGTTATTCATAATGTTTTAAACATACTTATGAAATGTATACATGTTTCAAATACTTGACGAAAGGAGGCCGATTCTGAAACAAAATTCTCTGAGAATTTTTGGCTTAATCCTTGATTTAAAATTTTTCTAGTAAAACAAAACACCTGCACAGAAAAAAATTTTCCTGCTATAAACAAGTTTATTTATTTAAAAATTAACTAAGATATTTATTGACCCTATTAAACCTCTAATAAAATTAAATTTTTAAACAAAAGTTTAAGTGAACCAATACATTTTTAATTTATTTTTGATTATTTTTTTCAATTAATTTTTTTTTGTGGAGCCGAAACATCTGACTTTGAAATTCATTTTGCCTTTATATTTCTCTACACAGAAAAAAGTGTTCACCAATTAATATTTTCAATTAACAATTTAATTATATTAATTAAATTTTTAATTGTATTAATTAATTTGACTGCAAAAACTTAATCGATATTATCAAATTGTTTATAGGTGAAAATTTAATTAATTTTTCAATTGATACTACAAATAGTTTAATTAATATTACATAATCATTCATATTACTTTTTTGTGTGTAGCAGTCTGTTTCTTATAGAATAATTTATTATTAAAAAAAATTAATTCACACAGAAATATTTCCCGGAAAATATTTAGAATGGGTTTGATAACGCTCCCTTTTTTCTCTTGCCAGTTTTAAAGTTGCTCAGTTACTTATTCCGTGCTCTTACCTACTTCACTTTATTTTAAGTATTATTTCCTTAAATATTTCTGCCATCTGATCTTAGCTTAAGGTATTTTACAAAACTATAGTTTGTAAAATTACTTTGCATAGTACGTGCGTTATTATCTCAACTGCTTATTGTAGCCCACAAAGTTCTAGGAAAAATTAAATAAAGGAAATGAAATCAAACGTAAGGAAATGTAAATTTACGTATACAGTTGCCACAGTATATAAGAATATATATGTATATATCTATATGTATATGTTTAAATTAATTGAGTCTATTTAAAATGCTTCAAATGCCACAAAAAAATTAAATTGAAAAAGGATTTTTTCAATAATTGAATATAATTGTTTAAATTTTTTTTCCGTGCTGTTTGTTGCTTTTTGCTAAAATTGTGAAATTAAATTCAATTTTTATGCCAAACAATAATATGGCTTACGAGTTATTTCTCTTGCTATTCATAGAACAGAGAAGAAAACAGACATTTTGTTCAGTGTTGCCAGTAACGCCAAATCAGTCCAATATGTATGCTTGAATGTTCCACAGATGAAAAATAAACATTTTAGATTTTAAATTAACATAGATTATTTTTTCAATGTTTTATAAAACTTGAATGCTTTTTTACGAAAGATGCTCGATTTCCAATAGCAGTGAAAATAATAAAATGGCAGCAATGATTTTGTTGTATTTTTCCAACAAATAAGTTAATGAAAATATTGAAGATGAGTGAAAATCATATCAAAGAAAACCTATTCTAAACTTCTTTTCGCATATATGTGTGAAATGTTTAATATAATGTTAAAATTTTTAAGCATATTTATGTGACGTCAGTGGATTAAACACATTCACTACAGCTGACTAGGCGAAAATTTTTTTGGGGAAACTATTTTGCAGAAAGCAGCAGCATCATCATCAGCTGTATTATGTATTCGAATATAAGTATATAATTCAGTATTACCACCTTCAAATATATCGCATTTATAAAAATAAAATTATTCTTTTAAAATTTACTTATATCACGTAAAAGTATAAAAATTAATCAATTTATTTCTTTACATAAATTCGAATTATTTCTGTTAAATAATATGCAATAATTATAAGGCCGGGCTTACATCTGTGTGTCAAATGCTACACCAGCATAAAAAAATCGTAACCAACTAATTACTAATGAAAAACTGTTTGATTCAGACATGTATTTATTGAGTTAAACAGTTTAATACAGTATTAATAGACAATCTTATAGAATCCAAAATGATTGCAAACTATTTAAATCAATAAATATATGTCTGAATCAAACAGTTTTTCATTAGTAATTAGTTGGTTACGTTTTTTTGGGCAAATGACACACAAGAAATGCAAGATGTAAACTCAGCCAAATATATCATTCTTTGAACATTTTGTACTATACTGGCAACACTTTATTTGCTCATTGTCGCCAACAAACATTGAAACTATGTAGTTTAATTGGACTATCTGCAATGACAAAATCAGCATGGGTGATTTTTTTCGGATCGCACGATCTAGGCGTTTAATTGACCGGCCCCAAACGTGAAATAAGCTGTTCTCCAAACTCCCCTCTCAATTTAGCCATTGTTTCGCATGATGTGTGTCCAGCTCTTCCATTTTGGGCTGCGAGTGGCGCCGAATCAATAATTAACGGTCATTAACAACACTGGCGAATACAGCTGCGATATTTTTCCCTTTCTGCACTCTACGTATACGCGTTGTTGGTTTAACCCAGCAAACCCAAAGTCAAACCTTTGAAATAAGATGGCTCTATAATTTGATATCAAGCAAAATTCTCAAATCTTTTTCAAAGGTTCGTGTTTAACAATTGAATTCAAATTGATAATTATTTGAATATAAACAGTTGACACTCAGTGTTTAATCAATTTGGTCTCAACTTGATGTCATTCTCAAATTATAAAAACACGTGGCAACCAAAGCATATTTATGAATTTGCCTTGCTGGTAACACTATTTAAAGCGCAAATTAAATTGTATACATTTTAAAAATATGGCGATCAAAGTAAAGAAAATTTACATTACTGATTGCTTGTGAAAAAAAGATACTTATTGTTTGTGAGTAAAAATTAATTAAGAAAAGTATAAAACGGGAAAGTGAAGAAATAATAAGTTTATTATATGATCGAGGTGGTTTCAGTAAAGCATTGACAACATTGAAAATGAAGAGGAGGCAAGTACTCCGTCTTTTCAAAAATTTGAGCACGAATCCCTTTTTCATCTTTTAGCAGCAGCTGTAGCAGCAGTTATGGTGAAAAATGTTTAGATGATAGTTTGTTACAAAGTTTGTGTAAATGGACGTTTGTTTTATTATTTATTATTTAATTATAACTTTATAAGGACATTCGAGTATATAAATATGTCAGTCAATAATAAATTCCATGAATTTAAATGTTAAACATGAAAAAAATACAAAAAATTGCATTTCATTTATGTTCCACATTATATTACAATCCACATTTGAAAAACAATTGAGAATAATGTTTGAAAGTAAGTTGAGAATAAATGAATTTCTCAATTTGAAAATAGTTTCCCCTTTTTGTTGAGTACGCTATGTTTTTCAAATTATTTTCAAAACATTTTCAAACGTTCGTCGTTTTAGAAAAGGTTTGATTCCCAATCATTCTCAATTTGAAATTAAGTCTGTGTGTTTGTTGGGAATGTTCAGTAATGTAATTTTGGTGCAAAATTTAATTACAGGATTCCAAATAGCCACCTCAGAAGGTCGCCCAAACTGATCATAACATGAAAGAAGTGCTCGTATGAACTTTCTTAACTGATCTTGAACTTTGATAGTAAAATTTAATAATATGCAAACGTTGTTCATTTGTAAATCGATTTATGATTAAGTTATAGACCAAACAGAACATGTTTTACAGTAACATGATACACGAAAACAGCTGAGTTGCCAAAATTCAGTGTTGCCAAAAACAAAGTTGCTAAAAAAAACTCAAACTTCTATCCTTGACATTTTGAAGTCGATAGTGGGCAATGTGTTTAATACTTAAAAATTTGTAATGTATAAACATGAAACATTTTAGCTTTTGTCGGTTAAGAAATGTCTATATGCTCTTAATTTCTGCTTAAGACAATCTTTAGTAGACTTCAACCCAAACATTCTTCAGAAAAGCTAAATAGCTTCGTATGTTTAAAGAAAAACTCTCAAAATGTTATTGAGAATTACATACACAAACATAATAAGTTCGCAACAGATATATTTATTCGATTATTGTTGGCCAATGTGCTAACTACTTGCAAAAAGGTTGTTAAAAATTAAAAAACTAAATTAGAACCGAGTTTTTCTATAAGCATGTGAAGTTTTTTAGCACATCTCAAGAATTTTTTGGTTGAAGCCTGCTGACAAATTTCTTCAATTATTATTTAACTGCTTTACATTGACTGGTTTTTGCCGACTTCGTTCATTGGTGCAATTTTAACCATTAGTTTTATATTACCACTTTAGCGCAACATGCTTTACTAAAAAAATCGGATTACTGAAAGCGATAAAAATCCCCGCTCTGATTTTAAACGCAGCTAGTCTTATTCACTTCGCTCTAGCGAAACATCGCTTTACTGAAAATATCGTATTACTGAAAACCAAAAGCAGGTCCACAACTACGTTTTGTATGAAACTTACTTCGTTTTAGTAAAAAAATAAACAATGACAAATTTATTTATTAGAAATCGATTGCATAACTTAAGGCTGAAAAATTTTTGCATGTTTTCTGCTTTAATCATTATCAACTTGCCTTGATTAATGCCATTAATGGGAAAATGTATTTGTCTTTTTTGCTCTTACGCGCTTAACTGCAACAAATTTCATTAATCCGAACTACGTTTTAGAGAAAAAATCGGATAACTGAAAAAATTGGGTTTTGGTTATTTCCAGTAAAGCGTATTTGACATAACTTTTTAACTAAATAATACTTAAAACAGAAACACAAACTTTCTCACCTGTGAGTTTCCCTTTTCACTAGATTTTACTTTAGTTTGTCGTTTGCTTTACTAAATTGAAAGAAAAGAACATTTAGTATAAAATAAAGAAACTATTTATTTTCTATTATTATACATAATTTATTTTTAACCAAAAGAGCTTTTTATCAAAAGATCCATATAAAGTATGAACTCGTACGTTGTTCGATTGTCTAATATATTCCATGGCAGACACAAACTACTCGTAAAAGCACCAACTGCATTTCACATAAATATTTTTTCATCTTAAAAATAGACATTGTGGAGAAACATGAAAAACCACACAAGTGTTTTTCCTTTTACTTGGCTTGCTTATGTTTGTTTTTTTTTTCTTTTTGCTTCCACTCCAACGTCGAGTGAAAATGCCTCCAGTAAAGAAAATATGTTGCACAAAACACTAAATGTGTTGCAAATGCTGATGATGTTGCTTAGAAAAATTGAAAAACCAAAAAGACGACAAATTTTTGTTGACAATGACAAAGCTGTGTAACTGCCAACGCAGATAAAAACAAAATAAATATAAAATTTTGTCTTTCAGTTCACATTTAGAGGAAGGAAAAACATATGTATATATTTATAGAGAAACTAGAGGACACTTCAGCTAAAAAAAAATAATAATAATCATAATAATACTTTGATGGCATAAAAATAAATGCTCTGTCAGTATCTATATAATATTAAATAATCAAATTTATAAGTATGTGTACATATTTATTTTATTTAAATTGTTACAAAGGCCAAAAGCAATTCTTTTTTAAACTTTGGTGTTAAAAAATTTCTATCTACCAATCGGCACCATGGGCTACAGGCTGCTTGTTTCAATAACACTTGATAATAATAAACATTGCAATCATTAACATCATTAGTATTCATTCATTTCATTTACAAAATCATCTTTGTGCTCATAATAAGACGATTTCTTTGTAATGGTTTTTTCCACCAAAAAAAAAAATAAAAAATAAATGAATAAAAAGTAACCAAATTGAAGTAAAAAACAAAAAAATAAAATAAAATCACAAGCACTTGAAAACCAAAAAAAAGCCATTGACCGCTTTGTGCGAGTACAGTTTAAATTTATTTTAAATTTTCAAATTAAATTCTGAAAACACCATTAAATGCAAACATCATAAAAACTGTTTTTAAGATTCCAATAGTTTTATTGATCTGAATCATTTTGCCAATGAATCTATTTCCGCTTTAGAAAATTTTAATAGACATAGCCCAAAATGTTGAGTATGTCTGTACATTAAATAAATTAAATAATTGAATGCTTTTGCTAATTTGTAATGAATTTATTGGAATATTTTTTTTTTTCTAAAAATTCTTGCTTTTTATCCACAATTTATTAAGACTCTAAAGTAAATATAAACAAGTAAGGGCCATTTTCACAACTGTCCTTTAGCTAAAGGCAAGATTTTGTTTGCCCGATAAATATTTTTGCGTTGTTAAAATTTAAATTTTTTATTATCAATAATAATGGATGAAAAAATAATAAATGAAGATTTTATAATGCAAAGTCATTTATCGGGCAAACAAAATCCTACCTTTAGCTAGAAGTAAGTTGTGAAAACGGCCCTAAGAGTGCTTTATTCGGCTGATCCGAATCTTATATACCCTTCGCCGATGAACGTACATATACATACATGTGTACATATTTGTTTTGTAAAAAAAAAATTTATAATTTTTTGCTCTAGTACAATTTTTAGTAAGTGACCTCTCGGTATTTTTCGATTAAATATTTTTTTAAGAAATATTTTACATGTCAAAAACGACTGCATGTCATACAATACTAAAAATTCGGTGCTTGTTCACTGGCACTCGAGGTGTTCTAAAACCATCGGACTATTTTTTTATTACATGATTATTTTTGCATTCTTTTGTAGTAATTTCAAGTAATTCAGATTACTTTTCCAATATTAGTAATCGGGTCGTGTGACCCAATCATGCGTGAAAAACTTTTAATCCCTTGTAGGTAGCGTTACAATTTCCTAAAAATACTACTTTTATTAACTTGACTTAAGCAATTGTTCCTTAAGAGCTTTTCATACCAATATACGCGGTTGACGAAAGTTTTAAAAGGCAACCTAATCCCAAACGATACAAGTAGGCCGAGGCGTTGGCTGTAGAAGTTAGCACGTTGACTACAAAACCGAAGGTCCTGGGTTCGAGCCCGGTCTCCGAAAATTATTAAAATAAGAACACCATGCGTTTTTTTGACGTAAATTTGTATCTGTTGTTGTAGGAAAGTTCAAGTAATGAAGGCATAAGCACTGAACTACACCGTCTTCAGGCGATACTAATCTGAATGTAACATCAGAGCCATCTTCTTCGCCGGTATTGTGTAGCAGAATTAACTTCGAAGAAAAATAACCAATAAAATGGCTTTTATACAAAACATCAAAAATTTACTATGCATCATTGACACCAGAGGCTCTGCAAAACTGCGTTGTTAGAAACGTGCAAAAAAGCAGAGTTGTAAAAGAATGAAGCTTTCCGTTATATCTTCTTCACCACCTGTCTTTTCATCAGTATCCCTTTCCTTAAAAAGGTAACAGCTAGTAATAATAGCAGGCATTCATTATTTGAGTATTACTTCTCTTTGCAGATTTGTGAATTCTCAAATAGTTCTTGAAAGAATGTGCATAAGATAAGAGGTTTGTGACTATTCTAAATGTGTGGTTGAAGTCTACTGATGATTTGTTGTTTGTTATAAAAAAATACGAGGCTGTAGTGTAGTTATAAGCAAACGTAAGCAATATCATTGGCATCAAATAGTGAACTATGCTATTATTTTTTGTTTTTTTTTCTTTAATAAAAACCTAAAAACAATTTCTATAGTAATGATTTTTATTAAAATTATAAATATTTTTAAATTTAAACTTTTATTGTAAACAATATATCCCGTTCAATATTTAATATAAAACAAATTATTTAAGTGCAGCAGAGCAGGGAAAAAATTGGAAATAATCCGCTTTTCGATTTCGCATTAATAAATAATTTACACTGCAGTAAATTAATATTAAATGTGAAAAAAAATTTACGTTAAGCAAATGTTGAATTGAGTTAAAACCCACATTGTCATTTACAGTGGATATTTAATAATTTATTGGTTTAAATAAAAGTGCATTTATTTTATGGTTTATATCAATTAAACTCTATTGCTTAATCAATAAAATTAAGGCTTCTGGTGGAAATAAACATGAAAATGATTTTTTTTTCTTTGTTTATAAAAAATATTTTGACACTTTTTCTTAGTTTTGGCGCTTTTGTATTTTTGGGATATTTTTCGGTTTTTTGGCTTATTTTTTAGCTTTTGATGATTTTTTTTCGTTTTCTTTGCGATTTACTTTTAATTTGTGCGATTTTTTTTTGTTTTGGCATTTTTTTATATTTTTAGCGTTTTTTTTGTTTTAACGATTTTTTGGCGATATCTTTGTTTTGGGATTTTTTAGTTTCAACGTTTTACGAAATTTCAAGATGCAGCAAGTTGTCAAAATTGCATAGTCAAAATTATACCAACTGATAAAATAACCTTTTATTTTCGTTCTTTAAATTTCAGTGTTCATTGATGTAGTCTACATAAAAATACACTAACTTTGAAAATTTCAAGTGTCTATATATTACATAAGGATTTCAGATTTTTTTATTGCTCACTTTAGGACACCCTTTAACTGTCAAAATTGTCATATATGTATACGTGTTCCTGTGCCGACCTAAATTTAACATATTCTGTTAAAACTTCAGGTCTTACGGTTCTCGAGAAAGCAACCTGTGACGAACAGATGGATATCGTTTTCGCCTTTGGTATACGGATATATTCTTTAAATATGTTTAATTTGCCAATTTAGTTTTTCTCTTCAAAAAAAAAAGAGAGTAGAAAAAACTTAAACAACATTTTAGATAAAAAAAAGTATTTTTTTGCAATTTGTTGATGTTGATGTGTTTTATTAAAAATAACAAAAAAAATAATTTCAATTCATGTTATTTCTCCTAATGCCAAAATAAAATCTTGAACATACGAAAACTTTTTGATTCATCTTTCTTTTACCTTTCAATTCAATAAAAATAAATCACAAATAAATGCAATTTCAAATGAATAACATTCAATGTAAATTTTTTTCTATTCTTCGATGGAAAAATTATGTTTTGCAGATGCAAGCAAGCTTACCCAGCGAACAATTTTCTTTTTTTAATTTTAACACTTGATAACGCACTAACAATCCCAAATTATTAATTTACTTATTCAGTAAAATATTTTTTTTTGTATTAAAAACACGTTTGAATTGATTTTTAAGGGATTAACTGGCTCCTATGGGAAACTTTACCCAAAAATGTCTAAGGACAACTAGAGATATTACCCCATATTCATAAAAAATTAATCTAAAATCCATTTTAGGAAAATTTTGTATGAAAAATTTTAAATAAAATATGAATAAAGGCGATTATGTTTAAACTTTCATTTAAACAAATGAGAAGTCCAACATATATCACATACATTCTTGTATTTTTTACTTTTAATTTAATTCAATTGTGAAGGTTTTTGAATGCATTTCCTTGGCAAGTACTTAACATTTGAGAAATATTTGAAAATTTGCTTATAAAGTATACAAATTGTTATCTCAATATTGATTTAGTAATAATTTAGTTTTTACATTGAAATATTGTTTGTCTGGTGGTAAGAAACAATTGACTATCTAAGTCTAATTCTTCAGAAGAGTACTTTTTAGAATTTGATATATAAATGTAGAATTTATCAGACTGAGAGTCAAGTTTAGTATTTATTTAAAAAAAAAATGTATATTAAAATCAAAGAAAAAAATTTTGTTGTAACACTGAAATTTTGCACAGCTGAATTGGGAAACTATCATTGCGTCACTATCTGAATGGTAGCTTAAGTCGACTGAAGCTTGTTTTCCTTTTTGCCACAGATTTAATACACTTCAAACTCCATCTGCGGTAACCGTTATTTTCAAGTTTCATACCAAAATTGTGTTGGGTAAAACAGTTCACTGAACGAATTCCCACTGACTTGGAAAATTTTTTAGTATGATGTGACCGAATATGGCCCATAGGCCATGGGTATACATAATGAATAAATAAATGAAATGAAATCTTCCTGAACAATATAAAATACCATTAAGCCGGTTTTTATGTTACACATGTGCGTCATTTGTTGGTTGGTTGATTTACGTGGCTGCCTACTACACACAGGCGTTCAAGTAGAATCTAGATGATTCCTTTTTGAAAGAATCACTAGGCTCATCGATGTAAACCTATATAGAACCGTATCTAAGTATTCTGAAAGATCGTTTAGTACATGACTTCCTAAGAATTTGTGTCTCGAGAGATGTTTATACTGTACAATATAAACAGTTTTTGCTACTCCTCAATATCTGCGATATTTTCAATTGCGACTGTTTATGATTTAGTGTACGATATGTAAGAAGTGTATAAAAATGGATTCGGTTTGTGTGTATAAAATGCTTGTCTGGATACGATTCGAATATTTTCCTTAGTAGTTTGTGTACTCTTATTATTTCAAATTCTAAAGTACAGTAATGCTGACTGTGACATCACCTTCGTATGGAAAACTTAAATGAGGTTGCTTTTTCTTTAAATTTGCAATTATCCTGTAGTAAATTTATAAATTTTCTTTGTGAACGATATTATATTGTAGTAGTTTCCTCATAAATTGCTGTTTGCTATCGCTGATTTTTTTTTCATTCATTCATTCAGTCTTGCATAATATTTTGTATATCTAATGTCGTCTAATAAGTGGAAATTCCTTGTCACGAAAATAATAAAAACATATGTTAAATTCAAAAGGGCACATTGTCTTTTCAGATTACATGTAATGCTATTATTTTTTTTAGTGTTGTCTGTATGAATGTGTGTAAAATTAATTCCCAGTTTAACGAGCAATATACATAATTAATGTCTGATGGATTTGTTGCAAAGTTCGTTAAATCGATAAAAATTTTCACTGACAAAACAAGTTCTTTTAAGACTTAAACAAAAGATTGTATTTTATCGGTGGTGACGAATCTTATATAACCTTCCGTGGGGGAAAAATCTCACCGTTCGTTAATGTTGGACAAAAATGAGAGAGAAGATATTGTATATGTATGTACATTAGAGTGGCCGTTAGTTGTATGGAGAATTTTTTTGTTTGATTTCTTATACTCTCTCCCGGTTCAGTTTTATCTTAAAAAATACAAAAAAAATTTCATAGCGATAAGTTGGGCTTTAGGGGGTGCGTCCGTCCCTCAAAGTTGGCCCTCAAGCCCATTTATGCAATGGAATTTTTTTTTTTGTTTTTTTTTTTAGTTATCTTTTGCTTATATATAGTATATATATGCATTAAATAATTTAATAGATATACATATAAATATAATTTTGGTATATAAAATTTTTGGTGTTTTGTTGGTTACTTTCTTCATTATTTTCTAAAATATTAATTTTAGCAAATCACTTTCTTCGAGACTAATGTTGTTGATTAGAAGAGCCCAGCTAAAAAAATATGTATGGAGCATATATAATATCCCATATATGGTTCGGATCCGAAAAATGAGGGTATATGGGCATTTATGATTATATATATTCATACATTTTCATACATGTATGTGTAAATTACCTCCACAGTATGCAAAGTTCACATTCATACACTCTTGATTCACAAAAGCGCACTGCTGTGCAATAAATTAAATTACTAAAATTAAATTTTTTTAGACACTAGAGAAGTTGTATTTAATGAAACATTTGTTTGGACAAATAATTCAAAACGAACTAAAAGTCATTTCATTCATCAAAAGGTGAATCAATTATTTAAAAAAAAACACATAAATCATTTTCGTACATAACATTTAGCTTAAGAAATCAGATTAAAAACTAATGCAATTAATTATAAAAGAAAAAATAGTCCCTCTAACAATAGTTTTCAATACAGTAATATGAACTTTGTTTCCTATCTAGAGAATTTTGTTATTTTCTATAAAATTAATGACTGGATTATAATTTTGATTATTTGATATATTAAATGGGGCCACAATGTATAAAATCATACAAGAATGTTTTTTTTTTTGAACAAAAAGTTTTTCTTTTTTAAACGTTGAGGGTACGCACATAAACATTGCATACCGTATGTATTTTCTAATGGATTTCCAATTCAGCAGTGATAAAATTCCAATCTTTTTTGATTGCAAAAACGATCTTATGTGAGATATCATGTATGCATACATTCTTATATGGCTCCATATATAAAATCTTATATTTATATATGGATCCACATATGAAGAGCTTCATAATTAAATTTTCATATATGAGCTCATATGTTATAATACATTTCATATATTAGTCCATATATATAGTTCATATATAATAGTTTTGCCATGTATAATCCCATATATTTCCATACATGAATTCATACATATTCATATATAGTTATATACATTCATATATTAAAAATATATGGACCATATATAATTTTTTTAGCTGGAGCTAAAATTGTGCCATATATGATATTCCTGTAAAATTTTTTTTAAGTTAGTCATGTGCAAACAAATTACATTAAATAAATGGGTTTGAAAGCCAACTTTGAGGGGCGGACGCAACCCCTAAAATACAACTTATCGCTATGAAATTTTATTTACATAGAATTCAACCGATTTGTTGGGAGAGAAAATAAGAAATCAAAAAAATCAAAAAATAAAAAATCAAACAAATAAATAAATAAATAACGACCACTCTAATTTACACACCTTCAATTAAAATTTTTTTTTAACTATAAAACTAAGAAAATTAAATACACAGAAAAAAATATCATGAAAATGCAACCAGCAAAATAAATGGTTAATAGTTAATTTAAATTGAAATATATATTTAGTTAATGTTGTTGATATTACAAATACAGAAATTTTTTTCAATAAACTGAACTAACCAAATTTTATGTTATACATGGCGCAAAAACTCAAAAAATTCTTTGTTGATATAACAAATTAAGATTTTTCTAGTCAACTAAATTACTCAACAAAATTATTTGTTAAATTATATCATAACGAAATACGCACATGTAGAAGAAACAGAAGAACTCGCATTTTGTGTGTATTCATTATTTGCTTATCTAATAACGATTTGCTCTTTAGCTGAGTGGTAAGTACATTAGCCTATTAATCAAGAGATTGCTGGTTCGACTCATCCAAACATCTTTAAAATTTAACAAAAAACAAAATTCTAAAAAATATATAAAAAAATGCAAACAAAGAAACAACACATAGAATTTGAAAAACGAATTCATCAGAAAAATGGTTTTTCTCTTAACAACTCAATTGTTAATAACACAATAATTTTAATTGGAAATAATTAAGTTGATTTTGTTTTCTTATGTTACAAATGTGTGTTTGTATTTACAAAAATCGTTGTAGGTGCCTTTTTAAATAATATTTTAATTATATTCACAAATAAATTATTTGTATTTACAAATCTTTTTTTTCTGTGTAAGTCACAAATAAAATTAAAGAAGTGCCAAATTTTTTCTCGATGAATAAGTTCAGAAAGAAAACAATTTCTAATCAGAAATAATTTCTTATTCTGGCTTAAGTTCAGTAATTTCAATTCTTATTGAATGAAATATTTTTCTTAATTAATGTGAGTTTCTAAAGAAGAGAAGAAAAATTAAACTAGACTAGACTGGGGAAAAACCGATATTTTTCTGTGCACCCACGCACTTTATCAGCACTACTTGGGTAGAGATTGTTATTAACATCAGCTATTTAATGTATATTTTTAATGAAACGGAATATGAGAAATGATTGTTGTGTATACAATTATTGATTTACCTTTCATTTTATGAATTAATGTGAGTTTCTAAAGAAGAGAAGAGAAGAAGAGATATCTATGTATGTCCTGTTATGCTTTTTAACAAGATAATGTGATTACCAAAAAGAAATTTAAAGCATTAGATATCGAATAAATTTTCACACAATTTTAATTGTGTTTATATGGATAAAATAATTCGATAATTTGCCACCTGTACCTCTTAATTCAAACTAAATTGTCGATCGAATATTGATATTTTAAAGAAAATCAAAATGTAGTTTTTGGTTTTTGTTCGCATTTAGAGGACCAGGCTATAAATTAAACAAAACATAAAATAAAATAATAAAATAATTAGATAAATAAATTAAAATAAAGATTTTGGGAGATAATAGTTATGAAAATATTTTTAAAGATATATGTTTCGTTCTCGTTGGAGGTTTATTGTGAAACTAATTTTAAAAATTTTGTGAAATTTTTGTTATGTATTTACTTACTATGACATGATATACAAAAGCTTTAAATTTAATAAAAATTTATATCCCTCTAGCTCGGGTTTTAATATACATATATATGTATAGATAGCATTAATCTCAGTTTTATGCACTACAATTGCAATAGTTTCGAAACGCAGAATTTCTTATTAGTAAAATTTTTTTATTATTTTCTTCTCTAAATCATAGTCACACATACATACTTACACACATATTATGTATACATGTTTATAATATAATATAATAAAATTTATGTAGAAATCGTTTTAGCTAATCAATGTCATTTCTCGAACAACAATGTGCATTGACATAATTATAACAATTAAGAACTAAAAACATACATAAATTATTTATGGTTATTTTCTCTATAGATACACAACAAAAACTGGCATTCCTTTGGTAAAAAAAACTATTTCATATATATGAAATAATATTAATAATATTATTCATATAAATAAAATAAATATGTAGAAAATATACATACATACATACATGTATTCATTCAAACCTAAAATTCTCAATGGCCTGAAAATACAAGGAAGTGTCTTCTTTTAGGGCCTTTCTACTAAAATTTTTTTTGCAAATGTAGTGGGTAGCAGTGAGTCACTGAATCAACTCTTCCAGTTCTCTAGTACAAATTAATGTTGCCTTGTTAAGAAGGAAAATATTCATTTCGTCGGATATAAAGTATCCTCACTGTTGCGATAGGCAATATTTCAAAGGAAAGTAGAGTAAAAAGTAAAGAGTAAAGTTACCTTAGCTGGAAAAGAAAACTACATGGTACAATCGTCACTTAAATATCTGTCGTCTTAGGGGGTGGGTGACACATTCGACTTTCAACTCTGTCTAATGGTGCTCCCTTTTTTATTTAAAGTGTATGCGTATAAAATAACTTATATGAGATTTTGAAATTAATGCTGATACAGTCGAATCCGCTTTAGGGCAACACGCTTTAAAAAAAATCGGATTACTGAAAGCGATGCAAGTCTCCGCGCTGATTTTAAACGCAGCTAGTCTTATTCACTTCGCTTTAGCGAAACGTCGCTTTACTGAAAATATCGTATTACTGAAAACCCAAAGCAAGCCCACAACTACGTTTTGTATGAAACTTACTTCGCTTTAGTGAAAAAATAAGCAATGACAAATTTATTTATTAGAAATCGATTGCATAACTTAAGGCTGAAAAATTGTGCATGTTTTATCCGTTAAAAATTTAAATGACAAAATGTATTTGTCCTTTTCGCTCTTACGTAGTTTATTGTATTTTTCTGTTATATTGTACTAATTTTAAGCAGTACGCTTAACTGTAATAGATTTCAGTAATCGAAACAACGTTTTAGTAAAAAAATCGGATAACTGAAAAAATTGGGTTTTAGTTATTTTCAGTAAAGCGAAAATTTCAAAACTTCTCAAAGGAATTTAAACGAAAACATTTTACTAAATACCTCTGTGTGAAAAAATCTAAACCCAGCTAAACTAAAATATTTCGAAATTCCATTCAAATAAAAAAATAATAAAAAATTTCAAACGAAATGCTGAGAAAAATCAACAAGAATCTTTTCGGAAGCATTTCACTTCTGATGAAAATTAATAAACTGTAATAAGAAATATACCAAAAAGGCCATGTGAAAGGCCTCTACATATTTTCTAAATTCCTCTTTTTAATATTGATCAATAGTTTTGGTAATATGCTACATGTGGTTTTGTATTGCAAGTTGCACGAACTTAAGTATGTACACATGTATGTATGTATTTATGTATATGGTGCAATAAATGGAGGAGTCTGTCTGTTTGTATAATTTTCATTTATACTTAAAAGAGGAACGGTTTTCTTAATTAAACATTATACTTATGTATGTTTATGTATCTAAATACGAGTCAAATTAAATAAAATAAGTTTATCACAAATAACAAAATATATAATTATTCCCAAAGATTTATGTGACTTGTTGCAGACATTTGTGACAGATGTGAAAATTTAATGGCCTTTTCTCTCAATGTATTATAGGAATATTATTTATTTAATGATGAGGAAAATTAAATTTTATAAAATTTTCGAATTTTTTTCGAACTTATTACATATCACTCATTTACTGACACAACGTCATAACTCGAAGAATGGGATTTTTGAGTTAATGATACAGAATTCAACTTCTTATGGCGACTTTTTGAGTTCTAGTTAGGGTGACTTTTTGAGTTCTAGTTAGGGTGACTTTTTGATTTCGAGATCGAGATTAGTTAATTTCTCTCGAAAATTAACTTAATCTCACATTAATTTAGTTTGATGATTTTGAGTAGTAGTTTAAAATTCTTCTTATTTGTAGTATTACCATACTGAAGAACGAAATAGAAAACAGTAGAAAAGATTAAACTACCAAGAATGGCCGCTTATACTGGTAAGCAAAACCATACAATCGACTACCCAAAAACCGCAAATGAAGATTAAGGCTAATTTAATCTCTAATCTTGAACTCAAAAGGTCGGTATTCTTATTGTGAAAAATTTCATAAAAATATTTTGAGAGAAAAAATAAATTTTCTTGTGTAAATTGAAAACTTTCAAAGTTTTTTCGAGTTATGAGCGATATGTTGCATATCTTTCATTGAAATAACAATAAAATAGGTCAGAAAGATTTTTGTTTTAATTTGTGCTTCATTTATTTTTATTCAGCCAAAAAAATCAATCAATCAATCAATCAATTGGATTTTTTTAGAAACGTCATTGTGAAATATTTCGTTGGTGGATGATGCCTATCGTATTAAACGAGGACTGTTTTCTTAAGAAAAAAATTAAGAATAAATTTGCGAGAGAAATGCGTATAAAAAGGACAATATCGTATTTAAAAAAAATCTAAAATTTAATATTGAAAAAATACTAAAATAAAAAAATTTTATGTTGATGGATTTGCGTGTTTCGTTTTACCTAAGCAAAATCTCAATAGACTTCAACCACAACTCAAAAAATTACAAAACCTCAATGCTTATAGAAAAACTCTAGTTTTTAACTAAATATTTTAGTTTTTAATTAGCTATTATTTAAATTTAAATTGTATTAAAATATAATTAAATTTTTTCAATGGTTAATTAAAGCTCTTATTAAATTACGTTGAAAGAATGGCAGCCCTAAAAAATTTCCAAATATTATGAAAAGCTTTCCAAACAGCTGTTTAACATAAATAAGAATGTTTCTTTATCAATATATAAAAAATTAAAATTGCATAAAAACACATTTTATAAATTCTTTTTAATACGACCACATGATATGCATGTACATAATATGTATGTATAAGTTTTCAATAAACACACATACACACACAAAACATATGGCATGCTCACGAAACTGAAATAGAACTTAAATACGAGGGCGGATCAATAAGTCCGTGAATTAAACACAGTCTTTTTGGCAAAACATAAATTTATTTTTCAAAATAATCTCATTTTAACTCAATACACTTAGTCCAATGTTTCTCCAGTTTTTGTATCCCTTCCAAAAAAATAGGATTTTTCGATGTCCTTAAAATAGGCCCTTAATTGTGGAATGATTCGTTGTTGGAGTCAAATCTCTTTCCGACGACCCATTTCTTTAAGTTTGGGAACAAATAATTGTAACACCGGGCTAAATCTGAAGAAGAGAGCAGATGAGAGAGCAATTCGTAGCCCAATTCATGGATTTTTGTCATGAAAACTGCACATGCGCTTGCGGTCGATTGTGAGCAAATGCGGCACCCATCTTGCAGACAACTTTCTTAAACCCATCTGATAATTTAAAATCGAAACCACACTGCCATATGAAATGCCTATGGCATCAACAATCTCACGCACTTTTATTCTTCAATCGGCCAACATTATATCGTGATTTTTTCGGGTGTACTGGGGGCAAATCACGGCACTCGAAATCGAGTGCACGTTCGTGTAGAGAATTATTTCGATGGCTACAATTTTTTGGATCATGGTATTCGATCGTATTTTATGTTACCTACTACTATTTTTTACATTGCTGTTAGTATAAGACAATAAGAAAAACAAAACGAAAAACAAAACTTTATTTGTATTTGTTCTGGAAATGATTTTTCCCTTATTTATTTTTTTGCACTGCCTATTGGACAATTTTTGTATTGATATTCACTTTCCTTAAAAACAATTAAAATGAAATTAAATTATATTTTCTAAACTAATTGTTCGAAAATATCCGGAAAATACTTATATTTTGATTACATACTTCTTTCTTTTTCCTTTGTTTTGTTTCGCGGCAAAAAGCTAAGAGTTTACTTGTTTTTGATAGTAGACTACCAATCGAGTGCAACTTCGAGTAGATACGTTTCGTTAACGATTGCCGTGATCCACGTTAACAACATTTCGAAGACAAAGTACTCGATTTCGAATGCGGTGATTTGCCCCCTGATCTCAATTGACCGTCCAGAAAGTTCAGCGTAATTTGTACTTGTGCGACCACAACGAAAGTGAGTAAACCACTTTTTTACCATTTAAATCGATGGTGCAGAGTCCCTATAGTATTTATCGAGCTTTTGCTTGGTTTTATTGACGTTTTTTTTTTTGCAAAAAATAATGTTTAATGAGCGCTCGAAATTCACTTTTTTCCGTTTTTAGAAAAATACACATAGTTGTATGTTTTGAACAACTGTTAAACGCAAAGTAAATCACGAAACTTGCTCAAAATTTGACAGTAGTCTACTAACATATAGTACTTGCATTTCATGTAACTACGAGGGAAATTCGAAAAGTCACAGACTTATTGATCTGCCCTCATACACAAGGTTGGCCATTCAAGTATGATTTAAAAATTATTTAAATATGCACTGAAAAATTAAATTTCATATTTAAATATAACTTACAAATAATAACAGTTTAATTAATAAGTAAAAAAATTGGCCCTTAGAAACTTTAAATAAAAGTAAAACATTGAAATAAATTTACTAACATTATATTAAGATTAATAAAAACCTCATGGTGTAAAATAAAGTTCCATATTTGTAGTCAGTTTTTCTCGAAAGGATATCTTTTATCAAAGTAACATTAAAAATTCGCATTTATTTGTTTTTTTTTTAAACCACTTTAATTAGAATAATGTAATAGAAGAATACTTACAAGAAAACGTTTTAAATTTTTTTGTCTTGTGATCTCAATGTTATTTTAGTTGCAAGAAAATAGTTTAATTTTTTTGCGATCTCAATGCTATTAAGTTAACTAAAATAATGAATTTCTTTTCTTGCAACCTCTTAAATGACTTAATTAACTCTTGTTTTTTTTCAAGAAATCCGTAAGTTAAGAACTAGTCTCTTATTATTTTGTTTTACAAAATAAAATAAGAACAAACTAAACAAACAAATGAATGTAAGCATAAAATGTATAATAGGAATTTTTTTTATTACAACCAGAAGAATATTTTCATTCATTCTACTTTTCCAATTTCTGTTGTTGTTGTTGGTAGTTAGAAAAGTTCCTAGATTTTCATCAACATCATCATGATGTTCTTTGTAATATTTTTGTTTTTTTTGGCTTTTACTTCGCTATAATTACTTGGTTACATTAAAAACGTTTGCCTCGCTCGCTAAGTGGCTGGACTGGCTGACTAGCTGGCTGACTGGCTGACTAGCTGGCTGGATATGCTTTCATCAACGACAACAACAGAAATAATAACAACAATAATAATAATAATAACCCAACATATAATGCTCATGGTCAATGGCCTTCTTGCAAGGCATTACACTTTTAATACCAAACCGACAACATTAATGCCATACACTTGTAAGTGTATGAACAGCATCATCAGCAACCACAATTCATTCAAAGCAAACTTCGAATGTGAATATAAGGAGACAGAACATCAGCAAGCGAAATCTGCAGACTGTGATGCTGCACCGTGGGATAGAGAAAAATATATTTTGTTATAAAAACTAAAAGCATTTAAAATTGTATTTTAAGAAAAATCGTGATGAACTAGAACTGTATTTTATTTGCACTCTTATTTTTATAGTTTCTATAAAATTATTTTTAAAAGTTTCCCGTTGAAAAATGTTGCAATTTGGAATTTGATTTTCTGCTACAAAATGCGAATGTATTCTTTAAGCCGTTAGAAAAATTTAAACGCATGATTCCAGGGTTGGAAAATTAAATTATTTTTTATATAAAAGTAGCTAGGTCAATTTTTTTTTGTTTATAAATTAAATGTACTTTATGTCTTAAAAAGAAATAGTTTGGAATAAAAAATTAGAAAAATAAAAATCCAGACTTGGAAAACTTAAACTTTTTCTGGTAAATAAAACAAATTAAATGAAATTAGTTATTTATTTGGTATTTAAATATAATCTATATTTTAGAAAGAAATAAATTAGTTTTAAAAACCAGAAAAATCAAAATTATAGATCCAATTGGTAATATAAACCAAAAATATTTTTTTTCAGTTAAATATATTTCATGTCTTAGGAAGATCTTTACTTTATGGATATCTCATTTAAGTATAAACGAAGGTTTGTGTCATGTTGCTTATTATGCTCTCAACATAGTTTGGTTTTAAATCTATGGTCTTTCGAGCAAAAGAACAGTCATAACTAGGGAAAAGATTTTCATGCATTTAAAATCACGTTTTATGTACATAAAATATGCAGTAAAAATATAAAAATATGTATTTAAATCTAATAAAATATGCATTTACCAAATTTTTTTTAATAATTTAAGAACACTAGAAACTTAAAAAAAACAGCTTCATTACTTTCTTAACAAACATTTTGACATTAAAAACAGAAAAAGCTTCAATGCTTTTTTAACAAATATTTTGTCAAATCATATGGAATACAAAATATGAGTAAAGTTCAGTAGAATTTTTATTTACGTACATTAATGAATAAATGTTTCTTTTTAAATTGTCATAGGTAAATCTTTGACGATTTTTTCTGAAAAAAAGTTTATGTAATAAAAATTAAGTTATTGCTACGCATTTAAATGCTGCTATTTTGTTTGTGGAATATTCAGTTTCTAAGTTTTCGTTGGTAGAACTATATTGATACAATTTGTTGCATATATTTTAATTTATTTTTTACCGCATCTTCAATTAATGCAACTTGAGGTGTTAAAGTAGCGAAAGCCTCTAATTGGTATATAGTGTGAACAAAAAAACAACACAAATATCAATTTAGGCAGAAGGCTGTCCGATACTATATTTCTATTTATAAAATGAAAGAAATTTTAAAATAAAAAAACAAAAAAAAAATAACGTGTGCTTCAAGTGTACGTTAAAACCAGTTGTTGAATGAAAATTTTATTTTAACGTACACTTCAAGCACACGTTTTTTTTTTGTTGCAAATGGGGGAAAGTTTTTTGACAAAAATTTCTTTAATTTTATTGATAGAAATATAGTAGTATCCTTCTGCCACGTCCCCCATCTAGTTACTGTAGAATGTATCCGTATCGTATCACTGGATATTTTTCATTAAAGGCTGAAACACGCAAAGAAGCTTACAAAAGCACTTTAAAAGAGCTATTATAAAATGCTCTTATTTCTTTCTTTAATTTTCAATTAGTCCTACGGTGTTTTTGAATATCGATTCATATCAAACAAAAAAGGATCGTAAATTTGTCTCGTTTTCTCCTTTTTTGTTCTTACATAGTCGTAAAAACTGCAGCTATTATATACTTTACAATAGTGATGCACAAATATTTGTATTCGAATTGTCGAATATTCGGCCATTTCCAAGCGAATGACTAAAAAAATAAGTTTGTACAAATTTCACATATAATATTCCTATTCGTATTCGCGAATATCAAAAATTGACATTCGTTACATCACAACTTTACAACTAGTAAAAAAACCAAAATTAGATTTATAGCATGAAAAAACTAAAAAATTTATTAAAAATATACATTTATGATGAAATATGTATTTACTATAAAATGTGCAAAAATATGCACTAACAAATCGATTCCATGTTGTCACAAATTTGTTGATTCGCAAAGATATTATATTTACGTTGATCTACGACCAACGACAGAAATCATGTACATTTTATTTACATTCCCTAGTCATAACTATAAAATAAATTAAAGGAATATCATTTCCCTGAAAACGTTCCTTTCTGCTAAAGAAAATCGAAAAGATTCTTCAGGAATATTGATGGAATGGGATGTTTCAATTGAGACACTAAATAGTTCTGCAACATCAAAGATTATTAAACCCAGGAAATTATAAAACAAGTTAGATTACTTAGTATTAAGGTACAATACTAAGACTATGTTAGGATTATTAAATAGGAATAGGAATAGGGACAACTGAAATAAGGGTTAATGTAACTTATTTCCTAAATACAGAGTGTAGAATAAAGTATTCAACTATTGCTAATATCGAAAATAAAATATTTAATCGAAAAATAACGAGAGGTCACTTGCTAAAAATTGCACTAAAACAAAAAATTATAAATTTTTTTACAAAACAAATATGTATGTGTACTTCGGTAAAGGGTACTTCGGTAAAGGGTATATAAGATTTGGCACAGCCGAATATAGCAGTCTTACTTGAAGCCGGCATTATTTTTTTAATTTATTTTTTATTGCCTATTTTTTATTTCTGTGCAAAATTTGTGTCTTGAAATTTCAAACTCTTTCCCACTGTAAAGAAGAATGATGATTTAATCTGGTTTCATGATTCTTGTTTTTTTTACTTTTAGGCGATTTTACACTGTTTAACATAAAATATCTTTCATTTTATATTTGCGTTTGTAAAATTTTCTTTGTCACTATTTTTCCGGCTGACTATCTTGCTTGGAAATGTTATTTTAATATGATACTATAAAAGTAGGATACATACATACTATGTATAAATATAAACATATATATATTATTAACATGTATAAACCATACCAAAAAAAAATTATATTTAACTTTGTTGTTTGTTACCACTCGTTCCTTTTGAGGGAATTTTAAATCTTAATGTTGACGTTAAAACAAGTTTTTGCGAAAGCAACACAAATAAAAATCTGAGTTTGATGTGCAGTGTCCTTCACCCTAACTTCCTGATTAACAGCAAATAACTGAAGGAAACCTAAAAGAACACAATAAATAAATTCTTATTTTGTCGAATGACTAATTGTGTTAAACATTTCACAAACTAATTATTTTGAGGAAAGCAAAGAATAAGAATAATAAAAATAGTTTTGGTAAAAAAAAATCAGTTGTTATTTTAAAATTTGACAACTAATTGACAACAGTACTAAAGAAATATTATTCGAATTGAAATTTATTTGCTGGTGGTTAAGCATTGTCCATATATTTCATTGGTGCTTACCCAAATTATCAGTATTGAAGTATACATAATATGAAATCACAAACCTCTGCTTAACCACCAGCAAATAAATTACAATTAAAATAAAGTTATGACAATATGTCAAATAATGAATTTTCATAAATGAAATATTATTCTGTTAGGTTTTGTATTGAAATTTTATAATATTTGAAATTTATCAAAGTAATTTTATTAACACCACACGAGACATAAGCTTGGAAGTTTTTGTGCTTGTAATTGTAGAAATCTGTTGCTAAGATTGCTTTTCGACAAGCAAAGTTTTGAGTTTTTAGGAGAGAAGGACAAAGATAGTGGGAACTCATTTCCCTTCTCTCTTACAAAATCAAGACTTTGCAAAGTAAAGTGTGTGTGTGTAAAAGCCGTCTAAAGGCAGAATTAGTTTGTACGTGCTGTTCTGTTCTGAATCAGCTGTTTAGTTTCTGTTTAGTTGAAAATCTGTATGTGTAGTTAGTTTTTCCTTTTTCGTTCTGTTCTGTTGCGGACAGATCTGTAGAAAATAGAATTCAACGTTAAGTGACAGCCAAAAGTGTGTGTGTGTATTAGTGTGTTGTGATACTTTGTGTACAAGTGTAATCAATTCTTTACGTTGCCAGCTGACTTTTTCACAGAAAAAGTAATTGCAAAATATTTTATACGGAAAAGAACGGCACAGAACAGCAACAGAAAGTAAAGACTAATGAAGCCTTAAAACAAAAACAAATGACTGTGTTGACCATAAATATTAGTGTTAAAACAAATATTTAGAAATAAATGGTCAAACACAATCCCGATTATGCGAACACCGATTATCCGGATGTCCGATTGTCTGGACTCATCATTCGTCTCAGCTCTAATTGTCTAATTGCCGCCTACGACGGCAAGTTGTCTTTTATTTTGGACCTTCTGCTCGTTTTTTATATATCGTATTATCAAAATGACTAAGATTTAAATAAAAATTGACAAATGACAAACATGACAAATTTAAATGTATGTAAATTGATTTTTTTTTATTTGATTTGCTTTGAAATCGATTACCCGGATTTTCGATTATACGGAATATCCCTGGTTTTATTTGATCCGGATAATCGGGATTCTACTGTTTTTCTTAACAAAAACTGTCAAACTTAGCTTTTTCCATAGAAAATAATTGCTGCAAATTAGAAATAAATCAAAACTAAAATCGCACACTTTGTAGTTATACGAAAACTTAAGTGTTGTGTTATTCCTTATTTTTATTTTTATTTTTATTTATTCATATATTTGACTAATATCTTATATTAAAGCATTGGAATTAAAACGTTAATTGCAGAAGTATGTTACAAAATATTTTTTTTTTTGATAAATAAAGAATTAAAATACAAATAAATAATTAAAATAATAATATATGAAGTCTAACAAACAATAAAATATACATTGACTCGTAAGACAATAGAAAATAATTGATTGATTCCTTATGTTAAGCAATAAAAATTTAAGGGGCTGTTAGAGCCAATTTGTAACATAATGTCTTGATAACATTATATCATTTATAAAGAAAAAATTATAGATTGAATTAATATCGTTTAAACTTTTTGATTGGTGGCTAAAGTTTGATTCACATAGAATCCATTGTCTGTTTTACGGCACAGTGGGAGATTGGAAAAAAATTAAATAATTCTGCAGTTTCCAAGCGGGCCGTACGATGATTTTTATAAAGTTTCATGCAGCATTTCAGGAGGTGTAACAGAGCTTAAATTCAGGAAAAATATGGTTTTTTCGAAAATTTTGTTACAACTGCCTGAAATAATAGAACAAATAAAAAATAAATAAATATTCATATTTTTGATGTACTCTCATCTGCTTACAAGCAGTAGAAGAAGAGTTAAGTCTTAAGGTAAATTAATATCAAGAAGTCTTGGGAAAAAGGTTGCGCTATAAAAATGTTTTTTAACAATCACCCGTATTGCGTATGTCACGTAGAATATTCGTCTACGAGAATTCCCTACTAGATTAAAGTAAATGTGTAAAATGTTTATGTAATCTAGGACAAAATTCTCTTAGACGAATATTCGATGTGACAAACGCAATACGGGTGAATATTTCCAGCTAAAAATTAATGCACAGCAAATAAGAAAAGATCAGACTTCCTCCCCTCGGCGATTCCCAATCAAATTTAGTAAAATCCCAAAAACGAATTTTTCAGATAATTTTTTTATTATTATAATTAAAAAGTTATTTGTCTTAAGCAGAACAAAAATAAGCAAATTAACTAACATTTGCATAATTAGTAAAGAACAAACGACAATGGCAAGACTTTTGTAAATTTTGAGATGATAAAATTGAGCTTTCATTACAAAAAAGCTTTCCGCAAATTCAAATACGATTAATCAAAACAATTCACATATTCTATTAGCATAAAAGTTAGGTATATAAAGCAGAAATCTACATCAACTGACACCTCACACAGTGGACCAAGCACAAAAGAAGGCTGATGATGAAGGCTTAGTGGCCTTCGAAAACACCTAGTTGTTCCGTTCAACTATGTGTTAGTCAGAATATTTACAACTATGTAACTTTAGTGTTATTTGTTCATTAATAATTATCACATGTAATTTGGATTAAAAAGCGACACGAACTTTAGCTTGTTCAAATCATATATCTAAAAAAAGTGTATTTTGAAACGCTCTGGTGCTTTATTGACGAAAATGTTTAGAAAACAATTGCTTTGCGATATTTCCTATAGAATCACATTTTAAATAAGTAAAAACATGCGGTTGGTATATTTGAAAAAAAAGCTTAGCACACATTTTTCTGCAAAAAACGGGGAAAATAACTTTTTTTTTTAAATTTGTAATAATTAAATTTAATTTATTTATTATATTTAAAGTATAGGAATATTTCATGCTTAAAGAAAGATGTACAAAGCACATAAAAATATTTGAAATACAACAACATTAGTATATATAAATTTTAATTTAATTTGACTGTATTGTGCTTTTAAAAAATTTTTTTCTTCAAATATTACAATTTTTTCTTAAATTTATAAAAAATAATTTTTTGCAAATTTGAGAGGATTTGACTTTCTCATTGGCAAAACAGTGGACCAGAATGGGTACAAAATTTTAATTAATAGTTTATTTTTTTTTTGCTGGAATAATTCCAAACTGTAACGTTTTTTGCTCTTGAATAGGACAATTTGCCAGCAAAAAATATTTTGGATCACATTAAAAACATCAGCTTGTTACAGCTTTGAATTTTTCATTAAACCCGAGTTGGCCCAGTTTTGACTTGTGGCTCCGGTCCCTTTAAAGATAAACTCCCATATAATTTGGAATCAAATAAAATTTCCATACAAATTTACACCAAAGCGCACTTGAAGTTGAAATTAATTATTTTTTTTATAAAATCCAAATTTAAAATACTCCTTAAATGGTGTTTAACATTTTATTCACATCGGACAGCTTGTTTAGAAACTGTAGCATTATTTAAATTTTCCAATGTGCATCGCTTTTTCAACTGACAATAACGTAATGACTGAGAAGGTTGGTTGACACAATGAGTACTTGGCTGATGGAAGCATTTGAACAGCTTCAATAAGTTCATTCTCATAGCCTACGATTGATTCTTTGAAATTCGGTGCGTGCCGAAGAATAAAAGGTGGCAACACTGCCCAAAAAGCAAAATAAAATTGTTTTAAAAAAAATACAATTAATATGTTATAACCAGGGAAACCACAAATATGCAATTGCATGTTTTTTCTTGTCTGATATATCAATGGGGAATTAAGATATTTATCCGTTTCAGAACTTTTTATGAATTCTGGCATCGATTTGTTAGTGCATATTTTTGCATATTTTACCCTTTAAAGCATTTTTTTGCATATTTCAATCTAACACGCATATTTTGAGCATTTTTCGATTTTTTTAGAGCATATTTGGCGTTTTTAGGTCATATTTTGGTACTTTAAAAAAAATTTTATTTTAATATTTAAAAAAAATTTTTAGTAAAAATTTATTTTTCCCGTTAAAATTTAGTTTTGTAGTGAAAGAAACAGTAATATGGGGAACCAAATATTTTGCTACCATTATGAAGTTAGACTTTAAAAAAGACCATTGTGTATGTTCTGGATTCCGAATCGATTTCACATGTTTTCTTGTGAGTTCTGATGTTAAAACACATGCTACACGTGTTTAAGTTGAAATTTAGACTATACTAACTATTAGTATGTGTTCTAACATCCAAATTTAGAAGAAGAAAAAATTTAAAATTAACGATTTACAATTTTTAATTTTCATTCACTTGTAAACAGTCTTGTGAAAGAAAAACAAAACAAGAAAATAAAAAAATTTTAATTCATCCATATCTAATTTTTTTCTGCTAAATTTTAATACTGGTACAGATACTATTGATTTTTATATTCAAAATTTCAACTTAAACAGGTGTAACATGTGTTTTAACATCCTCACTGGACTTTAATTTCAATAAAAACTTGGTTTGGTAATTGTGACGAACGTGCCCCGATTACATCAGTTGAGGTTGAAAGAGAACATTTTCAATGTACCTATAAAAGTTTATTTATGGTCGATTTTTATTTAAAAAGATAAGTGAATAGTTTTTGTTTATTGCAATAACAATAATAAATAAAAAGCTTATCTTATTCTTCAAAATACAGTTCCAAAGTTTTAAATCTGATATCGTGATCGCTTTTGAAGTAAAAGTTAAATTTTTGTTCTTAAGTCCTAATTAACACTATGCAAGTCTTATTGCTAAGCTGATTAGTTTGCTAGGAGAGAGAGACGGGAGGAATAGAAACGGTTCTATTCCCCTCGTCTCTCTTTCCCACAAAATAATCAGCTTATCAATAAGACTGGCATAGTGTAAATGAGGACTAATTAATTTTTTTATTGTTTCCTTCTGTTTATTTTATTTTTGTCTTGTTTTATATGCAAAATTTTATTGAATTGCTGAATTAAAATTAGATTTTCATTTCCAAATAATTCAATTTACGTTATTTTTTAGAGCATATTTTTTGAGTTTTTAGTGCATATTTCGAAGTTTTTAGTGCATATTGAATGCGCATAAAACACTTTTTTTGGAGCATATTTCTGGTTTCCCTGGTTATAACATAACGTATTCGTACGTTTCCATATATGTACGAATTTGATTTTGGCCAAAGACCGTGTTTTGCCATTGGTTTTGCTTTACAGTTTTCATGTTAGCAAAACGACCTCATAATCAGGTTTTGCTCCAATGCAAGTCATAACGATCTGTGTTTGCTCGATGATCACTATAATGGAACATTGATTCACCCATTAAAAGTGATTGATAAATCCGAAAAAATTTACTTCCTTTTTTTCAATATCAACCGATTTTAATTTTGTGTAATATTAATAATTAATAAATTACTAAAAATTAAATTAAATTATACAGGGTGGCGCAAAAGTAATCCTCCTATCAGAAAATGCTATAAATTTTGCGATTGGCGCCTAATGTCAGTTCTGTTTTGACATTTGTGTAGTAAACACATGCAAAATACAAGTTAATAAACAATGTTACGCTACACTGCTCCAGAACGCGGAATATTGGTGACTATTTATTTGACCAATAATCGGTCGGTGACTTTGGCACAACGTGCCAACGTGCCAAGAGCAAGATCGCCTGATTTGACCACTGCAGACTTCTTTTTGTGGGGCTTTTTGAAGTCGCGGGTTTATGTCAACAAGCCTCAGACTCTTGCAGCTCTTAAAGACAAAATCCGTCAAGAATGTGAGGAAGTTTTGGCCAAAGTGATGGAAAATGCCATAAAAAGGGCTCAAATGACAATCAACTGTGGCGGCGGCCATTTACATGACATCATATTCTCGACTTGATGTATAAAAAGTTAAAAGACCAAATAAAATAATCCACAAGAAGAGTCAAAGTTTTTCTTATTTTTTAAATTACAGCCAAATAACATCGGAAGGTTATTTTTGCGCCACCCTGTATAACTTAATAATGAAAGAAAATTTTGAAAGAAATGTATAGTTAATTTAAGAAATTTCAAAACACTTATAATTTTATGGAAACACTTCGAAGTTGTTGTTCAAAACAAATTATGTTTTGCTCATAACGGAAATGTACTATAACTTGCTTAAGTTGGAGCCGCCCTAAAGTATTCCGGCATATAGAAAGTACTTTATCATACCAACATTTCTGCTAGAAGATATTATTATCAAATAGTCTTTTGTTTGCTATCTATATTATATTTCAAATGACATACATATATTTAGTTTCATACTAAGGGAAAAGAAGATTAAATACACTGAAAAACTAATCATATTAATAGCTTAACAAACTACTTTGACAACATAGTTAAATGAGTATAAAAGAAAAACTCAATTAAAGTTAAAAAACTTTAAGTGATTCAGTTAGAGGAATAAGAGATGTTGAGGCATCAGGATATTATGCAAAACTAAATTATAAAATGAGAACTGAATCTCTAGGGTTTAATTTTAATATTGAAAGTACATACATAAGCGTTAGTAGTACCGATTTATATATTTTTTCTGCCGTAACGCATTTGACATTAGGAAAAAAATTTATTTTTTTCAAATAAACATCTTAATTTAAACATTTCATTAATAATATAAAAATAATAAAATTAAAATAAATAGCACAAAATTTATTTAATCTACAATAGTAATATTTCTCTAAGTGTATGTTTCTTCGCACATTCAAAACACTGTAGCAAAACAAATCCCACAATTGTGCGTTTGTATTCATAAGTATGTATGTATATGTACATGTGCTTATATTATACCCTGCACGAATTTGAAAGGTATATATATATATACATATATATAACATAGGTTTAGCATTCCGTGTAAATTTGCACAACATTAGTATTCCAGCCCCTTAAGCATTTATATTCTGGGTCCTTATGAATGGAGCAGAGGAATAAGGAATTTCCGTATGTTTATCTGCCAATTTTATGCAGCCTTAACAAAAGCTAGAGACTAATATATCAGAACTTCTCTTAACTAGATTGGCATTTAGTTTTCAGGGCTGGAAAACTTACACTTTTTTTTGTATATGAAAACATCTAACTAAAATAATTTTTTTTGTGTTTTATAATTCAACATATTTAAAATTTTAGAAGGAAAAAGATTGTGTGAGAAAATTTTTTTCTGGAAAAAGATTATTCTTGAAAATCAGTAAATTCAAAAAGACACTCACTCCCAGAGCTGGAAAACTAAAACTTTTTTAACTGACTGCGCAACGCAAAGAAGGGTTTTGTGTTTTTCAGTCTATTTATATATGTGCGTGGACCGATTTTAATGATTCTTACGTCACTAAAGATATGTCAGTTGTCAAAATTCATTATGGCACACAGTGGGGTGAATGATAGAAAATGTGGCGATTAATTCATAAAAATCGTAATTTTAAATTATTGTTATTTTTAATGATGAATTTTAATAAATACATAAAAAAGGAGCTATTAAAAAAATTTTCGAAAATATGGGCTTTTTTGCATTTTGGAGAAAATGGTCTTATTTTACTATTTTTGCTGTAAATTTCGAATGAAAAAAGATAAATTAGTAAATTAAATTGTAAATTAGAGCATAATTTATGTGCCTTTAAAAAATATTTTTTTTGTTTAAATAAAATAAATAAATATTTAATATATATTTTTCACAATGATTCTTAGCAACTGGAATTCTCTCACAAAAAGCTTCATAGCTCAAAACTTCTGGGTTTTATTACCTAAAATTCTCTTATTTTAAGAGCATAAAACCATTTTCACTGCACTCATTCGCAAAGTTTTTGAAACTCAATGTTTATATCAAAAATACCAAATTTTTAGAGCAATTTTTTTTAATATATCTAAAACATTTATCTAAACAAAAAATATAACTGAAGTTGACGGTTCTATTATAAAACATTTACTTATAGAAGTCTTAACAAAAACTATAATCACTTGAAATATCAAAATTTTCTCTTTTAATCAATGCCCGCAAAAATAACTAAAATTATTGAACTTTGGGCATACACTGCAAATAAAGTACTACCAACAACTTTTATTTTTACAGTTAGTGATGTAGAATTTTATCGACTTTCATATGGTACCAAATACGGTTGTGAAAGTTAAAGTTCATCTTTTGAATTAATCTCCACTTGTGAAGGTTTTCACCCCACAGTGTGGTGGCGCCATTTCGTAAATACGAAAAAATGGGTATCATTCGACAGGTCTTTTTTTTAGGTCTCTCTTATGATTTTTTATTTCGAATGACCATTTAGGATATTTAACGACCCAAAGTTTGTCGCAGTCTGGTTTATTTTAATTTTTTTATAAATACTTGTTTGTTAATTGAGATATAAAAGGAATTACCTCAACTAATTCTTTTTTAATTAAACGTATTGTATATTTTAGAAAAGTTTTTATATTAGACAAATTGTTATAAAAAAAATTGTTTATCAACCATACAATCATAAGGTTTCATTGTAGCATTCTGATTTGGATGTGCCAGAAGCTAAAAGGCCTAACTTCATAAAATTTGGTGATATTTTATTGACGTAATGACAAGTGGAATAAGGGTGAATGTAAAAAAATTCTTAAGTGCAGAGTAACGAATAAAATATTCAACTATTGCAAATATGCAAAACGAAATCCTTGCATCAAATTCTTTTGTTAAAAAATACCCATAGAAAACTATAAATTGCAATCAATATTCTGACTAACACATAGTTGAACGGAACAACTAGCTGTTTTCGAAGGCCACTAAGCCTTCATTATCAGCGTTCTTCTGTGTTTGGTCCACTGTTTGTGGTATCAGTTGATGTAGATTTCTGCTTTATATATGTAACTTTTATGCTAATAGAATATGTGAATTGTTTTGATTAATCGTATTTCAATTTGCTGAAAGCTTTTTTGTAATGATTTCACCATCTCTAAATTTTAAATAGTCTTGACATTGTCCCGTTCAAATCATAAATATGGAAGTTCGATCAATAATATATGTAAGTATATATAGTTATGTATACGTTATAATACATTATATACTTACTCCATACATCAGCTACGTCCAACCACATATGCACTGATAATTTCATTTGAGGTAAACAGCTTTGAAAGCTCTTAGATTTGTTCTTGTTTCTTTGCAAAGTAAGAGGAAGCATTGTAGTATGTTGTGTTGTTTTTGTGGATGTTGTACTCTCGTCGGTGTGAAAGCACAAAAAGCTCCTTATAAAAGTTTGCACATTGTGCATATGGCTTGGACGTAGCTGCCATACATACTTCTGTGAAAGGGTATATAATATTCCGTACAACCGAATATAACACTATACTTACTTGTTCAAGTTTCAATTGTCGTTATATTTATTTGCACAATTTAATTCTCATTCAGTTAAGATTCACCTACATAATCGGCTATCGACCCAATTCTCTTTTGCACAAAGAATGAATATTATGCAATATAAACATTTCAAAATAAATAAAAAATATCTACATGTAAATTCTTTTATTTAAAACTATGTATGTGTTTGAAATTATTTCCGTTTAATTGTTTCTTCAAAATCTGTGTTTAACTATGTAGGAGTATTATTATATTATATTCATAACGAGGTTGCTATTAAAGAAAAATTACATTTTACCTTAACACCCAGAGTTCATTGCATTTTTGTTCTTCTAAAATAAATAGCAAAAAAGAGCTATTTAAAATAAAATGTTTAACCAGTAAGTTAAATTTTGTATGTACCTATTTGAAAAAAAACGCCATATGCCATAAAACATAATTTCCTTTTTATTTCTACGTCTGCAACTTTTCACAATTCACTTGTACAAGTTATTCACAGAACATTTCCGTACGATTACAATAAAAAAAACATGCATTACTTTTCTTTTACATGTTGTTTAACGCTGCAGCATAATATTTATGGTTTATAAACAATTGTTATATACATACATAAGTACGAATAGGTATTTCTTCAACATTTCACAATATTACAATTGCCATTTAATGATTCCCCTCCTCCCACACGCCAAATGTGATGCAATACGACTGACTGTTGCAAAGAAATTGTAATAAAGTGGGTGACTGTGTAAAACCTACTTTGAGGTATTATTTAAGTTGATTTTGTATTTTTACTTTATGGTTAGCTATTTGAGAAAATAATAATAGATTGTTGTGCCAGCAGTTGTTAAGTTTAGACCCAATGAGGGATTTTAGGCTTGAGAGTTGAAATTTTTCTTTTTATGAATTCTTAATAAAAAAAACTCTGGTGACTTTTCATATATGAACGTTTGCCAATTTTCATATTAAGTAGCATCTAATAAATGCAGCAATGCTCACGAACGGGCTGTTCCACGTAATATTTTACACTTAAAAAAATTATGTAAGCAAAATTTTTAAAAATTTTCTTTATTTAGATTTAAATTCGTATTTAACTTGAAAAAATTATTTGTTGTTGGTTAAGCAAGCCTAGAGAAATTTCGCTGCTGCTCAATCAACACATGCCGTCTTATCGGGTGTTTGTTCCACGTGAAATTTAATTTTTTTCATAAAAAATACAATATTTTCACGTGAACAATCTGTTCGCATTTTTTCTTCCCGATATGGGTCGTTAAACCACAATTCAAAAACTTAAAAAATGCTGATAGACATATAAAAAAATGTCAGCATAATAAAATAAGAAAATACAATTTGGGGCACTCAAACGGTAGTCATAAAAGTCATATTGTCATAATGTTTTAAATTATTTAGATACAATTGTTATGTAAATAGTTTTTTTATAGTTTAAATTATAATAAAACAAGGAAAAATATTTTTAATGTCAATGAAACGGGCTTTATTAAAAAAAAAATTTTATGAAATAAATTTTTAAATACGATTTCTGTCATGTGGCCGCCACAGCTGACGCGTAGAAGGCGCAATCTGGAACACCAATTTTCAAAAACTCTTCGCACCATTTGCTGCCGTATTTCGCCTATAACTCTTCGAATCTTAATTTCCAGATGTTCAAGTGTTTGTGGTTTATCGACGTAGACAAGTTACTTAATATAACATAACTTAACATAAGTCACACGATCTTGGTAGCCAATTAATTGGGCGCTCACGTGAAAATATTTTTTCATAAAAAATTTCTTTGAGTAAATTAATTGTAGCGCCCGCTGTGTGGCATATGGCTCCGTCCTATAAAAACCACATATCACCAAGATTAATGGCACGTAATTAAGGTGCAAAAAAATTTCACCATTCACCGTTGACAGTAACATCCCAGCAAAAAATTAGACATTACCATCTGAACTACTTCCCATATATAATGTCTTACTTTTTTGATTGCCAAATTCTAGTACTCGCTTACAAAGCACATTACCTAAAATCTTAAAAATAGGAAGCAGAAGTGGAACATATTTCTTGAGTTTTAAAAGAAGACGTGAAAATATTGACAAAATATGTAGTTATTGTAAATAAATTATATATATTTCGAAATTGTCTACTTATTTATTTCAAACTAAAAAAAATAAGTACTTACATTTTGGAAAAAATTTTAAAGATAAAAAGTAGTTCCATCAAGAAAAAATAACTATTTCCCCCACGGAAAAAATAATTACTTCGTACAATAAGCAACATAACTACTTCCCAAAAATCGATTATTTTAGTCTCACGCCTTGTTAAAATCATTAAGTTGTAATCCAGTAAGGAATAGCTTCCACCAAAAATGCTTAATTTCAAACTCGATTACCTTTATTGAAATTTTTTCTGGGATTCTGACCATCATCAATTTTGAAGATGGGCAAATGACTCCGCCAGCCTATACAGCGCAACAATCAGTAATTTTCTGTGGATCTAATGGTTATTCTCCTCACTCCAAATGCAACCATTTTGCTTATTTACGTACCCATTCAACCAGAAATGGGCGTCATTGGAAAATAAAATTTTTGCACAATGAGTTTGACGAGGAGAACAATTATTTTGAATAAAAATTTAAACAAGTTGCACGCATTGCTCTGGTGTAAGTCGATTCATAATGAAATTTCAAAGCAAGCTTAGAAAAAAAAGCAGTGATGCCTATTTAAAGTTGTGACACTCTAAAAACATGCTGTATGTATAATTGTCACCAAAAAAAATTGTGTTGACATAGAGACATTTGGCTCAAGTCTGACTGCAGTGATACGAACGAGAAGTACAGAGAAACTTAACAGCTGCATAGAAATACACTCAAACGAATTTTAAAGCATACCTTTAGGAGCAATGTTAATTTTAATAGATATTGCTTGTGAAGTGTAATAGTGTTGCCAGTGGGGATAATTTTGTTAAAAATTGTAAAAATATAAAATAAATAAAATAAGTATAAACTTTTAAATAAAAGAGCGTTTTAAATGTCAAATATTTGTTTAAAAGATATAAAGAATTTATAATATTATATTATAACATATCACCATTACGTACTGTTGCCTTACACTGAAGCTGGTGCACGACAATTGGGTAACAATCTCCCATCTCATGCCAATTATTAAGGGTGGAGATTTTAATACCAATATTTTTGTGCATACATTTTTTTATTAAAATTTTATACATTCGCAGATATATTTGATATATTTTTTAAACTTTTATAATCTATGGCAAAAATGTTTGAACTTCAAAATCATGTTTTTTTTACAATAATGTTGTGAACACAGCCAATTATTCAAAAACTACGGCAACGTCAGCAAGAGAAAGATTGTCAAAAATTTAAAGAATTAGAAAGTCCACAATGAAAATAAAATAGATTTTAATTTTATTCCGTCCCGCACTGCGGATATTTACTTCAAAATCTTATGAAATACCGCACCGCAATAAATAATCGTTACATTGTGTTCAGACTCTAAGTTGTGTGTAAAATTCAAAATATTAAACTCTTTTTTTCTGTAAAACTTTTTTTTCTGTTTTAGTTCTGACGTTGTTTTAGTAACTGAGTGATGTGATGTGTCATCCTAAAATCTAATTTTAGATAATTTATTTCGAAACTCCATACTCTTAATATATACTGAAAAACTTTTTATAGTTTCTTTTCTATCTACAAAAATAAAGTTTCAAAGCTTATTTATCATTTTCTTTTATTTATTTAATTTTTTTAGAATTTTCTTGTCTTTCATCATAGACGACATTGATGGACTCTAGTGGCGAATACGAAGACAAAAACACCCAATGGATATTTAATGTACGTAAGTCTTATAACTAGAAAAAATAAAATATTTAGAGAACCACAAATAGTATTTGTTTTTTACTTTAAGCTACTTAAAGTCTTAAGTATTTCAGTCGGTTATCTTGAGTTTGGTTTTTTTTCTCTCCTCTAGCACTTTATTGTTTTTGACAAGTATTAGAAAAAGTATACGGGTATTTAGTAGTGCAATGTACTTGTACTTGTAGAAAGGGAAAGACATTAGAATGTCAAATACAGGGTGGCCCAGAAAGACCGAAGTGGTGTAAATTCCTTATAACTTTTTATTTAAGACATATTTTTTTAATTTTTTGTTTTTTAAATACAGTAAATTTATAGGGAATATTTTTAGATTAGTTGTTAAAAATGATATCCCGCAAGTGGAGGCCATTTTCTGCATCGCACAAATGATCTCTTTTCAACACATTTTCCATGACCTTTCGCAAAACTTCCGGTGTTATGTTGTTAATTTCGTCTGGAATATTGGTTTTTAATTCCTCAATAGTCCTAGGCTTATTAACATAAACTTTCCCTTTTAAATAACTCCAAAGGAACAGTCTGGAGCGGTTAAATCCGGGGAACGCGGAGGCCAATTAAAATTACTTCTACGCGAATTTATTCTTTCCCCAAAGATGTCGCGTAAAATAGCCATTGTGGCCCTCGGAGTGTGCGCTGTGGCTCCATCCTGTTGGAAGCATATTTGCGGATGGTATTCCACGGCTGGCCTTACAAAATTTTCCAACATGGCCCGATATCGATCACCATTGATGGAAATGGCGACATCTCTTTCATTTTCCAAAAAATATGGACCAATGATCCTTTCTGAAGAAACACCGCACCAAACAGTACACTTAACTGGGTGTAATTGTCGTTGATGAAGTACTCTCGGGTTTTCCTTAGCCCATATCCTAAAGTTTTGCTTGTTAACAAACCCATTTAATTGGAAATGGGCTTCGTCACTCATAAATAAGTTATGAATAATGGAAATGGAAAGAGCACATTTGTGCGAAGCAGAAAATGGCCACCACTTGCGGTATACAATTTTTAATAACTAATCTAAAAATATTCCCTATAAATTTACTTGATTTAAAAAACAAAAAATTAAAAAAATATGTCTTAAATAAAAAGTTATAAGGAATTCACACCACTTCGATCTTTCTGGACCACCCTGTAGATTTAGCTGCTTCACTGTGCATGTGGCTTTAGGGAAAATTAAATATTTGGGTTTTAATATTTGATTATAGTTTGGAAAGGAAATACGTAAGTATACATTTTCGCATAAGGTAGAAAATAAAATTTAATAGACTGCTCCCATCGGCTTATCATAAAATCATTTATAATTTTGTGCCTAATGTAACACTTGCACTGGCCACTGTGCGAATTCCAGTCTATTTCGGAAGGGACTTGTGAGATATAAAAAATATATACATTCTATTTCGTACTGCATTTGAAAATAGACACACCTATCTGCAATCTCCTACATAAAGTATAGAAATTTCTTTTTTAAACCAATAGCTTAAGACATCCGCAAAATAAAACTACCAGCAGGCCATTTTCAAAATATCTCAATTGAACTTCTTTCTTAAAAAGGAAATTTTTTTATTAATTTTACTATGTGACAACAAAACTAGAAATGAAATAAAAGTTTTATAAACCATATAAGAAATGCAATTAAATTTTGCTATAATTGCGAAACGCATCTTGTGTGAAAATAGAAAGCCATATTTTCCTTTTAGTCCACAAATTTGTGTATGATTTGCTTTAATGGAAATTTCATTTATAATTAATTTTCCAATTTCTATCATAGAGACGAGCGCGTGCCACTCTCTGACTTGTACACACACACAGATACGCACTCACACAAGCTAATCTTTAGCAAAACGTAATTTGAAATAAATTTAACATTAAAACCATAAACAACGTTTTAATACACGTAGTAAATGAAGATAAAATTCATTACAAAACAATCAAAGAGTCACAGATAATAAATTCACAATGATTATGTGCCTGTGTATAAAAATACAGTCGAACTTCTCTTTAACGTATTATATATATGTATGAACATGGTTATATTAATGACCAAACATTACTTTCCCTGCAGAAAATTTGATAACAATTGATCCCGACGTGCTCGTTTTATGACTTGAGAAAATGCGAGTGTTACCAAAAGTACGGAGTAGTGTATGGCGAAAAAAATACTTATCGTGTAAATGGTTACATATTCGCCATTTTCCTGATGTATCGTCTTGATCGTGAATAAATTTAATTCGCACTCGGTCTAGTATTGTAGTAAACGGCACTGAACATGTTCGATGTCATTGAACGCAGGACCTATCAAATAGTGTAAACGTGCCGTAACTATACCTAGATATTAACTTAAGCTTAGCTGGTATCTATAGTTTTGAAATATGAGTTTCCCTGTGGTAGACTGGGTAGTGTGCACACGTCTTATACAAGAGATTGTTGGTTCGAACATCAAAAAATTTTCTGATTAAAAATAAACTGTGATTGCATTTGTAACAATAAAAAAATTATAAGTGTTCATTGTTAGAGTCAAATGTCGGAATGACATTTATATATAATTTATATTATTATACACCAAATAGGTCCCTACAGACCAGTTCAGTGACAACCTAGGTAATCCCCATGTAAAAAGGACTAGTCCGCTTCATTGCAAGTGTTAGAACTCGGACTGGTCCTTATCACTTGGGGGCCAATCACGTGACTAGTCTTGTGTCAGTTCCATTCATTTCCTGCAGGGTTGTGAGGCATTAAATGAGTATTACTCATTACAAAATGTCGAAAAGTTTTTGCTGTGCGTCTATTATTAATTCCCATATTTTTTTACTTTACATTGGTGTAAATGCAAGCCCTCGTAACTAGCAAAAATTTCAAATTGCATTTTTAATTAATTATTGGGTATTACATCGAAATATATGTTTGTACAAATTTTCGAAGCTTTATTACAAAAACCAGCCGAATTAAAAATTAAATAAATATACTAAATAGTAACAAACCAAAAAAGTTTGTCTTAAGTAGAACAAAAATAAGCAAATTAACTAAGATGTGCATAATTAATAAAGAACATACGAAAATGGCAAGACTGTTGTAATCTTAGAGATGGTAAAATTTAGCTTTCATTACAAAAAAAGCTTTCAGCAAATTGAAATACGATGAATCAAAACAATTCACATATTCCATTTGCATAAAAGTTACTTATATAAACGCTGATGACGAAGGTTTAGTGGCTAGTTGTTCCGTTCTACTAAGTGTTAGTCAGAATATTTACAACTAACTTTAGTGCTATTTGTTCATTAATAATTGTCACATGTAATTTGTCTTAAAAAGCGATACGAACTTTAGCCCGTTCAAATCATAAATATAGAAACAAATGAAGTTTGAACAATAATAAATAAAATTAACTATAAAGAAACTTTAATTCAGTCACTTAATTAATTATGTTTAGTCTTTTCGCTCTTTCGCATTTATAGGATGGGTACATTTAAGATAAGTACACTTTTTTGACAAATTGAATTTTATTGACATCGATGTAAATTAAAAAAATATGGGAATTGATAATAGAATATGATGTCATGTAAATATCTAGTTCTTGCACGTTAGCAGACGTCCACTCTTTTCACAAAATTTTTAATAACATTTTGCAATAAAGCTGCGCTTATCTCGTCATCGCTGCCCCAAATTTAATCTTTTAGATCGTCAGTTGTTTCTGGTTCGTTCACGTAAATCCGTTCTTTCAAATTGAAATTCAGAAATTCCGCAATTAAAATTATTTATTCAAGAGTATAGCGTTTCATGGTTATAATTTCCCAATTTTTATTTGTGAAGCAAATTTACTTTCTATCCTCTCTTTTAAAAGGTTTATTTAAATTTTTTTGTTTTTTTTTTTGGCAATATGCTAGTGCAAGTTTTATGAATTTTATTATAAAATCTCAACTTATGTTATGTTATGTTCTCCTATTTTTCTTAAATAAACTTTTGATATTTGCTGTTTTGCTCGTCGTATATGCAGAAGATATTGTTTGTGTCGGTCGTTACAAGAAACTGCGCCGTAGAAAAGTTTATTTTACAGAGTTTTCAAAACAATTTCTTATACAGAAAGAAAAATACTTTCTATTGTACATCCACATATTTAAAAGATACATACATTTTGTTATATTGTTGCGCGTGTCTTTTGTAACACAGCGCAAAAACATTAACAATAACACCTTTTATGGTTCAATCACCTTAAAATTTTGTATTTATGAACATGTCCGTTAACAAGCATTCATTAATTTTTATATTTGCCAGTATGTTGCTACTGATGTTTACGTAGATGTTTGCAATTTTTCTATTTGTTTCTTTATTTTCAAGCAAGTTTTAAAACTACATATAATTCAAATAAGCCTCGATTAACGAACAGTTACTTGCTGCAACATAGACAATAATGCAGGCGTAACTTGGTTACATCAAGGAATTGGCAACAGTTCAATATGAAAAAGCCTTGTTATCGACTACGGCTAAGAAACTGGTGAAATCAATTCCGAAAGGATAAGATGCCATTCGTAAAAACAAATTGCCGCCCTCGAAATGCTAAACCAAAACTAAAAACTAATTACGCTCATGAAATAATTTGATGCCCGATTATTAATTTTGTGTTATTTCTCTTCACGACATATTTTTGTTGTAACGCTTATGGATATAAACTGTTTTTCTATTCTAGTTTAAGTTTTCTTATAAGAATGATTTAAATAAATAAAATACTGATAAATTCCACTGTTAAGTTAGCTAGCCAAACTTTGAGTTTTGTTGAAAAATTAATTTGCAAACTTGCTGTCGGTTTATTAAATTCAGTCACGGTATATACATATAAAAACAAATAAATTAAAAAAAAAATACAGTTATTTGCGTTATCGAATGGCAAAAAATTATTTATTCGTACTTTTGTATAGCCAATGCAAGAAATTTTGGTTTTGGTACTATTAGAAATTCGTGCAAGCGAAAGTACGTACCAATGAGTACTCAAAAAAAATATATATTAGCAAATAGTCTTAATTTGAGCAACTTCGCATAATTGTAGCGCAAACGATTTGTACGCTCAAATATTTTCTCTCAAGCAACTATTACTGAAGCCGATTCCGTTTATGCAAAAACTAATGCTCTTATCCAAAAACGATTGTTAAAGTTAAAGCATGCGTTAAAACCGGGTTTGCCGCACAAAATTCGTTTGTTAAACCAACTTTAAGTTTACCAATTGTTTTTGAACAAGGGGGTTCATTAAATTAGAGCGTCAAACGCTGCGCTAGCAGCAGGGTAATATTTTCAGTATATTCAAATAAGATTTTATACGTTTAAATGTACTGCTGCTAACGCAATGCTTGACGCTCTAATTTAGGTTGTTCTCTAAAATACGCTAAAAATACGTTCATACTTTCAGTCTGAGTATGTTTATACACAGACTATGAATGTTTAATCAGTGCAAAACAAAAAATACAGCGATACTCGGAATATTTATTCACCATTCGCTAAAGTATACAATCATTTGTATGCGCAAAATGGAATGAAAAATGTGTGCGTTTGTGTGAAAGTATGATTTATGTGCGTGTAAGTAAAATAGCCCTGTATGCACGCATGTGTATCGATTTAATATTCGGCATATTTTTATATTCCTGCGTGTGTTTATAAATTTTAGTTGCTGTCGTTTGTCCTGCGTAATTTAAAAAATTTGTATAAACATAATTGTTGGATGCTTATAGCTATACATATTCAATACAATAGCAAATGCATATTGAGATGCTCAAAAATATATAAACCAAGCAAAAAATAAGTGAACCCATTCAAAATTAAATAATGTTTCATGCTTTCTTGAGCATTTGTTTCTTCGAATGAATTCTGAATATCATCGCAAATTATAAATAATGCTATTGTTTTTGAACTCATTAAAAACGCATGCGACATTACTGGATAATATATTGAAATAAATATACAGCGAAAAGGCATGCAAAAACGGAATTAAATCATCACATCGCTAAACTTTTATAAAACAAGTTTTATACCCAACAAATAACAATAGTAAAGTACCTTACTGGAAGAGAGTGTATCCTGCCACAAAAAATTTTATTGATTTGTTTGTTTTGTATTTACGTGAAAAAACATAATCGAATCAGGGAATTTGCATGTGTTTAAATTCATTCATTTGAATTTATATCAAAGTGTTTAAATTCTCCCATAATCGCATGATCTCCAATGACAAGCTAATGTAAAAATCATGCATGTTTCACCTAAATCGAACCAGTCCGTCATCACTTGAACCCATGATTCAACACATTATTTATGTTTTTTTCTGGGAAGTTAATAAAGTAATACTGTAAATTATTATTTTTCCATATTGAAATAAGAAATTTCAAACTGACTAGTTTCGTTAATTTTTCTCATTAAATCAATCCGGATTTTATTGATTTAAAGCTGTTTTTCTCTGTTTCTACGCATTCATAGTTGTTTGACGGCCAACACTCAAAGAGTAGTTAAAACGATACTTTTGTCATTCTCTGGTACGTACCACTGGACGTTCACTGTATCTATATGTACATTAAAGAACTGCACAAGTCCTCTTATAAGAACTTTTAAGACATGAGGGAATTTTCAAATGTTTTACTACAGTGAAATGTTTTGAAATAAACGCTAAATAACAATGTTGGCAATACATTTGTTTAACTTTATTGCAGGTATAGGAGTAAAGAAGAAAATAGTTCATGACTGAAAAATTTGTGATGCTTGTGCTTCTTTTTACGCATGATCGTGTATAAAAACATCATGCACTCAAAAAAAGACATGTTCTATTGTTAAGAAATTTTTTTCCTAAATTCAAGTAAAAAAAAAATTCTAAGTTTAAGTAATTTTTTCTAAGTTTAAGTAAATTTTTACAAAAATCTAGTAAAAATATTAAGTAAGTAATGAGTAAAAAATAAAAAGTTTCATATCCTCAAAAATAGCTCATAAAAATACACAGCAAATTTCTCAAATTTCAGGAAATGTTTACTGACTTAAAGGAAATATTATTATTATAAACTGAAGGAAATTTTATATTAAGAACTAGTCAATTTCGTCTTAAATCAAAAAATAAACTTTAGGAAATGAATTACTCCTGATTAGTTCATGAAATTTGACTTACTTAAAAGATGTAAAAAGGTATACTAAATTTTAGGGAAATATTTCGCAGTTTTAAGTATTTATTCTTTGAATTATGGAATTTATTATTGATTTGCATTTAGCAAAAAATCTAAGTAAATTTTTCATATTTTCGAGGAATATTTGAACTTGAAATTTATTTTTTTGTAAATAAAATAAAATTCTAAAACTCAATAATTTTAATGCTTATTCAGGCTGCCTTGTTGGCAATTGGTTAGAGTGCTTGCCTATCAATCAGAAGGTTGCTGGTTCAATACTTGTCTCCTCTTAAGGAATTTATATGTATGTATGGTGAATTATAATTAAGAATATAACATGAAAATATAAAAAAACATACCATGTGGTATAGAATTTAATTAAAAATTAAAATAAGTACCAGAATTAAAGACACAAAAAAATGGGAAAATTTACTAAATTTGAAATCAAAGACGAAAAAATTTTTTTGCAAAGCTCCGAATTTTATTGGAAAATTTTACTTAATTTTAGGAAAATTTTACTCAAATATGAAAATATAATTACCATAAACTAGTTCATTCATGAACTAGAAATTTAGTAAATATTTTACTGGTTTCGAGTAAAAACAGCTTTGGCGCCATACGACAACTTTTTTTTATTCAAATTTAGAAAAATTTCCTAACTTTTAGTTAATTTTTTTTTGAGTGTGCGTGTACATTTTTCTGCGCACATACAAACGCACACATACATTTACATTAGTTGTGTGCGCTTGCTTTAAAAAAACCTCCCTTAAATACATACTAGCTTACCATCTACATTTCACACACACACTCAAACGTGCAATATGCATCAACACAACTTTTTTGAGTTTTTGTTACGAACAAGAAGTCTTGATGACATCCCTTTACAGCATTTATTATTGGTTAATAATGAGAATACATTTAAAAAACAAAAAGTATTTACATTTTAATACTGTTTACGCAGGTCTCTAATGTACATATGTATATACATAATATTATTTTGATACCACTTAAATCTCTTTGGCACTTTTTCTTCTCAACAGCAACAGTTTGAAAATTTTTAGTTCCCATCACTGTGTTTAGAGAGCTTTTTCAGTTTTTATTAAAAATGTTTGAGTAGTTTTGGAAAAATATGTATATGATGAGCATCTAATTTATTAAGTGGAGGTAAATGAATGCATATTTAACAAATTTTATCAGGAGTTTAAGTTGAAGAAATATACTAATTTTCTATATTGTAAAAACAACGTGCGTCGTGAACTGTTCCATAAGTGTACTAACATGCTCACAGTACCGTACGGTACGTAACGACAGTCCAACGAGACCTTAGTACCATTTTCTACGTTTTGAGCTTACGATTCCGTTTCAAATTGAACCGATTTCCATTACATGCTTGTATTAGGCATTTTATAATTTTGTTAAAATTAACCTTTTTCGTTTTAGCGACTGGAGCCTAGAACTCACTTTTGAATAAAAGAACGCACGGTGTCATGGGACACCAGGTAGGAAAGTAGTTCCTTACGTTTAACTTACCTTAAAAACTTTCCCTTTAAATTTAATCAGACGTGACATAACTATAGCCATAGAAAACAGCCGTTTGAACCAACCTAATGGACAACACTGTATATGCTTACAGGTGACTCGCCATAACTCCATAACCATTGCCATACAAACCAATTGAATTTTGGTTTGGTTATGGCTATGGCATTATGGCCATGTCACGTCTAATTGTATCTTTACCCCGTATTGGACTTATTTTTTATACAATATATAACGTTTGTGTCCTTCCAGATAAAGATCTAGCCGTGTTTTGAATTTCATTAAAATAGGTTATATAGTTTCAAAGAGACGAAAATTGACCCCTACCTCTTCTCGTGCTCCTATTTTTGAAAAACGTGTAGCGTATGTCCTTTCTTATTTTCAGATCTATCTATGTTTTGAATTTTATCAAAATCAGATAGATAGTTTCAAAGAGGAAGAAAATTCCTCACACCTCGCTCATAGTGTAAGTTTTGAAAAATGTATGGCCTTTGTTTTTTTTTTTGAGACTCATATATATCTACGTTTTGAATTTCATCAAAATCGGAAAGATAATTTCAAAGAGGATCTAATTTTTAAAAAATTTATGCCCTATAGCTTATTTTACACTCAGATCTATCTACGTTTCGAGTTTCATTGGAGAGATAGTTTCAAAGAGGAAGAAAATTCCTCTTACCGCCCCTCGCGGTCGTAGTTTTGAACAAATGTATAGCATTCTTTTAGAGATCTATCTATATTTTGAATTTCATCAAAATCGGTCGTAGTTTTGAAAAAATTTATAGCCTATGTCTTTTCTTAGACTCAGATCTATTTAAATTTATTTTCGCATTTATAACATTAGTTAGCAGAGACACCTTCAGCTATCACTGCCACAATTCACTTATCAAAGTCAAGAGCCTTTAAGCAAAGATTCTTTGGGGATTCTTAAAAACTAGGCTAGAAACCCTCCAAATCCTGGCATGTCCCCGAAAAATCTGCATGTTATGTAATTGTTACCAGTATTGTAACCAGTATTCGCCAGTATTTTTTAATTTTCAAACATTTATATGCAAGACGCACCATAAGGAACTTACGTTCCAAAAATACAATCCCAATGCAATAAATTGTTGTTGCCTTTTGAAAATTTTCAGAAACTCCATCATACCATGCTTATATTTTCTCAAAAGTCGTACGATTATGAACGATAGTGGTATGTTGCATTTTCCTTCGTATCTCAAATTCGCAAATCCATCTGCATTCAAAGAAAAAATTTATTTATATCTATGGCAACATAATCCTTTAAAAAGAGGCCTGCATTTAACACTTAATATATAGTAGGTTAGAGCCAATAATGCATAATTTGTAATGTTAATACATATTTGATTAAAGAGAAATTGTTTATATGCTCTTATATATAATTAATTAATGAGTATAGATTTTAAAAGTTGAGTTGATACGTCACAACTTTAATTTAATTTTAAATTTCAACTGCTTGTCAACTAGTTTGCCATTAAAGGATTTTGTATTAAAACTATAAATTTGGGAAAACTTTCTGCAAAGCAGGAATATTTTTGTTCCAAAGAAATACTTCGTAAAAAATAAGTTAATAGCACAAAAATAATTTTAATTTGTATTAATTTTTAATAATCTTATTCTACAGTTTTAGCTTTTTGCTGTTGCACTGTGTGCTACAAATTGTATAGTCAGATTGGTAATACATGTACTTATCATTACATCATGGTCAATTGGAAAATGTTTTTCATTTTCATTAATTAATGAATTTACAAAATTGTGCAGCAATTAACTAAAAACCACTTTCCCTTTAATGGAAATGCTTTGAAAATGTTTAGCAGCACCAATTTTTCATTATGCTGCCTGCCACTGCCACACCACCTCATTCATACATATGTACTCGTGACCTGCACAAGGCAATTTATAAGAGCTTTCAGGACATGAGAGATTTTTCAAATGCTTTACTACAGCGAAATATTCTAAAGCAAACGCTAAACAACACTGTTGGCATACATTTGTTTCACTTTTTTGTCTTGCCAACAGTGTTTTTTAGCGTTTATTTTAGAATATTTCGCTGTAGTAAAGCATTTTAAAAACCTATCATGTCTTGAAAGGTCTTATAAATGGTCTTGTGCAGGACACTAATATGTACTCTGTATGTATATCAAACAATAAAAACCAACAACACAACATAGCACACATAATAAAACAAAGTAAGTGTAATGAAACGTGCCACTTCAAATGAAGTGTGATGTGATATCAATCAGTATACGTGGCGAGCAGCAAACTTTAAAGTCATAATTATTATGTATGTACATTAGACTGGTCGCATCTTGTATGGGATTTTTTATTATTTTTTAATTTAATTGTTTGCCCTGCTTCAAATATGAGCTTTGGTGCAAGAAATCATGCCCTAATTTTTCTGCTCAATCCGACGGTGCCTAGTGGTGCGTAGTGGGTCCCAGACTTCCCCATATTATAAAAAAAACATCTATTCAATCAGATATTGTTCAATATAACTGAATAATGTGCTTCAAATATAAATTTAATTTATTAATGGTTTTTGATATTGAATCTAATATTGCCAATCTTAATATTTTAATAATTTATTCGACCTTTTAGCTTAATATATACAAGTTTTATTTAAGCTTTAGGTCCCTTTGTAAATAATCGATAACAATATTTATTATTTTATCGATATTGTATGTGTAGCTTCACAACGTTGCAACGAAGTATCGATAAAATAATAAATATTTATATCAATTATTTACAAAAGGACCTAAAGGTTAAATAAAACTTGTATGTATTGCCAACCTTAATGAAAATATTAAAAAGGCTACTGAAAATGCTATTATGTACTGGTGTTGTTAATTTGCCGAGTGTAGTTGCTCTACCTCCTCGACCCATAAAATTTAAGATGCGTGATGTTCAAAAACTAATTGCTGAACTCAACCCGAAGAAAGCTCCAGGTATTGGTGGAATTAGTAACAATATCCTGATAAACTTGCCTTATATTGCAAGTAGAATGCTGTTATTCATTTTTAATACCATTTTATGACTGGAGTATTATCCACACAGCTGGAAACTTGCCAAGATAAAAATGATTCCAAAGGCAAGCAAAGACCTTACCTTACTTATATAAGCCAATAAGTTTACTGTCAACAATGTCAAAGCTCTTTGAAAAGTTACTCATGATAAAATTGTCCACAATTCTAACTGATAATGGGTGCATCACGGACCATAAATTTGGTTATAGAAGTCAGCATAGCACCATTAAACAAACTCTTAGATTGGTTCAATTTATAAGAAGAACTTTTGAAGAAAAGAAGTATTGCTTTGCACTGTTTATTGACGTTTCTCAGGCATTTGATAAAGTGTGGCATGAAGGCCTTATTTTAAAATTGAAGACATACCTACCAACAAACATTCTAAATCTTTTGGAAAGTTACATTATTGCCTGGAAGTTCACTATTGTGGAAGGAGACTTTACTTTAGCACGTGAATTATATCAAACTTAAACCTTACTTCTTTAAGCAAAAAATTATGGAATTCCAGGAATCAAAGCTGTTTCCCAATTTTGTCCATATAATTTAATACTTACCTTTCATGGGCATAACACCACCCATTTGTTAGTGATTAAGATTAAGTATTTATAAAAGTTCCAGGTATGTGCCAAGCTTAGTAAAAGTGAGTTAAATAGATCAGCTTAATATGCGTGTACCGCCCACATTTTGAAATGTTAGATTGTGTCTTTTTTCGATCACGAATTTTGTGCCACGATTCATAAAAATCCATTATGTAGAAGTACGGGATATATCATATTAAATTTTAAATGGGCATATCGTCCGTATCGGATCAGTAAAAGATGATAAAAGCAAACGAAAAAATGAGTGGTAGTATTCCCGCCTCCTTTTTGATAATGGTACCAAATGGTATCTATACCCTCTCAGAAAAACGAATGAATTTTTCAAATCGGTCTAAAATATACCGAGTTATGAAGTATCAAGCTTAAAAAAATGCAGACGCATTAATAACTTCCAGGTTTTTGTTTTAACTTGGTTAAAAATAGAATCCACAATGTATACCAGTAGTGCGATTCACTATCTTTTTTAATGATAATCGCTCAAAAATTCCATTTTTTGAGTTATAACGTTCTTTGAATAAATGAGCAATATGTTTGTCTGTGTCGCGTTAAATGCTTTTATCTTTTAAGTTTGATGTCTTTCATAGTTTCATACTTCTGGCATAAATTGAGATTTCAATAAATTTTCTTTGAAAAGAAAAAATTAAACGCTTTTGAACAATTGTTTCTTAAACAATCATGCAGACGACTATAATGATTCTTATTTGCTATTAGCAAATACTGAGAAAAACAATTTTCGTAATTATCTTTACTTTGCAATAAAATATGTAAGTTAACAGCAATTGGCTCTTGTTATCAATGAAACGGGAAAAGAGTCTATTGATCCGATTTTTTGTTCTAAAGTTGTTCAAGCAATAATTAAACATTATCAGTAAAAGATGTCAAACATTCATTTATGTATTTGCGATTTCTGTCAAGAAGCGAGTGTTTGAGTGTATAACCTTGATAAATATTAGCATTCATCATTTAAACAAATATGTACTCACATACTTTCAACAATCATTGCCATTGTCTGTCTCAGTGTGATGATTTTAACACATTCATGACAGCAGGCTACCGACTACAAACTGTCACATTATTTACACAACCAAACTTTTCTGCTCATTAATCCAAAATGTAAACTGAATGACAGCTTCTTATTATTGGATATTATTTAACAGATAGATATAAAGAAATATATTAAAAATTAATATATTTTTTTTAATTAAAAATTTCTTGAATTTTTCTTATTTTATTTTTATTAAATGAACTTTTTGACGTTTGTTTCAAATTAACATAAACTGTTTGCACAAAAGTTCAAAAGTCTTGCAAGTTAGCCCAATTGCACAAATGGCAATTTTAAGAGTTCTCATGAAAACCCTTATTGTTTCATTTTTATATTTTTACATGACATACATATGTGAGTACATTTTAAATAAGTAATTTTATATTATACTTGAATATCAGCTGCTTATGATGCTGCTGCCGTTTTCAAAATAATTAATTAGCTAAGTATGTGAGGACAATTGTTGCTAGCGGCATTTAGTCGGTACCTAGTTGTTGTGAATGAATGTGTCAAATTATTATTTACTTATCATTACGAGTTTTCTGTGTACATTTTAAATAATTTTTTAACATAAAACTTTTAATATTTCATTCACTTATTTGATAATATTACTGTTGTACACTCGGAGTTCTTTTTTTTAATTTCTCTTTGAAATTCGTATTTGATCGAGCTCCAGTCATTGTTCCGTTGACGTCATGTTGACGTTTTTAATATTTTTAATGGACAACATTTGTTTACAATGGAGTGTTTGTTTGTTTCAAATGTGTTTTTTTTTCTACATATTATTTTGATGCTTCTTTTTCGTCATAAAGTTAGTTTTTTGTAATATTTGTAAGTTAAAGGCAGCGCTCTGAGTCTGATGGGATTAAAACGTTAAAACTAAATGGGTGTCAGTTGTTTGGCTGCCTGCTTGGCCCACTAAATGTTTGACACTGGGAATAAGAAAATAGATAAGTACTAGTACATACATACACATGTATATGTGTTTATATATGTATGATATGTATGTTTGTACTTATATATGTATATTCATACTTTTATGATTGAATGGTCACCAAAAAATTAAACATAAAATAAAAAATCAAGTAGTTTTTCGGCTTCCTACCTTTAGGGTGTGGGAATGATGTAGCAAAATCAAAACTTTTTTTCAAAATAACGCCTTTCTAACGATTGGTTCTGGCAAAGACGGCCAAAAAAAAATTACATGTAAGGGCGTTTTAAAAGTTTAATAGTGCTTTCACACTGAAAGTTAAAACCTGGTTTTAACGTTAAACCCATAAACAGCTGATTTTGCATTCACACTGAAAGTTTGTTAAATTCAGGTTTTAACTCACAGACTGCCTAATAACTTTGCTCAAAATAACATAAATCTCCTGCAGAAATGCACGTGTTTGTTGCTGTCTTTTTGTCTGCTTATTATAACAATTATTTGACAAACTGTACAAAAACTTTTTTTATTTGTATGAAAAACTCTGAAATTTAACAATGCGTTCTAAAATGGAAATTATTTTATATTTTGTAAATAAATACTTTCAAATTATTGAACTACTAACACAAAGTTAAGAAGTGCTTGGAAATCAAGTTATTGTACATAAAAAATTAACAAATACATCACAAAATAAAACTTTTTATCGGCGGATCGATGCGACATCTTTTGTTATTCACTGGCATAAACATTATCAGCTGTCTCCAGTCATTTTCAATTGGCAGCACTCAATTTAGCACAGCGAAAACATGGTTGCATTTCATAAAACCAATTCCAAAATGGTTTTAAGTGTGTTTTACCAAAAACAATTTGTATGGTTAAACCATTTTTTTATCAATTGGTTTTAACGTTAAAACCAACTTTTATTAAAACCATGTCAGTGTGAAAACAAAATAAGTTAAAATCAGGATAAGAAACCATGAAACCCTTGTATTTTATTCGTAGAAATTTGTTCACTATTTGTATATAAAACCTTACGAAGAAAATTTTTAAGGAACATTTGAGACGTTGAGGAACAACTCGTTAAACCAGGGGATCAAAATGCCCCTCAGATATATTTGCCATAAAATATTAGTCTACAAGAAACCAATAACTACATATCAGAAGGTAATCAAAACTTGATGGGCTCACTATCATACTTTTTCACTATTTACATTTTAGGTTAAGACACATTTCTGTTGTATGTAAAAACTATAGATGATAATCTAAACATTAAGAATATTTAAATTTTAACTGCCTTGTTTAAGCATTCGGTGACCTACGGGGTCTGAAAGTTGACTACATCGCGCATGAGAAACCTTGTCTCATAACTTTTTTAAGTATCAGCTGATTTCAATGGCTTTAAGTTTGTTGCAAAGTTTTTAATTATCAAATCTAACTCATCTTATTTCCGATAGCAAGTACTGGCTAACAAACAACTCTAAAATCTTAAACCTAATGGCGTGAACATACGCATATAAGAAAACTTATTTCCAACTGATTGGCACCTCGTACAGCGGCCCTCAAATATAAAAAAGTGTGACGCACTCTGCTTTGTTTATACGAGTGTATTCACTGTTCAAACACAAATATTTAATTTTTTGCTATAAAGCTTAATGCTGGCGTTTTGTTTTCAAAATGTTCTCTACATTTTTTTTATTTATTACTTCTCTATTGTTGTTTTTTGAAAAAAAAAATTTAAAACCAATGAAAGCACTAAATTCTATGCAACGCATGTTAACGCCTTAATAAGCCGTTGTGGTGGCCGCTTGACCCAATTTAATTAGTAATAAATTGTTTAATTCAATTGAATCGCCCATTAAAGATTATCAATTTTCCCAAAAATAGAAGAGTCAAAGGGGAAAACACATGTAATATTTAATTAAAGATTTTGTTATTTATGCATGCATGTATGTATGTATGTACAATATACATATGTACATCTATTTAAACATATACTCGTAAAGAGCAGACAACGTTATGGTTATGAGGTAAATGCCCTGTCAAATTATGAAAATTTAAGAAATGATTTGCCTTTCTTTGAGATTTATTAAGCATACATCTACAAAATGTTAAACAATATTCAAGAAGTGCTAATTAAAAAAATTTTACTATAAAAATGGACTTACAACATACGCAAACAAACAGCGTCCTCAACATATGTACGTGAAAGTTTTTGAGTTGTGCGTCTTCCGGTCAGACTTTTCAGCGTATTCCAATAATACTTTTCATTTGAAGAGCCCGCAAATTTACCAGTTGCCGTGATGCAACTTGTAAAATTCGCTACAAAAGTTTTGAAAATTTCGCGAACTATCGCCAACCTAAAAAAGCATTTTTGGCTCATTTCTCGATGCAGTGAAATGTGAAACTGGTAGGAAAATTTGAGCTGGTGGGACAAGTTAGTGATCTACAGCTGGATTCAGTAACTTTTATTGCGATAATCGTATCGCTATAATAAATATAATGAATTATTGTCGACTTTGCTATGCAGTAACATATTTTGATGTAATAATTCGTTGTCGATTGAAATTTAACAAGTAAAATCACTAGCTGAATTTTATTTAGTTTTTTTATTTTTGTTTCATTTTGTGTGCAGAGATGCCACATGATATGGGCGCCATGAAATAAGGCGTAATTATACAGGTGACTGCGTAAGGATTTGTTATAGAGAAATACGGCAACCATAGCTGTGTAAAGAACCGAAGAATGTCAAAAGCACAAAAATAATTGCACCAAAACCAAAACAAAACGAAGTTTTTGACATTCGTTAGCTACAAAGTGCATAGAGCAAAAAATTATCAGCTGAAGTAGCGCTGCCACTTAGTTATATTCTAGTATTCTGTGCCCAAGGTTAAACTTCCTTCCACCGTTAACTCTCTCCCGCTCTTTCTCACACCAGAACTAGTTAAACTACAAACTTACTTTTAAATTTTAAAGCCATTTTAAGGGTCATTTTACGTTAAGAGGTCATTTAATATTAGGAAGGGCGGCATGATAAAAATGCTGAAAATAATAATTTTTTCCAAGATAATAGTATTTAATCATGTATTTTGTATGCATGTTTAACAATGGCCAGACAATTGATCTACTTTTACTGGTATTTTGACTGACCAGGGGAGATACTCTATACAGGGTAGAGACATGAAGGCCACCTTACTTTACAGGGAAAGATAAATTGAAAACAAATTTTATTTTCGTAAAAAATCAACTTAAATTATTCACTATTTGATGATAGTTTATAACAAACAAAAATCAGACTATAATTTCCACATAGTCTTTTTTGTTTAACTTGAATTAGATGTTAAAATTCGAAAGCAAAAATACTCAGTATCTGCTTAAAAAAATAACATAAGATCTTTTTTCTAAAATAACATAAAAGTACTCGAAAAAAAAGTAAATTATTTACTTGCACATATTTTGCAACGTGATGTGACATAAACACATGGAGCATCAATGCTCTGATCAAAACTTTAAGCTTAAATAAGAACTTTTACTTATAAAAACAAACAATGAAAAATATAACGATTGAGATCACGCCTCTTCAAAGACATTACGACTTTCGTCAAAAGCAAAAAAATCCTCTGTCCTTACATTTTTAAATTGGCGGCTTGTATGTTGATGGCTGTTCGTTTACGAACTGGCATGCCTTCTCGGAAACTGCCTGAGAACAAGACTGAGAAGATACTACAAGTTGATTTAATTTTCTTTAATTTATTAGTGGTTCATCGACAGGTTCACTTTCAGTTCCATATACACTATCAACATTAAGGTGAAGTTTATAAATAATATACGTGAACTACTAAGAAAGAAGTAATATCTCACTTCCTTATCTACCCTGGACGCAAATATGCACTGTAATGAAAAAACAAACTAACACGGTAAACTTTGCTGAAGCTAAAATAAATTAATATTACAAACAAACTTAAACGATAAATAACAAGTAAATAAAACTAACCAGGGGAGATACATCAATCACTGAAACGTTCGAGCGAGACTCCCAATGAGAGTTCGCTAGTGGCTCGAGCGATGTTTATTGTTAAATTCAGTTCAAAACAAATGCCCTGCTATTAAAGTTTGCAGTGTCAACGCATTTTATCGGCATATTTAAACAAACGAAAATGGGCTGGGGAGGAGACTTAAAATACGAGGGACAAAAACTGCGTAATATTTTCTAATAGAATGTAAAAGTAATTTGAGATTTTTTTCAAATAATTATCATTGTTATTTATACTACTTTATATAACCAACAACGCTTAGATGTTTAATGGAGTAGTAATATGTAAAATTTCAAAAATTTTGTTACAGAATAGTAAAGGGACAGTCCAGGGTAGATACTTTTTTCTTAGTAAACATGAAGTTATGACTAATTTAGGTATTGCAATTTATTGGTAAAAAAAAGTATACTTGATGTATTATTATATATGTTTGATATTTCCGCAAAATTTTCAAGTTATATATGATTTTTTGATATAGCCGTCGATAGTGCCTCTTAACGTAGAATGACCCTTAACATTAAGTTTACATTAGCTTTTTGGCTTTGGCTAACGAAGCAAATAATTAGTCGCCATTAGTGCAAACGTAAAATATAAGGAGCGCTTAAATGGACACTAGTGTGTTTGTGGTCATAAAAATAAATGTAATGACTATATTTTTTATAATTGTCAATTACTGCTTCCTGAAATGTGTAATGCAAGAGAGAGCTGGATATGAAAATATGTATGTGTGTATACATGCGAAATGTCTCTGTATATGTGCTTTTATATAAAACCCACATATTACACACTCATACATTAATCTATAATTTCTATTTATTCCACTTAAATGGTTGCTAATTATACAAAACTTTTTTTAATTTTTGTTTTTTATATAATTTTTTTTTTTTTGCAATTTCTTTTGGAACGTCCAAACAAGTACTGTGCTATAATTGTTGATAAATTACATGATGTTTACATGATGTTTGTGGGCCTTTCACATGTACCTTTCATGTGTATGTAGGTTAAAGCCTGCATTTTACTTGAGTGTCCTGAAGGTCCATTATTCCTGGACGGGAGGGGAAGAAATACAGTGATAAATTCATTCACGTGACTAATTCCCAAATGGTGGGAAGTAGCCCGAATTTTGCATATTAAATAGTTTGACATAGTAGGGACTACATGGCAAACACATCTCATGTAAACCTACCTTTTGTAAACTTACACCCACTTGAAGGTATCTTATAACGAACAGTTATTGTGGGTTTGTTCTATTTTTGTTATGGGCTTGTTTTATTTTATTTATTTACTTTTCGCTTTCTTCTTTTTTTTATGAGTGAATTGTAATAATGTCTATTAACTTTTTCAACTATTGACCCATATTTCTACAGTTATGGGCTGATGGACTTAAGAATAAATAGAAACACTAAATTCGAAGAAGTGCTTTTAAGAGCAAGGCAATAGATATTTTTAACTTTGGATAATTATAAAAATACTACATAATTATACAAATATATTCTTATATTTTCGAGTGGAGCAACTGCAAGTTATTTTTCTAGGAAATGTTGGTAGTATAAATCGATTTCGAATTTCGAGTTCTAATATTATATCCAATATGAAGGGGTCATACATATACATATATGTATATATATATATATATATATATATATATATATATTTGTTCTTTTTAACTCCTACAAGGAGCATAGGGCCGTAACCAGATTATTCCAATATAATCGAGCTGATTCACGATGTTTTATTTCATTCCAACATAGATTAAGATTGGATGTTTCTAGTTTGTAGTCTCCACGTATGTAGTGGTGTTCCTATTCGTCGACTGCCTTGCGGATTCCAGTCTATGGCTTGTTTTGCAATATCTGTCGATGGTTTCCGCAATGTATATCCAATTCAACATCATTTATGTTTTCGAATTTTCAAATGGATCGGATGGATCCAGATTGTTGTCTGGTTTCTGACCGTAGCTCATTATTGGAGATTGTTTTGGGCCAAAACACATTCAAAATCTTCCTCAAGCATTTGTTTACAAAAACTTGAATTTCACATTTCACATCCGTCATAGTGCATACACGAAAAAGAGATACTGTGACTGAATTGTAGGTTTGCAAAGAAATCATATTATTAAAGAATATAAAAGAAATACCATCAATCTTAACATTGTTACAACATTTTCATGTAAAAAATATATTTTTAAGCACGTATATGATTTTTTTCAATAATATTTATCTTGATCTAAGTTCTTTAGCAAACTTAGTAAAATTAATTTCAACGTGAAATGAAATGAACATGAATATTTACTTAAGGTACGTTCATACTTGTGCAAACATTTTGAATTAACAAACGTAACCACTAAATGCTAATGATACTTAATCTTACATTTAAACAAATTAAAAAATTATATTTATATATTACACAAAATTTTTAATTAGAATTGTACTTATCTCGATTAATATAAATCCTCACAAAAACATAAATGTGAAAAAAGGCCAAGTTCCTTTCCAAAATTTCGGCCTTTAAAAGTAGGGAGATAAAAATTTTGACCAAGTTCTTGTTTAGCACAATACCCATCACTGTAATATGATATGCATTATATAAATTTGTAACCGTAAGAGTGTCATATAATTTCTAGATAATATGCTAACTTGCATTATTAAAACATGTATGCCAAATTTCAATAAAACTGCTTACGCCAACGATTTAAATTTCATGTTTTAGTTATAAACTTAATGGGCGTAGTCCCACCCTTATGGCTATATTTTCCTGGCTTTAAGATTTTTTTAGTTAGTTTCTAGTTTAGAAATACTTGTCTATCAAATTTCATCTCATTAGCGAAAATTTAAATTTTTTATTCTTATTTGCGTGATCAAGCGCAATTTTTCAAACTCAAGATTTTCTTTGGCGAGTGTTTATCTCTCCTGTTGAGTTTCGCTGGGAACGTGTAATAATGAATACATAAATAGTATATTTTTAATGTGCTGAATCGAAGTACATACATGAAATAGGAATGCAAATTTTGTGGGGTTTTAACTCCCATTTTGTTTAAAGAACATTTATAACCTTGTATTATTGCAACATGTATCCCAAATTACAATAAAATCGCTTGAGTTAAACGCATTGGAATTTTGTTTTAATTCCAAGCTTTTTGGACGGCGGGGCTACGTCCTTGGCTATAATTTTTAGGTTTTCAGATTTTTTAGCTAGTTCCTAATCTATAACTACTTCCTTATCAAATTGCAGCTAACTAGCGTAAATTTTATTTATATTTTCTAATGGGCGTGATACCGCCCACTTTTTCAAACTCAAGATTTTCTTTGGCCAGTAGTTATCTTTCCTGTCGAGTTTCGTTGAAAACGGATAGTAATAAATTTATAAATATGTAGTATATTTGAATGTATATAAAATAGTAGGCTTAAAATGTATGGGCGTGTTAGTGCCCACTTTTTTCAACGTAAATTTATAGCCTTGCATCATTGCAACATGTATGCCAAATTTCAATAAAATCGCTTCAGTTAAAGGCAGATGTTTATTTCATAACAGATGTTTATTTCATAACATTTATAGTCTTGAGCATTACTATTACATATAAACAATTATATTTAAATGCTTTATGTAATTTGAAGACTTTGCTCTTTTATTACTCTGCCTTGCATATTCAATAAAACATACACGTCAAAGCAAGAGTATGAATGAACCGTACCAAGCAAAACAGTTGCTGCACTCTATCATTTTGTACATCATGTTGGCGGTTACAGCATTGGTTTTAAATATGTGAACTATTTGTACGAGTTTGCAAACTTCATTCAAAATAGAAACGCTAATTATAGGAAAGTGTAAGAAAAACGAAACATGGTCGACAAGGAATGACTGCACGATCACGAGGCAGCTGTGTACACACTAGAGGTGAGCACAAAATATTTGCTTGCTTAATCTTCATGATGTAAATTATTGAATTGTTCTCTCTTTTTAGTGCTCTTGATTTTATGAGAACACTAGAACTGGTATTCTCTTTTAGCTAAAGTATACAACAGCATATGCTTATCTGCCAAGCAAGGGCATTAGTTATTGTAGTGTCGAAGAATATTTCACTAGTGCACACTGAATAACAATTATAAAATGAGCAAACAAGTGTAAAAATATGTGTATGTGTAACAGCAAAAACAAAAAGTGTACTATACTTTTCTAAGTTTTATAATTTATTAATTTAAGACTCAAAAATAAAATTAATAAATAACAAAATAAAAATAATAAGGGTTTTCATGAGAACTCTTAAAATTGCCATTTTTGCAATTAGGCAAACTTGCGAGACATGTTTCATGAAGCCCCTTTTGAACTTTTGCGCAAACAGTTTATGTAAATTTGAAACAAACGTCAAAAAGTTCATGAGAAAGAAAATAAGAAAGTTTCAAGAATTTTTTAATAAAAAGTATATTTATTTATTTTTATAAAAATAAAAAAGTGTGTGTGTGCCTAAAAATTCCTAAAGCAAGCCAAAAGAGCAAGAAGTTGTTGCTTAACAAATGCACAATTGCACAACTTAAGTTAACGAGTGAAAATTATTGGGCAAACTATACAATTTTTGACATTTTATTTACGTGAGTGTAAAAATACACAATTGGACAGTTTGCGCGACTTTTGAACATTCTCATGAAAACTCTTAATATCTTTAACAATGGATATAATTGTAAAAAGTTTTATTATTACTTAATGTTTTATTAAATTTTGAGTTTGTGAAATAAAGTATTGCACACTTGAAACAGCTGTCGATTCAACTGTTGTACAATGTTTTTGTATGTTTTTTGTTTCATTGTTCTCTATTTACACTCAATTACAATCACTACCGCAAACAATATTCGTTCTTGAAAAAAATGCAATACTGTACACCTTTTCACGGCTTGTGCTCACTTCTAGTACACACATGAGTAGACAGAAGATGGCTTCTCTAATTTCGAGAAATAGAAAAAAGATTTTATCACTGATGTCCATGCAAATCGGAAAATTTATCATACTGTACTCATGCCAAGACCCATATGGGTAACAGATCATAGAGCAATGGACTGGCTTGATTTTGTGAAACTTTCCGATATTGCCATTGTTTTTGTATAACGTATTATTTACTTTATATTGGTATCTAGTTGAATAGACGTTGAGCTCTTTGTGAAAACATTCAGCATCAAGAGTTATAAGTAAGTTAGCTACTGTTTCATCTAAAAATCGTAAGTAATGTTACCAAAAGCATTAAGCGCTAAACTTACTCTCTTAAACAAAATATTTAGTTTCAAACAACAATTTATAAGCGTCTATACATATGTACATATACATATACTGACACTTCGTACGAGTATTGCTTGATTAGTTATTCTTTTAATTTGCAAAACATAAACGTCAAATGGGTTGCTTTTACCATTTAAGTGATGTTAAATACGGTGGTTACATACAATTTATACTTTTCAATTGAATTTCTGACTTAAACAACAAATTTTTTTTCTATATTAATTATACAGTGTTGGCAAGCAAATAATTTCATTTCATTTCATTATAAAGTTGGTGTGAATGTTAAACATTTAAATACGGAAAATGGCAAACTACTAAATCATTTTGTCAGTAGATACTTTAAAATTTCGTTTAAACAATTTTGGTCATAAGCTCCCCACTTAGTCAATCTGGTTTGGTGCCTTAAAGAGTTGTTACTGTTCGTGCGTAATTGTCAGCACATGTACATATTTATGTATGTATATAATATTTCGGAAATTAAATTTAAAAATTACGCCTCTAAAAATTATTTAACACATAACAACTTCTGAATTCGTTAACATTTTCATATACGTTTAAACGATTAGAACGAATACCTCAGAATATGATTTATTTTTTTGTCTTGATTTTCCTAAAATAGTTTTAAAAAAACTTACAAATTTGTGCTTAGTATGTACGTACGTGATCGCTTAAAATTTTTTTCCAAATTGTTAATCATTTCAAATAAAAATACATAATTTATTATTAAGTCATATGTGAGTGAGTATCATGAAAACAAGAAAGGCGAAAATTTATCTACGAATACAGACACTCATTCACATACATATGTACATGCTTATTTATGTACGAGTATGAGTGAAGATAAAGGGAAAAAAGATATGAACAAAATTAATTTGCATTCTTGTTTAATTGACTGCAGTTTCGGGCAACCATGTTTAACTACACTCAAAGTTGTCTGCTTCATATGAAATATTTGCTTGATTAATATTAATTATGAGCAAGATGTACATAATATATAAATGACTAAGATATCACTTACAAATTTGAAAAAGGTTATGGTCGAACGCTTTATTACACTGCATCAATATTTGCAAATTTCGCTTTCGTTGAAAATTGCAAATATATTTTTAATAAATTTTAATTATCATTATCTTTATAATTTTTAAAAATTTATGGGAATATACACCTAAATAAAGAACATTATATAGTTGTAGGCGTTCTACTGAAAATGATACAACTAATTAGAATCCTATAGATTAAGGTGTCTTCTCGTATTCTATACGGTGCACAGTATCAGCAGCTATGCCAATTTAGCGCGTTTTTAATAAAGTTCAATCATCATTTTCAATCATCAGTTCAATATTTTTATACCCTTTGCCAAAAAATGGAAAAATAGTATATATAGGTTTTGTTCATTCCGTGTGTAATTTCCACAATATTAATAAGCGACACATAAAGTATATATAATCTATAGCCTTATGCATAGGGAAGACGAAAAAGTGGTGTCTTCTGTCCGTCTGTCTGTACGTGACAGACGGTTTCGGTTTTCCGAAGCTCCCAGAGCAGCTAGAGACTTCGTTCTTGGACTGGTGTGTCAGAAATTTTCCGAAAAATTTTGCTATTGAAAATCAGCAAAATCGAGCAGACGGTTTCAGAGCTGGAAAATTCAATCAAACTATATTTTCCCATACAAAATAACTACCGAAAACTAATTTTTATTATTTTTTTTTTATTAAATTAACTTATTTTATACTTCAGTATGAATAAAATTGGTGTTTCTAATTTAAAAAAAAATTAAAAAAACTTTAATATTTTTTCTTATAATTAAACATATTTTATGTTTTAGAAAAAAGGCTATTTTCTCAGGAACCGTAAGAGCTACGGATCTGAAATGTGGACAGAGTACGAAGAACTTTGGTCGCTACAACAGCAAAAATATTAGAGCATTTTTATACAGACTACACTTAACACTAAAATTTATAAAAATTAAAATTACAGTGTGTTCTAGCAGTTTATGTAATTTTGTCTATGTAATTTTGACAACTTGCTGAATCTTGGTAAGCGTAGGAGGCAAACTCCTGAAATTTTCAAAAACGGTAAACCAAAAAATTCCCAAAATTATTAAATCGCCAAACCGAATAAAATCGCCAAAACAAGAAAAAATCGCCTTAAAGAAAAAAGCACTAAAAAAAACTCTAGCACTAAAATAAATTGCAAAAATTAAAAAAAATCGATGAAATGAAAAATATCTCCAAAATGAAAAAAAAAAAATCGACAACATAAAAAAAATAAAAAAAATTAAAAAATCGATAAAACGAGGAAAAAAGCACCAAAACTAAAAAACACCAAAATAAAATATCGCAAGAACGAAAAAAATCACCAAATTAAAAAAATTCTAGCAATAAAATATATTACAAAAATTAAAAAATTCGCTAAAATGAAAAAAATCGCCAAAATGAAAAAAATCGCCAAAATAAAAAAAATCGTCAAAACAAAAAAACTTAAAAAAACGCTAAAAGGAGAAAAAAAAACACCAAAACTAAAAAAACCTTAAATAAAAAAATGCCAAATACCTAAACAAATCGCTAAGATGAGAAAAAAGCACCAAAACTAAATAACAGCACCAAATTAAAAAAAATTACCAAACCTGAAAAAAATCACAAAAACGAAAAAAGCACCGAATTGGAAAAAAATCTACAAAATTTAAAAACGCCACAATGATAAAAAAAATCGACAATATAAAAATAAGCGCCAAAAACTTTAAAAAATCGCTAAATGTAAAAAAAAACACCAAAACTAAAAAAGCATCAAAGCAAAAAACGCAAAAAACCTAAAAAACGCTAAAACGAGAAAAAACCCCAAAACCAAAAAAAAATTGTACGTCTTAATAAGATTTTGTAACAGTCTATAGAAAAGCCACTTAATCAAGCTATACTAAAAGTGATTCCGTTCTGATGAACCAAATATAAATGACGAATTTTTTACTTGATTGAAAAAACTGGGAGAAAGTGCCATTATGATGCATTTGTATTTGGTAATTTTTAAGCTGTCATTTGAAGCTTCTTCTTCTTTTCTGCAAATCTAACTTTGTTTATTTTTGTTGTAATCGAAATTTGTACATAAACAAATTTTGCTTAACTTACTTGGTTCTATCCTAGGTGTATTTAAATAGGTGGCAGCGCTACTTCAGCTGATAATTTTTTTCTCTATGTGCTTTGTAGCTAACAAATGTCAGAAACTTTGTTTTGTTTTGGTTTTGGTACAAAAATTTTTGTGCTTTTGACATTCTTCGGTTCTTTACACAGCTATGGTTGCCGTATTGTTGTATAACAATTCGTTACGTCACATGTATAATTACACCATAGTTCTATCCTGATAAACCGTAGTATTACCATATTCATTAAATAGTATGATTGCCACACTACTCTAAAATATATTTAAAAACAGAAATGTTGCCAGTACTAAATTATTTGATGGTAACATCCACGATTAATTTTTATCCTGATACATGCAAATTAAAGTCATTAAGTGCTAATACTATTTCAAAATTTGTAAAATTAGAAGAAAGCACATATAACGTAAATATTGTACTCAGATGAAATATAAGAAAAAGTGATGTTAGAGCTCAAAATGAAAAGTCCCCAAATCCCTATCTTCGAAATTCTGTCCCCAAATAAGAGGCGAAATATTGAGATGAAATGGGGATTTTTGGAACCATGTTTTCTTATGATGTAACGCATATCTGGGAGAAAAAAATATAATGCGCGTGGCGATATTTTGCCTCCTTTCCTAATTTCATATACTTCATATATTTCATAAAGCTTTATATTCTTATTAAATCCAAAAAAAAACTATAATTCAGTAGTTAAAGTATCATTTAATTTTTTTATTAATTTATTTACCAAGGCGAATTCAGTAAGGTGAACTAATTTCAATAAGCATTTCTACCCTGTCGAAAAAATATGTCTAATATATTACAAGGCGAAATCATATCAGATGATCTAAATTCAGCAGCTGATGATTAACTGTTAATTTCTAGTCCGCCAATCAAAGCAAAACGTTTGGGAATTTTCTGACAGCAGGATATAAAAAATATACAAGGCGAATATGCAGACTTTGCAAATCGAGACCACATGGTATCAATTCGCCGTGATATATTTCTTAGTGTAAAACATCCTGTTGTCATAAACTTTACGAACATTTTGCTTGATTTTTACACAATTTTCTCCAGTAGCTGATCATCATCTGCTGAAATAAGATCACCTATTATGAATTCGCCTTGTTTATTTACTAAATATTATAATTTACATAATAATAATAAGTTTGTAAATATTATAATTATTATTAAGCCAGCCATACACACTTTGTGACCGTCGGTACAATACGAGAAATTTGTGTATGAGATTGTAAAGTGTGTGGGATTGTTGTGTGCTGTGTGTCTCGGTTGTACAGAAGATAAAAAACATTTGGCGTTATGGCAAGTTCTATGCATGTTGTACACAGTGTTGTATAGTTTGTGCGCAAAATACAAATACATTGTACCAACCGTCATTTATATTAAATCATTTTACAATACATACTTTCGCTTAAAACCAAAATCACTTACGTATACTTATTTAAATCTTAAAATTTAAATTTAAATTTATAAATCATTTAAATCACCACAAACGACATGTTTTCGTTGGATACATGATGGAATTCTTTTCACATTTAAAAACTCGACCGAACTCCTCATAGTTTCCCCAATTGCGACGTACCCGTGTATCGTGCATGTCATGACTCAAATCCAAAGTAACCAAATCTAAATTGGAAATTTTTCCAACATTGGCACACAAGAATTGCACAGAGTTGATGAAGAAAAATTGCTCTTGATTGAAATTTAAAAAGTTCAATTCGAAATCATCAAAGTCTTGCAACAAATGCTGAAAAGTGCGATATGCTAAACGTAAGCCTGCAATATCTGCCATATTTTCCGATAAAATATCACTTGCTGCATGGTTATAACATTCTATGAAGGGGAAGAAATGGGATGCTACGCGTGAACCCAACCAATTGTAGCTGCCTTGATAATCGTATATAATATGAAAGAGATCATAAGCATGAATTATTTCATGAGCCAAAATGAAACCGAAATGAGAATATTGATAAAGTTCATGGAGTTGAGCATCGAAAAGTGGCATCTGCAAATAGCCGTAAGGTATTAAAATGGCATTATCGAATATTTTGACGGGCGAAGAAGAGGCAAAAGTCGAGGGATCCAAGTCATAGATTTTATGCGAAAAGGGTATGAATACATTTTGCAATTTCTCGTACTCCTGGCGGGTGATAAATTTCAATAGTTCCAAGTGATTAGAAAAGAAATCGCTGGCATTTGTGATTAAATATTCGTGGTAATCAACAACAAACTGTTCCGTACAATTAACCGGCAGATTGCCAACTTTTAATTGCATAGTGTGCAATTCCTTTAGAATAAATTTCTGCTCTTCTGCATCCAATTGCAAGTAATTCTCTTGCACCATTTCTGCGAATTCTAATTTTAAATTAGAAAATATTTTCTGCAAGACCAATTCCATTGCAGAACGTTTTCTCTTAAATAGAAACTGTTCGTACAAGAAATTCATATACACAGGCAAATGTGATCTTAAGTATTTAATGCAATCCTTGGGGCGATTTTGAGGTAAATTTGTATTTATGTACAGCATGAATTTGAGCATTATATAGTAAGCAATAGTTTCATTGGAAGTGTTGTTAAAAAGTTCATTTAGATTTTTGTAGAAATCCACATCCAAAGCAAAAGTTTGTACGGCCAACTGGCCTAAGTCATCCCAACTATTTAAGGTTATGGAAAAGTATTTAAACCAATCCAGCTGTGGTATAAGTTGTTGAAACTTGTCCAAAGTATACAATTTAAAATTATCACTATACTTGCGATCTTCCGTTTCATTAACATATTTAACATGGGCCAATTTCGCTAAGGCATTTTCCAATTTTAAGATTTCATTTGTCAACAGTTTACTTTCATTAAAATAGAAGCCAAAGTTTAAAAATATTTCCTCTAACTCCTCGAACTCAAACAGTTTGCCGAGAGCGTGTTGTGTTATCTCCACTATATAGTGGGAACCATTGCTGGGCAAAACATTTATGTTCTCTGTCACAAAAACACCATTGAAGCCATACTTTCTCAAAATGGCAATAGTAGCAAGCCAATCGAATTCGGTTTGATTTTGCCACTGAGTCTCGTTCAAACTAAATAATGGCCATTTCATGGACAACTCCTGCTGCACCATCATTAAGAAACCATTCAAAGCTAAAGTGTCCAGATTCACGCACGATTCGTACACATCAAGTAGACGTCCATACACTTGAGTTTCATTTTCAATACTTTTCATTATCTTGGCAAATTGTTGATTGACAGTGTAGTCCATGTAACCTGGCATATCAATGTAATCAGTGCCATTATAGTTTTTATGCCAATTGCCGCACGTAAACTGGTAAAAGTCTTCGCAGGGATTCGTTGTGGTATTTAAGTTAGATTTAATACGTTGCAAATATAAATTATTTATGGCATTTGTTTCGTCTTTTTGTGTTGTGGCACGCGTTTCTTTCAACGTTATTATGGCAACAAAGAAACTGAATATGAAATGTGTGCTGTTGAAAACTTTCATTATGACTCCGCATATGAGCACTTTAATTTCAAGACTAATTCGTTTTAAGATTAATTTTTTTATTCTCAACATTCTGTTTCCTTGGTTTACTTGCTTTTTTTATGCCATTATTCGTTGTTCATTCTTTTTGTTCACAAGAATTGAAAGTCTTTGTCTTTTCCTTTTTCTTTATCTGCTGGCATTTCCTTATAATCAAGTTTGGTTCTGTTTATAACTTTTGTGTTTTATTTTTAAAGAAATATTATCTCAAGAATAATTTAATGTTTATACATATTTTGCCATTATTTGCTTACAATATTACAATATGTATGTATGTATGTATGTTCATTTTTGTTGGCTTTTGAATTGTTATCTGTACTACATGCGTGAATATAAAAAAAAGTTCAACTTAGTTTAGTTTTAGCTTTAAATTTTAACTCTCAATCTAATTTTTCAATGAAATTTTTTCTTAAAATAAATTTAAATTGATTAAGAGGGGAGAGGGTGAGCTGATTTCTAGCGCATACAACTCATGCTGGATAGTCCAGAAATCTTGACCTTAGTTTTTGAGTATATGAGAACTAATATTTATTTAAAGCAAACCTGTAACAAACTTTTTAATTAAATTAATATAAAAAAAGAAATTATTTTTATTATCTAATTACTTAATTACCTGCAAGGTCAATAAATTATGCAATGGTCTTGCGAAATAATTCTACTATTGTATAAGTCGTTGCGTAATTTATGTCATGTGACTCAGCACATTTTTATATAGAATAGTCTACTATACACAACACAGTACACTTTTCTATAGAAAAGTCTACTACAAAAAAGTAACAATTTTCCATAGAAATGTCTACTAACACACTACACTTCTCTATAGAAAAGTCTGCTACAACACAGTACAATTTTCTATAGAAAAGTCTACTACAATACAGTACACTTTTCTATAGAAAAGTCTACTACAACACAGTACACTTTTCTATAGAAAAGTCTACTACAACACAGTACACTTTTCTATAGAAAAGTCTACTACAACACAGTACACTTTTCTATAGAAAAGTCTACTACAACACAGTACACTTTTCTATAGAAAAGTCTACTGCAACACAGTACACTTTTCTATAGAAAAGTCTACTACAACACAGTACACTTTTCTATAGAAAAGTCTACTACAACACAGTACACTTTTCTATAGAAAAGTCTACTACAACACAGTACACTTTTCTATAGCAAAGTCTGTTATAACCACTGTTCTATAGAAAAGTCTTCTATAACACAGTGCACTTGTCTATAGAAAATTCCATCATAGCAGGGTACACTTTTCTATAGAAAAGTCTACTATACATTGTTCTATAGACAAGTCTAATAAAACAAAGTACAATTTTCTATAGAAAAGTCTACTATAACACAATACACTTTTCCATAGAAAAGTTTATCATAACAGCGTACACTTTTCTATAGAAAAGTCCACTATGTCAGAGTACACTTTCCAACAGAAAAGTCCACTGTGTTAGAGTAGACTTTTCTATAGAAAAATACACTATGTCGCAGTACACTTTTCTATAAAAAAATTCACTATGTCACAGTACACTTTTCTATAGAAAGTCATTGCACACTTTTCTATAGAAAACTTACAGTCGCAGTATAAGCTTTTCTTTAGAATTATTTATATATTTTTAATTTATTATTTTATAGTTGACTTGTTCTAACAAATATTATATATTCTCTTATCTTTTCAGTTTACTTAATACGAAATGAAAATTATTGTAAGGTAAGTGTCAACACTAAGCTAAAAGGCAACAAAAAAATTTGTCACTTAAGTGCTTCTCCATAAATATACGGACATGACCTAAAAATCTAAAGACGTGATAAATAAATTATTATGTTAATTTTAGAAGAAAAAAATCATATTTTGAAAAAATGTGTGCATAATAAACAATAGAGTGAAGAAAGGAGAAGAGCAAAGCAAAGAAAATGCATCTCGAGCTGCAGCATATAACACCTGCTGTTAGTGTTAATCAAAAAACTAATTTTACTATGAAAATTCATTTGTTATAAGGTACAAGTAAGTGGCTGTTTCCTAACTAAAGTTAAGAAAGAAAAGCAAATAACGAAAATGCTTAGCTTTACTTTTCTCCTACATGCTAAATGCTCAAATTGTTGAAGGTAATTGGGGCAAATATTTTTTGATTTAAGTAACTTAAATAGTTGAAGTGCCGATATACTTACATACATACATACATACATATATTTAAATATATATTATCGGCCCTATGTAGAAGCGAAAATTGACATGAAGTTAGCATAAGTGACGAAATTGAATTTTGTGTTAACGAGCTCCTCCATACAATTTGACATTAAAAACGGTAGCATTACCTAATTTTAACCCACCTCTAAGTCCTTGTATGATTTTTGATGTGAAATTTAATCGCAAAACTCTTTAAGATCATGATCAATTTTGCCACTTATGAAAACTTCATGCCAATTTTTGCTTATACATAGGGCCGTATATGTATATAATATTGAAAAACGAATAAATTTGAGCTGGATTTGCAACGAAGGTGAAATAAATTTACCCTGGTATTTTTATAACAAAAAAATTTGTGATTTGTGTATATGTGTCGGTTTATAATCAAAATGTTTAAGTATTTAGATGACAGTATGCAAAGACACGTAGCTTTTTTTTAATACATATTTTTGCGAAACTAAAATGCGAATTTTAATGTAACGGACAAAATGAAATACAACACTGTGAAATGTTAAGCTGCATCTACACAATAAAGCTGCGGCGTGTAAACCGTCCTAAACGTGGGTATGTAATCGAGTCTCATGAGTATTTCGCTCTCTCTCTCTATCTCTCTGCTTATTTATATGCCTCTTAATCTAGATATGAACCTAATCGCAGAAAATAATTTAACAATAAAAACCTGGTTCATTTTTCAATGGCTTAAGGCTTCATTAGTCTTTACTTTCTGTTGCTGTTCTGTGCCGTTCTTTTCCGTATAAAATATTTTGCAATTACTTTTTCTGTGTGAAAAAATCAGCTGGCAACCTATAGAATTGATTACACTTGTACACAAAGTATCACAACACACTAATACATACACACTTTTGGCTGTCACTTAACGTTGACTTCTATTTCTACAGATCTGTCCGCAACAGAACAGAAAAAAAGGAAAATCTAACCATACATACAGATTTTCAACTAAACAGAAACAAAACAGCTGACTCAGAACAGAACAGCACGTACAAACTAATTCTGCCTTTATTCTCAGGTTATATATGAGTAGTTGTGGTCATTAATAGTATTACGTATCAGCTACTTAGATGGTCGGCTATGCACACCATAAAGTTCTCGAATTTCGGAAATAAATTTCCACAATTTGTATACATTGCCTTGTACCTGGATTCCGTAACTTTTTTCGAACAGTAAACTGTAATATTTATCGATATATTCATTCGGTTACATAAACAATAATGCCATTCTGCAATTTGTTTTTAACAATAGTGGCCAGCCCCACCATTAATTCATGTCATGTGGCATCTCTGCATACAAAATGTCAAATTAAGTGATAAGGACATATAAGAATAAAAAACATAATTGAATTTAATTGTTAATTGTTTTTTTTTAATTCAACCGAGAGCGAAGATGCTCGAACAATTTTCGTTATATTTATTATAGCGATACGATTATCGTTATAATGGGTAGTTTTTTTAAAGAGCTCTCTGATTTGATTTAAAAAAAACATATACATCACAAACATAAATATTCCCTCGGAATTTATTTATTTGTCACGGAAAACAATTTTCTCCAATCAGTTATGAAGGAATTTATTCCTTGGGAACAAAAAAGAATAATGCGTGGCATCACCGCAGTACGAAGCTAGTTGTTTTGCTTGTTTGTTGACATTTTGTTTTGTAAATTTCCTTCTGTTTTGCAAGGGAGAGATCAAGGCGAATCCACATAAGGTGATCGTAATTCACCAGCTGACATAATTTTCCTGCTATCAAATTAATAAAAACGTTAAGAATGTGTGAATAAATTGACATCGCAAAAGGCTGATCTCTGTTAAAGCCCTCTCTAGGAAAAAGTGGTGTTCTAAGTCTGCAATGTGTGTCTGTGTGTCTGTGTGTCCGTCCGAGTCGGTCGAATGTACCGATTTTCATTTTTTTTCTGTTTGAAAGGTGACTTGTTCGAGACTCTTTTTAGGTATATTTGAAGAAAATTGGTCCCGTCGCTTAGAAAATATCACATCTTTTCTAGATATATTGGGGTTTTTTAAAATTTTTAATTTTTGTTATTTGACAATTTTATCACTTATGTCTAGCGACATATCGAAATAGAAAATTTAAAAGACTTTAAGCTAAATGAAATACATAATAAAATATAAATAAATATATTCTATTTATATGTACGTCGATAAAGGCTGTATAAGATTCCGCACAGGCAAATAAAGTGCTCCAAATTGTTTTTTGCATTTGCTGCCAGGATCACTGGCTTATATGAGAAATTTAGCTTAATTATAATTGATAATTATTTAAGCTTAAAAAATCTTACGATTTCATTTTGTAAAGTATTCAATACTTTAGGATCTAAATAATGTAATTACAAAATTAAAATCTCCCATCACGGAGAAAAGTCGCAGATGTGTGAACTTTATTGAAACTATAAAAATATAATAACTACAAATGTTAAAGCATTACTCCTTAAAACTTGTTTCATTATTGTTAGTAATCTATTTTATTGCATGTAGCTAAGATTGTATTATTTTCTTTAATAAATATTCAGTAGCTTTGACTTGACTGATTTCCTGCCTTGTTAATATTTTATGCCACAATAAAAAAAATTAAATTAAATCGTCTATATATTGAATATGTATGTATGTATGTATGTATGTATGTATTATATAAGACTAGAGACGGAAAAATAAGCCATTTTGTTTAAAATTGCTGTTTCCTCATTTACTCAAACTTTAAAAAATAATCTTTGGAAAAAAACATCTCTACTGTCCCAGCAGCCATCTAGACATCTGGGACAGAATTATAACCTAACAACCTTGCAAACAGAGAGTGTTGTAGTTGCAGTTGAAGTTGATTGAAAGCCGCCCATTTCTGCACTATATGTCTTACTGAATTGCTGCTGCTGGTGGCAAAATTTCACATGTTTCCTATAAAGTCCTGTGCAAAGAGGATGATTTGTACATTTTCATTTGCTCGGCTACAACTACATACTTCCATAAAATATTGTGCTTTGCAAGGTCATTTATTTTTTTTTGTTACAAAATAAATTGTAGTGCTAGGAAATCCTGTAGATAAGCTTTCAGCATTTGCTGAGGATGTTTTTGTTTTGAAATACTTATTAATATTATAAATGTTAATAGTTTAAATTATGTTTAGTTGTGGAGAGTTTCTGTAAAAGTATTTTTAATTATATTTAGAGAAAACTATACTATAATTTTACTGGGATTCCTTAATTTGTTTTAGTTGTATTGGTTTAATGAGAAGTTATTTAATCAGACTTTGAGGTCGTTAAAAATTGTATTTATTTCTTATAATGAATTTTAATTATTTTGTTGATATTGTAATAACCACAGTTTTTGTAGCTTCTCTTCGAGTGCAAGTCCAAAGTTATCAGTTATATAAATTCTATGAAAATCTATTAGTTAAAATTCATTGATTAGTTTTTATTGTTAGTTAATATTTTGCTATACTTTAAACAAAACAAAGATGATTGTAAATGAGAATTACACATACATACATTCTTATGTGTATGTAAATATATAAAAATTTTCCAAAGGCTTTCTGAAATCTCCACCATACATATTTTTAATTTTTCTAATAAACTTGTTAAACAAATACTTGTACATATTTGGTACAGAGCCACAGGTCCAACCTCACTCATTCATTTTTGTATATATATTTAACTAAATATGGTTGTTCATACGTACTTATTTCCATTTGCCAACAATTTCCTTTTATTGATTTGACATTTCGACCAAGAGCAAACTTAACCTCACTGCACCACTAAAACCGTATTTGCAATACATATTTGATTTCATAATGGACCACCACATGTGCAATGACATTTTTGAACAATGGCAGAAACGTATAAAAGATATTATTCGAAATCTTTAATAAAAAAAATTGTAACAGGATTTCAAATGATATTTTTGCACAAAATTAAATTTTTTTATATTTACATTAAATGGTACAAAATTTACAAAACAAAATAAAATTGACTTAAAAAGCTAACTTATTAAATAATAAAATAAATATTTTTAAACTCGGACAGTTTATTTATTAGTTCCAGTTTCCTTTCGATCGATTTCGGATGGTTAATGAAATCTTTACAATCTAAAAAGTAAAACAAAAATATTAATAACAAATAAATTTTAAATTACATATAAAGGGTGTCTCAGTTAGAGTGCACTTTTTAAAATTGGAATATTTTTTTCATGCAAGTGGCAACTCTGAAATTTGACAGCTGTTACCTCTTTTTATAACGATTATTAAAAATGGAGCGCTTTTCGAAAGAACAACGCGTTATATATGTGAAAACTCATTATGGTTTGACTGTGACTATGAACGGCATTCGTTACTGGAATATGATAACGGACTTCTGGTGGCCTCAACTGGAAGGCATGAATCAGGACAACATATGATTTCAGTAGGACGGCGCAACCTGCCACACCGCGTATGAAACAATCGATGTATTGCAACGACGATTTCCAGAACACATTATCTCACGAAATTCTGATGTCAACTGGCCACCAAGATCGTGCGATTTAACGCCGTGTGATTTTTTTCTTTGGGGTTTTGTGAAATCTTGGGTTTATGCGAATAAACCCGAAACAATTCATGAGCTCAAATCGGAAATTCAACGCTTCAACGCTGAGATACAGATACATCTCTGTGCAAAATTCATGGAAAATTTCATGAAATGACGTTTGCCGAATATTTTATTCCATACTTAATTGGAACATGTCTTCTTTACAATACAATAAAAATATCACAACTCTGTCATAAAATACTTGCTTTTATTTTGAAATGAAAAAGTGCACTCTTACTGAGACACCCTTTATATGTATATTCTTCTTCATAATATATAATACAAAAAATTTTATATTTATATCCTTCATCATAATATATAATACAAAAGTAATGTTAAAAAGATTTTCTTAATTGAATGTATATAAAATATGGACTTACCGTAAAAATTAAAAAAAAGCTCTATAATAATTTACACCATTTTGAACTTAAAAACAATTTGTATAACCAGTCTACATACATATACATATGCACATGTCTTCAAAATTATTGCCAATTCTCTCACATGTATAAGCAGGCGTATGATTGTTATGCAATTTAAACATCATAATAATCATACGCAAATATGGATATAGGCTAGACCCCTGCACAGGACCACTTACAAGAACTTTTAAGACATGAGGGATTTTTCAAATGTTTTACTGCAGCGAAATATATCGACGGTCCCATTCCAAAACATGCTAAGCCGACATACCATTTATTAACTTAGATTCTGTCAAATGTGTATACTAATCGAACTATTCTATCAAAAGTTGTGAGCAAAAATGTACTTAGCATAATTTGTCAAGTTTAAAAAACCTGCCTTTTTATATGTTTTAAGTACACTTAGCATGATTTAGTTTGAAATTAAGTAGTAAAAAAATATTATTTAAATTTTTCTCCAAACTAAATCATGCCGTATATACTTAGAGGACCATTGTAGGTGAGAAAGCACCACCAGATAGATGCTAAGTCTACTTAGAGGACAATCTGAAGTATTCTAACCATGATCTAGAACAAATTTATAAAGTTCAAGTAAACTAAAAAAATTATATTGCAATTATTATATGGTTACAAAAAGCCTCAAGTTTCTATCTCATAACATTCCCGAGATATCATCAATAAACTTTGAAGGCTTTTATCTAAAAACTGGCTGTTTTGACTTGGAGAATGGAGAATAAAACTACACTTTCATAAAATCTTGGAAGCATTCGTTAATACAGTAAGTATATACATCTTTCATACGTTAAAAGTTGGGTTTCTATGCCAATTTAGATCATTACTTATGATTTTATTTCATTGAGCCAACGAAAACCGATACATTGTGCCGATAGTGGATTCTAGACTTAAAAGAAGATGCACTTCTTATGAGCGTCTATTGTATATTTTAGTTTCTAGTACTTATTTGTATGATTCTTGAGCACAAAATCTTAAAATTGTTGCAAATCTTAAAATATGTACTTGAAATATATTTGGCGCTTGTTTTCTTTTGAATTTTATTTTCACAGTGACTGAAATTCACAATAGTGAAATTTTTGTCGAATGCTCGTCATAATACCAAATTAAAAGTCGTTCAGTCTACACCATGATACAATTATACTAACTACATGCACGACTACAACAAAATTACAACACCAAAAACTCATTCATTTTGTTGGTATAAACAAACGAATAATTGTCAGAAACAGATGAATTTTGCAGTTAAAAACAAAAATTACAAGTACATACAATTGCAGACGCGGCATTCATGAATGATTATAGTCATTCAGTGTTGCCAATAGGTGTGTAATTACACAGAGTGTGCAATTACTATCATGTGTACGCCATGTGATTAGATTCATATATAATCTGTGCGGAATTCTACTTTATGCTCCAATTTTATTTATTTTTGTTTTCATCTTAACCTACAAAAAAGATGTGTAGTGTAATTATCTTAAATGTGTAATTGGAAACACATTCATGTGTAATTTAATTGGCAACACTGTAATCATTTTATATACAACACATACACTAACTTTTTCGTAGCAATTAATAGTGTTGTATACATTAGCACGCTGGGCTTGTGCATGTACCTGTTATAATTGTATCATGGTCTGAAATATACAGGCTTATTGTTAACACAACCATCAAGTGATTGAAAAGTGCAAAAATTTGTCAACTAAAGCTAAATAGCTATTCACTCCCGTTTTTATTTGTAAGTATAATTGACAGCACAAAGAGGACAGACACACTTTTCTGTAAATTGTCCAGTAATTTTTTTAACGTGGCAGCTATTACTCTCCAAAAAAGTTACAGACACAATTTTGTGAGAAAAACAGCTGATTGTTTCAATTTATGGCATTTTTGTTTCATTTAACATGTTCCAAGTGAAAAATTTTTGGTGACGAGATTTATAGAACATGGGTACAGAATTCAAAATTACGCTCTTTAGTATTTTTTTTGTAAATGTTGATGTGCTTTTAGAGGTAAAAAAAGTTGGGATCACTGGTTACGACAACCAGTTAATAAATTTGTGAATAATTAAGTATTCACAATTGTGAATATGCATTTGAAGGAAAAAAAAAATAACCGCTGACAAATTACAAAAATAAAATGCAGTGAAGATGCTGAATTCATTAAAAAAATTAGTAGAAAATTGCATTTAATTGGACCTAAAGTATTTCACCCTGTCGTATATTCCTCCCATTTTGTTCACCAACCGCTTTTGAGCAGAGTGCCTTTGCGATATCCGGGTTTGCTTCCATCAAGCTTACAAGCCTTGCAATTGGTTTTTTGTTGGTCCTAACAAGCGCAGTGTGCACAAAATCAATTATTTTGAACTGTTTATCTCATTTTTAGACCTTTTATATATGTTCAATGAAACTATTTTTTTAAGCTTTACGTCAGTAATTTATATTTTATTTTTATATCGATTATTCATTAACCTGTGGTTAAATTCTTCAGGATTATTCTTGTTTTTATTTTTTAATAATTAGTTTTCGTCTTTTTTTCTTTTCAATCAAAAAATTTTTTATAATTATAAATAACAATGTGTGTCATATAATTTTTTTTATTAATTTTTCAAAAATTATTCATTTTATTTATTTTGTTTTTTTAACGCTATTTTATTTATATATTGCTATTTATTTATTTTTTTTAGTTGCAAAAAAGAGAACTAAATTTCCATTTAAGGCTATTCACAATAGTAATTTTGTAGCTGCTCGTTGAAAAGTGAATGCTCAGTTAGCCGACTGTAATGGAATTTAACTGCAACGGTAGGAACCAGCTGATCGATATTGTTATGTGAAACGTAATGTACAGATTATTACATTTTGGTTTTATCTCTATAACCATTTTCATTACTTTTTACATAAAAATATCGATCAGCTATTTCCTACCGTTGCAGTTACATTCCATTACAGTCGGCTAACTGAGCATTCAGGGCTGCTTCATCTTTTTAACCGCTGACATTTCATTATACTAACACAGTACAACAATTTTGAAGTTAACAACAACAATTTTGTGCAACACTTTCAAAGTTAAAAATTAATGTATGAAGGGAAAAAGGATTTTTTGTCTAAAAATTTTAATTTTTTTTTAAATTCATAAAAAAATCAAAAATGCAAAAAAGTGTCAAATCTAATTACTTTCGCATAAAGCCACGTAACCTGTGAGTAAAGTGAGAAAATCTATGAATAAATTTATTTCAATAATGTTATAAATGAATATACACAAAAAAAATTATATCGAAGTCAACAAATTTAGATATGACAATATTTAAATACAGACAACGATACGTACCGTTTCTAATTTTAGCTTCACTGAGTTTTGGAAAGATGGATTTTAAACACTCATAGGCGTGCCCAATATACTTGACAACCACTGCAATGCATTTCCTAGCTATTCCTAATCTTAATCACAGCCTTCAGACTGGAAACTGAACCATAGATGAATACACGTCAGTCCCCATGGATATAATCCATTCCCAATTTTTTCACTAAACCTGGTATATCATGAGAGTACGTGAACATATTTGCTTCGTCAACGGAATACAATTTCTTGAAATCAGCTTGGCGTTGTCGGTATGATGTTGCGCTGACATTTTGCTGTGTGAGTTTTCTTCTCTTCAAAAATGATGTCAACCATTCGGAGTTTTGTTGTGATATTCCGAGCTTGGCCACAATATAATCCATTTCGATTTGTATTAGCGGTTGTCCTGTATTATTTTCAATATCAGGTGTCTAATCCGCATCATTCACGTTGATCGGATTGGTGAAAACGGTTTCGGCTTGCAGGGACACAGTATCCAGACTCGGTGGTTTAGGTGCATCGACATCAGCAGAGCGGTTAACTGGAAGTGTGGCAGTAAATGCCGCAGTGCATACTTTTGTTTTCAATTGTTGTCTGTTTAATCCAGGACGAAAATTTATGAATGCGTAGCACCTGGATTCATCATGTCCAGTTGCATCTTCCACCCAAATTACTTTGCTTCATAAAAGACAACGTTGCAACTCCTCCATGTATCCAATTTACAAGGGTATTATAACAACTTTTGCACACTGTGTTCAGCGTAAAATTTTAACCACTTAAATTTGCTTCATCAAAATAATCACAATACTCTTTTTTGAGTTCTTCAGTACACAAATTTTGTCGATAGTTTTTGTTTTTTTTAGGACGATTTGACAACAAACGTAACAAAAATGATCCAATTTTGGGCACTTGTTATTTTCCATATTTATATATTTTATGTTTTCTTGTTATTCACTTAAAAAAAAACTGGAGAAAAATCTCTTTTACTGTTCACGTTCGTCGGCACTGGCTGAATGACAAAAATCGATCAACTATAAATAGTACGTATTTTTCAATATTTTATTGGCAGGTACTTATAAATGGGCGCATGTTTTAAGGGTACCTGGCTATATACCTGATTCACCACTTGTACGTTTCAAATTGTGCAAAAGTTTCCAAATAATGAATGAGGGTGCAATTTCTGTAAAAAAAATCATGCAGGTAGTCACCGGAAAACCCCAAATAATTAAAACAGTCCACTATCCTTTTTTTCGTTTTAATTGTTCACGCACATTTATTAGCGTTTATTGCTCCGCAATCATAAAAATCAAATAAGCTTTTGTTTATTCCATTTTTTAATTAGATTTGACACTTTTTTGCATTTTAATTTCTTATGAATTTAAAAAAAAAATTAATTTTTAGGCAAAAAATACTTTTTTCCCTTCATACATTCGTTTTTAACTCCGAAAGTGTTGCACACATAGGAAAATGGTATAAGAACAGATTAGAGGAATTGTAATTTCTAATTTTTCTAAATTTGTTTCAGCTAAATCGGACTAGTGGTTCTCGAGTTATGTCAAACAAAGGAGCCCAAAACGAGAAAAATTCCCCTATACGATAGTTACTAACTTCAAATCGATATTAAAAATACTTTAGCAGATAAGAAGACAAAACGAATGATGCAGAAGTTCTTCATTTTGGGCCTACTTTCACGTAAAATTGTCAGAATTGAGCCCCAAAATAATATGTTGTACTGTGTAATTTATCAACTTTGTTGTAAAAATGTCTCTTATCAACCACAAGTTGCTGTTCATAATAAGCCTGATACAGTTGCTCATAATGATGGCCTATATAATCCTTTTTCCAATCTTGTTTTTTAATAAGTTTTCAATAAATTTTTAATTCTTATTAATATATGTATATTTTTCTAATAAATTTATACTAATTTTAATTAAATAGGAAAACATGTTTACAATACAATACATGATGAAGGATATACATTTGTATATATGTATATAGTAATATATAATAAGTTTTTACTTACCCATTTCAAAGCCGCATAATTTAATCGATTGCCTACAAAATTTTCGATTTTGCGTCAAGTCATAAAAATATTGAAAATTTCCGATGTTTTCAGAAACAACAACTAATTTTAACTTTTTATTATTATTTAAAAGCTCAAATAGAAACTCAAGCATGTAATCAAATGCATTAATGTCTAATTTTAAATAATGTAATTGAGTTATTTGCACATTGGGAAGATCTATTGAAAATTCTTGGCCCAAATTAATTTCACCAGTCATTATGGATAATTCTCTCAGTGATGGATGCTTAATTAAGTGAATTAAATGTATAAAGAGCTCTTGACTTTTATGATATTTGGCCACTTTAAAAGTCTTCAGAAAATGTAAGTGAAATAAATCTATCAGGTCTATGTGGTGCGGTGAAATATGTAAAATTTCTAAATTGGGAAATTTCTGCAAAATGCCATTAATTTTATTAACGGAGCCATCGTAATAAATCAATTGTTTTAAATTTGTCAATTGTTCTGCAGATTTTAGAAGTATTTCAGCAAATCTAAAATCATTACCGACTAAGGTCAATGATTTAAGATGAAATGGTATGGAAACATTTTCAAATTCCCTGGTATAATTGGAATTGTTGGTATGAAAATTTCTTAGCTGTGGAAGTCCTAATAATTGTTTTAAATTTCTCCAAGTCAAGGACATGCAATTATCTAGTGATATTTCACTTATAGTCGAAAATAAACTAAAATCCTCAACATTTATGAGACACCTTTTGAAATTCAAGTGTTTTAGAGCAGGGCAGGATGTTGACAAATTCTCTACAAACAGTGTATCTATAAAGATTTTGTTCAATGAACCTTCTAAAGTTAATGTTAAAAGATTTTGAAAACTCTTTAAGTATAAGCGGGTAAATTTTTTTAGTATATTGTATTCATTAAAATTGCCAATTCTTAAGATTTCACAGGAGTTTTTAAGCAATCGTGGTGTCTCTTTGTAACGTAAACTTTTAATGGGTATATTTATATTTAAATGTTTCAAATTATTGTTTAATAATAAATCGTCTAAACTTAAATTGGACTCTCTGAATTTTATTTCTCTATATTCTATGTGAAATTCTTTCAACATTTTCACTATTTTCAATAAGGTCTTATAATGGCCATTATCATGATCTCTTAAAGTAATTGAATCGAAATTTGAATCATGACATTCTTTGATGCGCAATGTTTGTAATTTTTTACAATTTCTGGCAATCATTTCCAACTCTTTAACGTTAAGTTTGACAAATTGTACAACTAATAACTCGAGATTTTCAAACTTCCATTTATTTTTATGAATAAATTCTTTTTGAACGTTAATTTGATTACTTCTGAAATCGTATAATTCCAGTTGTGTTATATTCTTCTGATTTAAGTTAAAAAAGTTTTTCAATTCCATTTGTCTTAAAGCTTTAAAATATTCATTCGCAGCATCATATTTTCCATTATCTGGCTTGTATTTTGTATTGATTATAAATGTATTCTCATTTAACTTATACACTTTTATTTGACTATATTTATAACGCCATATGCAGGTCACTATAACGTATTGAAATTCGGAAGATACTTGACTGGCAACAATTTGTTCTTCGAGTTTTAGATAATTAAATATTGTTCTCATTATATCAATGTTTCTTAAAAGCAGCTCCATTTTTTTAGTTTATATTCACTTTAATAAAAAAAAATTTATACACATAAATATATATATTTTTCTAAAAACAACAGAATATGTATGTTTTTCTCTTTTAATAAAAGTATATTGAAATAATATGTGACCGCCCTTAGCAAAGGCCGCAAGTAGTATAATGTATTTTTAAATTTTTTTCAAAATGAGCAAACTTAATGTTTAATTTTTTTCTCAGAGATTCTCTACAGCAAATGCCTCGGACAAAAATAAAACTATATTAAGAATGTGCCCACACTATGGCTAAAATAATATGATTATTATACTTAAGATAATATCTAGTAGCGATGCCAACTAAATACTTTTGGCACTATTTGTGGTGCTTTTTGAGGCCTAAAAGTTCCAACTTTTTTAGTTTTATTGTGCTTTCACACATAAAAATAAAACTTGGTTTTAACGTTAAAACATTAAACAACTGATTTTGCGTTCACACTGCAAGTTTGATACATTCAGGTTTTAACAACAGGTTGTATAATAAATTTGTTCAAAATAAAATAAATCTCCTGAAGAAGTATTTGTTGCTATATTATATGTTTCTCTACTTTTTATAAAACTTATTTGGCAAACTGTACAACACCCATTTTTGTTTGTATGAAAAATCCAAAAAATTTTGCAAATAATTTTATTAAATGAAAATTTTTAAATTATGGAACTATTTATGCAAAGTGAAAAAGTGCTAGGAAATCTTTGTTATATATAAAAAACCTTTTTTATCGTCTATTTTCACTGCCCAGAGATAAGTTAAAATATTTTCGTTGTTTTCCGTCTAATAGATTCTTTTTCTCTGCAATTTTTCTTATTATTGTTGCGGCTGCATCCGTTTTTAAGTTGAAAATCTTTCAATCGGCATCTATTCTTATTCACTGCCATAAACATTATCAGCTGCTTCCGGTAATTTTAACTTGGCAGCACTGAATTTAGCACAGCGAAAACAAAGTTGCATTTCATAAAACATACTTAAAATCAATTTAAAAATAGTTTTAATGCCGAGTACACATGTGGCATTTCTTGTGTTGTCATTTATTGATGTCATTTACAAAATGTGTGAAACTTCGTTTCCATTATATGTATTTTTAATATGGAAAGCAATGTCACACAATGAAAAATATCGGAAATGACAAACATGGCATAGGGTATACTCGGCATAAGTTGGTTTCAACAAAATCATTTTGAATGGAAAAGGAGTTTTTAACAGTTTGTTTTTTACACATATGTACATATATATACATATACTCGTATGTATATATTAGAGCTGAGCACAAGATTTTTGTTTGCTTAGTCTTCATGATGTCATTATTGAATTGTTCTCTCTTTTTAGTGCTATTGATTTTATGAGAACACTAAAACTGGTATTCAATTTTATCAAAAGCATGCAACAGCATTTGTTTATCTGCCCAACGAGGAAATTAGTTATTATAGTGTCGAAGCATATTTCACTAGTGTACACCGAATGACAATTGTAAAAAAAGCACACTAGTGTGAAAATATGTGGATGTGTAAAAGAAACAACAAATAACGTAGATTATTTGAAAGTATTAGTTCGCATGCGATACTGTTCTAAGTTTTATAATTTATTAATTTAAGACTAAAAAATAAAATAAATAAATAATAAAATAAAAATAAAATCTTTCACAATGGATATAATTGTAAAAAGTTTTATTATCACTTAATATTTTATGAAATTTTGAGTTTGTGAAATGTAGTATAGTGCACTATGAAGTGTAACAATATTGCACACTTGACACCATAGTTTCCAGATGAAATAGATGTGAATTCGTCAAATTTTACACGAAAAATCGTCAAAATCGTCAAAATAATTATCCGGAAACGTCAAAAATTCGTCAAAAACAAAACAAACACTTTTATCAAATAAACTCGTAGTTTTTGTATAAAATAAGCTAAAAAACTCTTATCAAAAAAGGAATCAATTGCTTAAAAAACAAGATAATTACATGTTTAACTTTATTTTTGTTTAAGTTAACTTGACTAAATACTCTTTCTACGTTTGCTGAACATTACGGTAAGACTAAAATTTTTTTCATCAGAAATATTTTCTTAATCGGGCTTAAGTTCAGTATTTCCAATTCTTATTGGATGAAATATTTTTATTAAGTTATGTGAGTTTCTAAAGAAGAGAAGAAAAATTAAGCAAGACTTTATTACCTGGGGGAATTTTTTGATAAAATTAATTATGGTGGGAAATAAAAAACTAGAGTCCTTTTATCGTTTTGGGAATTTTTTCCACAAATCTAAAAGTTTTAAGTATGTATAATGGAAAACTTTTTCCAATTTTAATAACTTTAACTGCCTGAATTTTGATTCAATTTCCTGTCTTTCACACTCTTTCACATTGTGAGAAAACTCTTTTAGAATATCGTAGAAAGAACCTTTATTTTCTTAAATAATATTTTAGGGAACAATTAGACTTGCTTTATCTTCGAAGTCAAATTTTAATAAAATTTTATCACACGTTTGCATATGAACAATTTTAATGATTTCACAGTTTTCAATTTGATTAAAATTAGAATCATCAAATATTAATTTTTCTAAATAAATTTCATCAAAGTCTAAACAATTATTTTTATCTTTATAATACACACAATAAAAATTATCACACTCAAGCAAATCTGTTTTTAAAAATTTACTCATAACTTTTTTAAATAGTTTTTCATTTGGACGTATAAATTATATATTTCTGCTGTTTCCGTTGATAAATTCTGTACAACAGCTTAAAAATCATTTCATTCCAAAAATTAAAATTTATTGCCTTTTACTCTTCAGTTTTATTTCATATTCTTTCATAAGCTGACAAGTTCTTGGTCAAGCTCAAAATTGTTTTAAATTTGTAATAAATGGTGTAAGTTCATAATTATTTTAAAATCGTCAAATTGAAGACGAAAATCGTCCAGTCGTCAAAATGCTATTTTGCAACCCAAAATCGTCAAAATGATGATAAATCGTCAAATCTGGCAACTGTGCTTGACACAGCTGTCTATTCAACTGTTGTACAATGGTTTTGTATGTTTTTTGTTTCCTTGTTCTCAATTTTTGCTTTACACTCAACTACGATCACCACTACAAACAATATTCACTTTTGAAAAAAATAAAATACTGCGCACTTTCTTATAGCTTGTTCTCAGTTCTAGTATATATGAGGCTATCAGTGCAGAAGTGGTGTACCACCACGAGAGTAGAGTAGAGTATTCGAGAAAAGTAGATCGACCTAAAATAAGATTATGTTGAGAAATAAATAAAACTTTTCCCAAAAGTTTTGTATTTTCTTTATTATTTCGGCTAGTTTTAGAATCGCCCTCGTACATATACACACATGTATAGAATCAATAGTTAAGCTTTTGCATTACAAGAGACTCACAAGTATAACATTTGCAAACACAAAATATTGTTCAAAGCGCAACATACATACATAGGACAGACATACATAAATGCACACATTTAATCAAGAGGATTTCAAATTCCTGTTACGACAATATTCCCTTTTAATAGATATTAGAGTTACAATGAGCACAATAACATTCTAATTTTTTTCTCTTTCCCCATATCCTATTACACCACAAAAATTCTGTTAAAAGTATAGATAACGCAGGTAATGCTAAATACTACGAGTATGACATGTGTAGAAGCTGGAAATGAAAGAAACAAGCTGCTTGATGGTGTAATTTTTTGGCATTATAACAAAATCTAGCATACAGCAAAAGTCCTTCAAGTAATATTTGTATTTATTAAACGCATATACATATATGTATATACATTTGTGTATGTAGATGTCTGTCATTGTCATTGTTGTTTAATTTTTCGACTTTCAATATGACTAAAACACAATCATGGATGTACAAATTTACAGTAAAGTAGAGACAGACAAATTAATATGTAGTCAAATCTGTGGTGTAAATGACACAGATACCATCAATGCAGGAACGCCTGTTAAGTTTAGGATAGAAAAAAATTTAAGGATTATAAACACTAGTGTCAGAAGGTGGACAAAGAATCAAATCAGCAACTAAACAGGGCAAAACAAATTTTTGAAAAAGATCACCAAATGTTAATTCCCAGTTAAATTATTCAAATGAACTACATATGTTCATATTTCTAAAAATTATATAATATGTATAACGCTAAAATCAATTAATGTACCGTAAAAGATGCTTAAAAATTAAATTCGTTTTGATTGGTTCATGGTGTAACTATATAGGTGACTGCGTAAGGATTTGTTATAAAAAAAAATACGGCAACCCTAGCTGTGTAAAGAACCGAAGAACGTCAAAAGCACAAAAATAATTGTACTAAAACCAAAACAAAACGAATTTTTTTAAATTCTTCAGCTACAAAGTGCATAGAGCGCAGCCCCCTTATTATATACACCTTGGCTGGGATCTTTGATTTTCAATAGACCAATAGCAATTGGCAACACTGGCTATTAGACAGGTTTTACAGCAGGCGAATACTGCAGCCCTGTTCTGTAATTATCATACCTAAAAGTAACTCTCCATCTAAAAAAATTCTTTTCAGAATATGAAATTAAAAAATTTTAACGATGACATTAAACACTAAAATAAAAATGAAATGAATTTAAAAAATCAAAAAACCCGACTGCGTGAAAAAACTAAAAGAAGAAAAAAGAAGTCATGTAGATTAAAATTATGTTAAGAAATGTGGATCATTAGATAATGGAAATAGTTTCATGATCGATACACACATAAAACAAATAATTAGTTCTAATGAGGATTATAGTGACTTTTACAGCCGGGATCCTTTATTAGTCCTAATTTACACTATGTAAGTCTTATTGCTAAGCTGATTAGTTTGTTAGGAGAGAAAGAGAGAGAGACGAGGGGAAAAGAAACGTTTATGTTCCCCTCGTCTTTTTCTCACAAACTAATCAGCTTAGCAATAAAAGTTGCATAGTTTAAATTAGGAATTAAGAACACTTGAAAATGTTTAATGCTCCCCGGCCGTGAAAGAAGCTTTGTTCCGCTTTAAAATTTATTATTAGTTTTATGTGTGACACTATTCACAACACTATTTCACTATTTAAATGCCAACTTAAGTAAGTAGTGTTTCAACGTTACTTAACAAAGTTCTAAAACACTGGACTTGGAATTCATCAACTTTTATTTTTTATTGATAATTAGCATTTAAATATGATGGGTCTCGATTATTCCCTGATTAAAAGTTTTAGCAACACTTTCAAATGTTATAATATAATAAAATAACGAACCCCATTCCTAGAACCTTATAATAAAATGCACTTTATTTTCCACACGTTTCTTGCATTTTCCTGTTATACAACAGATGCTCGTAAATTATAGCTCACTGGAATTCGAATACCTCAAAAATCAGAACCGAAATTTCTGAAACTAAAACCGCCAGTTCTAATTTCAGAGCATTTTTATTTGTTTTTAGCACATAAATTGTACTTATATATTGTACATTGCATTTTTTGTTTGTTTTAATGAAAAAAATCTATGTAGAAGTATTTTTTGTATTGATTTTAATTAATAAAAAGAAATGTGAGCCCGATCACAGGGAGATGTGTAAACATCTAGTAATTAAAACTTTTTTCAATATTGGCTTATGGTAACTAATATAAGATATATAAATTTTTGACTCCACTGTATTTAAAAATATATGGAAAACTGCATCGATAGTAGTGGAATTATTAGTTGTGGGGGTTTGTGGAGAATTGCTCATATGCAAGTGGGAAACATCAAATAAAAATTTTGATAAAGCTTGCGATTTTGGGTTTGCAAAATTTGTCTTAAAATCTCCACCCATAATAATTGGCATGAGATGGAGATTGTTACCCAATTGTCTTGCACCAGCGTCAGTGTAAGGCAACAGTACGTAATATGTAGATATGTTATAATATAATATTATAAATTCTTTATAAAGACTGCTAGATAAAATAAAAAAATAAACAAAAAAATATTTCACAATTAAAATGCTCTTTTATTTAAAAGTTTATATTTATTTTATATATTCCAACTTTTTAACAAAATTATCCCCACTGGCTCCTGAAGGTATGCTTTAAAATTCGGTTGAGTGCATTTCTATGCAGCTGTTAAGTTTGTCTGTACTTCTTGTTCGTATGATTACACTAATACACTCATACATAGCTCACACCGGTTTGATAACGCTTTACGATTTACTCAAAATTTGTGATTGTATTGCGAAAAAGATTTTGCGCCCTAGCATTTTATTTAATTAGCTCATCTATGTATTCACTTTACTTTAACTTTCATTGAAAGTCAACTAGAAATTTGCATTTAAACTCAATCACTAACAATTGTTTCATAATTGAATGTTTTAAGTATACTTCAATCACATGAAAAGCAATTGTTATATTGTTATTTTGTACTTAAAATTCAATAAGTAGTACTCTTTTAATGGCTTACAAAGTAATGAGTGGTACATATTTATCCATTTATTTTATATGTATAATAATGACATACCATTACGTGAAAGTACTTATTGTAGTACTTTCCAGTTTATAACGAAAAATGTATATCTACAAAAAATTTATCATCAAAATGAGCTTCGAAGACAACAAAAAGAAAACAGTGCTTAATAACTTTTGAATAATTTTAGGCAAAATGTAATCTATAATTTTTTGCATATTTTTGTGAAAAAAAAATAACCCATTATATTTTGAATACTTTTAGGCAATCAGTAATCTATTAAATTTTGGATGTTTGTAGCAAAAAGTATAGGGTACCGCATGCTTTTTGAACTTCTCAAACAAAAATAATGGGTTATTCAGTCAAATTTTAATTACTTACGACTGGGGAGTACATACACTTTTTTGCATTCTAGTAGGCAAACTTTTTTGCTGGGTTGTAATACTTTTAGATTTTTCAATTAATTAATGAATTTTTAAAGTAATATCCTTGACAGATTTTCTTGCCATCTAATTCATGTCTTGCTGATTTTTATAGATAACTTTTCTGTGACATGTTTTTCTTCAGGTTATTTTACTTTTTATACTTTACACACATCTCTTGTTATAGTATAAGCAGCTTACCAAAAAAGAAGAAAATTAAAGCAAAAATGATTTATTGCTGTACATTTTGTTAAGCAGCTGGTAAAATAACCCAGATACTTCTCATTTTGTAACATATATATATACATATATATGTACATACATATGTATATAACTGTGTATATAAAGCTTGAACGTATACCCAAAAGTATAGTATGCATTTTACAAACAAGTCGGTCATTTACTTGCACAATGTCATAACTTAAAAAATTATATTTTTGGAGTTAATAATAAAAAATTAATACTCATTTTGTATCAAAATTTCATAAAAATATCTTGTATAATCAACTGATGGGAGAAGACTAAAATTTTCTTTTCCAAAGTCCTGTCCCATGATGTCACCACCAAACGTTCGATCGACAACTTGTATTGCAAACAAGAAATTCATTAGAAATTTTGTTGTTTTTTGAACGATTTTTAGTGACATCGTGGGACAGGCCGTAATATTATTAATTTTAATTTTTTTTTTAATATTTTGTAAGGTAATTCAAATGTATGTATATGTCTCCAAAAGTAATCTCTCCAAAAGTAATCTCCAAAAGTAATCTCAAAGCAAATATACAAATTTTTTAACAGAAAATATATATTGATAGAATCATCGTTTTAACAACAGTTGAAAATAGCTGGCATACAAAAATAAAAATTAAATAGTTTTTAAGCTCACATCACAAAACACTGTTATTTATCCTATGTAGTTACCGAATACCTACGGGAAAGTGTGTTAATATTTGCATACATATTTTATTAGCATATACATACATATGTATCTACATGTAAAATAAAAAATAAGAAGTACAAAACAGCTATATCGAGAATAAAACGGATGTTACCACAAGGATCCTTATGACTGACATTCTAGAAGCAAAAAGCAAGAGAAACAATGACTACTGACATGAAGGTATGAAAACAAGTGTGTGTGTTAAAGAAAGGTAACAGTAACAGGATAGAGTGACAGAAAAGCAATATATACAGACATTTTGCAACTAAAAGCAAAATACTCCCACACGAGAGCATAATGACAAACATGAAACAGTATGTACGAATATGCACTCGTAAGACGTTTTTTAGTTTTTGCCTATCATATATACTATATATGAACATAAAAACCCGAAAACGTCAATATACATTAAATTTAATATGGAAAGAAACAATGAAATAAATGGATAAAATAATGAGAATAAGAGCAACATATGGTGACTTAGCAACAACAAAATATGAATATTTTTTTATTTCGGATAATAATCCGAAAGCAATTCGTGGCCTATTTCCGGCCTATGCACTCTTTCTAGCCCCCATTTTGGAGAAAATGTAGCGAAGCAAGCAGTTTGTGTACGAATAATATGACACACTGATGGTTACAAAATTAGCAAATTATCAAATTTATATAAAACTACTATTTGATGAGTATTAATTATACCAAGTAAGAAGAACAGTAAACATTTCTATCGAAAACCGTGCTGTGACGTAGTAAAATTTTATCGAAAAGTGTAATGTGACTCAGTTAAATCTTTTCTATTGAAAAGTGTGCCTTGACACAGTTAACTTTTCTATAGAAAAGTGTGCTATGACACATTTAACTTTTCTATAGAAAAGTGTGCTGTGACACATTTAACTTTTCTATAGAAAAGTGTGCTGTGACACATTTAACTTTTCTATAGAAAAGTGTGCTGTGACACATTTAACTTTTCTATAGAAAAGTGTGCTGTGACACATATAACTTTTCTATAGAAAAGTGTGCTGTGACACATTTAACTTTTCTATAGAAAAGTGTGCTGTGACACAGTTAACTTTTCTATAGAAAAGTGTGCTGTGACACAGTTAACTTTTCTATAGAAAAGTGTGCTGTGACACAGTTAACTTTTCTATAGAAAAGTGTGCTGTGACACAGTTAACTTTTCTATAGAAAAGTGTGCTGTGACACAGTTAACTTTTCTATAGAAAAGTGTGCTGTGACACAGTTAACTTTTCTATAGAAAAGTGTGCTGTGACACAGTTAACTTTTCTATAGAAAAGTGTGCTGTGACACAGTTAACTTTTCTATAGAAAAGTGTGCTGTGACACAGTTAACTTTTCTATAGAAAAGTGTGCTGTGACACAGTTAACTTTTCTATAGAAAAGTGTGCTGTGACACAGTTAATTTTTCTATAGAAAAGTGTGCTGTGACATAGTTAAATCTTTTCTATAGAAAAGTGTGCTGTGACATAGTTAAATCTTTTCTGTAGAAAAGTGTGCTGTGACATAGTTAAATCTTTTCTATAGATAGGTGTGCTGTGTCGCAGCTAATAACTTTTCGATAGAAAAGTGTGCTGGCAGGCAATCAAGTTTTATCGAAAAGTGTGCTGTGGCACAGTTAACTCTTTTCTATAGAAACGAGTGCCGTGGCACAGTTATATCTCCTGTATAGATGAGAGTGCTGTGATACAATAAACTTTTCCATCGAAAAATGTACTGTCACATTCAATTTGTCGTAAAGTATACTGTCATAGTCAGCGTTAAGACCATATTAAATGTTGCCATTTACTGGCTGCATATTTTTTCTTTGATTTTGTGTATATGAATGTATAAGAAAATTATTTTAAAGAAAATTTACTTCTTTCTATATTATAATTTCATCACTTGAGTAATTCAATATTTTATCAGAATTTAATTTAGTAACACATATTAAATGCCATCATTTGATACATTAACGTACAGCGCAACTATATTAAAACGAAAATCGGTTACATCGAATTATGTAGGTGTAGGTGCTGTGTGTCGTAGCTAGTAGGTTGACTAAAAAGTAAATTGTCAATGCTTATGTCTGTATATGAAAAACATTCGTATTCGTCGATATTTGTACCACAAAATTGTCAGGGTAGTAAAATAACTGATAAAATGTATACATTGTTTAAACTTTAAAGTAATGCACCTACTTAACACCAGATGCGCTGCAACGGTCCCATAAAAAATTACAAGACGCACAACAGCAGAGTTGTGTAAAATTATAGCTTTCAACGAACAACTTATTGACCGTAGTAAAACTGTATTGATTATGGGTCTGAAAGTGTGACAAATTTTAACTGATGGCACAAAATCTTCCACAGGTTAAAAAAATTTCCATAATTGGCACTTTCACTAAAAATTTTTAGTTTTCACATTTTTTTATTTTTATACAATATGAACTTCAATAGTTCAATACATTTATAGGTATTACCCTTTTAATTTTATTTCTTAAACAAATTTTTATAAACACTTACATGCTACCACTTTTATTTTCAACAAACCAATAAAACATTAAGAAGAACCATAGTTGTGTGTATCTGAAAATATATTTTCTACGCATCAAAAACAATATTAATTTGTAGACGCTCCGTTGACAATGTCACCAAAATAGTCGACAAAAGGGTTGACTTGGGGACACTTAACCCCACGTTTCCTTCAGGGATACTTCAAACACACACACAATCTCATGTTTAGTTTCTTGTTAACTTGTAAGCTAATAAATGTGTGTGTAATATGTGTGCATATATTAGTAGTAGCAACCTTAAACGCTTATAGCTCCCAAAATACTAAACCGATTTCAATAAAATATAGATTCTGAACATCTGTAGCAAAAACCCTTCAAAAACATATAAATCTTTTTAAAATCGGTGCAGTAGTACCAGCGTAAAAGGGATTACAAAAAACATATTTGCCTATTAATTAAATATGTTTGTTAATGTCACATAAAATAACAAAAAAAATTTTATGTTCGTTATAAGCAAATTCCACTATATTTCTTTTAGACAAAATGCTTTAATTCTTGGATTATGTATGTGTGCATTTTTATGCTAGATGTTAACACGTTTCATTTTCTCACCGTAGATAAAACATGTTTGTGGAACGTGCTGGAGTCGTTTATTATTGTTAGGATTTTCGTTAATTTCTGTACTGCAATTTAGTGCATTTTTCCTTATTGCATGTGATATTATGCAGCAAGGAAAGTATCCACCATGATTGTCTTATTACGATCTTATTAAGGTTTAAATATTATAAGTATACTAAAAAACTACGTATTAAAACGTGATTATATGATTAGAAAGTTAATTTTTTTATATTTTTTTGTTTCACTGATACTTTTTATACAGCTTTCATAGAAAAAAAGCAGTGAGCAGCTTTTCGAGAACGGGAACAAAATCATTAAGTTGTCAAGTGTTTAATAGTGACCTGCACAAGACAATTTATAAGACTTTTCAAGACATGAGCGTTTTTTAAAAAGCTTTACTACAGCGAAATATTCTAAAACAAACGCTAAACAACTCTGTTGGCGAGACAAACAACTGAAAAGTATGTCTTGCCAACAGTGTTGTTTAGCATTTGATTTATAATATTTCGCTTTAGTAAAGCATTTGAAAAATCTCTCATGTCTTGAAATGTCTTATAAATGGTATTGTGCAGGTCACTAGTGTTTAATAAATTAAATATATACAGAGGCATTGAAAACAAGGGTTTTATTTAATATGTGGATAAAAAAACAATACCCAGTGAAAAAAAATGGAAGTCATTCTAGCGGAAGTACATTTTCATTGCTTCCAAAAAATCGATATTTTTAACTTGCCGAGAGTGAGCAAAAAACAATGTAGAAGCTTATTTTAGTCACACAAAACCTTGTAACTCTTCCATAGTGTTAGAAAATACTCACCAGAATATAAAAAAAAATATTTTTTTAAAGAAATTTATGAATTATTTTTAGTTTAAAATTTAAAAGTTATTTGCTTAAATTTACATGAAAACACTATTTCGGGCTTAAATTCGTATAAAAAGAAACGAATTGTTAAAAAAGGCAACTATTTACCCTTTTTCCCAGATGAAAATATTATCACAGAACACAAAAAACAGAATTTTTCTTAATATCGCTTCCAATTCAGTGACCAGGCATCGAAAAAAGAGAACTTCTTGCAATGACAACCCTATGTAAAAATCATTAGATCGGATCGAAATTTGCACTACTTCCGCATCGTAAACTTTACATTTTCATGACTTTTTTGGAGTCTCTTTTTTTACTGGGTACTTCATTATTGAGCTTTCATTACAAAAAAGCTTTCCGCAAATTGAAATACGATTAATCAAAATAATTCACATATTCTATTTGGATAAAAGTTACGTACATAAAGCAGAAATCTACATCAACTGACACCTCACACAGTGGACCAATCACAGAAGAACGCTGATGATGAAGGTTTAGTGGCCTTCGAAAACGGCTAGCTGCTGTTTCGTTCAACTATGTGTTATTGTCAGAATATTTACAACTAACTCTGATGTTATTTGTTCATTAATAATTATCACATGTACTTTAGCCTGTTAAATATAGAAACAAATTAAGTTTTAAGGATAATTAAATTAACTAATATTTCATTAAATTTCTAGCCTTTAGAAATTTGGAAGTTATTTATTTACTGAATAAGATTTGTAAGTTCTTTGTTGATTTTTTGGGGTAATAATAAATTGTTCGTATAGAAAAACTAAATAACTGAATATCTCGGGTCTACACGGTTTTCGGTGCTCTAGAATTTAAAGCTGTTTTTTTATTTTATCTTTGGCGCTGAACTCGACAAAATGTGAAATTTTCTAAAGAAAATTTCCGTATTCTCTTCCATTTTTAAGCCATTTAGCGATTTTGTTAAAGGTGTGAAGTTTTGAATCATAGTCGCTACATGACATGTTATATTAAGTTGCAGTACGTAATCATGATTATTTTTAATACTAAAATAATTAGCTTGTCACATTAAGCACATATTAACAGGCCAATTTTCAAATAACTTAGTAAAAAAAATTTAGAAATTAATTATACAAATTAATTTTATATGCATTTAGTTATAAGATTTGAATTGAATATTAATAAACACCTCTTTCTACTGAAGAACTTTAAAAAGCAACCACTTGTGCATATGTATGCACTAGTTTTGATATAATTGAACTAAAGCAGCAACTCCGATTGCAATAGTGTTTTTTTACAGCTTACATGTAACAGTTTTATTTCGATTATTGTTTGAGTAGCGTTGGTTCTGTTTGCATGTTTGCTTTTTTTCTTTTTTACACACAATAATAAAAACCGAATATGTATGCAGTTTGGTAAAGAAGAATTTTATGCAACATATGCATATACATATTATAACATTGCACAGATAGAACTGTTTGTACCAGTTTTGCGTGTTTTTGGTTCTGAAATTAACAAATATGTTATTTAGCGTTTCTGTTACTAGTTGTTAATGTTGATTTTTTGAAGCAATTATTGTATGGTTGGTCAAATAGTAAATGAGAACAACATATTTGTTTGTATTTGTTCTTCTAAAACAAATAAGATACATAAAACTGCTTCTACCATAAGTACATTATGGTGTGTTGAGAAAAAATTTACGTGGCTGACGAATGAATGAATGAGGTAGTTTACACGGGATTAATTATGCTGGCACAACATGCCAGTTTGTAGGCAAATTCGGTGAAAAGAGTGGTTTTTTGCTTGGCATAATTTTTCAACCAGCTCCAACCCCGCTTTAGCACAAAACCAATACATACACACTTGCGAAACCACAGGTTCGGTGTTTTTTTATTTTACAGCGCGTATTTAGTATTTAGTTGGCCATCGTCGTGGAAACATAAATTTAAAAAACAAGGGGGTTGGTCACGTCTTAAAACCTTAAAACTAATAAGTGAATTTATTGTTTTTTCGTGTTAAATAAATTATATCAGTCTTATTTATAAAAATTATTAAGAGTTTATAGACTTTTTAAGAAAATTTTTTATGAAAATTTGTTTTAAAAAACCTTTTTAAAGCCTTAATAAGTTTTATAAATAAGGCTGTATGAAAATAAAATGAACGAGATTTTATTTAATTCTTTAAAAAAAAAGTTACAAAAAGGTACTTCTGGATAATGTAACTATTTAGAAATATGAATACATTTTCGCATTAATTCATAAAAGAAAATGAAAACCACTTTTTCATTTTAATTTTTTAGTAAATATTGCCAATAATAAACAATTGCTCATTTATTACCATTTTTCCTGCAAGTATGTTCCGATACGTTTATAACGAAAACCAAACTTCAAATGAATAAATAAAACACTAACACACACAAAGCTGTGTATACGTATACATTTTATGCCAGATTAATTAGTCTCGTGTAATTTGGAAAACAACAAAAATTGTTCTCGTGTAAACTACCTCAATAAAAGTAAAATTTCACATACATACATACATATGTATGTGAGTAAATGATAAACGAAACACATGAGCTGCAAATACAAAAACAAAATTACACACAATACGAATGTGTGCCTTGGCTGCGCCACAAAAAAACTTTACGAACATGCACACGAACATCTGCATATCATGTATTTGTTTTAACAGTGTTTTTTTCATATATTTATGTTACAACTAGTATTTTTGAGCAAAAACAGATACAAACAGTTTCTCAGCAGCAATACAATAAGTAATTGTTATTTGTTTTTAATTGTATTGTAATTTGGAAAAGCACGCACACACAATAACTCTTATACTAGTTCTGCCGCTCACACTACAATTATATGGTACATACCATGGTATATTTGTTTTGGCTATACAAACAGTTATACAAATGCAGCCCATTAATACACATACGGTACGTTGTACTCCTGATTTCCTTTTTTTTAATACATGTCACACACCTTCATATACAAACACACTTTGTTTTACATCCCTGTGTGCACACGTATGTAAGTATGTTTGTATTGCATGCAAGTATACACGTATCGTTGTGTGTACTACACATTTATAACAAGTACATGTTATTCATGACTGCTCATTTTTCATTCATGAAAATTCTCTGTTTGTTGCTAATATCCATGAAAATATAAAACGCCTGCAAAAATCAACGAAAAAGCATATATATAAGTAAAAAAAATAGATTGCTTTTAGGCTTGTAACGATATTGACGGTAGTGATAAATTATAATAAACTTTATTTCACAATGATAATTAAAAATTTGATTTATGTACATACATGCATACATATGTACGTATAATGTATACTTATATACAGGGAAACCGCAAATATGCAATTGCATGTTTTTCTTGTGCAACGTAATCGCATCGTTAAAATAATTATTTAGAAAATTTATCGAATTTGCTATTCAGTAACAGCGGGGGACCTGGTGGGTAAACCTAATTCGAGTACGCTGAATCCAATGGTGCTAACCATTTTTTTAACCACTAGGTCCCTCGCTCATTGGAAAAAGAGTTCCGAATTAGAGCACAGTGTTATTAATGAACAAATGACATCAAAGTTAGTTATAAATATTCTGACAGCACATAGTTGAAGGAACAGCTAGCCGTTTTCGAAGGCCACTAAATCTTCATCATTCGCGTTCTTTTGTGTTTGGTTCTCTGTGTGTTGTATCAGTTGATGTAGATTTCTGCTTTATATACGTAACTTTTATGTAAATCAATTTTCTATTTAAATTTTGCTTTTTGTAATGAAAGCTCAAATTTACCATCTCTAAATTTACAACAGTCTTGCCATTGTCGTTTGTTCTTGTTTGGTACAATAATTTCCCATAAATTAATTATTTTCTTTGTCAAAGTACAATCACATTTGTGTACAATTTGCTAAAGGTTCAATCAGACGTGCCATAACCATGACCATACAAATCAGCTGTTCGCACCAAACTTATGGGCAACACTGCATTTGATTATAGGTGACTCAATGATGATGATCGGAGTGTAATCGAATTTCTAAAAATTTAAAAAATTATATAGTCAAGTAGGTTTACAATCAACAATATATGTAGTATTTTTTTTAACATAAAAATAAACACCATTTTGTAATACCCTTATTATTAACACTGAAATCGTAAAAGCTTATTTAACACTTTAACTATTCTACTATAGTACTCGTATAGAGACGTTATACAAAATATTTGCTATTCAGATGAATGCACAGATAAAGGTGCAAAATAATGGAATAACTTGCTTTATGTTTTCTTATAAAAGAGGTCAAAATAGGGTCAATTGTCTGACTAATATAAAACATTTCAATTAGTTAGAAAATAAAAATAACATGAATATTATGTTACATTATGCAATAAGCTGGGCATTAGAGGCAAAGAGTATCAAAGTAATTTATTGAGCCAATAGTAATTAATTACCCAGTTTTAGGGTGCCATACAACAAAGATGAAAAAGAACTCTATTGTTTTCGCTACAATGTCAGTGTGTCCTGTTTTCTCGAGAACCGCAAAAGCTACGGATCTGAAATTTTCACAGAATCTGTAAATAATATATGACACTTCAAATTAATTTCAAAGCGAGCAACGAAACATGTTGAAATCCTAATGTAATATACATACATATAATTATATAAAGACACTTTAAATTTTCAAAATTAGTATATTTTTATGTAATAGTGTTTTTACACCTAAAATTATATCCTCGGATTTAACTTTAAAACCATAAGCAGCTGATTTTGCGTTAACACTGCAAGTTTGATTAAATCAGGTTTCAAAATAAAATAAATCTCTTGTAGAAATACGTGTACTTGTTGCTGTATTTTTCAGCTTTTTATAACACTTATTTGACAAACTGTACAACAGCTGTTTTTGTTTGTATGAAAAACTCCTATGTGCTCTAAAATAGAAATTATTTTATATCTTGTAAATAAACATTCTAAAATTATGGAACTGCTTATAGAAAGTGAAGGAAATCAATTTATTATATATAAAAAGTGCACAACTACATTATAATCTAGAACTTTTTTATTGGCATATCATATCATCTATTATCTACCACTTCTCAGAAGTCAATGAAAATTTCGTTGTTTTCCGTACAAAAGATTCTTTTTCTCCGCAATTTTTTTTACTGTTGCGGCTGTATCCATTTCTAAGTTTAAAATTTTTAAATCAGTATCTATTCTTATTCACCATTCAAAAATGGTTTGAAGTTGATTTTAACAAAATCAGTTTTTATGGTAAAACCACACGCAAAGAAAAGATATGGTTGTGGAATGGTTGAGAAAACAATATTATGTTCTCAGAAACAAGTTATTGTTATTTTAAACATTAATTTTGTTACCGTAAGCAAAGTAATGTTTGAATTTAATAATTACATTATTATATTCATAAAAAGTGAGATATGGTTAGAGTTTAACAATATAGTTTTGTTAAAAGTTTATGACTGCAATATAATTTTTGTTATTATTTAAAAATAATATAATGTAAATAACAATATAATGTTATCCAAAACCATACTATGTTAAGTTTAAAAAAAAATTCAGGAATATCTTCTGTCAGTTCAGTGTTTCGAGTGTTTCGATTGTAAGCTATCGGTATTGCACGCGTCGTGTTAAATAAATAAATAAAGTACAAATAAACAAAAGGGTATATAAATAAAAACATATACGCACATATTATTTTTATCTCTTTACACAGACGTGTCTGTATTTCGAGTATACACACATATGTAAGTATATATTTCAATACATACATTTTATTTTAACAATATTAATTTATATTTATTTCGGATTTAACGCACAACTGTTTTAAACAAGAGATCTACTAATAAACACATGATTGATAAACAAAATATTATTATTATATTAAATAATACTGTGGTCGTATTTAACAATATTATTATAATATAAGAACATAGATAGTATGGTGAGTCTCAATTATATTTTAGTCACATCTAATAATAGTGTTGTCATATTTACAATAATAAGATTAGGTGTAACAAATTTCATTGTTTTTGTTGATAATATTATTATTAACTCAGATAATAATATAATTAAAAGTTTGCTTTTCTATTGACAATAATATGATTTAACTGCAACCATATAATTCAATCATAGCATGTTGCTGTTTGATTATGGTTACCTCAGCCATATTTTTTCTTTGTGTGCAGATTTTAACAGTTTGTTTTTAACACTAAAAGCAAATTTTATTAAAACCATGTCAGTGTAAAAACACTATAAAAGGCAAATTTTTTAAATTTTCCGAACAGCTTAAACTAAAAAATACCCAAAATTAAGGATATCACCAAACCGAAAAAAATTGCCAAACAAATCTTAAAAAAACGAAAAAATCGCCCGAAACGAAAAAAAGCGCCAAAACTAAAAAAATCGCTAAAACTAAAATAAGTCGCCAAAAACCGAAAAAATCGCCAAAATAAAAAAGCGCTAAAACTTTTTACTTTAATTTTTTTTAATATTTCTCCATCAAGAAACATATTCGATATAATCGAGTAGTCATATAGTCACAATGGACCCAATTGGGTCTCCGACTGGAGTTGCGGTATAGCATCACCCTTCCTAACCTAACCTAGTCAGATAGTACTTCATATCGCTACCTTAATATAGAAAGGCTGTAACTCATTATTTTATCGCAATCGAGAATTTCGCACTTTTCGATACATTAAATGTTCTTTTATCGAAATATACAAAACAAAAAACTCGATTTAAAAAAATAATGTGTTAGAGCCTTTCTTTATTAAGGTAACGATATGTATGTAGTGTCCGTAGGCAACGCTTCGTGTGCGAGTCAAAATCGCACTTTACTGAATCTATTTAATTTTTAACTTGAAAAATTACTGACTTTTCAAATCTTTCTTTAATTTCAGAAACCAAAACAATCGAACAACATGAAACGACTTCAATCATTAGCAACACCAATAACTCAACATTATCAATTAACTTAAGCTTATTCGTAAAAACAAACTAAACCCTTTATCTGCAAAAACCAAAGATTTGTCCTAATTATAAGATAATTGAGATCAATTGCCATCATGTCTAAACATAAAGATAATGATCATTTTAAAAATGATATCTACGAAAATTTGCCATGCCAGGCCATGTTTAATGAGTCTGTACGTAAGATGCAACAGCAAAAACACTTACAAACTAACCACTCCAACTCGAATAACATCAACTCGAATAAAGCTATATCCCAGCAGTTGCTACTCAATAATATAAGTAACCAAAGTGCTAATTTAAATATCGCTAATTCTAATGCAAATGCCAATTCGAACTCAAATTCGAACGTGAGTCCAAACAACAAGCATCAAGGTAGTAAAAATTGTTCAGTTGGACAGATGCCTAAAGAAATGATCTATGCTACACCGCTTAGAAAATCAGATCGTTATAAGAGTGGGGAGCGTTGCAGATTGCAGCAAAGTCCTGCTAATACATCAAGAAGCATAAACGATGCGAATGAAACCAGCGACTTAAAGCTGACCAATATAATGGACTGCAAACAGTTGAATAGTCGTGATAGTAATCGATTAAATAACAGCAGTCGTAATGGTAATTCGATACCAGTTACTGATCTGGATGATGAACCAGATTCTGGCTGTACCTCAAGTAATATGTATACAAGCCAGGGAATACCATTGCCTACAGCAAGTGGCAGCAGTTCTGTTTCCATAAGTCATCAGTTGGAAGACAGACGCATATTGAATTTTCTGAAAGATACCACACAACTTCATAAGAAAATGGAAATGTCTGGCAAAGATTGTCCAAATTCTAGTTTCTCCAATTTGGCCAGAGAAGAACATTTTGCTAATTTAGTGCAACAAAACTTCCCAGTGGAATTATCGAGACGCAGTGTTGATCCAGAAGATGAAATGGAGGCTGCTCTAGAGGGAGCTGGCAATATGGATCGTAACCCGGAGGAAACCTCTGATAACTTGGAGGTTTTAATGCAAAAGAAAATATCGCCCGATAAAGAAGTAAACGGTTTTGTAGGCCATCAACCTGTGGTGCATCACCATCACTATACTCAAAATCACCGCTACGAAGCCAAAGTATATATAAATCGTGAGTGGGTATTGAAGAAGATAGCTATGTGCTTAGAACAGCGTACAGCTGGCAAGAAAACTATCCCAGGTCTTTTGGCAGTAGTCGGCAATGGCAAAAATGAGCCATTTGCCGGTTCTTCACAATTTATGTCGGCCCGTGCTAAAGCTTCTGCTATATCTTCATCAACATATAATGGCTGCTTAGTTCTAGGTTCGAATGGTTCTGGCAAAACCTCTATCTGTCAGGCAATCTTGAATGGTAATTCTGGTACCAAGGGCATACTAAACCGTAAGTTATTGGCGTGTTACTTAATTGAATCGCAAAACCCTGAATGTCACAGTCTGTCATTGTTCATACGTAAACTGGTATTGCAATTATTAAGTCACTCATCGCTTATAACCAAAGATGAATCACAGCGCATTATCGATGAAGGTTTCTCGTTCCTTCAAGATGAGGTGCAGCAACAAGAATCCAAACTAGATGAGGCAATGAACAATATTTCCTTAGATGAAAATGCTGAGGATATCCTGATAGCTGAACTGAAAAGAGGAGCTAAGGAATGTGATTTTTCGGAATTGAATCACTTTACAGAGAAGCATATACCTGTGGGAAGAAAGTCAGAAGCTTTACAACTTTTTCGACAAAAGTCGGAACCAGCACCAGAACAGTATTTTAATGATTCAGATATCCAAGAAAAGCACAACTTTGGCACGCATCCACCTAAAGGTGTAAAAAACAAGTCTATCGGAGATTTTGAAGAAAATAAAGATAATGATACTGAAAAACTTAGGAAGAAAGATGAAGAGTATTCCTGCTCATCTTCTAACAAAACTAGTCCTGGAAAGAAATCAAAAATTCCTGTTAAGCTGACAAGAGCAGGAGTAATGGCATCACCCGTTAAGCATGTTAACTCAGCACCGAATAGCTCAACAACGGCACCTCAGCAAGGGGGAGGTGAAGATATAGCTGTGGTTGTCAGTGAGGACTTAAAGCAGGAAATTCAAGCAGCCATAGATGATGACGATAATAGTGAAGATGTACAATCAGACAAAGTAGAAAAACTAGACAACGAAGATAAGCCCGAAGTTGATAAAGATTTTGCAGAGCTGACCAGACTAAAATATCAAAGAAAGGAAACAACGACTAAGGAAAATAAGGAAAAAGAAGAAGATAAGAACCGGGAAGAATTAAAGTTAAAAGGAGAACACATGGAGGACAAAAATGTCGATAACAATCTAATTGACTTTAACTTATCCGTTAACGACAAACTAGCCGAAATAACTTTACCCATGGATGAAGAAGAACCGATGTCCCTTAATACTCTACCACCTCCTTTGCCTAAAAATAAAAGCTGTCGCACTGTAATAGCCGATGGTTACTATGAAATGTTGCTCTCCAACCCTGAAATATTTGAATGTTTGACTGTCGACAATATTGAAAAGAATCCAGATGAATGCTTTAAAAAAGCTCTGCTCTTCCCTCTCCTAGAGTTAACACCTCCCAAGACAGCTCTTTTACTCTTAATAGATTCAATAGATGAAAACTACATCAATGAGGGCAATTTGATTTCTACTCTAAAAGGAGGTCGTGGAAATACCACTACTCATAAAAGTCGGAATGTAGCCGAATTATTGTCAAATCATATACATCTTTTTCCAAAGTGGCTTTTCTTGGTGTGCACAACTAAGAAGCAAACCAAACAGATAACAAAAATGTTTACGGGCTTCAAGAAAATAACACTGGATGATTTGCGCAAGTCGCATGTTGTTAAAGATGTACAGGAATATATCATCAATAGATTGAACTCTGATTTTAAAGACAGCATCATGTTAACCAAGGAAATAATTGAATCTTTACATCAATTATATATCAAATCAAATGGTTGCATACTCTATTTAGAAAAAGTACTAAATGGCATAAAGGAGAACTTTTTTAGTTTTCGCGAGATTAAGTTAATACCATGTACTTTGAATGGCCTGTACTTGTACATTTGTCAAAAATCGTTTAATAAAAAGCAATATATGAAAATTAGACCAGTTCTTAATGTGTTATTAGCTTCTTCTGGCTACGTAGATAAATTGTTCTTGTTCAATTGCTTGAGAACCCACAATTATACGATTGACAACGAGGAGTTTGAGAAACGTTTATCATTAATGAAGAATATATTGCTCTATGATAATGGGCAACAAAGACTGAAAATATTCCATAACTCTTTTTCGGATTGGTTGGTGGATGTTAAATTTGCTACCAAGAAGTTTATATGTGATGTCAACGAAGGACATGTAATGATATCCATGTATTATTTGCTGGTGGCTGAAACTCTATGTGCAAACACTGTACGAAAATTTATCTATCATCTTATTAAGTCTGGAGAGTATCTTATCAACCGCAACATAGATCTAGATTTGATATTAATGCTTCTGGAATCGCGGCTCAACTTAAATGATTGTTTTTATACCAATCACTTAAATTGTTGTTCCCAGTGCGAGATGGACTTTAAAAATGATCCCAATTTTTTGCCTAAAACACGTAATATGATTGAAAAGTTTTTGAACAGCGAATTGGGCGATGAATTCTCGCAAATACTGTGTGATTTCTTTAAGCCCAGCTTACCAACAGATGGCAAGATATTAAAGCTACTTATCGAAACAGGTATTAATAATACCGATTCGCAAACATCATGCGAATCGTCATTGATGTCACCCGAGCTTTCAGATAAGTCCCAAAACATTGACTTCGAACTAGCAGATTTGTTAATATCAAGTGAAAGATCATGTATTTTAGAGACTCAGCGTCCTAAAAGCCCTTCGGAGAAAAGCGAACCGCACCATGAGAGCCAGGATGATAATGCTTCATCTACTTTGCACCAACTGTCAGACTCTAACCGACTGGAGTTGCATAAGGGTAAAGCTTTGATACACATTTTGGCCAATGATGGCAATTATATGCTTCTTGAACGGGCTTTAAATGCTTGCAAAGGCCCTATAGACTTGGAAATAGAGGATTACAATGGTCAGACAGGATTGAATATAGCAGCGCGTAATGGACATTTAGATGTGGTTAAGTTATTGCTTAATTTTTCTCAACCTTGCAACGATGGAACTGGCCGCATGAAGCGTGTTGATGTTAATCATGCCGATCGGGATGGTTGGACTCCCTTGAGATCAGCGTCCTGGGGTGGACACACTGAGGTTGTCAAGCTGCTCATAGCTCATCCAGCTTGCAAAATAGATTTAGCTGATAAAGAAGGGCGAACTGCTTTAAGAGCCGCTGCTTGGAGCGGCCATGAAGATATTTTGAAAATACTCATAGAACATGGGGCTGACGTCAACTCTGTGGATCGCCAAGGACGCACCTCATTAATAGCTGCATCTTATATGGGCCATTACGATATTGTAGAAATATTATTAGAGAATGGAGCCAATGTAAATCATCTTGATTTGGATGGTCGCAGTGCTTTGTGTGTGGCGGCTTTATGTGGCTCCTCGGGTTACAGCAAAGTTATATCTACACTATTGGAGCATGGTGCTAATACCGATCAGCTAGACAATGATGGCATGTCTCCTTTACTGGTCAGCTCGTTCGAAGGAAATGCTGAGGTATGCGAACTTTTACTCGAAAATGGTGCTGATCCTGACTTGGCAGATTTTATGGGAAGAACACCTTTATGGGCCGCTTGCACTGCTGGTCATGCCAATGTTGTTAAACTTTTACTTTTCTGGGGTTGTGGCATAGACTGCATGGACTCTGAAGGTCGCACTGTTCTCAGCATTGCCGCCGCACAAGGTAATATAGAAACAGTTCGCCAGTTGCTGGATCGTGGTCTAGATGAAACTCATCGTGACAATGCGGGATGGACGCCACTGCACTATGCCGCTTTTGAAGGTTTCCATGAAGTTTGCCTTCAACTGCTAGAGTCCGGAGCAAAGATCGATGAATGTGATAATGAAGGAAAGACAGCTTTACATTTGGCCGCTCAAGAGGGCAGAACAAAATGTGTTCAAGTTTTACTAGAGTGTCACGCTACATTTGTTAATCAGAAAGCGCACGATGGTAAGACTGCATTTCGTTTGGCTTGCTTAGAAGGACATTTGGAGACAGTTCAATATCTTTTGAAATACAATTGCGATGTGAATGCTAAAGATGCCGATTCCCGTACTACCTTATATATTCTGGCTTTGGAAAACAAATTGGAAATGGTGAAATATTTATTGGAATTCACAGATGTTGATGTTAATATTAGTGATAGTGAGGGACGTACTGCGTTACATGTAGCTGCCTGGCAGGGCCATGCTGATATGGTAAAAATGCTGATAACATTGGGTAAGTCTGTCGGTTTGAAAAATCATTTATTTAAAAATATTGAATTCACTGTGTGTGTGTTTTTTTGTTAATTAAAGGTAATGCCGACGTGAATGCTATGGACTTGGAGGCACGCACACCTCTACATTCTTGCGCTTGGCAGGGAAACCATGATGTCATGAATATTTTACTATATTTTGGTGCTTTGGCCGATCATGCTTGCAAACAGGGAGCTACGGCTCTAGGCATATCTGCTCAAGAAGGCCATGAAAAGTGCGTTATAGCATTGCTGAAGTATGGTGCAAATCCATATAAATCGGATCACTGTGGTCGCACACCAATCAAACTGGCAGCCAAATCAAATCGCACAAATATTTTAAAGATTTTTGATAACTATACCAAAAGTACGTTAATTTTTTATCCTTATACATATACACATACATATGTACATATCTATGTATGTAGTCCGCGCAAGAAAATACTTTCGAATTTGTATATTAATTACATGCCAATTCGAAAGCATTTTTTTCGTTTCGAATTACAGGGCAGACCCATTGATTTAATGTATTAATTTTAAATTTAGATGATTCGAACAATCCAATGGAAGGCAAATTTCATCATGCAAACATGTTACGTTCACCCGATCAACCCCCATCCATACCTGCTCATGCTAATCTAGTTGTGGGCAGCTTAACAACATCACCATTCCCACCTCATGCCTCAGCGTCTTCAGTTTGTTCGGCCGCCACTACGGCTACTGTTAATAATAATATGGCAGCACCCAGTATATTGAATGCTTCCAGTTCAACACACAGTTCAAATAACTTCTATCAAAACACAATGCAATCGGATACCAGCAGTTTACACAAACGTAAAAGTGTTATTTCTAGTCAATCAACAGGCAGTAGTAATGATGTAAGTAAAAATTATATACAATTCGTATTTCAATTAATCAGTTATTTTATCTTATTTCTGCTGCATTATATGGAACAGGCGCCTCTTACATTTACGCAACAATTGCAGCGTCAAACCAAGCTTAGCTCTCGCAACAATCCATTTGTGCAAAATTCTCCCATGGTTAATGCAAAACATAGTTCAGCATCACCCTCATCTTTGACTCATAAAAACTCTACTCACCAAAGGCATTCACAAATCCTACCTGATCTCAGTGAACACCAAATGGGTTCGTGCTTAACGAACCAAATTTAATATTGGACTTGTAAATAATTTTTAATTAAAATTCTTTTTTCTAGCTTCCCATATGGCCAGCAATGAAGCTGATCTTTATGATATGGAATGCATGTCACCCTTATACGCTACACCACCTCACTCTCCCAGTAGTGAGCTAAGTTCACCCGGTCAATTACCCTCAATTAATAACATTGACGATTGTGCTGGTGCCTCCGGTTTGAATGGTAGTAACGTTGTCAGTTTGGGTGGCAAGTCGGCTTTGCCCGATAATCATTTCGCTCGTGATACACATATGCGTATTATACTGGGAAATCTTAAAGAAAATCAAGCTAATTCATCCAGGTACATATTTCTTTTTTGTTTTTAATTTATGGAAAAATCATGCTTATTTAAACATCACTTACATGCAATAAATTTTGAAGACGAAAGCCGGAACGAAAATAGGAAAACATGTGAATATTTCCGAATAAAATTTTTCATTCACATTCCATGAAAATTAAAACTTGTATACTTATGTACATATTTCCACCTTTTCCCACAAATAAATCTTTGTGAATAGTTTTCTTTATAAATTGTCAAAATATTTCACTACCGCATGAGTTTTTTTAAAACAAACAAATTCACAAACAATTTGTTTCCGAGTTTTTAAATGCAAACATTCGGAAATTTCCTTAACACATTTTGTTCATGATACCAAAAGCGAAGCTAAGCTTAATGCCGGTCCGTCATACATTTGGTTCCTCTAGGGGCCTGGTTAGGACGGTGAGGAAAATTTTAGAAACAGGTCTTTTATGGGAACACCTTTAGCGAGGAGTGGTAGGGGTTTACTATACAGTATACTCGGGATAACGTCAACCAATTCAGATTGTTGACGTTTAAGAACACACTACTTTTTATACTGTAGTTTAAAGCATGATATAAATATAGAAGGTACTTCTATTCTCTCTTTGTTTTTAAAAATTAGTATTTTTGAAGTTTGTTTTTTTTAGAGAAATAAAAAATATATGTAAGTCTTCCAATATAAATTTTTTTACAAAAATGTGTAATTATCTTAACAAAAATTTGGGAATAAATAAAGTGATGTACATGACTAATAATAACTTGGCGCATATTTTTATGTTTTCTGCCTAAAATAAGTATTCATCCAAATTGATTGAAAGTTTAACAAATATTGATGGGTATTGCATCTTGTTTAATCTATATAATTCGCTTCTTGTTGATTTTAACATGATTTTCAAAAAAAAAATGGCTTAAATATTCGATCAGATAATTTTGGCAAGTTTCACAGATTTTGCAGGCTCCTAGATACTGTTGGCGAACACCAGATAATGTAGAGGACTCAAAAACTGCTACATTCATATTTTTACAACGATATTTTGTACGTCCACAGTTTCGAATATGCAGCTCATATTCGATTTCTTTAATACAAAAATACATTTACAATGCACTTCATTGCTCTTCAAGATAATAAAATATTTATCATCACAATTTTTTTTAAATTGTTTGAATTTATAAAAAAAACTTTTAAAATAATGTTACAATAAACTTTTCAAACAAACGGTAAACAGAGGGGAAATATTAAATTAATACGGTAGCACGATTTTACCGGAAACTTCATAATACTTATATTGTCAGATGGAGAATGTCAAGAAAAAATTAGAGAATGGAAGCACCTTCTATATTTATTCATAGTTTAAAGCATTTGTATCTATATATCAGCCCAATTATGAATAACAATTCCCAATTCATTCCTCCTATTATGAATTAAAATTTCCCCGGGGAAAAAACTCAAAGGGAAAAAAGTAGGTATTTTAAATATGAGGGAGAGGGAGAATTTTTTGAGAGTTTTCTCCCCAAACATTTTGAAGGGAATTAATTACCCATCGGTAAATTAAACGAATTACTTCGATAATAATCACTGACGTCAGTATGACATCGTAAGCGAGCAATCTAAGTACTTGGATTGTAATGTACATGTAATCTGATATATCATGTGTTACTGATAACTTCGATTACGATGTAAGCAGGAATTCAGTTATTGTTAAAAACAAATAGTTTGTTCTAAAATAAAATTAAAATACTGGCCTACTTTTAGGGTAAATTTATTATCATGCCCGGTTACAACTCCGCTGTCAATGTAAGTGCAATGCTACTGGCACGTCGTGACATCGTAGCTTACTTTGTAAGCGAGAGCGCACTGCTTACGCGTCCTATGACACTTTTATGTTAAATCTAAATAGCAAAATAAGTGAACGAATCACCACTGACTGCTGCTAAATATTACTGATATCATCGATCACGTAATTTATATTTTTACCACTGGGTAGTTAGTGCAAAAATTTAAAAATCAAATTAATAAATGTTGTAAAACAATGGTATAAGCATTTATTTAGAACAAGCCCTACGCACATGCACAACAAAAACATGAACTACTTCTGCCGTCAGAAAAAATACTAAAATCCTAAATTTTGTACGCCTCCATTAAGTTTACATAATAGATAAATTGAAAATTTGTTTCCTTCTAATATTCACTTTTATTCCAGTTGTCGACATCGACGTTACTTTGACACAATACCAATAAATTGGGGCTTGTTTACTAGCTCTGGAGAACAATCTTGTGCTACTATTCTATTCTATTTTCGTTCCCTAATGTCTAAAAAATACCATAAACCTGCCAACAGGAGGCAGTTGCGTTCTGCAAGGGGTACACAAGCTCCAATTTTTTTTTTTGGTATTGTGTTAAAGTGACGTCGTTGACAACTGGAATAAGGAGGATTATCAAAATCGATAAGAAAAACTTAATAAAATTTACTGTTTCCTTTAATGCATTTGCAACTGCACCTGGCTCAGTTTTCGCTCCACTTTCTGAGCACAAAGTTATTCCTCATGCCTGTGAAGGGTTACACTGTTTAGTTTATTTTATTTTTATTTAAGCAAAAACATGTACATATTTATGTTAACACGCAATCTTATTGACAATGAAAACATACACTTTCCATTAAGTTTCTATTGCTGAACTCTTGCGTTAGTGCAGAATCATATGTAAACATTAAACAGCTGATGCAGATTTTACTCTCTCCCATTTTTGCTTATTCACCTCCTATTCTAAAGGAGGACTATTCCCCGGGAACAATTGATAAGAAAGGGAAATCTTCACAAATATGTTTTGGTACTTTATAAGTCGTCAAATTGTACCCATTTGCGGTACTTTTTTGTTATTTTGTAATAAATCCAAAATAGTTGCTTTTCCTTGCACTTGCGGGTTTTATGAGCTCATTTTATATGTATGCGCGGTCGGTTTTATATTTGATCCTTCTGGGATGGGTTCAGGGACAGTTATGAGGCTTTTCGTGGTTTGTGCCCCTTTAAACTGATGACCACGATGCGGTACAGATTAATATTTTTATTTTCTAAAGGAAACAATTTAAAAGGTTACAGCATTAAGTATTGTAACTTTTTGAAAATAAGAATTAGTTTAATGTGCCGAACTTTGACGTCGATGAGGCACGTAATAATACTAAAAGAGTGACTTGACTTGAGTCCTCATACAGACCAAACAGCCGGACCGATTTTGATTTAGTTTTTTCTGTTTGAGGTATGACTTGATCGAGAGTGTTCTCAGCTATATTTCAACAAAATCGGTAGTGTCATTCAGAAGATACTCGTAACACATATTCTCTAGATGTATTTTGGAGTTTTAAAATTTTTAATTTTTGTTATTTTTAGTTTTATACTAACTTTTCTCTTTTGCAGTAAAAGCAAACGCAGCGGCATAACTACAAATCCTGCAATGCGTTTAATACGCAGTCGTTTCGATTCAGCTGCCCAACTAATAAGGCGTACAAATAATATACTTTCTAGCAGTGGCCAGGGTTCTTCAAGTATTGGTGTTAAGTCTGGAACTTTTCAATGGCGCAAAGAAAGCCAAATGTAAATTAAAAAAAAAATTAAAATTATAAATTAATGTTACAAATTGAAAAAATTAAACATAAATATCTATCTATATTTGTTCAATTCACAACTTCTTATCTACAACATGTTCTCCTACCTTTTCAAATGTCCTACACGGAATTGGATAGAATATAAAAGTTAGACAGATTTGTTTCTCTAACAATATTTTCAAATGCAATTTTACACTTCTTCGTTAAAAATTTGCACGGAATCAAAATCAAGAATATACATACCTTAATATAGAAAGGCCCTAACTCATGATTTTTTTGTAATCTAGTTTTTTGAATATTCCTATAGAAAAACATCTAATGTATCGAAAAATGCAGAAATCTAGATTTCAAAAAAATAATGAGTTAGGGCCTTTCTATATTACGGTAACGGTATTTATGTATGCATGCACATACATACATATGTACATACATATGTAAATCAATGTATCTTGCAAAAAAATTCACAAAGTTCGAACTAAGTGTACAATTTTAAAAAGCAAAATACATAATCCTTTTTTCATAAAATTTCCTTAGTTAATAGTTAACGAAATTTAATCATTTACTTCATTATAAATTCGATAGTTGGTGCAATTCTATATATGTACTTCAGACTGGTTTTGAATTGAACAATTTAAATAATATTAAATAAAAAAAGAAAATTAAGTATGTAATTTGTTAAATCTTTTGTTTTTATTTATGATTTTTAAGTATTTGATTTTGTGATAGTTCATTTTAAGTTAATTCAATTGTTCAAATTATTTAACAAGCAAAAAAACAAGTAGTATTAAATTTACATTAATAACAAAGTAGAGGAAACTTAAGCAAATAAATATTGAAAAAAAATTAATAAGAAAATATATAATATCTATGAAAACGCATATACACACTTACGTAATTAAATTGAAAATGTGAAAGTTTAAAACGAAAAAATAAATACATACATATGTATGTATGTATGAACATACACATGTATGTATGTATTTTAGTGGTAAGACAGATCTAATATGCATAAGAAACCTGCAGGAAATTAATATTTTAATTTTAAGAGAAAAAAGCAGCAAAATCGAGAATCGAAATATTTTGAAAAACAAAATTTAGAAATGTAAAAGCAATATTTGCACTTAAAAAATTAAGTTGAACATCCCCACATACACACATACACACATCCATATACAATGCATTACCAATAAATAATAAAAGTCCCTTTATTTAGTTTAACATAAAAATGTTCAGACATTATAGTTATTATTATTATTTAACACAGACACACTCATACAAATACAATGATACGAAAATAAAATAAAAATCATACTCAGAAATTTATCTTTACTCAAAAATTTGGTGATTTATTTGGAAGGAAAGATAATCAGGGCTATCATGAATAAAATTCCGCGTGAAATTTTTCCCTGGGAACAATTCCAACTTATAGCAAGTAATAGGGAAAACAAGAAATTCTAATTAGAAAAGAGAGAAATTTCACGCGGAATTTTATTAATGATAGCCCTGATTAATAGGTGTGTTTGTTCACTTTTGCAGTAATATACAGTAAATGAGTAATTACTGCAAAGATTTACACATTTATTCTCAAAAAGTGTTATTGCCGAAAAATGTACTCTAAAGTAAAATTTTTAAAAATTACTGAGCTGACTGCAATTATATACAATATTCCCCTTTATTACATCTAGGCGCAGGCCAAGTTCCGGCCAATGCACGCAGTGTGTATATTTACAGGAAGCCGTTCGAGTTGCTTTTACCCCCATAACCATAATTAGAATAAATTCATGTAACCTCAAAGTTTGCAAAAGTTTGAAAGTTTTACAATGAAAGGTTCCGGAGATATGAAGGTGCATATTTTAAGACATACTCACTGACACACTCATCAAATTGATGAAGCACTTCCGCTATAGCTAAAAAGCTGAAATTTCTTACACGAGTAGATCTAGGTAAGCAATGAACTAGAAAAATCTGAAAACCTGCGGGGCTACGCCCATAGAGTTAAGAATTAAAAAACATTTCTAAGGCGTTTAACTCAAGCGATTTTATTAATTTGCACACATGTTGCAATAGTACAAGGCTCTAAATTGTTATTGAAAAAAGTGGGCGTTAACACCCATACAATTTAAGCCTCCTATTTCATGTGTTTCGGGTCAGCACATTTAAATGTACTATTTATGTATTTACTATTATCCGTTTACAAAGAAACAAAACAGGAAAGATAACTGTTAGCCAAATGAAAATTTGGGGTTAAAAAATTAGGCGGGAACACGCCCATAAGACTAAAAATTTAAATTTGCGCTAGCGAGCTGAAATTTGATAAACGAGTAGTTATAGATTTTAAAATTGCTAGACAAATCTGAAAACAAAAAAATTTTACCTACGAGGGAGGGGCTGCGCCCATAAGGCTCGGAATTTAAAAAACAAATCTAAGGCGTTAAACTCAGGCGATTTAGAGTTAGAAATAATTGTATCAAAGAGACAAGTGTGGGTTATTGATGTTAGTTCGCTTTTATTCAAAGTTTGTATTTATGTGTGTATTTATGGTCTTATGCATAAACGATTGTTAAAGTTAAAGCATGCGTTAAAACCGGTTTTGCCATACAAAATTCGTTTGTTAAACCAACTTTAAATTTACCAATCGTTTTTGCATAAGGGGATTAGTATTTAATTAAGGACTTTACTGTAAGGCATATTTTCCAAATTAGAATTGAAAAAGGTAAAAAAAACGAAAGATTATTATTTTACTATATACATATGTATGTTACAATTTCTTGAAATCAGGGTTCGCTTTAGTAAAAAAGTTAATTTAAGAAAAGAAAGATTTAAAACGTAAAAGTTTGATATTAGTTTAGTTGTAAGAGCAAAAACGAATATTGTTAGGATTGAGCAGGCATTTAAAAACAAATTAGGTTTTGAAAGTTAAGTTTTGAAAAATGAAAATTATGGCTTGAAAATTATGGCTTGGTTGTTAAAGTAAGGTAAGTGTGGTGTGAGTGTGCATAATGGGGTCCCTCAATATTAGTTCGTTGGATTCAGGTGACCATGGTAGGATTAGGGCAACTGGAGGATAACAGCTACCTCCCGTTCAGAATATGTTGGTTTGTGAGTAATGTTAGAGTTCCCCATACAATTATTGGTGCGTGCTTTAGGGATAGAGGTGCGCGATAATTGCAGACCCATCTGAGATGATGCTAGCCAGCCGAGCGCTCCCTCTAGTGCCATACAAGGCCAACATAACAAAAGGAACACTAATGCACATCAGAAAAATGCGTAATGTTGTTATTTAATGACTGTTGAATATAGGTATTGAACCCAGTACCTTCGGTTTTGTAGTCAACGTGCTAACTACTTCAGCCAACGCCATCAATGTCTTGACAATTTTTTGATAAAAAATGTAAACAAACTGTTTGAAATTTTAATTTATTTTCAAAAAATAAAATTTTTATGTAATTTTTAGAAAACATCATCGGGTGGTTACTGATTTGCTGCACAGTATATTAAGAATACATTATTACTGCGGTAAAACAGTAACCACCCGACGATATATTAAAATAAAGAAAAACATTGATGTTTTTATTAAATAAAATCTATTTAATAAATATTAAGTGAAATATTGCAGGCATTCTGAACAAACCTTCTTCACCACGACAAAGAAATTATGATTTATCATTATAAAAAAAACCACAACGTACGTGTTCGCATATATGTATGTATGCTTGCATTAACAAAAATTTGACAATGATGACATAAATATAGAAGGTACTTCCATTCTCTCTTTGTTTTTAAAAATAAGTATTTTCGAAGTTTGTTTTTTGAGAGAAATAAAGAAAAATGTTCCCATACATTAAAAAATTTTAGTATTCCCCTAGAAATTTTTTACAAAAATCTGTAATTATCTTAACAAAAATTTGAGAATTATTAAATTGATATAGATAACTACACATCTGTGAAGTTTGAAAAGGGGTTATGAAAGTACTTATCTCATATTTTTATGTTTTCTGCTTTATACAAATCTTTTAACTATATTTGCATCTAAATTTGGCGTTGAGAAACCAAATTTGTTGATGTTTTTGATTATTTGACAATGCATTTTCATTAAGTTTAAAAAATTTTGATTCATATTGCATTTTGTTTTATCTACATAATTCTATTCTTGTTGATTGTAACATCTTTTTTTAAAATATTGAAGAAAATCTTTTGGCAAGTCTATTTCACAGATATTATAAGCTCTTAACCACTTTTGACGGACACCAGGAAATGAAGGGAATTAAAAAAATGCTGCACTCATATTTTTACTTATGCCCTAATTCAGTAAGAAAATTTAGGATGTTTTTGTTTGAAAATACTTTTAAGATCTTGATTTAGAATTCTCTAAATTATTTTATTAAAAAATAGTTGTTGTCTTTGATTATGAAAAATAAAGTATTACTGCCATGTTTTTAAAACATAAAAATTCAATTCAAATATTATACAATAGTTTGAAAAATACATGAAAAAATATGTTGGATATAATGTTTGGAACAAAAACATAAAGCAAATACACGAACCTTCTAGCATAGACAATAAATAATGTTTTAAACAATCAAAACTGCGGCTTTTTTCGTCCATAGACAAGACGACACAATCTTCGAACAGAATTTATGCATTAATTGTTTAATTTATACATTCTATATTTTATAAAAACAATTTTTAAATAATTTTTGAATAAAATTTTCAAACAAACAGGCAACAGAGGGGGAAATATTAAATTAATACGATATCACGATTTTAACGGAAACTTCAGAATACCTATAGTTGTCAGAAGGTGAATGTCAAGAAAAAAATGAGAGAATGGAAGTACCTTCTATATTTATATCATGGTTCTGCCGTCGTTTTGTTAGTTGTTATCATGATACAATAATATAAAGGTAAAACCATTCTCTCTTTTCGTCGCCATATTAACCTTCTGACGTTTATCCTGATTATTTTTTACTCTCAAAAATAACGCTACCGTATTCATTTATAAAATCCGAGTTTTTGATTACTTTTTGACTGTTATGCTTTTTTAATTAAAAAAAATGTTTTAGAATAAAAATATTGAAAAATTCATCACTTTTGCATTAACAGTTATTAAATAGATATTAATATAAATATATAACAAATAATTGTAATTTGTGTAAAAAAATATAAAAATAAAAGAAGATGCAACTGCCTTGGAATGTGTATGTATGTTAATGTGTATGTATGTGAATATTATGCAAGGTTAGAAAGGGTTGTGCTAAAACACACCTCCAATCGTATACCAAGTTGGTTCCATTCTGAACCAATAGTATGCAAACTCGAAATTACTTTCATTCCCTTTGAATTACAGAATAGAACCCTTGTTATTTACATTCGGTATAAGTTCATGTAATGCAAAGAACACTTTGTATGCGTTTCGTTATCCTCATGTCCAATTGATACAACGTTTAAAAAAATACGTATTAAACTACAATTGCTAAACTCAACATAAAATAATTTAGAATTCTCTAAATTATTTTATTAAAAAATAGTTGTTGTCTTTGATTATGAAAAATAAAGTATTACTGCCATGTTTTTAAAACATAAAAATTCAATTCAAATATTATACAATAGTTTGAAAAATACATGAAAAAATATGTTGGATATAATGTTTGGAACAAAAACATAAAGCAAATACACGAACCTTCTAGCATAGACAATAAATAATGTTTTAAACAATCAAAACTGCGGCTTTTTTCGTCCATAGACAAGACGACACAATCTTCGAACAGAATTTATGCATTAATTGTTTAATTTATACATTCTATATTTTATAAAAACAATTTTTAAATAATTTTTGAATAAAATTTTCAAACAAACAGGCAACAGAGGGGGAAATATTAAATTAATACGATATCACGATTTTAACGGAAACTTCAGAATACCTATAGTTGTCAGAAGGTGAATGTCAAGAAAAAAATGAGAGAATGGAAGTACCTTCTATATTTATATCATGGTTCTGCCGTCGTTTTGTTAGATCATGATACAATAATATAAAGGTAAAACCATTCTCTCTTTTCGTCGCCATATTAACCTTCTGACATTTATCCTGTAGTGCGATTCAGTAGCTTTTAACGATCCGACATCGTAATTTTTGTCTATACGTTTTGTCGCTTAAAATAACGATTGTGTGATTCTGAAACTTATTTTTAACGATAGGACGAAGCTGATATTATCAGTTGATTTTCTTCGATAAAATTAACAGCACTTAAATTATTGTCGCTTAAATAACGACACAGCTGACATTAACTTACAGCGAATGTCGTTAAAAATGTTACTGAATAGCAAATTCAATAAATTTTCGTTATAATTATTTTAACGATCGGATTATCGTTAAAAAAAGTTAATGAATCGAACTACTGATTATTTTTTACTCTCAAAAATAACGCTACCGTATTCATTTATAAAATCCGAGTTTTTGATTACTTTTTGACTGTTATGCTTTTTTAATTAAAAAAAATGTTTTAGAATAAAAATATTGAAAAATTCATCACTTTTGCATTAACAGTTATTAAATAGATATTAATATAAATATATAACAAATAATTGTAATTTGTGTAAAAAAATATAAAAATAAAAGAAGATGCAACTGCCTTGGAATGTGTATGTATGTTAATGTGTATGTATGTGAATATTATGCAAGGTTAGAAAGGGTTGTGCTAAAACACACCTCCAATCGTATACCAAGTTGGTTCCATTCTGAACCAATAGTATGCAAACTCGAAATTACTTTCATTCCCTTTGAATTACAGAATAGAACCCTTGTTATTTACATTCGGTATAAGTTCATGTAATGCAAAGAACACTTTGTATGCGTTTCGTTATCCTCATGTCCAATTGATACAACGTTTAAAAAAATACGTATTAAACTACAATTTCTAAACTCAAATTACACATTTCAAAAAGCATTCTTAAATAAAAGTTACTGTTATATGTATGTGGCAACGTTTTCCTCTCTGTTTAGAAAAAAACCGTATTCAAATAATTTGGGTAAAAGTCATAATTAATTTTAAACGTCAAAAAGCAAAAAGAATTTTTGCTAGTGTGAAATTCAATAAAGAATCATTACATAACCTTTAAAGCTTTTCAGGTTACTAAAATCGTTTCAGAAATTTCGTTTAACCTTTATATTATTTTATCATGGTTGTTATGATAAATTTTTATCAGGTATAGACAGTAACTTAGTGATAGCATAAATTAAATAAAAACATTTTGAAATAAATTGTGATTATGTGTTTAGAATTTAAAATATTTAAAAGAAAAACATAAAATTATATTGAAACATAACAATGGACGATGCAAAACTTATCACTTTAGTGGAAAACTTTGACCCTTCTGGTCAGAAACAGCTGATGAGTTACTATAGAAAATGTTAGAATTAAAATTTTGAAACAGAACGGCACAGCACAGAACAGCAACAGAAAGTAAAAACTAATGAGGCCTTTAAAAAAGTTAACCAACTATCTTCGACAAAGGTATCAGACTTTTGTATGCAAAAACACTGTTTCATCTTTTTTTACAGAAGTTACAGCTCGTACGCGCTCTAACGCGTGTTATGTACTTCCACCTTCACAGATTTAATGATTTCTTATAAACAATTGAGAGCTACAACTATCCTCATAAAACTGAATTTGGTGATTGTTGGCGATTTTTTGATTTTTTAAATCAATATGGGGAAATAGGTCAGAAAAATCTGACAACCGTGGCAGCAACTATGTAGCTCATCAAAATTTTCCGTTACTTTTTTTTCAAATGTGATGCCAGATATTGACAATTAATTAAATTAATTTATGTATATTGCCAGATGCAATTGTAAAACCAGTATTAATCAAATAATTTATCAAAACTTTTGTCTGGCAAGTCTTAACTACGCTGATATTTTATAATCAGCTTGACAAATTTGACATCCCAGAAATTTACTTGTGCAAGAGAGCAGTTATTGGTTTTTTATTTTACGACAGAAAATAACCTAAGCCAAAGAATATAAAGGTAATATTAAAGAAATTGTGATAAATTTATTAAAATCAGTTCGGCACATCATACCAGTTGAGCAAAAGAATTTTTGCCAGTGTGAAATTCAATAAATAATCATTACATAACCTTTAAAGCTTTTCAGGTTACTAAAATCGTTTCAGAAATTCTTAAAATTAAATTAATTCTTTTATAGATGTTGTCGCAAACTATTTTAAACGGTGTTAAAGTTTTGCGTGTAGAAGCCCGACGCAGCATTGGCATTGTTGCTCCGGCAATGAATAAAGCTTCTGATCCTATTCAACAACTTTTCTTGGATAAAGTACGCGAGTACAAGCAAAAGAGCTCGTAAGTTTTTCGCCCATAGAAATTAGTAGAATTCGAGTACTCTATAATGTTTTATTCCAGCGGTGGAAAAATGGTTGATCCTTCACCCCAAATTGAAAGAGAAATGAAAAATGAATTGGAGCGTGTCGCTAAGCAATATGGAAGTGATGGTAAAACAGACATGACAAAGTTCCCAGAATTCAAGTTCCCCGAAGTGAAAATTGATCCCATCTCCACATCCGCTTAGATTTTAATCAAAATATACATATAACAATCTAACTGAATAGTTATTCATTTGAATACAATTTTGGGCTTTTAATAAAAATGGTTTTAAAAATCATTTTGTTCTGCCGTATTCAATTGATAAATGTTTCTACCTATAAGTTTTGGTAAGACATATTTAAAATAAAACTAAATATTCGTAAAACACTTGAAGATTTTATATTATGGATTCGAAAGTATAGCACATTACCTAGTAGTCATTATTTGTTGGACAGTTTCATGTAGTAAATCCATTTTATGATACTCTGCTACTTTTTGGAAATTTTTGAGTAATTGGTCAATTTCTCTACCAGAAATCAGTGGTACAAATTCACCAGCACATGTACAAAACTGAGCCAAATTCTCTCGTTTTATTTCTTTACAGCGTGAACAGCGTAAATCTTGCAGGACATATGACATCAACTTTCTTTGGACAACATCTATAATACGCATCTCAATCTCTTCATTATCATAGGACACAAAGCATTGGGCGCATAACCAAACTGGACTAAAAATTAAAGTAATTCAAGAAATCAAATACACATACATGTAGTTTTAGAAATTCTTTCTGCATTTTAAGTGCCATTGCCCAATAGGTATTTAGCAGTCTAAATTTTCTTAAATTTTTTTATAAGCTAGACAGCATCACATACATACATAATGTGAGTTTGAATATTGAAATTTAATAATTGACAATCTTACTAATCTCTAAGGCTTTGTAAGCTAATGGAACATATTAATATTAGCCAATTGTTGTCGATAAAGAGCAGACAAGCACCAATTTTTACTGTCGTCTTGATGTGACATAGACGACGTCGTTCGCAATAAGGGGAATTGTCGATAACCAACACAAAAGAAACAAACAAACGACTTTTACTTTGATTAATTACAAAATTAGTTATGTATGTGTACTCCCGCGCCTATGCAAAACACTTGATAAAATCTTCTTTCAAACTATGAAATTATCATTATTAGTCTAGACTCTAAATATACATATGTATGTATGTACATAGGTATGCCTGCATGTAAATAATCAATTGTACATTTCTTCATACTTACATTCCATCTTTCATAGCACGTTGTTTATCTTTGCACAAGTCCAGATCACGACAATGATTACAAGCCTTGCAGATGACTTCGGATATAGTGTAACTATCAGAGGGATCTTTCCAATCAGCTAAATCTGAAAACTCACCAACACCCACTAAACGCAACATGTTGCGACGCAGTTCATTAATATCCTCTAACAAAGTCTTATCCACACTAAGTATTTTAATGAGGGTACGAATTAAATCCAAACCGGGGCTGTGTTTACCTTTGCCATAGTTTTTATGCAACCTTATAATAAAATCAAATGCAGGATGTGATATGTCTTTAATTGCCTGTTGTGTAGTTTTTTGCTCTGCTAATGATTGCATAAACAAAGTTATTAGAGCTTCAAATTTTTCACGACATTCATTTTCTTCTGGCAAATGCTCGCTTATAGTCCAGTTCAACTCAAGAGATAACTGCTCTTCTTCCCCATTTTCTTCGTCTTCAGGAGAACGGACAACTACTGCAACGTCGCTGTCTGAATCTTCATTATCAGACCCGCGGGATTCGCTATTCCTTGAACAATCATCTGTATGTGCTGCAAAAGCAGCTGCGGTTACGTCGCCAAGATGAGTTTCATCTATGCCTTTGGGCAAACGACCTCTTATGCCAGAATAGTTTGCATGATCCAGCCATAGCATAAAGTTCCAACATTGTTCGAAAGAAAGTTGAATAGAGTGAAACATTTCTTTATTTCTCAGGGATTGAACCACATAGTCTACGTACGCCAAAGCATCAGCCACAGATTTCTTACCCGACGACAAAATAATTCGATTAAAATCGGCGTATATAATGGTAGCCCCCAAACGTTTAAATTCTGCTATAATTCTTAAAAACATTTTGCGCATTAAATTATTTAGTGATCTTCTTAAAGCTGGATCGTAAAGCAAAGCATTACTAGATCTAACCCAACGATAAAAATGCACGATTTGAAAGTCGGAGAAAATGTTACGATTAATAGACACTTCTCTTAGCCAACCATTTACCATAGATCGCATAACACGAAATGCAGAAGAGCATAGAGCTGTCTCGTCGTAGCTCGGCAAAGTGGTTGCCGGTACAGTGCCTATCATTTCCTCCAACGATGCTTGCGGTATTACATCAAATGTAATGGCTGATGAAGCCCCTTCTAATTCTTGAATTTTTGCTGATTGCAGGAGAGCAGACACTGCCAAACTGTCTAAGGCTAATTCCACACAGACGTTAGGATAAAATCCGGCTTGATTTTGAACCACAGTAACACTGTCCTCGAATTCAGCTAACAATCTACTGTCATCTGCCTCCCTACCACCCAAATCAGGTCGAGTAGTAGCAGACCACCATAACACGAAATTATGCTTTTGCAATAATCTAGCAAAGAAAAGATCCGCTCCAAATAGCACAGTATCCGGTGGCATATTTCCCAATGGTACATGAAAATATCGACATTGATCTAACATTAATTCGACAACATTGTTTAAATTTAAAAAATGACGCACTAATGCTCGACAACCTTGTCGTTGCCAATCTAAGCCAGAAAGAAGAGATGCATCATCTGATATATGAATTTCAGCCTGAGGAAAATCTAATAATATTGGTATATTAGTACTCATTTTTCGGGCCTCTAGAGCGGTTTGCATGCATATTATAGTAGGTCCACGTTTTTCCTCTTTGTATGTGGACAAGGCTCTTTGTATGTGGCGATAGACTTGTTTTACATCAACTTCGATAAATATTTCAAATGAAAAATCTTCTGGTGGTATTTTTGTCCCATCTTCTGGATTTTGTAAATTCTTAATCAAAGCCAATCTTTCGGCAGTATATAAATTTTTCATGTTCGGCATTTGATTTGTGCGCACTGTATCTAGAGCTATTACAATTGCCTTCTTACTAGCCATTAAAAAAATAGACCAGATTTCCTTTTTCGCTGTTGGTATATTGTGTTGATAAAGGAAAATTTTTCTAAGTTTAGCGTTAGAACCTTGTAGGTATTTAATATGTGCTTGAGACTTCTGTTCCAATTGTTCTATACTAAAGCTTTCCAAATCTTTAGTGGCCAAAAGTACCAATCTTTTGGCTTCTTCTCTTTGCACAGCACATAAACATCCCATATCCATAAGGGCTCTAAATTCCAAAGACATTTGAGTTTCATAAATACCTTCAATATCGGGAGTCGCAAGATCTGCCAACATACCCAAACAGTTTTCTTTAAAAACTTGTTCGGGCACACTGTATCTATATAGATTGTAAACAGGACGAGAACGGGGTAGCACACGATTTACTTTCTTCCACATTTGTCCTTCCTCCGGCGGAGCTAAGCTTCTTTGATTAACATAGAATATACGGGGCACGATTAATTTAATTTTATGCAATTCCTCACCAATCATAGCCCAAACTGTGAAGTGTCCCAAATCATCTACCGGTACAATTTGTAATATTTGCCAGACTTGGTCTAGCAAAGTACGTTGTGCTCGTCGCAGAAAACCTCCCAAGGTAGCTGTAGACATGGCACCTTTAGAGGATGACCTGTAATCTTGAGCATCTTTGTCATTATTTCGTAGCCTTTTGTTTTGTTGTTTATAGCGTTGTCGTCTTTCAAATTGCCAATCCCATTTGAGCTTTTGGAACTTTACCCATTCTATGATTTCTTTGCGAGTCTTACCGATGGCAGGAGGCATGCCCAGAGCTTGTCGCCAGGACGTAGGCTCGGGTTGACTTGCTTGATTTTCTTCTTCGTCTGAATTAGCCCTACGCCTTTTTGTAACTCGAGGTCTACCATCACTTGTTTGTTCTACTCCTACTATATCTTCCATATCAGCTATGTCTACGTCTTTGGCTTCATTGTCATTGGTAGATGAAGTCAACGCTGGCTTAGGCTTTGGTCTAGCTGTAAACATTTCGTTAATTCTACGTTGCTTGAAGACGTCATTTTTTTCAGAAATTTTTTTGTGCAGCCAATCGGGATGCTGCACTCTAGGCACCGGATTTGCCAAACCCTGTAGAGCGGCCGGTATTGTAATAATTTTTTGAATCGCTCCTCCTAAACGTTCAATATAGTAATTCCAGTCTAAAACGTCACGTATATCCGAATCCCCCATAGTATTATCCCTTAACCAACGGCGAAGATGGTGTCTCCGAACACTGGGCTCTGACTGGAAAATGGCCAAAGGTATTGCTCTCTCAGTAACAGGTGCTCCTTCAGGCTTTCGCGAAATAATGTATTTGCAGGCTAACCCGGCATCTTTGACCATTTGCTCTCCCAAGAATTCGGCCAATCTTTTCGCAGTTGATATGGATGTTGATTTCTGGGATCCATATTCCTCGAGTTTTTTAGACATAGACTTATTTTCCGAAATTAATTCGAAAAGCTCCGAGTCGGGCAAATTAGACCCTCGGCTGTATAAAACATCTAACCAATAATCAGCGACTTTAGCCACAGATGCATAACACTCTTCTAAAGTGTTACCAGCTAAGAATGCCTCAAACACCGAGCTTTGGAAATTTTTAATAAGCTGTAATTCTCCCCTGCGTTTTACTTCAAAGCCTTTGAGTTCGGCCAAAGACCCGTCAAAGTTAAACACAGCATATCTTTTTTTCAATTTCTTTCCCTCCTCCTTAGCCGCAGGTAACACCATGGCCAAATATGGACCATCTACCTCAAAAAATATTGAATTTTCATCTCTTATTGTATATTCTGGAGGCCCACCAGACTCATCTTTAGCTTTTACCAATTCGTGATATTGATCATTCGTGAAAAAATCTTTAACCATAGTATTAAGCACCGCATTTGGATAAGAAATATTAATTTTCTTTTTCTTTTCATGTGAAGTCAACACAGTAAATTCCTGTGGAAAAGAACCTGGTAAGATACACCAAATACCATCGGTATCTAATTCCAAAGGTCGACCGACGCGTTCAATAATCTCTCGAGCTTTAGTAATAATGTTAGATCCGGTCAAGCATACAATGCCGGCCATAGGCATAGAATGCCATCTAGCTCCCCGACGCATTACATAACCATAAAAGGAATTCAAAATACATTTGTGTGCCAACTGTAGCGAATCATATAAAACTTCCCTTCCTTTAGCGGCTTTGATTTCAGAAGCATCGGCGGACGCTATAGCTGCACTAACAGCTGCTTTTGCCACTTTGGTAAGGCCCTTATACTCATAACGTCGATCACGGAATGCTCTTACAGTGTCAACATAAAAACTGTTTTCCTTTTGGCATATGGTAGAATTTCGTGTTTCCAACTTAGTGATTTTAGTCTTTTTATACGCTTTGCGACAATAGTCCGACAAGCGCTTTTTCTCATAGGCTGCCTGATCTTCTTTGGAAAATTCATGAAATGCCCTTTGCGGCCCACCGGGAAATAAAGGTGGGAATTTCTCAGTATCCAGTTGATGTTGTATTCTTTGAAATTCATTTCTAGATGCTGGTAGCATTTCGCCACGCCACAACCAATCCATATTTCGTTTACAACGGGCACCGGGTTTATTGAAATCGCAAGCAGCACAATCAGTGTCGCTGACCATAGCGGAAGGTTGCAAGCGGTTGGTTAAAATAATATTTGGATACATAGCACCCACATCTAGATGATATATGACTGGCTGTTCTAAACGATTCGGTATGTCGTACAAACCCTTTAAGGCCTGACATATCTCCTTATGGACCTCATCCAGATTATTTACCTTTTCCAAAGGTATGCCTTCTTCCACTTCCAACGCATGTTTCAGTACACGATCTACATTATCCATTAATTGTTGAATCATATTAGGATCTAAACGAAAACGGCATGGTATATCAGCACGAAATACTCCAGATTCTAGTGCCTCCACATGTCCACCCACATATGTTTCGGAATCCAGGACGTGCCCCTCATTTGAGAGTTTATTGAGTTCGCTTTGCTGTTTGTTTGGATAAACAATATTTGCATGATATGCTTGAACCATAAGCAAAGTTTCACAAAGCGTGCCAGAGCCTTTACGGAGAATTTCATCAGGTTCCATGGGTATAATCGTATTCAAAGCAAAAATAAAAGGATGTACATATTTCATGTAGAGATAATAAGTGGCCACAGCATCTGATACGGAGTAGTTTGAGAGCACTTGTGGCTGTTCTACAGCCATCTTACACATGTCTTCGGGGTCTAATTCAACGGGATCATAACGTAACTTTGCTTTTGCAACTGCTTTAAGGCCTTGGGAGCCAACTGGTAAATAAGAATCGCGTTTAACCTATGGAGAATTTAGTATAAAAGATGAAGGGTTAACATTTAATGTTTGCTGAAATTCTCTTGTGGGACAAGTTTACTATTTATTCCATTATTGTTTAAATTTAATCCATATTTATTTTTATATTATACAATGTGCATAAATGAGCCCTGTTTTTCTAATGCTTTTGCTTTGAGTTACATATTTTTTTTTAATTTGCATATGCAAAACTGAAAAGGCTGCTACAGAAAATTTTTCTAAATTGGATATTAAACTGGACATCATCCTGTTATATATTGGAAATAATTGATACTTACCCAACACAAGCAATCCATATGTATTGACGGTCTGCACAAATAATTGCCATCTCTTGATTTTGAGAAACCAATTTCTAACTTCATATCTAAATCATAAACAGCCGCCCTAGTCTCAACAAAAGGCCAATCGAAAAAGTCACCATTATATGTAACAATAATATGCGGACGAACTTCCATTATATGATCAAAAAACTTCTGTATTAATTGCATTTCATTCTCCTCATTAAATACTATAAAGTTTCCTTCAAACTCAGGCTTAGGAGTATATTCGAAGTCGTACACATCGCATGAAATTATTTCACGGTTTGTGATCAAATAACCTTGCCCATCAATCATATAGGAAATCATCATTATTTGATCGGACTGTGCATCGGGGAACTTAAGGGGTAGTTTTGTAGTTTCAATATCGAAAGCTAATACCACAGGTTCGGGCCGTTCAAGTATATCAGGACGTGGTGTTATAATTGGCAATTCCATACCACCACTGCGAGACCGTATATTATACCATTGACCACAAAAAATTTTTAAATCTATTGACACGCGCACATGATAAGGAACGTCATGTTCTCTTATATCCATTATACAATCCATGTAATCCAACTGCTTTTTACCGTCTCCACCTTCGTTTGCTGTATTGGCTGCCAAGGAAGAAGCCAACATTTGAAGATAATACGTATTGGATTTTTGTCTTTCAACATTTTTTCTCACAGCAGCCATAATTTCACGTCGCACCTTAGTCATAGTCGTTTGATTGAGAAAAGTAATTTTCAGGAATTGTTGTTTAAGACCAGACAAATGGTTGGGCAAATCTAAATCCTCTTTGTATATATGCTCAATCCCAACTATTTTACCTGAATATTTGCGGCTTAAGAATCGAGCCACTTCAATAGCTTGCTTCTCGTCAGGTTTTACTAGCAAATATGGTTGATACGCAACGGTATACTTAAAACGAGATCCATCCATTTGGATGAAGAACAAATCTAAAGCGGCTACCAGGCGACGATCTTCATCTAACACTTCTGTCTAGATAAAAAAGAAACATTTAATAAACAATTTTTTCAAGTATTCACATTTTTCCTACTGTATGCATATTAATAAGATACCCTGTCCTCTCCATTCCATCTTTTATTCGATTGAAACCATATTTTGAATCTATTTTATCATTTTCCCTGGACTGTTTGTAATCTGCTTCATTAAAAAAGTCATCTCTGCCAAACAGAAAATATTAGAAGACAATCCATGGAAGAAGTTTTATATTTACCCCTCAGTTTTCGCTTCTGCAACAAACTTTCCAGTATTTTGCAGAAAATTTTTGCTGCTGCTTGGATCCATGACTTTTTTGTTATCCAATTTCCAAAAATTTAAAGTTTATTAGATTATAGGCGAAAGAAAACTCAATTTACAATTATTGGCGCCAAATTAACACAGCTGTAGCTGGTGTTGTCAACTTGCGTGTTGCAAATTAACGAATTTGGTCATTTGTATGTGTACCAAGGCGATTACAGTATCAGGTGACCTTATCAGTACAACAATTTTCCAACACATAAAACAACATGTAGTTTGCTATGCTAGAAAGCCAGTCTGTCAAAAGATTTCTGAGCAAATTTTGACGTTTTGGTTTAAATTGCTCTATTTCGCATCAAGAGCTGATAATATGATGGGCTGATAAGGTCACCTGATACTGCATTCGCTTTGGTGTGTGCCAGGGACCGATTCCGCAACGATATTTTTTTCAATTTTTACACTAGGATTCACCAAGGCGAACTCAGTATCAGGTGACCTTATCAGCCCAGCTGATTATCAGATGTTGATGCAAAATTGAGCAATTTGAACCAAATTGTCAAAATTTGCTAAAAAATCTTTTGACAGATTGGTTTAGTAGCATAGCAAACTACATGTTGCTTATGGTGTTGGAAAATTGTTGTACTGATAAGGTCACCTGATACTGAACTCGCCTTGGGATTCACTACAGCTGTTAAAATGTTTCATTCTCGCCTTTGCAAGAATCACAACCTGGTGTGATGAATTGTTATTGTCATAGACTACTAAATTCATATTCTGTGGTTATTGTCTCTTGAAAATTTTCATAAACTTCATCATACCAGGGATGTTTTTTTTCGTAGATCGCACGATTTGTTTGATAGTGTATCATGGCATTAAGTGGGTTACGCCCTATCGAAATCCATATCGCAGAATAGCTTCTTAAATTCAATTTGTCTTGGTGAGTACTTAAAAATTAAATTTGGAGTAGTCCGGCCCCTGGTTGTCATTAGATTTTGACATTCAGATATATGAGAAGAGAGACCTGTCAAACAATACAAAACAAAAATTTACAAGTCATCGGCAAAGCAGAAAAATAGATTCTGTTATAAACAATAAAGTTTTAATTAAACAGCCTACATATATTCTTTAAATTAGATTGCTTTTTAATGGCCGCTACATTAGAAGATAAATCGATTTGGGAGGATGGTGAAGAATTAGGGGAGGAGGTGATGCGTATGTCCACTGATGAAATCGTTAGCAGGACGCGTTTAATGGACAATGAGATAAAAATTATGAAGAGTGAGGTTATGCGAATAACCCATGAAATTCAGGCACAAAATGACAAAATAAAGGATAATACAGAAAAAATTAAGGTTGGTGGAAGAAGATACATATGTATGTGTGTATATGTATAATTAAAGGTCAAACATTTGTAGGTAAATAAAACATTACCATATTTAGTGTCCAATGTTATTGAATTGCTTGATATGGAAGCTCAAGAAGATGAAGATGATGGTGCAGTACAAGTTTTGGATAACCAACGTAAGGGCAAATGTGCTGTAATAAAAACGTCTACTCGACAAGCTTACTTTTTGCCAGTCATCGGTCTGGTAGATGCGGAAAAATTAAAACCAGGCGATTTGGTAGGAGTTAATAAAGATTCGTATTTAATATTAGAGACTCTACCCGCTGAATATGATGCTCGTGTTAAAGCAATGGAAGTAGATGAGCGTCCCACGGAGCAATACTCTGATATTGGAGGGTTGGATAAACAAATACAAGAGCTTATTGAGGCCGTTGTTTTGCCAATGACACATAAGGAAAAATTCAAAAATTTGGGCATTCACCCACCTAAGGGTGTTTTGCTGTATGGACCTCCTGGTACGGGAAAAACTTTGTTGGCTCGAGCTTGTGCTGCTCAAACTAAATCCACATTTCTAAAACTGGCTGGTCCACAATTGGTACAGATGTTTATTGGTGATGGCGCAAAATTAGTCAGAGATGCTTTTGCCTTAGCAAAAGAAAAGGCTCCAGCTATTATTTTTATCGATGAACTTGACGCTATTGGCACAAAGCGTTTCGATTCTGAGAAAGCTGGTGATCGTGAAGTACAACGTACTATGTTAGAGTTACTCAATCAGCTTGATGGCTTTAGTTCGACGGCTGATATTAAAGTTATTGCCGCCACAAACCGTGTAGATATTTTAGACCCCGCCCTATTGCGTTCGGGGCGTCTAGATAGAAAAATAGAGTTTCCTCATCCTAATGAAGAAGCTCGTGCTCGTATCATGCAAATTCACTCGCGTAAAATGAATGTCAGTACCGATGTTAATTTTGAGGAATTAGCCCGTTCCACAGATGATTTCAACGGTGCCCAATGTAAAGCTGTTTGCGTTGAAGCTGGTATGATTGCTTTGCGACGTTCAGCCACTCAAGTAACTCATGAGGATTTCATGGACGCCATTATGGAGGTACAGGCTAAGAAGAAGGCTAACTTGAACTATTATGCTTAGTTGAATGCAGTTGTACGAAAACTTAAATTATCATCTAATAATGTAACATTAAAATTATTAATTTTATTACAAACATGTATGAAATTTATATTAAAATGAACTAAAACTACTTTTAGTGATTAGATTTTGTAGGACGTAGCGTACGTATATTCCAGCGAATAAAATCCTTCCGGTGTATTTAAAATTTATGTTTTTTAGAAGCAGCTGATGTTATTTTACTTTACCTTACCATTCTTTAGAGGCCAAGAACGAATCAAAAAGACAATTTCGGATAACTTGTTCTGAAGTGAAGCTAATTTTGGCATAGCGTTCTGCTACGACTTCATGTCTGATTGCGTACTCTACGTTTTTGTGCCATCGCTTACATGAAACAAATCAATATAGTTCGGTGAAGTTCCCCTGTATTCATAACAGATGGGACCTTTCTGGTCTCGCCAAATACCGGGCATCACCTTTATGTTTGTTATTTGGATTATCATAAGATACATTTTTCATCGCATGTAACAATTGGGCAGGCAATTCTTGTGGTACCCAATTTCATTCCTTGCTTTTGGTTGAATGCCTTAGCTTTCAAAAGTTTTGAAATTGCTTCTTGAACGACTGCCAATGATTCCGCAAGTTCTTTTTGAGTTTGAAAACAATCTTCATCGATTAATGTCTCCAATTCTTGATCACCGAACTTTTTTAACTGACCAGGACGATTTTTATATTCCGTGTATAGGGTATTCTTTGGTGAGTAATCGATGTACTTCAGCTGCACTTCTTTTCAAATTGAATAAGTAAAGCAAAACTTCCTGCAAATGATGCTTTCTTTGCAGAAAATTTTAACAATTAATTAATTAAGCTGCCTTGGCAAGGCATACCAAGGAGATACACTAGGCTATTTCCGTTCCCTAAGGACTAGGTTAGGTTAGCCAACACAACCCACAATCTACCAACATGAGAGTTGTTTTCGACAACGGTTACGTAAGCTCCAATTCTTTGGTATTGTGTTAGTGATGTGGACAACTCGAATATACGTTCCTATTCTATTCCTAACTTAGCCATTTGATGTACCCTTCCATAGGACTAATTATGCACGTAATGTTACTTTAACACGTACCTTTGTTCAACTCAATGAGATTAATTTCAATTTACAAAAAGTTTCTCAACTTTTATCGAATTCATGACTGAGAAATCTGAGTTTAAACTCCTTTTTAATGTAATAAAATAACTATTTATTATAATAAAATAGCTATGATTTATAAACTGTAAGATAATTTTTTGTATACATATGTATGTATGTAGTTTTTATGCATGGGTAATTTAGTTATTTATACAATATAATTATAATTTTTTAAGTCTGTAAGGATTTTTTGTCCATAGACTGAAATAAATAACTTTACATTCTCATGCTTAATTTTTCCAGTAAATCGATGTTCTATGTACATACATATGTATGTAGTACATTAGTACTGTGAAACATTGCTTTTACTTTCTGTACAAATTGCATTGTAAATTTTTTTCAAGAGTGCTACATATTTAGGAACAGCTTCCCTATCTTATCATAAAGCAGAATGATTTGAGGAAGTTCATATATTGAATTTCCCTAAATATATACATACATCAGTTATTTATCATTCCTTAAATATATTTATCATTCACATTACCTATAATGGAGTCGAGTCCAAGTCGATAGTTCTAGAAATTAAATAAACTGTAGTTTGCAAGTTATTTTAAAATTTTATATATTTCTGAAGAATGTGTAAGTATTAACATACATAACATTTACATACATACATATGAAAATTTAATTTAATATGATCCACAAGTTCACGATTCTGTAGGAATAATAAAAATAATATATTGTACTTTATATCATGCCGACAAAACTTACAATTTAAAGATAAAATGCGGGAAACACAGGAACAGGTCAGAAAATTTTTCTTGCTTGGTTAAGTATGTTAACCTTATTTTGGAACAGACAAATCGTAGAATAATTTCCCCATGCCACCAATGCCAACTAGGCTCAGAGCAACGGTAAGACGGTACAACACTTGATCGAAAGCCGAGCCTTTAAGGAAGACGGGTTTCCCATCCTTTTTTTGAAAATGTTCTTGCAATTTTTTTATTTCGAAATAGCCCTTATCGATTTCGGCTTTTGCTGCACTGCGTTGAGCGCCGGACGTGCAGAAACTGCGAACTACGGCCTTACGTAACATTTTGTAATTTTTAAAGTAGGTTAAAATTATTGTTAGTCATATTCTATCTTATTTTATTAATCAGATCTTTATTTTCACACTTACTCTGGACAAGTTCAACATCTTCCTAGTGCTTTATTTAATTTCCAAAAACTAGAAAATCGGGATAGTTTTCGAGGTTTACCCACAGAGAGCACAGAAAATAATTATTGTGTATTAAAAATTATCTGTTAAAAATTCACCACATTGTGGACAATATGACAATTGACAGGTTGACATTTACCTCTGGAATTATGATTCATAGTTGTAAATAATAATGCTCTTAGAATGCAACTCTGTGCTGGACACTCAGTTACAAAATTTATAAACGTATATATATATATATTTATATATGAATATTCTATTTGCAAATAGCACATAATTAGAAATAATATTCAGATAATTTACAAAAAATATTGAAAAATTATTATATAATATATTTCAAATCAATCGCCTTGTTTAATTTCAACAATATTCCGCATAACATAATAATAGAGATGCCAGAGTTCAATTTAGAGTAGTCTAATAAACACAGGGGATACCCGTGCTAAAAAAATTATTAAAAATAAAAACATCCATCTGTATCTTTAATCCTAATAATATTTCTAAATTGCTTGCTTAATTGTTATAAAAAATGGGGTTTCTTACCGTTTTAAAAAAAATGAGGCAAAAAGAAAAAGAAATGCGTATCCTTCTCTTGTAAGTAAAATGAATACAATTTTCAAAATGGATGAGTCATTTATAATTGGTTTAAAGAGGTTTGGACAATGCTGGCAAAACAACAATATTGAAAAGATTTAATGGCGAACCTATTGATACAATATCTCCAACGCTGGGTTTTAATATAAAAACTCTAGAACACAATGGTTATACCTTAAATATGTGGGATGTGGGAGGACAGCGCTCTTTGCGGTCATATTGGCGTAATTATTTTGAATGCACAGATGGATTAGTTTGGGTCGTGGACTGTGCTGATCGCATGCGCTTGGAAACATGTAAAGAAGAACTGGAAATATTATTACAAGAAGAAAGGCTGGCTGGGGCCACTTTGCTTGTTTTGGCGAATAAACAAGATTTACCCGGAGCTTTATCGGCCAACGAAATTAAGGAGGTAAGTTAATGTATCCATCTGCGGCAACATAGAATAATAAGTTAAGTCGACTCAAGCAAAGCAGTGTTTTTATTAAGACGCTACTGCTAAGAGATTAAATTACTCTATTGCATGATTCTACTCTACTTTCTTTCCATATGTAGCATTTTTAGCACTGCTAATTTCAACTGGAACATAAATCAGAATAATAAAGATTTCCTTAAGTCCTTCAGCTACTATTCCATATTGACACAGATATATGTATGTAAATACGAATGCATAGTATTGAAGCGACCTTATTTTTTTATCTTCCCACAGATTCTCCAATTGGACAACATTTCCACACATCATTGGTTAGTTGTAGGTGTAAGCGCAGTTACGGGAGAGAAACTCTTAAATGCCATCGACTGGATGATAGATGATATAGCTAAGCGCATATTTACTTTGGACTGAAATAAGTAGATTATCGTTAAACACTATTGCTGTATGTTTAGAAAACATTTCCATTTTTTTATTAAAATATCTTTTATTTGACTCATTTTTCCACCAAATATAATTTATACAAACGTTTCAAATCAGAACTTTCAAATTCAGGTTTTAAATTCACTTTTACTATTTCCGAAAAACCTTCTATTAACGATGGAAGAGAATATTTCTTTTTCATTGTATTAAAAATCATATCATTTATTTTGGAATGTTTGCTGTCCGTGAGTTGTCGAAACGCTATATTATGTTTAACTTGCGCCACAGAGACATTCATTACAAAACAACGACACTTAATTTTATGGTTTTTAGCAAGTTCAACAAACTTTTTGCGAGATTCAACATCAACATTGGTATTATCTACAACGCATGATTTTTTTAGCATTAGAGATTTATCGCAACTCTTTAAACATGCTTTGGCGCCACCCAGAGTATCTCCATTTACTATGGTATAATTTAGTGAACCTAAGTATTTTTGGCTAAAATGTGATTTTCCTGAAAAATGATATAGACACATCATATGTACATATGTATGGATATTATGTAATAGGAACCGATAAAAAATGTATTACCTGATCCAGGTAATCCCATCATAATAATCATTTCACATTCATCTGATGGAATTTTTGTATCTTTTGGATCCAATAGTGGCAAGTCACTAAAATCCATTGTTGGATCGAAATCAAGGGTTTTCCATTCTTCTGTTTTTGCACCCAAAAAATGTTCTTCTGGGGTATAAAATGTTATTCCAAGATTACTTGCAAATAGCCTATCTACCAGTGAATGATCTTTTCGACGCTTATTAACACCTTTACCCACTTCTTGCCTACCGGCAGCATCACCAACATAAAAACTTTTATCACGTTTAATTTCAATACCTTGGTTTCTTTCTTTCTCCAAATGCTCCCACATTCCAGGTAAGGGTTTACGATAATATCCATCCGAGGTAGCAATAAATACTTGTACAGGCACTTGCAATTTAGCAATAATTTCTTTCACCTTGATTTTAAATTCGTCAACATTAACTTTACCTTTTCCTATACCCCCCTGATTAGTAAAAAAGCATATTTTAAAGCCGTTTTCATTAAGAGATTTTAGCTTTTTACAAATTTCTGGGTAGTTTAAAGTCCAATCGTCACTTGATGTCGGAAATACTTTACCAGATTTAGTTTTAATTATTGTTCCATCGATGTCATAGCCAGCAATTTTCTCCGATCCCTTAACTCCTTTACTGGTATATACTAGCATTTTGCCATTTTCAACTGAATCCCATGAATCTAGATCGCTCCCTCCCATCGCATCTTTTCCCACAAACCTTTCGCCAATTTTATTCAGTGGAGGAGCCGGCTTAAATATAACTTCAAATGGATGCCGACCATAAACTACTTCTAGTACATCACCATGCTGCAGTTCACATTCCGTGTGTTGTAAGGCCATAAAACCATTAATACCACAAGGATTTAAGCCCAAGACTTTTATCTTTATATTGGCAGAATCCAAGTAAACTTTTAATTCTAATTGCTGTTTTGAACACTTGGTATCTCGTATGCCAGTATCTTTATTGCGGCCAATTATATTTAAACCCGTTTCTAGGTGTATAACTTTATGTTCAGGCTCCAAAGGTTTTAGTTGGCAAACACGTTTCATAATTTCTTTGGTTTTTACATTTACAGAATGATTTAAATATTTGGATAAGGACATTTATAAAAACAAAAGATTCAAAACAAAAAATACAGCTGGCGTTCTCTTTATTAAGCGGGTGCATATTTTAGTTGGAAATGGTATATGTCATATCTGTGGTATATGTTATAATAAATATGTTTTGCAAAATTATTCCATACATATGGATATCATTGGAGAAATTTAAGCCGCCCTATCCAACAAACCTAATTACGTGGGGTGGTTAATGGTATACTATTATTATTATTACTGGTATAGTATTAGAATACATTTTTCTGCGGCAAACCAGTAACCACATGACGATTAGTGTAAGCAATTGTCAAATTTATTTCCAACATCAGATGTTCGCATGTGGTCCGCATATATTTATCTTTTAACACATTTAATAGTCGGCTTTGGATGAAAGGTAAAATTTTTTTCATCATAATTGGCATTACTTATTTGACGTTTACAAACTGAGAATATTGACACAAAATATTGTATTTCTGTACACTACCACACTTTTTTAACACACATGTCATATTTAGCAGATCGTGTGATTGTGTAGGATAGTGCATCATGGCCTTTAGCAACAGTGAAATGAGCATAGGATCCAGCTAAACCTCTCAATAATCAATTTCAATGTATTTTTAATAAAAAACATTTTACTGCATAAGCAAATCAATAAGTGGGGATTATTAGTGTGTTGGCAAATCGTCGGTTGGTTTCTGGTTTGCTGCAAATATAATGTATTTTGAATATACTGTGCCGCAAACCAGAAACCAATCGACGAAACTCAAAATGAATTTGGTTTTCAATTTACTTACAACTCACTGGAGATATTAAAAAGTAGTCTTTTATCAAAAGAGAGCCATTATACGGCATTTGCATGAATATTTTTCACAAGATGATATATGGCAGGGCAAAGTATTCTGTATTATTAACTCCATAAATAAATTTTTTCAGTTATAATGTTGTTTGAGTAAATGAGCGATATGTATTTTCAATAAAAGCAAATCAATACGTTAAATTGTGTCGGTTTTATTGCCAATTTGGTTATATATTTTTTCAACGGTAGTAAAGCTATCGAGAAAAAACTATCGATAGTCTAATGGAAATGAAACCATCGATAGTACTATCGATAATTTGCCAGCTCTAATGAAACTACGAAAGAGCTTTAAAGAAGACACGGGTACTGCGAGATAATTCCCATGCAAATTTAGCATTTCTTTGGTGGAACATGGGTGGAACTTTACCTATTGATTTGCACATTATTGGATAACAAATTAGAAAAAAATATAACATTAACCATGGCCTCATTAGAACCGTTTGTTTTAAGAATTAAACCTGCCATGGATGCATTTTTAAGCCATACTACAAAACACAATCTTAAAACTTTGGAAAATGAACTTTGCCAGTTTAATTGGATGCAGATGAGTATTTTTAATGTACAAATTTTGGTGCCTTTAGTTTTAAAGTTGGAAGAACTCAGCAAGTAATTCGAATAAATTACATTTTATACGTAATGCGTACATACATTGTGCATTGTTTACTTATAATTTTAGTGATAATCAGGACTTGCGTGCTGGTTGTTTAGAGTGCATAACTTTGGTCACCTCAAAGGTGTATTTAAAGGAATTGACAGCTCTTCGAACAATGCTTGTTGTTGCACTCAAGCAAGTGCGTGATGGTGAAAAAGCTTCATTAAGGTCTAATTTAAGTGAAGAAATAAAATTGTCTACTGTGAGATGTATTACTGAATGCTTCAGGCGTTCTACATCAGATGTACTGGAACAGTTTTATACTTGTGATTCCGCAATGATATTGGGACAAGTCTTACTAACATTAGTAGAATTGATTGAAAAAGATAAATACAAAAAATTGATGTAAGTTTGTTTTTAGCGTAGGCGTAATAATTTTGATATAATTTTTCGTTTAGTTTATGTTCTCTGGAATGTTTAATGATTGTATTTTATGTACACGATGAAGCTGATCGTATGGATGTCGTTTTGCGGAACCAAGTCGCCAATACTTTATTTATTTTTCTACCAAAAATTGTCACAGTTCTATGCCAAATCTCAATTGCAGATGATACTGTGGGAGAAAGTATAAAAATTGTAGGTACCGATTGATGTCGGGGTATCAATTAGTAGCTTTCATTTTTTTAAATACATTTTTGTTGATTAGCCAGCTATTAAAGCGATGGGACGAATACTGTGTGTTATCTATGAAGAAACATCAGAAAGCTTAATACACGCTAAATACAATGCAGGTGCATTTAAGAGGCTGTTATGTGAAAGCATAATGTATGATAATGTTGTACATAATGAAAATGATATATTATTTATTAAAAATAATCGTGAACAGTTAGAACAGAAATTGAAAAAATTACAAGAATCCGGACGTTCTAAAGAGTGGATACAAGCTACATCGAAAAAACTTCGTATTATTTTTACGCAAACTTGTAAGTTACGCAGTCATAGTTCGAAAAAAATTCGCGAAATATATGCAGAAATTTGTTGCCTTCTTTTGGAAAATTGCTCTCATAACCTTAAGGAGAATTTTGGTCTTATGTTGGAGTCCGTTGTGGCTTTAACAGAGGATGAAGATACTCATATACGAAACATTTGTTGTAAATGTATAAATCAAATGCAAAATAATTCAAATGAAGGAATATTTGATGAGAACTCAGAAATACTGCTAGATGAGCATTTAACAAAACTACCACGAATTATAGCCCGCTGTGATAATGAAGAACAGTACACCGAATTGAAGTTTATTAAAGGATTTTTTAGAATACTAAGTGCTGGTAGATTAAAGTCCTTACTTTCAATTCCCCATAACTTAGAAATGTTTTGTATGTGCTTATTGTCAGCTATAGACCTCCAGACATCCTCTGATTTTTTAATAGAAGAATGCTCATTACGTGAAATGGATGTCGAAGGTGATTATTTGGAAAGCAGTAAATTGCCGTGGCGTAAATTTAAAAATATAAACTCAGAACAGAATGTGAAGTGTTTGCATGATATATGCTGTATATTGGGTAGAACGCCGATTTTAAATAACATTATAGTAGATTACCTCTTGGAAATGCTACAACAGAATGTAGCGTTGAATGAAGTCCTTTTAATGCTGTTATGGTTGGTCACAGCTAAAGAAATGAACAATAAATTTCAGTGCCAGGATTTGAAATTGGTTAAGCTGTTACTTGATTACTTATTGGATGACAAACATTGGAATTTAGCTTTGGAGCCTGATGAAGTTACCCAACTTAAAGTAAATAGGGTAAGAATTTATGCGTAAAGCAATATTTATACATGTTTCAAGGCCTTTACCCAAAAAAAATAAATTTGGGTTCGCTTAATATTTATTGTAAGCTCTAAGACAAGCTCTTTTACTCGTTAAATTTTAACGTACCTATTAGTGACCTGCACAAGACCATTTATAAGACCTTTCAAGACATGAGAGATTTTTAAAAAGCTTTACTACAGCGAAATATGCTAAAACAAACGCGAAACAACTGTGTTGGCAAGACAAACAACTGAAAAAAATGTCTTGCCAACAGTGTTGTTTACCATTTGTTTTAGAATATTTCGCTTTAGTGAAGCATTTCAAAAATCTCTCATGTCTTGAAATGTCTTATAAATGGTCTTGCGCAGGTCACTAGTACCTATGAATAATGAAAAACTAGCATGAAGTTAGCATAAGTGGCAACATTTTACAAGTTTTGTCGTACAATTTTGATACTAATTATGCGTTGATTTTTAATTTCAAATTTTATGGCAAACTCGGTAAAACCATGTTCAATTTAGCCACTTATTGTAACTTCATGCTAGTTTTTCATTATGCATAGGGTCGTAACTCTTTTGTATTAAAAGGTGATTCGGTAAAGGAAATAACATGTCGATTCTATATTGCAACAGAGGCATATTGTAACCCAAAAAATATAGTTTGGATTGAAACGAGTTTATGTCCTCCTCTCAAAAATAAAAGGGCTATTACACATGCATACTTTTCTGCAGATGGATTTTCAATCATATAATCACAGTTTTTATACTAGAACTTTTGATGTCTATAACTCGGCTTTCCATTTTTCTTCTTATTTTTAAATTTCCTATCGGATGGGATAGTTTTAATCTATTTTTGAGAGAAGGACGTACACCCGATTTGTTCCGTTATTTTTTCAATTTAGATGCAGATATAAAAAAAGTATTTTCAGTTCATACAAGATTAATGTGATATAATTAAATATATTGTTATATAGTTACCTTAATATAGAAAGGCCCTCCTAACTCATTTTTTTTTTTTGGAAATCTATCGAAATATACAAAAAACTCGATTTCAAAAAAATAATGAGATAAGGCCTTTTTGTATTAAGCTAACCAAATGTATATTAGAGTGACCGCTAATTGTATGCAGACTTTTTTTATTTCTTCTACTCTTCTCACTCCCCAAATCGGTTCAGTTTTATGTAAAAAAATACAAAAAAAAGTCATACCGATAAGTTGCAGTTTAGAGGATGCGTCCGGCCCTCAAAGTTGGCCTTCAAGTCCATTTTTAGGGTTCCGTACCCCAAAGGTGAAAAAAGGAACCCTATTGTTTTCGCTGCGCTATCAGTCTGTCCGTCACGCGCTATAGGAACCGTAAGAGCTACGGACCTGAAATTTGGACAGAGTATGTAGAACCTTGGCCGCTACAACAACAAATACATGAGAATTAAAAAGTAAAGGGTGTTCCAAAACGTTTAACGAAAATGTTAAAATCCCATTTAATATACATGCAATACATGCAGACTACAACAATTAACACAAAAATTTTAAAAATTTAAATTAAAGGGTGATCCATCAGTTAATGCAATTTTGACTATGTAATTTTGACAACTTATATATTGCTGTCGCAGTATAAACGAAGCACGATGGTTGTATTGGTGTACGTGTATATGACTGTTAACAAGCGATGCCGGCAAGACGTCTTGTTTAAACAAACAATGCAAAGAAGTACTATTGATACATGTATGTTTGTTATTTTACATATTCTACGTTTGGGTGTGTGTGTAAGATTTAGATGGTAAGCTATTATGCTTGTGTTTAAGGGAGGTTTTTTAACGCATGCGCACACAACTCATGCAAATGCATATGTGCGTTTGTATGTGCGCAGAAAAATAAGGGAGCATACAAAAATTATGTAGGTATGTATGTATGTACATGCATGACGTTAGTATACGCGTCAATGAGAGAAAAAAGCACAAGCACCACAAATTCTTCAGTCACGAACTATTTTCTTCTTTACTCTTATACCTGCAATAAGTTAAACAAATGTATTGCCGAACACGTTGTTTAGCGTTTGTTTCAGAAGATTTCACTGTAGTAAAGCATTTGAAATTGCCCTCATGGCTTAAAAGTTCTTATAAGACGTCTTTTGCAGGTCTTTAGTATGTATGTAGATAATATGTATGTATGTATTTTAAGGGATGGTTTTATTACACCCAATGTGTGCATATTTTACAACAACAAACAAAACCCGCTGAGAAGGATAATTTGAATTCTATGAAATCGTTAAGCCAAGGTTGCAAATTTTTTATTTGATTTTTTTTATTGAAATCAAGTCATTTGGAGTTTTTACTGAATCATAAATAAATACCACAATAATGCGGTATGTTTATTATTGATTTCATATTTAGCAATATATCTATGCACATAATTAATTTCTTTGTTTGATTTTTGGTTTTAACTCTAGTTTGAATCAAGTCCTTTGGAACTTTTGTTAATTAAAAATATTTGAAAGACTAAGGTCCTAATTTTGTAAAACGCAACGCTTGGCGTTGATAAATTTTGTATGTATTTTGTTCTTGTAATTTAAATTGTTTCCATATAAAATTTGACAATGCTGGGCGTTGCGTTTTACAAAATTAGGCCCTAAATCTCATGCATGTATTTTAGAAGAAGAAAAAGTTCAAAACATACATACGTATGTATATGTATAACTAGTTTGTTGTTTTTTTGTATTTATGTATGTATGTACATGCATACATTGCACAGATAGAACTGTTTGCACCAGTTTTGCGTGTTGTTGGTTCTGGTATGAACAAATATGTTATTTAGCGTTTCTGTTAATAGTTGCATTCATAAGAAGTAGCTGTTGAGCTCAACAGTTGTGAAACTGCTGGCAACAGTTGGCCCCAACAGATACTTCTTAGAAACGGCTTGATGTATATAATGTAATTTTATATCTTTATTTCGTTACTACATCGCATTTGTAATGTAAAACTTAACAAATATTTGTTGCTGCCACCTAACAAAGCATATAAAAGAAATAGCTATATTTTACCAGCTGGTCAGGCTGAGCACAACGTGTTGACTAGTAGCGAAAAAATTTTATGATGGAAAATTACTCAACTGTTGAGTGAAGCGGAGGTACTCAACTATGCGTTTCTAAGACAAACACTCAACGGTTGCGCAACTGTTACGTCTTATGAATGCGACCAATGTTGATTTTTTAAAGCAATTGTATGGTTGGTCAAAGAGCAAATGAGAACAACACATTTGTTTGTATTTGTTTTTCTAAAACAAATAAGATACATAAAACTGCTTCTACCAAAAAAATTTACGTGGCTATCGAATGAATGAATGAAAGTAAAATTTCACATCCATACATACATACATATGTATGTGAGTAAATCATAAACGAAACACATGAGCTGCAAATAAAAAACAAAGGGCCTGTTTCTCTAAATGCGAACGATATATTCGATCGAATATCAGTATTGGAAACAAAAACAAATTTCAGTTTTTTGCTTTTGATATAAATGTTCGAACGAATTTATCGTTCGCATTTAGAGAAACAGGCCCAAAATTACACACAATACGAATGTGTGCTTTGGCTGCGCCACAAAAAAACTACCAACGTGCGCACGAACATCTGCCTATCATGTACATATTTGTTTTCATATTTTTTTTTATATTTTTTCATATATTTGTGTTACAACTAGTATTTTTGAACAAAAACAGATAAGAACAGTTCCTTATTTTTTACATATAGTCAAAATAAGACTAAAAAAAATTACATTGAATATATGGGCTTGAGGGCCAACTTTGAGGGCCGAACGCATAATTTTTAATTTATAAGACACAAATTATCGGTATGAAATTTTTTTGTATTTTTTTCAAATAAAACAACCGATTGGTGGGGGGGGGGGGGGGGAGAGTAGAAGAAATCAAAAAAATAAAAATAACGCCCACCCTAATGTACATATACATACATATGTGTATTTTGTTTAAAATTAATTTATTATTTTTAGCATACAGGTTGGTTTGTTGATCGTACTCCAGGACTTTATGAATCCGCCGTCGAAATACGCACACAAGACTGCGATTCTGACGATGAAACAGAAGGTAAATTTTTAGTTAACCAGAAATGTATGTATTCATCGTGTTTGGCGTATTTCGACTTCGACTACGACATTTCGTCCTAGATTAAAGAAAAAAGTGTTGCCATGTTCTTTAATCTATTACAAAAGCGTCGTAGTCGCAGTCGAAATACACCAACCACGATAAGGGGGAATAATTAAAAAATTATGGAATTTATTTTAATATACATAAGTAGTACGTGCTATGAAAATGCTTACAAATTGTAATTTTTATGGAATAACTCAATGCTGATGGTACGAAACATAGATTTTAATGCACCGTTGGAAGCGGTTTGAAAAAAATTTTGCAGATATCTTTTTAAGTGCTAATTCACGCGGTGAAATTTATGACGTCTATTTTTCTTAATTCCCTTTTGAAGTCGCTACCAAAAATTCCTTGCATTCATACTATGTTTTTTTGGACGTCTAATTTTACTTCTCTCTACCCATATAGTCAATGAGCTAGAAGAGTACCAATAAAAAATAACAATAAGATAGAAGAGTAACATAAAAAAGTAACAACAATAACAACCCTACAAGAACACTACCAGTTAAATGACGGGTCATTTAACCGGTTGTGCTAACTGGTATCTCTGTTAAAGTTTCTATTAGTTTATTAGGAGCAATATGAAAAAACTAACGGAAACTCTTATGTACATGTGATTTTGCATCTCTCTCTATCTCATTAATTCCACCCGACTACGTAACATATATTTGTGCTGCTTACTCTGATGCCTTTTATAAGGTTATGACTACCAAAATATCGGTTAGCACTAACCAGTTAGGCAAACGGAAATATCGGTTAGCACTAACCAGTTAGGCCAACGGAAATATCGGTTAGCACTAACCAGCTAGGCAAACGTAAATATCGGTTAGCACTAACCAGTTAGGCAAACGGAAATATCGGTTAGCACTAACCAGTTAGGCAAACGTAGATATTGGTTAGCTCTAACTAGTAAGTCATAACGTAAGTATTGGTATATTTAAAATTTTTTTTCATTTAAATTTCAAATTAAAACTTTTATTAAAGATAAAAAACACAATTCTTAAATCTAATTTAAGCAACATTCCCTTCATCTTGCTAACCAAAGATGGATGCGTGCTTTCGGTCATTGGGTACAAACATCCGCCCAGAGTTTGCTCTTATGGCATTACATTTTCCAACAAAGCTTTATGATATTCCGTCATGCACAAGAGTTTGGAATTTTTTGTTTGAAAGTGCTCGTGATCTTAGATGGATCCATACGTCCTATCATTTGGTATAAGCGTTCGTTGAGTATTTGTTTCTGATCTTGTGATATTGCGTTTACCAACAAAGGCAAAGTATTTTCAGGTCCTTAAAGAAATGGTGAGAACAATTAAATCATCTAAAACAAAAATATTATTTTAAAATATATTACCATTTTGATGCATTTGCGGAATAGCCAGAGTTGCTTGAATCTGTTAAGTGTTGTGGGCACTTAGGACAAATGTTGGCCGGGTCCCATATTAGGTAAAAAAACCATAAGCGACATAAAGTGGGAATATTTGGCCAAGTTGTTGCAAGCACCATGCCGCAATGACGGATATTGTTGAGAAAATATAGTACGAACATGTTTAACGCCGATTGCATCAAAATTTATTGTATTTAAAGCTCATTAAGCGTAAAAAAATAATTAAAATAAATTTATTTTGTCAATGCAAATTCTTGAACACGTTTTCACATATATTTTATTAATTTCCCATTATTTAGGCTTAATTTAACACTCAGAACTTTAAGAACACCACTGGCTTTTGATTAAAGAATTTAAAACACAAATATTACAGCCATATTGCACAATTATTTAAATTTTATTCCAAAAACGTGTAAAAATTAACTTTTGGAAAAGTTTATCTGTGATTTTTCACAATCATGTGTTCACAAATGCTACGTATAGCTATTGCTTTTTATAAATCCACAAAGCATATATGTTAGAGTGAAACAACTAATGCAATATTTGCCCGAACTGCCACTAGCAAAATTTTTTGTTCAATACGCTTTTTTCCTAAGAACCCCAAAATTTCCGAAACCCATTTGTATACTAATTAAAATTTTTTTGACAATAAATAATCAATAATTGTAATTTATGGAAACATTATCAACATATTTTGATAAAACTTTAATTTAAATAAAACTTAAGCAAATATGTGCAAAATTCACTATAAAAAATATGCAATAAGTATTAGAAAAAGAATCCTCCAAATTTTATAGAAGAAATGAAAGTGTGGCAGCTCCGATAACAATTAAATTGTTGCATGTGTGTTAGTAAAATTGTTTTGTTTGTGTTAGTTTCGGTCATTCATTTCTTGTAGGGAACAAGAGCTATGTAAAGAGAAAATATGAAAAAAAACCTTGGAAAACAGAAATCGAGTAATTTTTCTGCCCCTCTTTCTTCTCTAACCCGTTCGCTAACAAACCAAAAATGACGTCGAAAAATAAACTTTATAAAAGTCTTCGTGTAAATGAGGTATAATATGTTGCCTTGGCATAAAATATGAAAATATGCAGAATTTTTTTTTTCAAAAATAAATAAAAAATAGACCTTGTTTAGATGCGATCCAGCTCACGAGGTCATTTAAACACCTTAAATATTTTTCGAATCTTCATTAATTTGAGAGGGGTAAGAGGCCGTTTAGATGAAGGGTGGCCTACCTGCGACACTTCGCCTGCGAGTCGTGTTTGTTGGCGTGTAGTGTGTGTCTGTACAACTACTCAGACCAAACGAGTTTACCGATTTTGGTTTAGTGCTAATTCATACGGTGAAATTTATGACGTCTATTTTTATTAATTCCCTTTTGAAGTTGCTACCAAAAATTCCTTGCATTCATACGATGTTTTTTTTGTCGTCTAATTTTACTTCTCTCCACCCATATAGCCAATTAGCTAGAAGAGTACCAATAAAAAATAACAATAAGATAGAAGAGTAACATTAGAACGTAACAACAATAACAACAAGAGCAATGTAAAGAGAAATATGGAAAAAACCATGGAAAACATGCGCTCGCTATCAAACAAAAAGTGACGTCGAAAAATAGACTTCATAAAAGTCTTCGTGTGAATTAGGTGTTAGTTTATTCTGTTTGAAAGGTGACTCGATCGAGTGTTCTTAGCTATGTTTAAAAAAAATCGGTCCAGGCTCTTAGAAGATAGCACATCTTTTCTGGATACATCGGGGGTTTTTAAAATTTTTAATTTTTGTTGTTATGCACTTTTCATAATTTTTTAATTTTATTCATCAACATATATAAAAATGCCACCTTCCATCTCTGATCATATATGAAAAACCAGAACTGTCAAATATCGATTGCGATTAGTAATCAATTACATTTTAAAAATAATTGTACTGATTATATAATTCGCTTTAAAAGAATTTCTCTAATTCGTAATCAATTATTAATCGTGCGAAACTGAATATAATCCTAATTTAATCATTACGTCACCTTTCAAAAAAGTAATAAAATTAGTTATCAGTAAGATTAATAAGCATTACTTAACAGCTATGCATGTGAGAAACAAACAAAATTATTTGCCATTAAAATTGAATTTATGTGGCTTAATGAAAGAAAAACAATAAATTAAGAAAACATACTTTCTTTTTACGTATACATACTTTTTTAACAAAGAAATGCAAAATTTTTCAGTTTTCCTTTTTCAAATATTTTTGAAATAATTAATTTGACAACAAAACACACAACAGGTGGTTGGATAATTCTTGCAAGTAAAAATTTTACTACTCCTTTTTAAGTTGAATTTGAGAAAATATAAATTTGTATTGAGAGAATACAAATTGATATCGAGAAATCCAAATTGATGCTGAGAAAGTTCTAATTTATATCGAGAAATCCAAATTGCTATTGAGAAACAACAAATTGATAATGAGAAATCCAAATTGATAATGAGAGAATTCAAATTGATAACGTGAAATCCAATATTGATATTGAGAGAACACAAATTCATAATGAGAATTTCAAATTAATATTGAGAAAACCAAATAGATATTGAGAAAATACCAAGGATGGCAAACGGTATCGTAAGAATACCGATACCGATTAAAATACCGCTAAAATTAAATACAAGTATCGATGAACACGTTTTGGTCCTCCTTTACACACTTATGCAGCCCTTTTTTTAATCTACCGTAAATTGCAATCATATCATAATCATCACTAGTGCGAAATACTAACAAACTTCGTGAGCTGCTGAACGCCTGTAGGTACGAAAAACGTATCTCTAGACGTATAAATGTTTCAAGTTGGTGAAAAGAGCAAAGCAATTGTAAGCCATAGTTATGAAATCGCGAAAGTTCCGAAAGTTCCTCTCCGGGCTCTCAAGGTACCGCTGCTGTGTCCTTATCACTGTAATCAGACAGAATGAACATACTTAATTCGTATTTGGCAACTATACATGCTCTGTTTTTAGCTTAACCATTTTTGCTTCCGTAGTCTGCAATCCTTTCTTTCATACACCTGAGGTTCTTGAAATAGAACAGATCCACTCTTCCGCTGCTTTATAGTGATAAAAGTTAACTTTTCTCAATTTTTGCCATCAGACTGGATGAAGAATTTCTCCCACCCACTCAGAGTTGGGAAGAAGGCTCTCAAAAGAGGCTGTTCTTGCAGCCTCATTCATTGATGTATTTTTCGGATATGGTGTTGGTTACAGATCCTCTCTTATACTACCGACAAGGCATCGATATCGTGATCATCGGTCTTCGGATAAAGGTCCCCCTGAGAAAGAGTTTTCAGAAAAAGTAGTAGATCTGCCACTTACTTGTCTGGATTAATGGAAGCGACTCTTGATTCAGAAGGATGGAGATCTGTCTATAGCATCCTGAGGCATCGATCCAATCATTAGTAGCTCCATCAAGGTTTCCCAGCCTCAAGACCTTCAGGATCTTGTCCTTGTCCGATGGTATTCTAGCGAGATCTCTATGGCGAGGTGGTGTCTTTTTTGAGACAACCCAGCCTAATCGAGATTCCTCCCACAGCCTTTTAAAAATATGCGACCGCTAATTTTAGCAGCATAACCGATTTATTGTCCGCGCAGGCAATGAGCTTGATCCGTCCTCGGAATCAACCACCTTCTTGCTTCTTGTCACTTAGATTGTCTTCTACAACTTTTCCGAGGACTCCCATCAGTTACCTTCTGACCACCACCCAGTTTGATTGGCTGATGGCGTAATCCGTATTTCCCCGGTCAATCGCAGATATGACAAAGTTGTCCTTAGTCAGTTCGCTGTAAGATCTATCAGTCCGTAGATTTGTGGGGTTTCATGCGTAGTGTGCTCTGCATCTTAGTCTCCTCCTTAGACCGTTCTCGTTTAAGCCCGTCCGAAAACTTGAGGGGAGGAGATAACTGCTTGGCAACTAGCATATTTCTCGCCCATTCTAAGCACGGACCTCGGCTGGTTTCGCACTAAATCTAGCACGGAAGTCTTCTTCTCAGTTTCCTCCTCAGGTGGGGGCTACTGTTCGCGGTTGTTTGCTAACGCATCTAAGGGAAGAAGTAGACTAAGCCCAGAACATGTGACTCCGCATCTTCCATAATTTGCTGGAAGTGGTAGGTGGAACTCGACATCCTAAAAGTATCTTCTGGGTACCCCTATACACAATTTGCATGCTGGGAACTGCTGCAGCCTTTTTTGTGTATTTACTAAGAAAAAGTACATAAAACTGATTTTTAGCGATTTTTAAAATCAATTTGGCGAAATAGGTCGGAAAAAATGTGCCAACCCAAAAATCATTAAAATCGGTCCCAGCCGTTTGGCTGTAATTAATTTTTGCCTAGAAAACGGGTCAAGTTACCTATATTGCAGTGGTTCCTAGATTAATTTTGCCTGGGGGTCCACTCTTTAATTCGAAACGAAAGAAAATGCTTTCTGGCCTGTATCTCCTTAACTTTACGTCTCCACTAGCCATTGAATAGGAAATGACATGAACATGACGCCCGCAGACCAACTGTGAAAAATTCATCAACTTCCTTGTGGTGAACACGTGCGATGTCCATGTTCAGGCATATCAAAGTATTTTTTGGTAGTGCAATCTAGATGGAATATTTATCAATTTTGTTCTGTCTCTTGTTGCTCAGACATATGCTCGGGCATTGATGTCAGAGCATGGCCGAAAGTTGGACATGAGCGGTCTCCATTAGCAATTTGTGATGTCCGATATGATGCCCATACCAAGTTCATGGCTAGTGGAGACCCCTAGTTAGAAAAGGTATGTTGAAAAGAGGATAGCTGGTGAAAATAGTAAGCTTAACTCGTCTTACAACTCTACTATTGTGAGTTTTGTTAATTTTTTAGAGCAACGCTGCAGCGCCTCTGGTGTTAAATGGGCGCATTACTTTAGGCTATGTAGCAGGATTATTATTTTTATTTATTTTAATTTTATTTTACTCCGCCGACGATTCATTGCTACAAATATCGACAAAAGCATATAGCAATATTATTGAATCTGGCCAAGGATTGAACAGAACGCATTAACTGCATTTGATAAACATAGAAAACGTATACATACATATGTACATATGTATATGTATCTTAAATATTCTTACGTTTTAGATTTAATACAAGATGGACAAAAAGTCAGCATAAATGACGCTGAATTTAATGTTCTCCACACATGCATCGTATTAGACTGTCTGGGTCACTGTGCCCTATATGTAGCAGAAAGATTTGATGGTTACGTTTTCCAAACTTTGCACAAAGTTCTTTTAAAGCTTGGTAAGATAATATATAAAACCTTTTCTTTATAAACATACTTAACATTTTAAATATTAAAGCCCATAGTAATTCGATGGTATACAAAGCAGCCAACTTTGCACTGGTGTCAATACAAAAATCTCTGAGAATTAATAAAGCGATACAGTTAATAGAGATTCATATTGATTACATAAGTTATCATTTAAATAGGTTATTAAAATGGGTTAGTACACATAAATATTAATGAATTTACCACTTAATTTATCCATTTGTTTCGGCCAAAATTTGTATGTGTAGTTTGACGTCTCTCACGACAAACAAAAATTTTGTAAAAAAATTGACGAATTTACCACGAGAAAATTTTAATATATTTTTTTATTATATAAAGGCACCAGAAAGTAAATCGGCTGTAGATATTCTCACAGTGGTTTTACAATTTTCATCACGTAATAATCTACCCCACTTAGAAGTAATTTTCGAGACGATATATAATGAATGTTCAAAACAATATGAAACTCAAAATGCATTTTCTTATTTGAAAGTATTTAATGCCTTTTTAAGGCACATAACATTATGGCTTCTATCATGTCAGATGGAAATTAAAGATGGCCAAAAAATGCATATTGACGATTTTGACAATAGCAAGAGCAATTCAAGTGATGGTGATTTATTACATTTCTGGCTCAGTATTTTGAATTCCGATAAAATGGAAGATGTTAATATGAAACCTTGTGATAATAATTTAAATTCAAAACGAAACTGTGAACCCAATATAATGGAGGAAGATGTACTGGAAAGTGATTCACAAATGCCACGACATATTACAATGATAAAATCAATATTGCAGCAAGCAATCAAATTTTTAAATTCTTCTGAAATTAAATTACAAATTTTATCACTGGAATGTTTAACATGTGGTATACCATTGTTACATGATTATGAAAATGAATTATTACCCTTGGTACACTCAATATGGCCACTGTTAGTAGAGAAATTTCGACAAAAAAATGCTTTGGTTTTGAACCGTTGTTTTTCCATACTGAAGGTGTTGGCGATTAATGCTAAAGAATTCATCACAAAACGATGCTTAGAGTAAGTTAGCTATAAAAATATATGTATTTACATATTGTTACTTTAATATAGAAAGGCCCTAGATTTTTAAAATTTTCGGCGCATTAGATGTTTTTCTATCAAAATGTACAAAAACTCGATTTAAAAAAATATCGAGTTAGGGACTTTCTATATTAAGGTAGCGATATACTAAAAAAAAGAAAATATATTACCTTAAATACATATGTATGTATGTATATCTTTTAATTTCTTTCAGTGATGTTATGCCATTCCTTAAACAATTTTTGCAACAATCTGCAATACATTCAGCTAGAGAAACTATTTCTGTGTAAGTATTATAAAAAATAAAGGATTATTAAACATTATATGCTGAATGGTGTAAATAAACGTAACTAAAGTGATTTTTATATGTAAACCAAGGCAAATTCATATAACACATGCTCGGCTCAAATTCGATTTACAAAATTTAGAAATTTGATGTCAAAAAATATACTGAAAAATTTATCTTGACTTGTAACATATGTACATATATTTAAGGCGAATCCAACACATTTTTTTACATCTAAAACGGCCCAACCACTTGCAATATAATTGTGCAATTTTCCGTATTGTACAATAATATCGCCAATGTGTATATCATATTCGGAGGTGGCACAATATATTGGCAAATATTAAGACCTGATTTTTATTGTACAATCAAGACAATTGCGTAATGTGGTGGCAACATTGTTCAATGTTGTCAGGAAAATTGGGCAATATTTTCTTTGGAAATATCGTACCATTTATTGCATAGTATAGGTCAAAACGACTATAATATAAACAGCAACATATGCAATAATATTGTATAATGGATGAGCCGCTTAAAGGATAACTTTTTCAAAGCGAATGGTCGCAATCGATCAGGGCACTATTTTCGCCGATTGTAATTTGAATATATGCAAGGCAAATTTATATAAAGTATACTCCACTTAATTCGCTTTGAGAAATTTATACTTCCTATTCCTATGTCAAATAAATGTACTGAAAATGTGTGTTGACATCCAACGTAAATTCAAATTACAAGTACTTTGTGAGATGGAAGTAATATTGTACATATCGATGGCTTAATATAAAAAGGGTGTATCTACATTTTTTCGAAATCGGGTTTTTACCGCTTTTGGGAGACAACCTATAATTGCATCCTCCTTGGTTTTTTTTTGAAAGGTGACTTGATCGAGTGTTCTTAGCTATGTTTTCAGAAAATCTGTTCAGCCCTTATCGCTTTTTAAGCCATATTACATGTGATAATTATTAATGAACAAGCAGCTAGTTGTTCCGTTCAACTATATGTTAGTCAGAATATTTACAAGTAACTTTAGTGTTATTTGTTCATTAATAATTATCACATGTAATATGGCTTAAAAAGCGATATTAACTTTAGCCCGTTCAAATCATAAATATAGAAACAAATGAAGTTCGAACAATAATAATTAAAGTTCTAAAGTTTTCTAAGTACATACATATGTCTCTCGTTTCAGGCCAACTCAAGAATACAAATTACAAGTAAAACTTTTGGAAGAGTTTTCCTGTGTCATTGAATGCCTTGATTTGGATAATAAGCATCTGAATGAAATTTCTGAAATTGTCATAGAATATTTATCAGAGGAACAGCCGAAGGAGTTACAAAATAAAGCTATGGAATGCTTTAAAAATCTACGGTACTATAATGGTCCCTTAATTTATTTAGTTCTAGTTAAGAAAACCCATTTAAAGAAGTATGAAAATAATGTAAAAGTAATTTTGGAATCATTTGATATTAAATAAAAAAAAATATTTCATCACACATATTTGCTTATTTACCCGTACAGTTTACAAATGGTTTTTATTACAATTCTGGGGATTTTTTTTATAAATATATTGCGAAAAAATCATATAAATATATAAAAGAAAAACAAAATGCCCTTAATGTAAAATTACATGTATTCCCTTTCCATTGCTTCGAAATCGTCCATCATATCTTCATAAATATTTTGTTGATCATTATCTTCATCAGTAGACGACATATCTGACCGATTATTCGTATAATCTCTTGTGGTCGCATTACTAGGAGATTCCTGTTGCGTTGGTGTTCGCAGCAGCTGGCTTTTCAATAATTCCAATCGTTGGGCCATATTATATTCCTCTAAAAGGTTTGCATTTGTTTGAGGTGATTGCAATAGTTGTTGTTGAAGCATTTTTATTCTCTCAGATATGTTTAAAGCAGTTCTTGCTCCATCAACATTACCAATATTGCGGCTTTCTACAAAATCTATGTATGAAGCATTTGCTATTTCTGCTAATTGAAACTCTAAGTCTTCTTCATTACCAGTTTCGGAATCCAAAGTATAATTATCCAAGTCATCAAGTGGCATTGATATATCCTCTATATCCAGTATAGGATCATTTTCCAGGAAATCGAATGGGGGAGATTGAGGCAAAGTAATTTTTTGGTACTGTGGTACATTAATGACCTCCGGTGTTCTAACAGGACTGTAGGGATGTTGCGATGAAATAGGCGATTCTACTTGAATTCTCGACTTGATTGCTTGCAGTCTTTCTCTAGCTGGTGGTGGTGTTTTTATTTCATCTAATTCAAAACCTTGTTGTTGTCTTACACGTTCTAAATCATTTAATAATCGCTTTCGTTCCTGCCTTTGTTGGCGATTTATTAAGTGCTGCCTGTATGTTAACTCCCTGGCAGTAGGAAGCGGTTGTATTTTCTGCCTATTTGCTCTTAAAGCAATGAATCTTTCTATTATTGTTGTATAACTGGGTGTTGTGGTTGAAGGTGTTGTCCTCGCTGAAGTACTAATTGGGGGAGCAGTTACTTTAGGACTGAGTGCAGCCCTTATGGTTTTCGATTCCGCTACCTTACGAGATTTGCCTCCTTCGGTAGTTATTTTTTTTGCTACTAATTTAGTAGGAATTCTTCTTGATGTTGGTGCTCTAGCTGTTGATTTAGTAGGGATTCTTCTTGATATTGGTACTCTAACTTTAGCTGATTTTGCAGCTGCCGCTTTCTCTGCAGCTTCTCTTGCTCGTAGTTTTTGAATGAATTGCGCTCTTCTTATCAAGGCAGGCACATCAGTTGGATCTTTAGGATGGGGTGGAATTGTAATAGGTCCCTGTGGTGTTTTTATTTTAATTCCAGGAAAAACACCTTGGAGCGGAGGACTGGCAGCCATCATAGCTTCCGTAGGCAACCGAGATGGGATAATTGATTTTGAAACTGGTGGCGATTCTTCAAAATAATGCGGAATTGAGATATCGGGAGATTTGGTAGGTGTTGCAATGTTATCGGGAGATTGAGCAAGATATGGTGCACTGATTTCAAAAAGTGCTTCTTCTGGTAAATCTTCGGGAAATTCGATAGCTTCTGGTATTGAAATTGAACTTTCTGGGGTAATTTCTGCTTTCTCTTGTTCATATTGTCGACGTATTCTGCTAATTATGGCCGAAGGAGCAGGTGGTGGTGTTGTTGGTGGTGTTAATGGTGTGTACTGATCTTCATCTGTTGGATACTGGCTAACATCAATAAAGCTTGGGGGCTCGAATTCACTCAATTCTTCCAAGTCATAAAGATCTTCAATAGTTGCTACACCGAATTCATGTAGATTTCTAGGTTCTAACAAATCACCAGCACGTGGACTAACAAAACGAATCGGTGAGTAAGGAATATCCTCACTGGGAGGCACTTGCATGGGAGATTCCTCAATAGTGGGTGGTGCAATGGTTCTAGCAGCAAGAATTCTCTCATATCTCGTTTTCGGAGATTCAGTAGCAGGTTGTTGCAGTTTTGGACGTACTTGCATTGCATCTTTCAAAGCACCCAGGTATGCCATCGATGCAAGCGAAGGTTGACCACGTACTGTCGTTCCCTTTTCTTTAATTTCTTTCATTCTGGATAACACTGTTGCATAATCTTTAATAGGCGACCGAGCTGTACTCACTGCCGCTTGCTTGTACACTTCAGCTGGTCTTCTACTTTTAATACCAGCTAATTTCCTTGACAACGCAATTTCCTTTGCAAAGTATTCTGGAAGTGCGGGGGGTTCTTCCGGCGATTTTCCCCTAGCGCGTTTTGCTTGATCTTTTGTTGTCATATCCATACCTCGCCTTTTCATAACAAGTTTTTTTCGTGTCCCTGGTTTTCTTGGTGGTACAGTAGTCCACCTAGATATGGGAACTCTCTCCTTCTTCCGTTTTTCTGCTTTTGCAGCAGCTTCTTTAGCTGCACGTGATTCTGCCTCATTTTGTTCAATAAGCTGCTGAATTGTCCTAGCTCTTCTTACCATTGCTTTATAATCAGTGGGATCTTTGGGATGAGGCGGTATAACAACAGGACCTTCTGGTGATAAAATACGATGTTCACGGATTGGTTCCTCAGAAGGAGGGGAAGGAGGTGGCGGAGTAAGTGCAAATAACTGTGGTATAGATATATCGGGTGATCTCACAGGAGATCTAGTGGGTGATGGAGATCTTGTGGGAGATGGATGCAGAGTTCTTTCGGAGGCTGGATAACTTATATCTAGAAGTTCGTCGTCTGCTACATCTGCTGGGAAAGGCAAAACAGGTGGTGGCGTTCTTAACTCTATAAGATGACCAGTTGGTACTTCTGGTCTATACCTTTCCCTAACTTGCCTGCCTACCCTATCTATTATGTCCCTCGGTCTGGGTCGATCCATAGGTGTTAAAGGTGTGATGTCTAAGAAACTTGGTTCCTGAACATCTCCAAGATCTTCTGAGTAATCCAATTCAGCGGAATGGTCTCTCGCAAACACACGTTTACTTTCATTTATTTGGGATGTTACATTGCCTTGAGGATCCGTTGCGGTTGTAATGGATGTTGTGAAATGTTGTAATTTTCCGTCGGCTATCTCAGATTTTTCAACAACTTGTTCCCTTATAGATTTATTTCCACTTCTTGTTATTTGAGTAGTTGAAATTTCTGCTCTCTTCTTAGGTTCTTCTTCAGGCGGACTCGATGATAATGTTATAGGACTATAACGAATTGTAGGGGTTTTCACAGGGCTTGCAATCGGTACGGTTGGAGTTTTCCTTTGTGCCAGTATTTGCCTATACCTTTCTCTCGGATCTACCTTTCTTGGGGTAGACAGCTGATAACGTAGATCTGAAATAAGTTTGTTAATATCTAATGGAGTGATAGGTTGAGCTGAATGTTGAGCAGTTGGAGCTTCGAGACCTTCTAAGGCTTCAAATTCTGCTAAAGATTCCTCTTGAATTTTTTCGAGCTCAAGTAACTCCCGACTATCATGGTCAACTATTTGTTGGAAACCTGTGTCAGACGCTGCGGGCATTGACTTGATTTCTGTAGAGGGAGTTTGATACTCTCCTATTTGTCTTAAAGCTTCTAAATATGCAATTTGTTCCAAAGTCGGCTTAATAGCTCGTCGGAGATGTGGTTTTTTTCGCAATCGTTCCATACGCACTTTTATCTTTTCAATCTCGGGTAATGCGTTAAACGCTTGAGCAGCTGCCTCTTCTGCAGCTTTTTTCGCTGCAATTTTAGCCGCAATTTTTGGATTTAGAGCAGCCGTTCTATTTTGTAGACCGCGTAGCAATCTTGCTTTAGCAACTGCATCTCTATATTCCTGAGGTAGGGGTGGTGGTTCGGCTGGATATTCTTTCTCTTCTTCCTCATGCAACAAGGGTTGCTGACCGCTTATCTGTTTATCACGTTTTTTAAGAACGAGCCTCTTTCTTGGTTTGGCGATTTGTTTTCTTGGTGTGGGTCCTTGCCATCTGGATATGGGTACTCTTCCTTTTCTTTGAATATCTGTTTGTACTGCATCTCTTTCTTTAACTTGTTTCTCTCTCTGCTTATTTAATTTATCAATAGCTTTGGCGCGGTTTATCATTGCCATGTAGTCCTTGGGGTCTTTTGGATGCGGGGGGATCACAATTTGACCTTCAGGTGTAGAAATTTTATGTTCGCGGTATTCTTTTGGTGGTCGAACATTTTTTTCAGTTGGTGTTAATTTATGCGGTGATGGAATGACCATAGCAGCTGGAGTTGCTGGAGTAGTTGGATGCACTTCGCCCCAGGCCATGGGAAGAGAAACTCGAGGAGATTTGTATTTTTCTGGGAGAGTTTTTGGTGTTTGTACAAAAGATGGTGCGCTTAAGTCCAGTAATTCTTCATCTGGCAAATCTTCAGGTAACTTTAACATTTCTGGAGATTTGGTTGTTGAACGCTTCGTGAGCTCTTTTAAATTTTCATGATATGTGGATCGAATTCTATTTATGATTTCTGAAGGTGTAGGTATAGGACTCAAGGGCTCTTCAAGAGAAATATTAGCCAAATTTGGCTCAATTTCATATTCTAATTCATCAAATGGCAGGTCTTCGAGGTCGTCAAACTGTTTTACTGCATGGATTTCTCTTTCGGGGGTCTCGTTAATATTTATGAGCCATTCATTTTGTTCTAACTCAGATGTAGTTAGCTGTTCCTGATCTTCAGATACTGTAGACACAGACTCACTGGGGCTAATAAACCTAATAGGACTGAAATCCACAGGTGGTGTAACTGGAGTTTCATATAATTGTTCTGCATGCTCAGAAGGAATTGAACTTTTTGTTTGAGCTTCTTTAAGTCTTCGAAATCTTTCTTGTATGTCTCTAGGAGGTGTTGCAAGCATCAATTGAGAAGATTCTAGATCAACGTTTTCGGTGTCGACCCTAAAATCTTGCATTAAGTCGTATTGAATAGAATCAGTTTCTGCCTCAGACCTGTGTGCTACATATGGTCGTTCTATTCTTTCTCTTTCCTCATCAAAGAATACTTGGTCTTGGAAGAATCCAGCTTGTGCTAGCATTCGCATTGAAGGTGCTAATAAAGCAGTAGATGGAGAAAATACTTCGTGCCGTGGAAATCTGAATTCTTGAGACGAAATAAACTCGGGCATTAATCGTCTTCCTCTATGACGTTCACTTCTTTTTGGTGTGTCATAATCATATAATTTTTTTGCTTCAGCTTCAAGAACTTCAAATTCATCCAACGAGATATCAGATTTCATTTGAGCTTCGAGTGCTTCAAACTCATCCAATGAGACATCAGGCGTTATTTGGACTGCATCTAAAGATTTATCTGACTTTGATAAAGTAGTAAGAGCGCGAGGTCGAACGCGTATTGGCGCTAGAGGTATACTGGCTGATGGATAAGCAGTTGCAGGAGTATGTGGTGAGAGTGGTTTGGTTGATGTTGGCTGCCGCAACATCTCTTCTATTGGCGGCATATTCGCTCTAATTGCTGCTAATATTCCAAGAATATCTGCTGATGGTTCAACACGATGTGTTGTTCCAGGACCTCTTCGTAATTTTTCCATTCGCATTTTAATTTTCTCCACTTCAGGTAACGCATCAAAAGCAGCTTTAGCTGCCTCTTCTGCAGCTAATTTCGCAGCAACTGTAGGATTGAGAGCAGCTGTTTTATTTTCCAGACCGTGCATTAGTCTTGATTGAGCCACAGCTGCTCTATAGCTTTCGGATAATTGTGGAGGGTACGCCGCATCTTCTTCCTCTCTGGGCTCCTCAACTTTCTTTGGCAACACATTTGGAACTCTCCTCTTAAGAACTAATCTTTTTCGTGAACGTTTTTTGGGATCTTGTGGAAGTTTACTCCATCTAGATATTGGAACTCTTCCAGATTTTTGAGAACGTTGCTTTGCACTCACAGTTTTCGAATCTTCCTGTTGTTTTATAAGCTTTTGTATAGCTTGTGCGCGTTTAATCATTGTCCTATAATCTTTTGGATCCTTAGGATGTGGAGGTATATGAATCGGCGCATCTGGCGATTTTGGTTTTGATGAAGGACTTACGTGTTGAACTGTTTCAGAAAGAATAACAGAATCTTTCGGTGTTGAGACTCGCAGTGGCGGGCTTTCGGCTGGACGCTCTCCCCAAGCATACATTCGTTGATCTCTTTCGATGGGAGAAAAAGTTTTCAATTGCGATGGTATTTGCGGTGGCGTTCTCTCAAATTCAGGAGTTTCAATATTAAACAATTTCTCATCCGGTAGATTTTGTGGAAACTGAATTATTCCTGGGGATGTTGGTGAAGGGGTTTCGGGTGATTGTGGAACATTCGGTAAAGCCAAGCTGAGCTGTTGGTAAACTTTAGATCGAATTCTATTTATTATTTCGTCTGGAGTGGGGATAGAGGGATCGCTTGGTGGTACATCTGATGTATTCAAGAGGTCTGGAGGTTCAATTTCATCTAAGTCCTCGGGAAGGATTTCTTCTTCTCCTGACAAACCCTTACCTTCATGTACGTGTCGAGTTACATTTCCGTATTCGTCAGTTTTGGTTGTCACTTGCCTAGTAGATGTATGTACTTCACCGTTTTCAATCGTGGAAATTTCATTTACTTCTTCTCTTATTGTTTCTGAACCTCCATGTGGACCTAATTGTGTTATTATCTTTTCGCGCCTAGTTTCTTCTGTTCTTGGACTGCTCGGACTTAGCATTCGGATTGGGCTAAGTCGAAGTGGTGAAATTTCTGGTACTCTGGATCCGTCTGTTTGGCTTGGAGTTTCAAATGAAATTTCTGATTGCTTCTCTTGCGCAGTCTTGATTGCTTCAGCATCTCGCATTGCTGCTTGTTTTTGTATAAAACGTAGTCGCTTCTCACCTTCATGCGGTTTTAAAGGAGAAAATTGTATCAAATTATCATCTTCAAATTGTGGTTCTTCAGCAATAGGAGACATAACGTCAAGCGATCTCCACCCTTTAGTTTTTGTTGTTCTTTTCGTTGGATCTAATACGCGACCAAAATCGCGCCTAAACACTCTTTCCGATGGCTTGACACGAAAATCGGCTCTTAGTCTAGCTGTTGGACGCCATTTGCGTTTAGGTTTTGGTAGATTGGCTCTTATGGCTTCGAGAGTTGCTAGTGCTTCAATAGACGGCCTAGGCAATCCCCCCATACTTTCCCTCATTTGTCTCATTTTTTCTCTCATACGTTCTATAGGGGGTAAGGACTCTATGGCTGCTAGCTCTGCTTCCCTGGCAGCTTGGCGTTCTGCAAGTTTTGCTGCTCGTTCTGGATTTAGCAGTGTTGACAAATTCTTCAAGCCAGCTAAAGATCTTGCTCTTGCTACTGCTTTTATATAGGACGGTGAATATTCACCAGGTGGATAGACTTTCTTTTTCTTTTGTACTAGAGTTTTCTTCCGAGGAGGTGGAGCTCTTTTGGGTATAGTTGTCTTAATTTCTTTTTTCTCTCTTTTTTCTTTACCTAAGGGAGCCAGAGCTTCTGTTATAGCAGCTTCTTCTGCCTTTTTCTTTTGAATTGCTTGGGCTCTTTTAATCATTCCCCTGTAATCCTTTGGATCTTTTGGGTGAGGTGGAATTTCAACTGGAACTTTTGGATTTAATGGCCTTTCTTCTGTAGCCTTAGGTACAGGGGTTTTTGGTTTTGAAGGTGAAGGCGAAGGTGGTGTGGCTTCGAACATATTAGGCAAGGATGTATCTAAATCGAGTTCGTTTTCATCTATTTCTTTTTGCCCGTCTTCCGAAGGAGAAAATATATTTCTAAATCTATCAACAACAGCATTTACCATTGAAGTCAAAAAGCCCTCTTCTTTTGGCATCTCTTCTGCCACCATTTGTTCAAGTTCTTCTCTTTCATCTAAGGGGTAGTCTGGTGCTAATGCCAAATCATCACCTGAAGTAGATAAATCTAATAATTCCGGAGAAGTTACATCCTCTAATAAAGCCTCATTTAAAGAGATGTCCTCATCAAAATCGGGCATTGAAATTTCGGACAATGATACTTCATCTTCAACAACAAAACCGGCATCTGCTAAAGCTTCAGCTGAAAAAGCAAATTCAGGTATGTCATCTATATCAAATTCAGGAATATCTATATTTTCCAGGAATCTATTATCGAATTGTGGTAAGACTGATTGTGCTGGTGCAGCAGGTGAACGACTTCTTGTTCTTGATGGAGGCACATAATCCGGTTCTTGCCCTAAGCCGATTTCCGCATTGGCAGTAGCGCCCAGTTCTGAAGCAACTGCTTCATATTCCTGTGGTGGAGTTCGTAAGAGTTGCTGTTGCAGAGCTAATATACGTTTTCTCAAATTAATATCATCTTGATGTAAAGGACGATATTGCTCAGGCTTTGCTGCACCATACAGCTCTTCCAAAGCTTCAAATTCATCTAATTCATCTTGAGGAGTAGGTGTTAAAGTACTTTGTTGCTCTTTTATTAAGGGCACCGCAGCTGAAGCTGCTTTTGATCTAATTGCAGTTACTCTTTCGATGATATTTTCAAATGTGGGAGGTTTTGTAGTATCTGGCGATGGAGGACGCCTCAAAGGAGATTCCAACTTGGTAGCCTGTTGAATTTTTGGTTTTTGAAGCAATTTCGGATTTGTGGTTCTGAGACCAGCAAGTTTTCTTGCTCTTAATATAGCGGCAGCATACTCATCTGGAATGTAATCAGGTGGATGTTGAGTTTTTGGTTGTTGACTTCTTATTTTTGGTTTTGAAATTGCACCTTTTTTTTGCAATCCTGTTGGTGGACCCAATTTAGACGTCGGTAAAGGTGGATGTGGTTTCTTAATTTTTATCTTAATTGGGACACTCCTCACGTTCCTTTTGGAAGTATCTTTTTGCGATCCAATACCCCTGCCACTCTTTTTAGTAGTATCTTTTTTCGTTTTCGTGGTACCTTTTGCGTCTTCAAGTTCCTTAAGCATTGCTATAGCACGAGCTCTTCTTATTATTGCTAAAACGTCTTTTGGATCCTTAGGTGGTGGTGGTATTACAATAGTATCTGCAGTTGTTTTGGCAATTGCAGCATTAATGCGTCTCTTCACATCATCAATCTGTACTGAGACACTTTGTTCATTTTGTGCATTCGTTCCAATATGAGTACCGATACGCTTACGCAAATCATCAATTCGCAGATTTGTTACTTCTCTCCTTTCAGGTGTTTTGACCGCTGTTGGTTGTGTGGTAGGTGGTGTCGCCATTGTAAACATGACCTCATCAAATGATGAATTTGGTGGAAGTTCGGAAAACGAAGGTTCTTCGAAATCATCCAAGTACTCCGCGGATAGGTTTTCTACGTTGCGTGGTCTCTGCACAAAATGGTCAGCGTTCCTTTCGTTGCTCCTATCGCCATTAGCTCCTCCATAATTTCTACCAAAAATATCCGATGTATTGATCGCATTATGGTAACCTGTGTAATTATGTGTTCTATTTGGAGATTTTTCTGGGATATAAACGTCGATATTTTTAAAAAGAGTTTTTCTTCCTTGTGCACGGTCTACTGATGGGTGTCTTTCGCAACTAAAAATTTAAATTTTATACATATGTATGTATATACTTAGTTTACACATTACATAACTACATATGTATATCATACCTCATTATGATAAAGAAATATTATTTAACAACTTCATGAAGATATTATTTTAAGGATCAACAAATTGTTAGATGAAAAAAGTGATGAATTAAAACTATTTCACAGAAAATTTTGTTAAATGTAATAAAATATAAATTTTTGCAACTAATTTTGAAAATAAATTTTTTTTATTTTTAATTTGGATTAATAATAACTAAAATAAAATATTATAACATGATTCAATATATACGGCTTATTACGATTGGCCTCTCAAATATTTTTCAAACACAGTATTTTTCAAAGTACATACATACATATGTATATGTATACAGACGTACAATAAAGATATGCAAAAGCTTTGGAAGAACTCCCGCCTCTATCTCGCTCTTTCTCTAGTGGGTACGAAAATAGTTTCTCCTTCAGCCACGTGAACGGTTTCTTATTAAAAATAATTTATTATATGTATCTAACATAAAACAGGAATTCAAGACTGCATTTTCGCACGTTATTGACAATGAAACCATAATTATGAATTAAATACCACTAAAAACTTAAAATTATGCTAATAAAAATCCAGAAATCTAGCACTGAATTACATATGTATGTATATCCCTGAAAGATGAAAGAAAAGTACAAATAAATGTAAAATTTAGTTGAAACAAATGCTCTAAATTATTAAAACAAACTTAAATAAACACACCGAATGCAAAGGTTTTCAATTTTGTCACAGAGGATATACAGAGATGTCACGAGACGGAAGATAATTTGTGTTTTCAGAGGTCTCGTTCTCGCAGTCACTGCGCATTCTTTAACCTTCTTTCGTGGTTGCATTTTTTAGCTTAATTTCATTTTACGCTTTGTAACCTCATCGCTTGGCGATTTTTGCAAATAAATGGTAAAAATTTATATTTTTAAATGAAAATGCTTCAAATAAGATATGCAATAATCTTAAAACTTTTTTTAATTGCTTTTTTAAAAGTAATAAGCTATTTGGCATTTTGTTTTTTGATTCAACACAACAAATTCTTTCATTTAATTTTGTAAAATTGTGTACTTCGTTTACTTGTTCAAATGTATTTTCAGTTTATGCTTTGTGATCTCATTTGCTGTGTGATTTTTGTAAACAAAAGGTAAAAATTAAAATTGTTCAATGAAAATGCTTAAAGTTAAATCAGTAATCATTTGTAAACAAATTTAAATCACTTTTTAATACCATTAATCTATTTCACATTAAATTTTTTTAATTCAATTCAACAAATTCTTTAATTTAATTTTGTAAATGTGTATGTATGTATGTATGTATGTATGTACACGTGTTCGTTTCACAAAATACAGTTTCTCTTGTTTGTTTTGATTATTTTGTTAACATCTTAATAACAAATATACTACAGTTGTCCCTTTCTCGCAGTGACTGCACCACAAATGATTTTAGCTTTTTGCATACGTCAGTTATTACAACTCTGGTCTACTTTGTGATTTTGTCGTATGCTCCATCTACAACAGCTGTTTTTACTAAAGTTTTTATATATATACAGTGAACTCGCGAAAACGTGAATACTCAAATACTTGAACGATTCGAAAACGTGAACACTTTAATTTTTACATTGACTACTCTAAAACGTGAACAAAGTCTGAAAGCTCTAAAACGTGAACAAAGTTTGCTTATGTTTTTCGTTTTATTTTTTGAATTTAATTTTAGTTTTGGAAATCCCAGAACATATTTTTATGTTTATGTTGATTTTTTTGGAAGAAATATATGTAAATACATACATATGTATGTACGTGGTATACGAAAAGAAAACACTGTACTAAAAATGGTTAAACAAAACACCTACCAAAAGAAGATGAGCGATTCCTTTTTGTAAAAACTATTAGAAAACATGAAATAACTCGAAAATGAATAACTCCTGAGAAAAAAATTAAATAACTCCCAATAATTTTTCCATACAAAATTAATAATGAAATAAGTCCCAATGCATTGAGAAATATTTAATTTTCTTCTTTTTGGTACTTATTTCATTTTATTTTGTCATTAGGAATTATTTCTCTTCTCGATTAGGAGTTATTTAATTTTTTTCCGAGTTATTTAGTTTTTTCGGATTTATTTTATTTATCTTATTGCTTTTTTCAATATTATTTTCATTTTTTAACAGTTCTTTAAACTGCAATAAAAGTTGTATGGTAAACGTCGTCATGCGTATTTCCATGACAAGTATCATTGAGCCTTATTTAATTTTTGGGAAATATTTATTTTTTTTTTAGACTTTTTATTGGGAGTTATTTGTTTTTAATGAAATAAGTCCCAATTATTGAGAGTAATTTCATTTCAACAACTGGAAGTTATTTAATTTTTTTTGATTGGGACTGATTTAATTTTTGTTGGGAGTTATTCATCGTACCCGAAATCCGTCCTCTAAAAGGTTATGAGTGGTTTTTTATTTATTTTATTTTATTTATGTGATGTTGGTGGTTTAAAACATTCAAATGCATTTCTTTACTGCTAAATTTTTTTTTAATCGTATTAATGTTGATACACTTTATATAAAAATAAAATATTGAGATAAGCACTTCATATTATTTTTCTAAAGTGAATATATGTTAAAATTTTTAAAGCCTTATTTATAAAAATTATTAAGGCTTTATAAAGGCTTTTTAAGACAAATTTTCATACAAAATTAGTTCACGTTTTCGCGAGTTCACTGTATGTATATATTTATAGTTTTTACGGCGTTTTGTTCCTATAGGGCCGTAAAAACTAAAGCTTGAGTGGCATATAAGTTTATTTTTGTTTGCAGTTTCGAAAAAAAATTTATTGTCGAACGTAGGGGTCGCCAAAAAACTTTTTTCGTTACATCTTCGGCATTTACAGTCGGATCTTAAAGTGTGATATATCGATGTTTTTGTCTAGAAGAGAAACATGTTTAGCTTTAATAGTCATTGACCTCAAATATCCCGTTCTAGTATTTGCCCACTTAGGGTGGTACATTATAACGAAAAATGTTTTTTGGCAACCCCAACCTTCGGCAAAAAACTTTTTTTTTGCTTTAGTGGCAGCCTTAGGCAAAACTCTTCGAAAAAGAACGGAATTGAACTCTGTGACATGACCGATTATTACATATTGCTCATTTACTCAAACAGCGTCATAACTCAAAAAAGCCGGTTTGAAAAAAAGGGGAGTTTGAATGAAGTTTTCAATTTACACACAACTTAAATGAAAAAGAAAATTTTTTTTTTCTCTCAAGAGTTGAATAAACAAGATATTTGTATGAAATTTGTACACAATATGAGTATTTGTACACAATATGATGATTAATTCTGCATAAAAATTCAATTTTTTGAGTTTAGATGTTGTTTGAGCAAATGAGCGATATGTACGAGCACATATGTACATTGAGTTGTATGTAAACTTAAAAATTATTTTCTGCAAAACTATCTTTGTTACAATAAAAGTGTGATATGGTCTTGCTGCCCACCGCCTTTAATTATATTCTATAAATTTATTTTATAGACTGTAAGATATGTAAGTATATATCGCCATATATGTAAATTCAAAAAGGGCGTAACTTACAACTACATATATCATGTAATTATGTATATAAAATCCATCCATACACAATATTTTTATCCGAGTACGTTAAAAAATATCAAACTTATTAACGACATTCAAAAGACTGCTGACTACTAAATACACTAAAACTTATATGTAATGTGTTTTGCTTCTTCAGTAAAATATTTTAGATATAACTTACGCCTTTTTTGATTTTAAATGTCGATATGTAAATAAATATTATTCAAGATGCTTCAAAGAAATAAATAAACACACCTGCATACTTTTATGTTCATAAAAATCTCTTTTATTAAACAAATGAATTTATTCATACCTTTTCATTTTTGTTACATTTAGTAATTGCTCTAAGTTTAATGGTATTTTTTTCCGTTAACATAATAAAATATTTTTTGGTTCTCACTTACTAAAACGTTTGTTTTTCTCTTGTAAATGTCTTTTTATGAAATACAAAACAATAACTTTTGTATTATTTATGTATATTGCTCATTTAATACACAATGATATTTATTTCATTGAGACAAAATAGTAAAAGGGCAGGGGAAGGGAAGAAAATCAAATTAAAAATCAGTTTAAGTGATTTGCAAATTAACATACATACATATACATATATATGTATATGTACATATGTATATACATACATATGTATACAAGAACAATTAAAAATAATCTGAAAATTTTTAGTTTAAAAACTTGTGTCCGTGTAAAACATGTGAAGATACCACCATATTTACTAGAGTTAAAAATAAATTTTAAATAAAGATACCATGGCAATAATTTGTTTTTGATTTTGTTATTTCTAATAAATAAATTGTATAATGGAGGTAAAACAAAATAATTTGTTTAAAAAATTGTCTGACTTAACATAAATAATATTTTTATGCATCTTTTGAAATTAGTAAGATATTTTTTTAACAGTTGTGTGTCCTTATTTATTTAATTTGTACAAATCTTGCTTTGTAGACTTGTATATATGTATGTATGTATATGTTGTATATTTTTTTACCTCTTTGTTAAACATATAGAGTAGGATGTTGCATCCTTGATTTTATTTGCTTGCTATTGTTGTTTTGCGTTTCTTTTCGTAAAATTATTATGCTTAAAAAAGCAATTTTAAAAACATTAGAGCCGATTGACATATTAACAAAATGACTACGTCAATAAGCTCATAAGTCTATTTGCATAAGCCATAGGTTTAACGTCAGGGTGTGGCTGTAACGAAAAACAGAACACGTTACAAAATATGGAACATAAAATATTTTTTTAAAACGCATTGCACAAGGTATGGCTACTATAATGTCGTATATCGTCGTCGAAAATCCGAAAGTACGTATCATCCAAAAATTATAAATCGCGTTTTTGATTGATTATGATGTGATTAACCAAAATGCATCATTCCTTTATTTTTAAATTTATAAAGTTTTTTGCTTCTACTGTAAAATTAGAAAGTGCTGTTACGTAATTTTGGATTTTCGACGACGATTTAAAGGTCATAACTCATTATTTTTTTTGAAATCGAGATTTTTGAATTTTTCGAAAAATGCAAAAATCGCAATTTCTTTATTAAGGTAACAATATGTACATAGATGTGAAAATAAGACACAGTTCATATCAAAAATTTTCGGACACTAAAAGCACTAAGATCAAATCAAGTCCCAAGTTCTTACTATACTACCGATCATTACAATTTGCTATAAATTTTCTTTTGTCACAACCAAGGCAACCGGCCAACTTATTAAAAGGTAAAAACATACCTCTAAGTAAGAGCTATGCGATATATTCGATGTGTCGCTTGTTAATTATTGTATTGGACCCAAGTGAGCTGTGGACCCCTAGATTTTTTAATTCTTCACCAGCAGCCTGCTAACCTAACATAATAAGGATTTTGTTTGTTTAAAACAAATAAATGAGGCCATCTAACTTATAATATCATTACTACTAAACAATAGTAACCCAAATTGCTTTGTAGAAAATTCAACAGTAGGCAAACTAGCAAAAAGAGGAACTATTCTCTAGAGGATGTAAATATTGACAACTTCTGCGGGATCCATGTAAATTCCTGGTGGAAACGTTTAACTGATTCACTTTCGGCAACGAATCAAAACAGGTGGCATATTGAGCCAAAGTGTTCTACAGCAAGAACGTTGTGGCCTTGTATTAGAGTTTCGGAACTATCAGCAGTTGATCTTAAGGACCTGTATTTTTTATTAGGAGCAGTGGTCGGTTAAATCGCTAACTACAGCTGCAGAAATTTGTAGCACGCGTTCATTTTAATGGAGAAATTTTTTTCAATGTGCAGGTAAAAAACTGATATTTTTTTTGTATACGTATGGATGTAACTATTTTAAAAAAATATGTAGTGACAACATTAGTTGGAAGGAATTAGTAATAATTTATCAGGAGTACACACTGTGCAAAGAATTTTAAAAATTTTATAAATGATGTATGTATGTTAGAAATAAAATTGTACATGGTCATATTTATAAATTTCTTTTTAGGGGAAAAAGTTCATCTTACCACTGATTCAAATGATTTGAAATTAGGTTTTAAGTCATTGCCTTTGATTGTAATAAAAGCACCCAAGTTACCCATAGTATCACTGAAAATAATTTCAATACAAATTTGTTTCAATAAATGGCAACTGAAATACATACCAATAATTGGGTGCGGAAAATACCGTTATACATTTGCCATTATGCGTTACATCATATCCCATATCTTTAACCTCATGCGATCGTATAACATAATCCAATTTATTATGTTTACAAAAATTTTCTGTGACATCGGGACCAAATTGTATACCAACACCACGTTTTGAAGGTCCTCGACCATAACAAGGTTGTGGATCCGACCATAACAACTCGCACATAAGTCCATCCTCAGGCGGTTGACAGTTACGTTCAATGTGTCTTAAATCGTGTAAAGTAACATTATCATTAGAGAAGAGACCGCCATGCATAATCAAGATCTTGTTATTAATGCAGTGACACAATGGTAACCAGTTAAAGACTTGAGTAAACATGTCAGCCATAGTACTAGTATACTTTGTTGTTACTTCTCCAGTAAAACCATACATTTGGTTCATATTTATACTTTCGTGATTACCTAAATGTAAAAGAGGAGAAAAGAAGCTCTTATGACGATATGATGTTTCTACTACAAAAAGCGAAAATACAATACCTCTAGATAAATAGAAATGATTTGGATATAAAAGTTTAAAACCAAACAGTGTGAATATGCATTCTACAGAAAATGAGCCTCTATCCACAAAGTCACCATTGAACAAATACGGATTCGTTGGAGATGGTAAGCCATTAATTTCAAATATATTCATAAGATCGTAAAACTGTCCATGAATATCTCCGCAAATAGTAAATTTTGATTCATCGAGTACGTTTATATCTACCATTGAAGGTTCAGTGCGCATAAAGCGGTCAATATCGCACAGAATCTAAAACAAAGAAAAAATATTTTATTTGCTTTTAAACTAATTTACATTTACCTTGTAGGCATATTTGCGATGCAATTTCTTTTGTTGTTTATAATGATCCATTAGCTCCAGCATGAATTTCAGTGTGACTTTACCATCTTCTAAAGCAGGTCCCTTATAATCATCTTCAATGGCTACAAAATATAAAACGATATATCTATATCTATATATGTAAATAAAATCTTACGTGTGTGTGTTTGTTCGTAACGCATGATCTAAAGAACTATGAGCTATGGAGCTGAAATTTTCAGCACAGGTTCGGGGCAATACCCGGAACGCTTCAGTATTGTTTTTGACCCAACACGTGACCATTGTGTGGAGTAATTTTTAGTTAAAAAAATGATATAATTGACGGTAAGACAACTTTTGCCCACATAGTATAATATAAAAACGGATAAAACAAAGTTATCATACTTTGGTTTTTTAAGGAAGCCAAAATACACGTGTTTGTCTTTGCCAGAATGTTTATAATTAACGTTCATGGTATTTGTTCTTTAAAAACTATCACATGTATCGCTAAAGCTATATTCGGTCGCCAAAATGCTGATCAAATAGAAAATTAAAAATTGAGTCATAGATTTAGCAAAACACGTTTGAAAATTGCATTCATAGCCGAAAATCGATAATCCGATTCCCGGGGAGATGTTATACACAATAACACAATAGTTTATGTATGTATGCATATGCATATATATTCATTTTTGAAGTTGAAGATTTTGTACTTTTAAGCATTTAAATCAATCAGTCAATTTACTCGGAGTTTGAAGTGGCTCGCATCAGTAGTTGTGGTGATTTTCTACTTATTTTATCACTTTTTTATTGGGTTTTTTTAAAACAGGTGAGTTAATAATATTATTTGATAATAAGTTCATTAAGCCATAAAAAAATATTTAGCCTATTTAATAATCGGTACAAAATATCGAATGCATCTTGCAATGAATTTTTAGGTTGTCGATATACTTTTATTACCTTATTCATAAAAAATAATTACGTATCATAAAGTTTTTGTAAAACAAATTTTGTATGAAAAATTGTTTTACAAACTTGTTATAAATCAACAATATTTTTTATGAATAAGGTCTTTAATATTATAATAGGGTAAGGTAATTATTCGTTTATATTTTTAACTTGACATACCAATATTCTCCAAATCTCTAAACATTTCCGATAAAGTTTTCTCCGGTTTATCTACAGCAATTGCTCTTTCGAATGCTCTCATTTTAACAATTTTATTACATTCAGTATATTTTAATTTTGCTTCTTTATCATTAGGACGGCATTTTGATACCTTTAAATAAACCAAAATTTTAATGTTATATCCAAATAAATAATAAAATCAACTCACATATTCATAATCTGTTAGGGCCTGCTTGAATTTACCCAAAGACATATGAGCTGCCGCTCTGCGGTAGTAGCCCTTAATGTATGCTGGATCTGCTTTAACAGCAGCGATTCCATCTTGTAAAGCATATCCAAAGCTTTCTTGTCGCAAATGAGCCAGCGAACGATTGGCATAGAAAATTGCATTAGTTGGTACTAATTCTATAGCTTTGGTGTACATTTCTATTGCTCTACAAAAATCTTTAGCTGAAATTTAAACAAAGCTTTAATATTATTTTGTATTGTACACTAGGCATATTGCTACGCATTGAGCATTTAAATTACAAAATTGTTTTTCATTGGGGAAATTATTACAACTTGGTTTTAGTTAAAGTTATGATTTTACAGCATGCATCAAATTTTTTTACTACTGTAATTTTTTATTGTAAGTTCATAATACCTGGTAGGTTAAAGTAGAAATATAGAATAACTCTTTACTTTCGATAAAATCCTACTTTTAACTAACGATACGTTGAAATAGTCACCCTTATTCCAGTTGTCGCCATCGACGTCACTTTAACACAAGACCAAAAAATTGGTGCTCGTATATCCGTTGTCGAAAAGAACTGACTCGTGTTGGCAGGTTTATGCTATTTTTTTAGACCTTAGGGAACAGAAATAGATGGTCAGTTGCGCAAAATTTTTCTCGAGAGCGAGTAAACAAGCCCCAATTTTTTGGTGTTGTGTTAAAGTAACGTCGATGACGACAACTGGAATAAAGGTGAATGTCTCTTAGAATGTTTTCAAAATCATAAACTTACATTTAAGATAATCATTTCCCTGATTTTTATATTTTTCGGCTAAAATTACTTTTTCGTCCTGAGCAGCAACATCATTACTATTTTCCGATGTTGGCATTACTTTGGCTGCGGCAGAAAATTCTTGAGCTGAACTACTATTTGACGTCAAAGTTGAAGCCGTAGCGTTGCTGCCACTTCCAATCTCGGGACCACATAGCTTTTGTTGGTCCTCTTTATTATTGTGTTCCATTTCAACTTGAACAGCTGACATTGTTATTAACAAAATATACGTTTCCTAAAATCTCACTCGTTTTCGTTGTAATTTCATCTATTATTTAAAATCGAACGTTTTATATTGTTGTTGTTAGAACAAACCAATATCACCAACACCTCTATTGACTTTTTAGGTAAGTAGATAAAAAAATATATATATTTTGTTTCTGTTGCAAGTTGCTTCTTAATAGAATCTTTGTAGCACAATTAACGATCCCGTTTCGGTAAAACTTGAATATGTACAATGAATATTATTGAAATTCCTATAATTTTTATATTATTGGACCATAATTGATAGTTTATTTGCAAATTTATTCAGCAAAATTTTCCGGACTTTCGTTCGGTTAAATTTTTTTCAAAAGAAAAGGATGAAAAGATAGTTTTGACATTAAAGTACAAAAAAACTATCTTTGTTAGGGCTGCCAGATATTTTATCGAACAATCATCGAAATCCCGGTAAATTTTAAAAATCGTAATTTTATGTTTAAAAAATCGTGAAATAAAAAATCTGACAAATTAATATGCAATTTCTAAATACATATGTCAATAAATTTTGTTTTTAAATTAAAAACTAGCATTGCAGGACATAAGTTTGATCAAATATAATAAATCCAAAAAATAAACACCATTATCTTCGCACTAATCTAGATTAAATCACTATACAAACTTTTAATTTACAAAAATGGAAAAAACTGCAACAAAAGAATCTTTTACGGATACACATGTATACGTAATACATTAGTTGAATTTTCATAAAAAGATAGCATTATATTCACCCTTATTCCTTATTGTTAACATCGACCTCACTTTAACACGATACCCGTTGTATACCCTTTGTCGAAAACAACTAACTTCTATTGGTTTACGCTATTTTCTATACCATAGGGAAAGCACAACGTTTTTCTCGAAAGCGAGTAATAGAATTTTCACACTCACTCACATCTTTGAGGAATGCGTGGAATATGTTGAAAATTTAAAAAACCTGTTCACATTACAACATCTTTTCATCTTTCATCTCTCATTATTATAATACTATTTTTGCGAGTGTGAGCAACTAAAAATTAAAAAATAAAATGGAGTTTAAAAATTCAGTAGAAATTGATTTAATTGCTCTTGTGTTGAGGAACAGAAATAATTAATGCTACAATATGCAGAATTAGTAGAAATTATGCTAGCGGACGATGATGGTGAAGAAATAAATATTTCGAGTACTTTCTTTATGAGCAAAAATTTTTTGTCCGAACAGCTTGCAGAAATTTGCAATTACTTTTATGTCATTTATTTCGATTTGGAAATATAATATACAAGATTTTATTATATATGTACATACATATGTATTAGGGATTGGTAAATATAAAATATTGGTAAATCGATTTTTAAATCGATTTTAAAATCGTTTAAGACAAATTGGGTAGTTTATAAACAAATAAATCTTTATTCATAAAAATTCAAGAAAAATTTATAAAAAATTAACAAACAAAAACAAAAGTTATCAACCTCAGGCATTGTCAAAATAGGACACTTAAGTACCTTTATTCAGTAATTATTTATTTTTAGAGAAAGTAAGTGTCCTATTTTCGATATTGTCTTTGCATTGATATCAACAAAAAGTTATGAAATAAAGATGAATAATATTATTTATCAAACCAATCTTCTTCACTCAGATTATCTAAAACAAACGTTGCTAATTTATGTGAAAACTACTTAACAATTTTCTCAGAAACTACAATTTTAAATTTTTACACTTTTTTCGTAAAACAAATAACTTACATATTCATAATAATGAAAACGACGCTTGTTTTTGAAATTTACATATGTAGTATGAAGCGTTGCATAAATTAAGCGAGATATATCAAGTATTAAGTAAGGTAGTATGCTAGTAAGGCAAATTAATCTGCCTTGACTCATACTAAAAAAAATTGCAAAAATTTTGATCATAAAAAAAATCGATTTTTATAGCCCAATAATCGATTTCTGTATAAAATCGCATACGCAAGATCGATTACAAAAAATTGGGTTTTTTAACATAAAATCAGTTTTCGATTGGAATCGAAATCGATTTACCAATCCCTAATATGTATATAACAAAATCTTGGAGTAATTACAGATCTTTCTGTAGAAATAATATTCCAAAAGGTAGCCTGAGTGCATGTACATACATATATACATGCATCTGTAGATATACATACATACATATGTATCCATGTTTATATACTATAGTATGCTTGCATGTATGTATATAGTTGTATACATTTTGCCTAGTGATGACAGTAAAAGAATCGAAAGATGTTGAACAAAGGGAGATCGGACCATCTTCTGAAGATGTTTAAAGATGTTGAACATTCAGCCCCGTATAATTCTTATGGGAAGAGGTTATCATCTTGGCAAATTGATTAAAGATAAAAGATGTTGGTAAGTGTGAAAAGGCTATATACAATCTCCAATGGTATTTAAAAAAGAAATTGATTATCAATTTGTGACACATCTGTCAATTTTAAGGAATTTTGACACTATATGTGTAATGGAATTAAGTCATTTATTGAACGTGTGGTTAAGCGGCCCATACACTACAACAGCATGCATGCGCAATCAAGTGTTTGTGCCAGCGGTTGGGTCGTGTATGGGCATTTTGTGTGATTGTACGTGTTGCTGTAGTGATGTCAAATAGAGTTTGATATTTTGCTGATGGTACAAGCTTGCTGGTGTAGTATATGGTGAAATTAGCTCAGTTGAGCAAAGTTTTCATGAAGTAAACATGCATTTAAAAAATATAATTTATTGAAATATAATATTTTTCAATGGAAAAGAGAATTTTAGCTCTTTAGTTATACATAGCTGCTAATTTTAACAACATACCAATAGTAATTGTAAGAATTTTTTGTCCATAGACTGAAAAAAATAAATAAATTGTAGCAAAAACTGTGTCACTATTCATAACCACCCTTACCGCAATTTTGTAAAAAATGAATATTGTACCAGCTTGTTGGTATAATGTGTGCTTCGAGCATGAATGCTCAATCGCTTGATTGTGCGTGCATGCTGTTGTAGTGTATGGGCCGCTTTACAAAGTAATTCAGGTACAAAAAATCGTCGAAATGATGATAAGTCTGGCAGCCGTGAATGTTGTAATTGTCATATAAAATGGCACAAATAAAACAGGCTGACCATGATACAATTAAACTAGGTACATGCACAAGCCCAGCCTGTTACTGTATACATTGCACATAGTTGTCAAACTTTGCTTACAAGCTGCAAAAATGTTAGTGTATGGGTGTGAATAAAATGATTACAGTGTTGCCAATGAATTTACACATGGCTGTGTCCCCAATTGCACATTGATGAAAATTATACAACACATATTTTGTGAAGGTTAAAATTAAAATAAAAATAAATAAATATTGAACCCAAAGTAGAATTACTCACAGATTATACAACAATTTAATTATATGGAATACATGAAATTACACACTGCCTAACTACACACAGATTGGCAACACTGAATAGCTATAATTATGCAGGAATGCCGCGTCTGCAATTGTACTTTAGTTACTCTGTAATTTTTGTTTTTATAAACAAAAGACATTTGTTTCCGACAATTTAGGGTTTGTTTATGCCAACAAAATACATGTGTTTTTCTGTGTTGTAATTTTGTTGTAGTCGTGCATGTACCTAGTATAATTGTATCATGAGGCTGACTAAGGAGACATTTTGTTTATAATTTCTAACTAGCTGTCTCCATTAGCATGAAATTAATGAAAGCATCATGTCGGACATCGCAAATGGTTAAAGCTGTCCTTACACGGTAATACAAAGTATTACGACTTTATAGAATGAAAATATTATGAAATTCTTTTCGTATTTAAAAAAGGGAACCAGAGTCTGTTGTAGCTATTTTTCATGTTTACACTAATACTATAAGTAAAATGCAGGCAAATATATTGAACTGTTAAGTTAATAAAAAAATGGAAAATATGTATACTAATAAAACTGAATATTGGAGAAAACACTTTATTATTTCAATGTAATTTTACTACAAAATATAATTTTTTTCATATAGGTTTGTTTATTGTTTGTTTGGTTTTGCTTGTACCATCAGCTACTTGATGGTTACAGTTATACAATGTGTACAAAAACAACATGGAAATTTCCTAGTTGATTTTGGTTGCTTCTGCAAAAGTATCACCTTAATATATACAATTAGTCCTGCTAATGTTTACTTTGAAATACACCTCTGGTGTGATGAAAATACTTAAGTTTCTAAAATGGTTTAGAAAACAAATCATTTACCGACCGCTTGTCAAATTTTCTATCCGTATTCTCTCCTACTCGATACATTTTGCGTTTACATGATAAGATTTTGTATAAACTACAGCAGCGTTGTCCACAAAGAGAAACAGCTTCAAAATGTGTGTGTAGTGGTGAGTGCACTGGGAGAAATTTGCTGGTAAATGTATTGAATAATGTTTTTGTATACAACATTCTTTTATATCCAAATTCTTTTTTAAATTTGTTATAAGCCTATCTTTGTCCTTCCCTGACAAACTACACATTTCTAAATGACGACTTTCATAATGACGCTTAAAACTATATGCACTTATTCTTTTTAATTTTTGATTGCATACAAGGCACTCAGCTTCATTAAATATGTTAAGTGAAAATAAAAAATTTGTCTCATAATTAATATACCTTCCACATTTCAAAATAATAAAAAAATGGTTAATATGTAAACATAAAATTATTCCAAGTGTATTTAAATGCTGGAAAAAAAATCATAAAAATACTCACTTGTGCTTCTATTTTTCTCTAACTTGTAATCTCAATTGTGTATTTTGTTGTTGTATCATAACAAATCAAGCAACATCAACCTTCTTGCTTAAAAGATGGCATACAACTCACAGAATACAACTGAATAAAATTATAACTTTTGTACCAACCCAGCATACCATTATCGGAGCGCTCTTATCTATGAGCTCATATATGAGCGATTTTCTGAGCTTCTGTGAGTGTTTCCTGCGTGCATATTTCTGAGCTCATAAACGATCGATTTTATGACTTTCTATGAGTGTTTCTTGCGTGTAAATTTCTGAGCTCATAAACGGTAAATTTTATGAGTGTTTTATGCTTGGTTTCTGCGCGCATATTTCTGAGCTCATAAACGATAGATTTTATGTGATTTTTATGAGTAATTTCTGCACACTGCCAGATAACGGTAAATTCCAGCTAAGCAGAAGAAAGAAGTTACACAAATTGATTCATTAGTGAATATTTTTGGAAGCGTAAAGACAAAATTGTGAGTTATTTTATAATAAATATAAAAATAATACATAATTAAAATAATGAAAATAGCAAGCTTAAAAGAAAGCAAATTAATAATAAGTGAACTTCGTTCAAATAAATTAAGAAAAGAAAATCCAGCATGTAATATTAAAAATAAAAAGAGTCATAAAATACTCTTTCATAAATAAAATTTAGAGCTCTTTCATGAGTGACCAGTTTATTGGAAAAAGCCACTCAAATATGAGCGTTTTATGACTGTTTATGATTATTTTATGAACTTATTTTAAGCGTCAGCGCTCCGACAAAGAGTCTTTATGAGTTCATTTAGAGCGCATATGGTAAGCTGGGAAACTACTCTTTTATGCATAAAATTTAGAGCTCTTTCATGAGTGACCACTTTAGTGGAAAAAGCCACTCAAATATGAGCGTTTTATGACTGTTTATGATTATTTTATGAACTCATTATGAGCGTCAGCGTTCCGACAAAAGAGTCTTTATGAGCTCATTTAGAGCGCATATGGTATGCTGGGAAGGCACATTTAATACAGGTACATGCATTAGGCAAAACTCTCTGGCAACTCTCTGCTAACTCTCTGGCAAAATTTGTATGCATCAAACAAGGCACATTTGATATTGTCAAATGAATTCTTCGTTATAAACTTGTAAACAAAAAATCAGCGGATGAGCAATATGCCTGATACGTGTACCTGTTTGATATGACTTGTTTTGTACTCTTTGCAGTGCGCTTCGTCAACATTCCTGTTGAGTATATGCAAGGCATATCAAACAGGTACACGTATCAGGCATATTGCTCATCCGCTGATTTTTTGTTTACAAGTTTATAACGAAGAATTCATTTGACAATATCAAATGTGGCTTGTTTGATGCATACAAATTTTTGACAATTACCATGTAAGGCTATGTGAGAAGCAGAGAGTTGCCAGAGAGTTTTGACTAATGCATGTACCTGTAGTCAATGTGCCTTGAGTATATGTATAAATCGCATTGTGTGCGCATCATTGATCTACAGCATTTTTTGACATGTCGTAATACATTATATTACTATGTAAAGACAGCTTATTGGATACCGTTCATGTTCATGTTTCGTGCATGCTCTGACACGGATGCCCGGTCATATGTTTCTTCATGAGATTCGGCGTCCCCAACCATTTGCAATAGAATGAAAAGAGACAGAAGAAAATTAATAAATATTCCATCTCTATTGCGCTACCGCAAAATAATTTAATATTTTTGTGATTTTCAAAGGTTTGCTGGGCTATAACTTCTGAATGCAAGTAGTTGGAAAAATGACTATTACCAATTCTGAAAGGTATTTTGATTCCCTATCAAATGGTACTAGTGCTATATGGTACATCGAATAGTTTTAATTTTATGGGCCAGCAAACTTTTTCCAGAGTGCTATTTTCAAGTCCTCTGTTCTTCTAGAGTATGGTAATGAAAAAAGTGACAGTTGTGAAATTAGGTTCTACGCCCTCTAATGCACCTAATTTAGTTATTGTTCTTTTTAAATTAATTAGTTATTACTTATTTTCAGTGCAATAAATATATTAATTATTTTGCCAAAAGTTGTTTACTTTGAAAAAGTACTTATTTTGCAACTCTGAAAAAGTTTGCCAAATAACTGTAAAAGCTTGCCAAAAATTTTGCTTTCTGCTCTGGTAGTGTTCATGATACAATTATACTATAATTGTATCATGGTAGTGTTCTTGTAGGGTTCCTGGCGGCTTGTGATCACGGTTGCCAGATTTGACGATTTATCGTCATTTTGACGATTTTGGTGGCAAAAAATAGCATTTTGACGACTGGACGATTTTCGCCTCCAATTTGACGATTTTAAATAATTATATATTAACACATTTTTTCAGGACTATAAAAAAATTTTGAACTGGACCAAGAGCTTGAAAGCTTTTGCTAGCAAATGTAATAAAACTAAAACAACAGATATACAGAATTTATATGATCAAATGTAAAAACTACTTGAAAATGTTATAACTAAGTTCTTAAAAACAGATTTGCTTGAGTGTGATAAAGAAAATAGATGAAAATAATTATTTTATTTATTTATTTGTTCATATTGTATAGTTCAACACTGAGTAAATAATTAACATTAAGACATTGGGTAAAGTGAATAACAAATAAACATTTGCTTTTTACTTGAAAATTTGTTTTAAAACCTTAAATATGTATGTGTTTTTTGTTTTTTTTCTCAAGTAAAAAGCAAATGCTTGTTTTTTATTAACTTTGCCAATTGAAGAAATTTGCTTGGGAATATATGCCAGTGATATATTTGCGGATGCTAAGGTTAATCAAATTCAAAAATGTGTAATAAGATTTTAATAAGATTTTACTTCGAAGATGAATTCAAACCCTTAAGCTTAATTGATCCCTACAATATTAATATCAATATTTTCAAAGTTGACAACGCTGTAAGATTCCCTGATACACTTGAAACTTTTAGATTGTTTGAAAAGATATCAAATGAATTAAGTGACTTAAGGCCTTTTTATTACCACGTTATGTAATTTTATACCGCGTTAACTAATTTTACTTTTACCGTAATCTTCAGAAAATATAGAAAAAAAAGCTTTAAGTTGTCGAGTTAACTAACTAGTAAACAAAACTAGAGTAAGAAATCGGTTGATTATATCTTTTATAAGCAATTTCGTATACTAAGGATCATTTAAAACTAAGAATTTGTAATATTTTTGACTTGAAAGTAGTAACTGATCTATTCCAATATACATATATATCTGCAAAAGTGTATGATTTATTTTTGACGAATTTTTTACGTTCTCGGATAATTCTTTAGACGATTTTTCACTCGAAATTTGACGAATTTACGCCTATTTCATCTGGCAACTATGCTTGTGATGGAAGTAATCAGAAAGCAAGAATGCACTATCTAATCAGTGTTGTCAGCTTTGTAAATTCAAAACGCACCAAAAAGGAGAAAAAAGTCGCGCCATTTACAAAAAAACGTACCAAGCTTAGAATTTATTTTTTTATTTTAAAATGTTTATTGAATTAATAATTTTGCATAAAAAGTATAATATTATTTTTTTGTAAATGAGAATTTTTTTTTAGATTAATTAAACTGTCGGAAAAATAAAAAATATTTTTGGGTTTGTTCATATGTAATATACTGAATATCTCGATCAAAGAAATACATATATGACTTATACAAGTAATTAAGGGAACACACATTAATTTGTAAAAACTTATACATTTTTGTACATTAGTTTTCTGCTTAAAACTTTTGGAAAAGAGATCAAAAATTAATTATTCCAAATTAATAAATCATCATTATTGTTGTTATAGAGTCATAAAAAATATTTCATTTCAAATTGTGATGATTTTTTAATCTCATTACTATTAATATGGTAATTAACACTATCAGGAAGTTGGTAAAAGTTTCACAATAAAAAATTTCCAGTTTTAAGCCACTGTCGTGTTCAATTTGCGTTGGTGCCACCAAAAATTGAAAAACGCACCTAAATTTAAAAAAAGCGCACCACGCACCAACTAAGGAATTTTTCGCACAAAATATGTCAAAAAGCACCCAAAATGGTGCGAAACGCCCCAAGTTGACAACGCTGTATCTAATCCTACAATGAAAACAATAAATCCGAATAAAGTATACAAGCAGATGCTGTATGTAAAAATAAATAGGTATCTATTTGAATTTCAATAGAAAATAATGTTAAAAATTCCAAATAAAAGAAAACAATTGTTAACACTGAAAATCTAGTTTTACCAAGCTTGAGGTGCAGTTTGCAAATACGTTTTAGTGTATTTGACTTTTAATATTGTATGTTGTGCATCTGAAATATGTAAGTATATATTAAATACACCAGACTGTTTTCCCATTTTACCAGTCCTTGCATCTGATTTATAAAAAATTTTCACATGCAACTTTTGTATGTGTGTACATGTATATTTAAAAGCATATATATTACAGGTATGTAGAAAACTTGGTAAAATGTGCTGTTTTAATAATGCAGTCAGTCAACTAAAGAGAATAAGACAATCCGGCAAATGGAAAACAGTGCATTAGATACAATAACAAATGAAAAAGTCATGGTTAATACCCATTGAAAAGGTGAAATACAAGTAATACTAACGACATTAGTTAAGTTGATGTCGTGGAGTTAAGACGCATTGAGATTAAAGAAGAAAAGCTAATATTAAAGTAATAAAAAAAGAAAAGCAAGAATTAATAAAAGTATTAATAGGAACAATAGAATTTATAGTGCAAAAGTGCCAAAAAGTCTTTGTCTAATTTGCTAATAAAAATTAAGTTATTTGACGATTCGAAAAATATAATTGATGCATTGAAATTAACTTACATACATATATACATACTATCTGAGTTTACGTCCGATTTCCATATGTAGCTAAAAGTGGAATAATGCCTCGAACATACATATCGTTAGCTAAAATACAAAAAGGTAACTAACAAAAATATAATTTTACAGAAGCAAAACACTAAAAAAACTCAACAAACTTGTAGTTACGTCAACTTTATTTTTTTTGTTAATAAAAGCAGAAGTGTAAAATTTTGCCAAGACGTAGTTTAATGGCATTCATAATAATCAATCGAAAAATCTTTTAATTTTCTTTCGTTATTTACGATTTTTTGCATTTTAGCTAACGATATATATATATGTATGTATAAATAATGTACGTATACAATTTTTAGTATTCATATATCTCTGTTGAACCTACTTAATTTTCATCTAATATACCCTATAGGAACTCAAACCCATTTGTAAGTACTTTCAAACTGGTTTTTTAATAACCACAACTGGTTGATTAAGTGACTTTTCGCTGTCGCCGACTCACTATTTTAACATGGGCATGTCATAGGCGGTAGTAAATTGGCCATCTCTGCATGACTTTTAAATTGACTACTAACTAATTAATGTTATAGTAAAAAAAGATATATGTATGTATATTTATACTAGATACATATATTATAAACATATATGCATACATATATGTGTATATTTTATATATAGCTATGCAAATATATAAATACATATGCATATGTACATATATATAAATATTTATTATTATTTTATTCACTAAAAATAAAAATACGAACCGAAAATATTATACATATTAAGTATTGAAATTATTGAGTTTATTTTCAAAACAAACATTTGGCATTTGATTTCATGGCATGCTTCTTTTAATTTTTTTTATTTTCTTTTCATTTATTTATTTTGCTTTTATTTATTTCTTACGTGTGCTTCTATTCAATATATTTGGTTGATATCTGCATGAGATTTAAACCAATTTGTAGTCACTTGCAAAATAATTTATAAGTTAGTGCTTTTTGTCAATTGATTATTTTATTTACTACAGGGTATGTACATACATGCATACGCACATGTGCATGTATGTACATGTGCATACATACCCCTAAAGGAAACGTGGGGTTAAGTGTCCCCAAGTCACCACTTTTGTCGACTATTTTGGTGACATTGTCAACAGAGCGTCTATTAGTATTGTTCTTAATGCGTAGAAAACATTTTTTCATATACACACTATGCTTCTTGTTTTATTGGATTGTTGAAAATAAAAGTGACGTAGGTAGAGCAAAATTTAAGTGTTTATAGAAATTAGTTTAAGAAATCACATTAAAAGGTGAATTTAAATGTATTAAACAATAATTAAAAAAATACACAAAAAGAATTTGCAAAAAAGATATAAAATAACAATCCAAATTGTAAAAAATAGAAAATGTTAAAATTAAAAATTTTAGGCGAAAGTGCCAATTATGGAAATTGTTTTACCCTGTGGAATATTTTGTGCCAGCAGTCAAAGATTTGTCATACCTGCAGATTCATTCGTAAGTGTTTGACTTTACTAAAATTTTTGATTAACATGCATATGTATGTGTATTTATTTAATAGAAATGGCAAACAAAATACCTAGTTGCTGGTGATATACTGAACGAATAAATGAATTAATCCCGGTTATTGTATGTTTTTTAATTATAAGTTCCATTTTTTATATATTCGTTTAATAAAATACCAAAATATGAACATAATACACAATTTCATTATCAAACGAGCATACTAAGATAACTAGAATGTGCTAGTGACTATCTGTTTCCAATGTCTTCATATGGTCCCTAAAGAACTATTTAATCAGTAGTTCCAATGTCAGTAGTTGCTTTTCAATGACACGCACATGTTAAATGTCTATAGCAAAAAACATTGAGTGGGGTATAATTAGTCAGTAGAACTGGCGACAAAGTCAATAGTAGTGATTCACTAGTGACATTTCCTGCAGGGTACCCTATCGGAGAATGTGTGGTTGACTACAAAAATAGTTTACTTATAGTTAACTTTTCTTAGACTGACTAAGAGCTAACTGCAATGTCATCCAGAACAAACCCAAAATTAATTCTGAAGTTGAGTAAGTAGTCGAATTTGATGAGAGCCAACAAACTTATTCTCAACTACTTTGAAACTCATTTCAGTTTTATCTTAACATTTTGCTGTTGTTATTTTAGATGGTAGCTTAGCTGAGTGGTAGCGCGTTGAGTACACAAATTGTGATGATACATGTTCGAACCCCAGAAAAATTTTTTAATTTACTGACTACAAGTTGGTTTAAAAAAGTCAACTTTAAGTTAACTGAAAGTAATTCAGAGTGAGCCAATTGACTACCGTCTAGGACATCGCAATGTTAAAGTAGTCAGTTGATTACATTGCGAAGTAATCCAAGTGTAGTCAGTACTACTTGCGAAATAGTTATCTTAAAGCTAGTTTAAAGTTAGCCAAATTTCCGACAGGGTACCTTGTCGGCGATTGTGTGGTTGACTACAAAAATAGTTAATATAACATAACAATAACATTTTTTCTCTCTCTCTAATTTATAAATATCACTTAATTGAAACCCATATATCTGAACTGGTTACTCTGCTACTTTTTTGCCAGTCACAGATTACATAAGCATTGGTAAACTATGACTAGTCAATGGTTACAAGGCAACTGGTCACCTATTACTAGTCAATATTTACGTAGAAACTGGTAAAATGTAACTTTTAAATGAATAACAACAATTTTTATGTTATTTTAATTGTTTTTTATTATAATAAAATAAATATATAAGTAATATAAATATATAAAAAGAAAAAACAAACCAATCCAGAAAAACGTAGGTGGAATGTAGTCTTCCTAACACTTTTTTTTAACTCCAACACACCTTCCTTTTTGAAAATATCTTAAATTTAAAAACAAAATATATAAACGTATAAATTAAATGAAACTTTTCAATTTCTTTTAGACATTATTGTTGTTACTTAACTTTCTTAGCACTTTTATAAATTTTATTTCACAGACCGAACGAATTGTATATTTTACGATAAAATGCGATGTCTTAAAAGTTTTGGCATATGTACATTAGATGTTTCACTCTAACATACAAGTTAGAGAGGATCAACTATAATTAATAAATGTGTCGGTCATCTCTACCAGTCAAATGACCAGTCAATTAACTGGCACTCTTAAATTCAATGGAAAATTATTGGAAATGTGTTAGTGAAAAAATTTCGTTTGTGTTAGTTTCGGTCATTCATTTCTTGCACAGAATATGATTTCTTGTAGGGAAGTTAAGTACGTAATCGAATTTGATGAGAGCCAAAACATTTATTTTCAGCTACTTTGAAACTCATTTCAGTTTTATATTAACATTTTGTTGTTGTTATTTTAGATGGTACCTTAGCTGAAGGTGAATTCACCCATTGTTTCGGAACAAAATGTTTGTCTGGAGATTTTTTTTTTGCTGAGAGTTTTTTGCAAGACGATTTATCCATTTCGAACATTTTGTCTGGAAAATCATAGCTACCATATGAAATACGTGTGTAAACGATGCGTGCACAGGGGCAAATTTTGACATTTTCTGTGTCGCACACATCTTTTAAATTGTTTAATGCAATTGTTTTGTTCATCTAAATCAGGGCCAACCATTTCATTCAACAATTGTGCAGAGAGCACTTCACACATATTCTTATGCTCATTAATTTAGTCGTCAATGAACAAGCGACGATTACACATGCGCGGATGCTTAAGCCGAAGGTCCATACCATCCGTTCAATGCGTAGTTGCGTTTTATGCATGTGTCAAAAAAGTAGAATCAAAGTAATTTTATGTTGCAAGTTACAGAACAAAACGCAAAGAACGTATAGACGCATAGGACGGATAAAGTAGATCTACTTTCTACTTTTGTATCCGTCTCATGCACCATGAAAAAACGTCAGCTGTTTTTGAAAGCGAAAGATGGCAAATTATATTATATTTTCAATGATATCGATAAAAACGTTAGTGTGGTGGATTTAAATTTTAAGTTTTTTTGTTATAAAAAAGTTTATAATAAATGAAAAATATTTTGTAATAAAGATTATAACTATTTTCAAGAATAAAATATATTAAAATCAGTTTTTAACATAAATATTTCAAAAACAAAATTTGCATTCTAGTTATCGATTGCTTTTGTGTACTGAGTGTCATCTCTGTTGTGTTTATTATTATTTAAGCAAGTGCAATGGAGGAGAAGCTAATTGAAGCTGTGAAAAATCACGAAATTTTGTATAATAAAAGCCTACTCCTCTACAAAATATTATATAGATAAACTCAATGAATTGAGTGAATTCATTTAAAATCACAATTTTACTTTCCATTTTTGCATTTATTTTTAAAAATATTCACACTACAGCTGATCACAACAAAAATATTTGGCGCATAAAACGTATTGCATGTAACTTGAACTTATAATCGAAGATAACGTACAGAAACGCATACAACGCATATGCATAGAACGGATGGTATGGACCTTCAGCTTTACAGTTTTTGTTGATGCTTTTGTTGTTGTGGTTTCATTTTTTTAGGTAACCAGCAAACATTTTGTATAAATAATGGCATGCGAAAAATATTTCGCTATTCAAAGTGCATTTGGTAACGTGCAATGTATATTATGTTATAAAACATTTAAGAACGACACTGAATATGTTATTAAAAGACATTATGAGACGTTTCATAGCGAAATGAATGTTTTTGAAAGTACAGAAAAAGAAATGCTTTTTAATAAAAACAAAGGCATTTACATTAAAAAAATGAAAGAATGGTTGCTTGCAGTGGAGCAAAATGAAGCACATTTTGAAAACAAAAAACTCCTCGTGGAGATATCGAGCTTAATAAGCTTGGACATTGTCAAAGGCCATTTTCTGATGGTATATTTGTAAAAAATATGTTTGATAAAGTTTTACAAAGACTTAATTACAAAACTACGTTAATACAATCTCTTCCCTTGTCTCCTCAGACGGTGGTACGGCGTATTTCCCAAATAGGAGATTCATTAGAATGTATTATTAGGGAAAAATTAATGAATTGCGAATTCATGTCCTTTTGTCTGGATGAAAGCACAGACATAAATGACCTTTGTCAACTCGTTATGTGTATTCGTTGTGTAAGTCGCAACTACGAAGTTTTTGAAACTATGTTTTCCTTGGAAAAATTTCACGGAAACGTAACTGGCAAACTTTTATTCGATGTAGTTAGCGATAAGCTTTTTTTGTTACAGATACAAAAAAAATTGTTGGTGTCTGTACAGATGGAGCAAATGTAATGGCAGGCAAATGTGAAGGTTTCATTGGGCAAATGAATAAAAATGGAATTTCAATTCATAGCTTTCATTGCATCATTCAGGCCGCTCTTGCATCCAAATTTATCACTAATTATCCTGCCATGAAAACTGCGGAACGCATTATTAATAAAATACGAGGAGGTCATCACGCCCTCAAACATAGAAAGTTTGTAAACTTTTTGAAAAACAAAAACGCAGCATATAATGATCTAAAAATGTTCACGGAAGTTCGTTGGCTAAGCCGTGGTGATTGCTTAAATAGATTGTTTGATTTAAAAGAAGAAGTGCTACAATTTTTAGAAAAGGAAAATATAGATGATTGTGGAGTGCAGGCCTTACAAGACAAAGAATTTATTTTGGATCTAGCTTTTTTGGCCGATACCACTAGTTTTTTAAATGAATTCAATTTAGAGCTGCAAGGTAAGGAAAAGAATTTGTGCGATTTGTATCGAATTCTTTTTAACTTTAAGACAAAGATATTTTTACTCCTTTCCGAAATTCAATCAAATGATTTTTCTAGTTTTCCAAAAACTTATCTCATATATGACAAACAGAAGAACGTAACTAAATTTGAATACATAACACTATTTGAAACACTTTTATATAACTTTCAAGACAGGTTTAAAGACTTCGAAAAAATACAACCATTGCTTGAAATTTTTGAAAGTCCATTCGCTTGTGACGTAACCAACTACAATTTTGATATACAAAGCGAACTGATTATACTTCGAAGTGAATTAAATGCGGCAGAGAAAACGAATGTTACAGACTTCTGGAAAAATTTGGATACATTGGTATATCCCGAACTCAAAAAAATGCTATGAAATGTTTGTCGTTTTTTCCATCTACTTACTTGTGTGAGCAAATTTTTTCTGACCTCAAACTAATTTGTTCAAAGCAACGCAATAGCCTAAGTTCTTCGCATTTGAAGCATATTTTAATGATAAGGAATTGCCACAAGAGTATTAACACCGAAAATCTTACTGCAAAACTTTAAAATGTGATCAGTTCCGTATTCGTAGTTACGATTTACACAGTGAATACAAAAATCATGAGTTCGCAATTCATTAATTATTCCCTAATAATGCATAATGTTTGTTGGGTTGCAGGGTGTTTTCTCACTAACACAACCTCATTTTATGTCGTGGCTGGCTCTGATCTAAATACATATGATTTTTTTTAATTTTCCCTTATTTCTATTCTAATAAATACAAGTATACTCTGTGCTTTTATTATTCATATACAGTGAAAACTCCCATAAGCGGACAGCCACCGTCGAACAAAATTTGTCCGTTGTTTGTCAAAAAAGGACAAAAAAATATTTTTATAGTTTATTTAGAGCATTAACACAAAATTCAACTCATATCTAGTTAACCGTACGATTCATAACCAGCAAAACTCCTTTAATTTCATAACCAGGTACCCGGGTACCCGAAGTAGGTTGTTTTGCGTTTATTGAAATAAAATAATATTTTCCTGTAAATATTTTTGTTGTTGATTATATTTTGCGTTCTCAACTGTACAAATTTGATATTTGGAAAAAAACTGGTTTCTTTTCGTATATAAGTACCTAAAGCGACACAAGTAGGCAGAAACTGGTTTTATGTAAGGGTTGTTTATTTGCTTATTTTGCTTATTTTCGGTACCTACTTGCGTAATTACTTTTGAATTAGATAGCAGATGTTCATTTGTGTCGTAAAATTGAAATATTTTATTTGCTTCTCCAGTCTGTGTTGAATATTTGAACAGTGAAGTTGGTGGAAAATGAACCGCAACGACCGATATTTGTCTACAAGGGAATACTGGAATTTGAGTGATGAAGCAAGAAGCACATATATTCAACGTTTATTTGAGGAAGCGACTCAAGATGAGGACCTTCAAGTGGACCCTGTGGAAGACCAAAATGAAGGAAATGTGTCCTATACTGGCGAAGTTTCGGAATCAGAGAATGAAGATTTGAATGTTGACAACGCAAAAGAAATTGCAGCTGCTATTGACGCACCAGAGGAAATTTTCTTTGATGATGAAAGTGAAGATGATGATATGCAAGAAGATGCACCAACAACAAACCCAGCAGGCTACATGACTGCACGTGACGGCACACAATGGCAGCGAACACCACGTAGTTGCCAACAAGTGAGAAGCCACAATATATACAGAGACCGCTGTGGTCCTGCGCGGATTACTGAAAATATGACGCCTTTGCAGTGTTTCAAATCATACCTCACAGTGGAAATGGTGGATATAATAGTGCGCCACACAAATAGAAAAGCGCATGCCACATATAATGCGTACAATGAAGTGAATCCCAATAGACCTCAGTTGAAGTGGAAAGACACGACAATCAACGAAATTTATGCGTTCATTGGAATGATTTTGCGCCACCATGGGAATAAACAGGTTTTTCGATTTGCTGCGTTTTATGCGGTTTGACGACCCCAGAACACGGGTAGAGCGGCAGCGTCAAGACAAAGCGGCGCCAATTCGCGATATTTGGATAATGCTAAATATCATATAAAATATGATAAAATAAATAAAAGAGACATTTATTTCCAATAAAAACAATACAAAAAAAACGTTTTTCCATTTACATGTCAGGCATTTACATAGGAATTGCATTAGGGTACCCGGGGACCCGGTTGTGTGTTTATAGGGGTAAAACATTTAAAATCATTTTTTAAAGAAAATATTGAAAATATTTTGAATTTTTTCGTGTTTAAATCTTAGTTTAGCCAAAATCTCTCATGATTCGGAGTTTTATGTCCATATCTCAAAAATTATAGGCACAGCAGCACTTTAAAGTCAAAAAAGGGTACACGGGTACCCGGTTATGAATCGTAGGGTTAACAAAAAAGATTTAACGAAAAAAAATTAATAAATTAAAATAATAATGTCTTACTTATTAAAAAATTCATGGTAAGAGTTGCTTTAAAGGTACTAAAAGGAACATAAGTTATACGCATTTGTACTTATTTTGAAATAAAAAAGTCTTTATAGTTTTTTGCTTCATATATGCTTGCTTTTCTGTCGTTAAACGAGTTTGAAGGTGATTTTCTAAATTTTTACAAATGTAAAAGCTGCATAATCAGTTTTTAAAAATTCTTTGATGTTGTATTGTTCAGCTGAGTAAGTATGTACATAGTTGCCACATGAATATTTTTAAGTGAGAAGGTCTGTATTTACAAATTTATTTTTATAGCGCCTCGGTTTCTATTGTCCTCTTTTCAGAGGTTTTTTGACCAAATAATGCACAATTTAGCTGTCCGCGTCCGTTCAAGGGAGGGTCCGTTCTTGGGAGGGAAATTTGCTCTGAAAAATTAATTTGGTGCAACGTTATTCGAAAATTGTCCGCATATGGGAGGTGTCCGCTTCAGAAAGTGTCCGCTATTGGGAGTTTTCACTGTAACATGATGTGGCAGCTCAGTTCAACTTTCCCTGAAAAATTAAAATATTTGCCAGCTCAGTTCGATTTTTCCGGACAAAAATAAAAATTAAACCAATTGAAGCAGAAAATGTTCTGAACAAAATTTGTTCTCTTCTCTCTCAAAAAGAGAAACGTCAAACTCCATATAAAAAAATTTTGTCCGGACAAAAGTTTTGTTCGGAAACAATGGGTGAATCCAGCTTGAGTGGTAGCGCGTTGAGTATACAACGTGTTATGATACATGATCGAACCCCAGAAATTTTTTTTAATTTACTGACTACCAAGTGATTTAAAAAAGTCAACTTTAAGTTAGCTAAAAGTAATGCATAATAGTGAGACAATTCACTACCGCCTAGGACATCGCAATTTTAGAATAGTCCGTTAGTTACATTGAAAAGTAAGTACTGTAGTTAGCTTAGTTTAAAGTTAACGTAATTTCCAACAGGGTATGTACGTACTAGGGATGCCAAACGGGAAATCCCGAAATCCCGGGATTTGGTAAATCCCGATTCCCGGGACTTGTAAAATTTAATCCCGGGATTTCGTTTTCGGGATTTCATAGTAATTTTTATATAAAAAATATAATAAATATTCAACAGTCTCATACAATTTTATACGTGTACTTTTAAGAATTTGATGTCTATTCATGACAAATTGTTTATAAATTAACAACAAGAGTAATTAACTACTTTCTTAGGGTTATTTTCATCAAGGGTGGTTCAATATACCCTTAAAAATTTTGAAAACAGAAAGAAGCATATGAGTTTTGGAAGGGGAATAACATTTGAAAAATTCATGAATTTGACAGATTTATTCCGTCTTATTCTATATTATGAGGCAAATTGTGAATAAAATTCCACGAAAAATTTGTCCCGGGGAATATTTTGAAACAGTAGCAAATAATAGAGAAAACAAAGAAATCTAATTGGAAAGGGGAGAAATTTCTTCCGTAAATTTATTCATAACTGTATTGTATAACTATCTGTATGTCGACTCCTCAACGCTATAAAAAAATTAGCACTTATCTACTTTTCGGTAACAATTGAGTATGGCAGGTCCTTACAATTGAAGTAGAATACAACACAAAGCCAGTGCAAACTTTTTGTTGTCGGTTTGACATAAACGTAAGAACGTACTTACCGAATAATGCGAAGTATTTTGTTGAAAAATTTTTTATTTTCGTTTCGTTTTTCAAATGTCCAAAGATTTGTATGTATGTTCGTTTTGGTTAAGATTATAGAAAAAATTTATGTATATTGAAACAAAAACAAATTTTCATATTTAGTTATGGCTTTCAGTATAAATTCTCTATCATCAAATGTGATTAATCAACTTAAAAATTGACGAGAAAAAATCTTTTGATTTTTATTTCATACTCGTATTAGAAAATTATTAACTTTAAAGATAATTGTGTAATGATATATGTATTATCAACATAAAACCTTTTAAAATGAATAAAACTGTTATTGAAGTAATATTTATTAAAAAAAAATTATTTATTTTACCAAAAAATTTAAAATCCCGAAATCTCGAAAATCCCGAAAAATCTCGGGATCCCGAAAATCCCAGGAGTTTCAGGATCGGGATTTACAAAATTCCGAATCCCGGGATTTCCCAAAATCGATCCCGATTGGCATCCCTAGTACGTACATATGTACGTCTGTATGCATGTGCACATACTAATGATATAACGAATGTAAATTTTTGATATTCGCAAATACGAATACGAATAAGAAATATTTGAATCGATATTCGCGAATACAAATATTATATGTGAAATCTAGACATTAAATTGGGGTTCTATTTACGCCTGCACAGTGTTGCCAAAACGGCGGTTTTCCCGCTATATATGACTGTATTTTGTTGTCATTAGCGGCAAGTCTATTAAAAAAACCACCATCGGGAATTTTAGCGGAAGAATTTCTTAGTTTATGGATTTTCAGCGTTTTTCTGAAACTTATAAAGAAAGGTATTGAATCGAAATAAACTATTTTTAACGCAGCTCTGCGACACGTACCATGGTATTTATGAAGAGTTTTTTTCGATATAAGCACGCACAGAGAAAAGAAACTAACGTCACTTTTTTGCAAATAAAAATTTGACATATTGTGGTCGTGTAGTATAATGTGAAACGTTAAGAGGTTAAAAATAAAATCATGTATATACATACGAGTATAAAAGTGAACAAATCTCATTTTTAGTGAATAAAATTTATTTAGAGATTAAAATTATATTAAAAACCAATTTAATCATTCTTTTCGTATTAAAAATAATGGTAAACAAATCTTTAAAAAAACGGAAAACAAACCGAAAACTGGGTGATTGGACCAGTGAGTATGAGGAAAATATAATATCAACTAAAATGTCTCAAACATAACTTTTTCGGAATAATTTGTTTTTGATTAAACTTTTTTAATTAAATTTTCCTTCGAAATTAAACTTCAAGCCAATTTGAATTGAGCCACAGAGTTTATTTTATTAACACTATTTTTTAATTTCAGATAGTCAGAAAGTCAGGAAATTTTAACAATAGTTTACAAATACTTCAAGCAAAACGGCAAGATATTATACTACACGTGTAGAATAATTGAGGTCTATCGCAGAAAATATTGAAAAGATACTGATTCAGCTTAAACATTAATATTAAAAGATGGAAAAGTCCCTTGGATTCTACTTTTTCCTGGTTCGATGTTCGTGTATGGAAACTCTGCAGGAAATAAAATATCTACTTAAAGAGTAGGCTGAGTTTTGCTTACAAATATTGGGGAAATATGAGATTCCAACATACATACATACATATGTATGTATGTATATCTATGAATATGTATACATATTTTATAAAATTTATCTTATTCTCTTTTTTTATCAATAAACCATAAAAAAGACATATGTTGGTTATAAAAAATTCAGCGGTTATATTAGCGTTTATTTTTATTCAGCTAGCGGTTTTTAGCGGGTTTTCAGGGGCTATATGGTGGGAAATGCCTACAACATTTTGGCAACACTGCGCCTGCACTATGAAATATTAAAAATTTATTATGAAGAAGGACTTCACACTTTTGTTGGCGTACTTTAAAGTTAATAAAAAGTACTCGAAATTTTAATGATCGTTATTAAATAATATTTTAAAATGATACAAAGCACAAATTTCTATAAAAAAATTAATGTATTTGTACAAGCTAAAATTTTTAGTCATTTATTTAAATGTCTTTTAGGATTTATGCATTTATTTATGTAATTTCTTTGGAAAAATATTCGTATTCGCCTGGAAATGGCCGAATATTCGACAATTCGATTAATATTCGTGCATCACTAGTACATACATACATACATATATATCGTCACCTTAAATGCAAACGGACGTAACTACACAAAAATTGGAAATCGAGATTTTGATTGATTATGGTTCATTTTATCCAACTACATGTTCACGCAAATATTTAGACCTCTGCGATCAAAAATGACGACTTTATTAAAGAAATTCAAACGGACGTAATTACGAATGCATCTATTTTGTATTGCAAAGGACGTAACTAACATAAAAGCTTAAATACATATATATAAAAAGGAAATAAATGATTAAAAACATATAAGTACCCATACTTTAAGCAAATTTCGAAGAAAATTTTTATGAGCACTATTTTATTATTGCTTTTGAAAGGTTTTTTGTTTCTCCTGTGAAAAATATAAAAGTATAGTTACGTCCGTTTGCAATAACATTTTTTGAGCAATTTTTGTTATTTTAACTTTAGTTTTATTAAAAAAAATTTTTTGCCATTTTAAAGTTTTCAGTTTGGGCTATTCTCCATTTTTAAGTTTAAGACCATTTTTTCATTATTAGTATCATTGGGGCCAATATTCCTCAACCAAGAAAAATTACTGCTAATTATCACCAAACTCAAAAAATAAAAATTACTTGCAAATGGCATTTTTCGACTTCGACTGCGACATTTTGGTCCTAGAGTTAAGATGTGTGCTCTTTATTATATTACAAAAACATTGTAGTTTATAAAGATTTGTTCACGTTTTTGCGTTAAATTATGAAAAGTACGGTAATTTTTTAACACATATTTACATGTATGTAATACATGTCATTTACTCAAAGAACGTTATAACTCGAAAAATGGAGTTTTTGAGTTTATGATCCAGAATTAATCCTCATATCAACTATTTTTTCTAATAAAATAATAAGCAAAATACATACGGCCGTATGTATAAGCAAAAATTGGCATGAAGTTAGCAAAAGTGATGAAATTGAATTACGTTTTAACGAGTACCTCCATACAATTTGCCATTAAGAATGGTCGCATTACCTAATCTTAATCCACCTCTAAGTTCTAGAATGATTTTTAGTGTGAAGTTTCATTGCAAAACTATTTAAGATCATGTTCAATTTTGCCACCTGTGCTAACTTCATGCCAATTTTCGCTTATAAATAGGGACGATAATTATTAAAAATAACATATTTAGTTCCAATGAACTAAAAAAAAAATACAAATTGTAGTGCTAATATTATATCAGTTATTGAAAGCAAAATAAAATTTTCTTTTTCCATTAAGTTGTGTGTTAATTGAAAACTTTAAATTCGTTTTATGGCAAACTAGTCTTTTTTTGAGTTATGACGTTCTTTTAGTAAATGAGCTATGTACATACATATACATATGTACATATAATATTGAAAGCTAAATTCTACAAAATTGAAAGTTAAAGCATATTTTGAAAGTTGCATGTTTATTTATTCAAATATTTATTTTCTAATTCTGGGCGCTATAAATTTTTTTTACATTTTAATCAATTTTATATAATTTTCAATTATAATTTAAAATTTTAGGTCTACCTACGTATTTTGAATAAGAATTGCGCTTTTAGTTGATAACCGTACAATAACAGTAGTTTCAAAAATGTCAATGAATAATTTAACTATTGATGGTGAATTTGGTTACATTGTGCAGTGGTTTAATGAATGGAGTGAATTGCAACGTGATGATTTTGTACCAATACTTGAAAAATATGTAAGGGGGTCACACGTGAACGACGATGATGATGATGAAGTTGAAACAACAACAACAACACCGGTTAATATGAATGGCTTACCAAATGATATTGAATTTAATGGAAGGCCAATGTCATTGTTTCAATGCAGGGTAAGATATAAATATCATAATTGAGGTCATCAGCGAAAAAGTGGTGTAAGCCACATTTATTGGTTGCAGTACTGGTGATAATTACATTTTTTAAATTACCAACTATCAAAAAAAAAGTAAAGTAAGCCACTATTTTTGATATTGAAAAGAAGATGTTCTGAGCGTTTTTGCACAGAACATAATATAGCAAAGTAATAGAGCAATTAAATAATTAAATAGAGCAACTAAGTAATTAAATATTTTGGGGTTCCACCACTTTTGCGCTGAAAGCCTCAAAAAAATTTTAGTATGTATTTACATTAGAGCACCAAAAAAAAATGTATGGGATGCCGAAAGTATTTGTACCACTTTAATAAATGCTTATAAACTTTGTTATGTATTTGGAAATTATCCAATACCACATGACGCATTGAAAAAAAGTTTTTCAAAAAACGTACGTTTCATCTCATGAAAGAAACATGATAGACCATAGTTAGGATAAAATTACGTATGGGAAAAATGTTTTGCTATTTTTTCCGAAAAACGCAAAGTTATGGTGCCAAAAGTGCTTATAGGTTTTTTTTGCAATGCGCATAGCCGGTTTGCACGCTAGCAGTGCAGTTTTTACGCGCAGGTCATTTTTTATGACCAGTCTACCAGAAACTGCCGATGGAGCGAATAAAATAAAAACTTTTGGCACATTGGGTGCTCTAATGTACATTTGTGTGTACATATTAATGCACAGGCGTACGATTTAATATGTAAATAAATAAGTATGGGTATGCGTACACATAAACACATTAAAAAATTAACAATTAATTTAATTAACAATTAACAATTTTTAATGTTTTGCTAGTTGTAGTTATTTACATATATACAATTGCACATTACAGATTAAACTCTTCAATCAATGGAATCGGAGATGGCCTTCAGAGTTTAAAGAAAAATTGCTGCTAAAAATTACAGAAATCGATGGCAAAGTAGCTGAGAAAATTAGTTCAGCACTAAATTCAAGTAATTTTGGAAGTCTTACGAATGGTTATGCTTCAAAAGAACAAGATCGAAACAATTTAGAGCAAGAGAAATTTAATATTGTCAATCGTGTTTTAGAAGTAGAGAGAATGGCATTAAATGACCCCATGACTGAAGTTTTAAGTAATGAAACGTCTGTCGATGACATTGAAACGAATGAAGCTGTCAACAACAGTATTATTGAACAACCGCTATTCAATAACATACTTCATAGTGATGATAATGATGTTGCTGCCGATGATAACGATAATCATGATAATAAAACTTGCAACAATAATACAAGACATAATCATGCAATTAATGAACATGGAGAACCCGTGGAACAGGTTGTACAAATGCAAAATCTTAAAATAAATGAAGAAAATGCAGAAGCAGAAAGAGACCATGAAGATGTTAAAGCAACTGGGGAACAAATGCAGCAACAACAACAACCACTGTCAGTTACAGTTAATCCAGTCGTTGTTACACCAACAATAACTACAAATACAGAAGTTCCTTTAGCTGTTTAAACGTGTTTGAATTAACTGCATACTTACATACATTGTTTATTAAATGTGTACATCTTTACATACATACATACATATCGTCGCTATTTCACTTAATTGACTTAACTAAAATTTTTAAAATTTTACAGGAGAACAGATTATTTGATTTTTTTAAAGTTTTATCTGAGATGGCCTTTACTTCTAAAGTCTGGTAGTGGAATAATTAAAAAAAAATGTCCCTTGGGTCGGTTAGTTAAAACAGCGACGATATGTATGTATGGGTATATGTACATATGTATGTGTATGTACATACTTATGTACATTTTAAGTGGCATTCGAATGCATAAAATAATTTATTTATGATTTTCGTAAAATCCTAGGCAAATTATTGCAACCCTTACGTCGAGTACACATTATGTCTGTTTGTGACATCGCAATAGTCTGTACTAGTAGCATCGTTTGTAATTTCCGATATTTTGCACACATTTTGAAAATGACAACACAAGAGCCAAATCTGACTGTTCCAATCCGTGCCACATTAGGGTCAGAGTTCAAATATTCATTAGAAAATCCGCTAATTTTGCATTAAATTTTTTTGTTGAAAAATCAACACTGCTGTCATGTAAACATTAAAAAAATATGTGAAAATGATTTATTTTTAATATTAAAAGTATTTTGCAAAACCATTGCAAAAATACTTGATGAACGAATATGTTAAACCCCTTCGCGTTGGATCAATAATGACCCAATCACAAACACTATCGTGTCTATCATAAGTTTAAAACGTTTTCAATTAGAATGAAAATTTCCGAATCTCAAAAAATAATATTTGGTTGGTGTCCGCAATCCACATAATTTTTAACTTTTTCGAACTAACTTTCAAAAGCGAATTCAGAAACTCTTATGCAAGAATGCACAAGCTAAGTGTCAATGTATAAAGTTATGTTGTGTCTTCTTTTTCCGAATATTTTTGCAAAATTGGTTGCTTATGTAGGAATGTTTTTTATATCCCCTTTCCTTTGTATTAAAACCAAATATATATGTATATTGATTTAAATTTCCGAATTAGGTACATATATACTCGTAAGATATCAAGGAGCAAATTACGGCATTCGATATAGGAAATATTTTACGATTTCGATCGGTATCGAATGCCGTAATATGCCCCAAAACTAACTCCAAAAAAAGAGTTTTTTTAATTAAATTAATTTTATTTCGTAAAAATGGAGATTCTATTAGCTTTCAGGCTGCTTGATACAGTCGAAAATAAAACGAAAAAACTATTCGGAAGTGTATGTCACGTGCAGAAAAGATTCACTTTCACACGTATGTGAAACTTATGGCAGATACGTATAGATTAAAATTTCGCAGAACATTTTTGATTTTTTGTTATTTTGGCCCCAGAGCATATAAAGTATGTATTTTGAAAGTTTTACTTGATAAGGATTTTTTAAATTTCTATAAAAAAACTGAAATATATACATATGTATCTGTGAAAATATGACTGTAATTTTTACCCATGAATTTAGAATACTTTTAAAGGCACCTTTGGCGATTTTCAGAATAATCGTGTTAACATTGACGGATTTTCTAATTAACTGATAGTAAATTAGTGAATTTTCCAAATTTTGAATTTGGTGCACGGTTTAAAATTTTCAGAATAAGTTAAAATTTACATCATATCGGTTTTATACCAAGTCTCACAATATTCCGTCTGTACTTTTATGAAAATCAATAATTAAATTTTTAATACCACTATAATGCGCATATGTATATATCGTTACGTTAATATAGAAAGACCCAGATTCATCATTATTTTATAATCGAGTTTTTGTATTAGATGTTCTATCGAAATACACAAAAAACTCGATTTCAAAAAAGAATGAGTTAGGGTCTTTCTATATTACGGTAACGATATGTATGTACATACATATACATACATTTATACGCACAATCAACAAACATTCCAAATAAATTTAGGTTTGAATATCTACAGACATAAATATGCACATACATACATACATATCTATATATCGTAACTTGTTCCTCTGAATTAGACTTGTTTCGAACTCTTTCAGTAGCTCGTTTTTGACACAAACCAATCAAAAACGAGCTACTGAAAGAGTTCGAAACAAGTCTACTCTGAATGGGGTCGAAATTTAAAAATTCTCGCTTTCTTATAAAATAAGGAGGGATAATACTATCATTACAATTATGTAAAAAATTCCGCGAGAAATTGTTCCCTTTTCCAATTAGAATTTTTTGTTTTCCCTATCATTTGCTATTAGTTGGAATTGTTCCCTGGGAAAAATTTCTCGCGGAATTTTTTATATAATTACCCTGTATATTTTTGGCGAAAGAGTAAAAGAAATGATGTAATATTTTTACAGTTGATATACTACATATGTATATATGTATGTATGTACATATACATATATGTATATATACATATATGTATGTATGCATGTATATACCTACTGTATGTAGTATTCTTACAAAGAATAGCAAAATTGTAAAATTTTAGATTGACCCCTTTACAGGAACAAGTGCGATATATATGTATGTACATATGTCCATGCTTATGTATGTTGTATTTTTTTCTTGCAATTATAACAAATATTTGAAAATACAAATACATAAAAAAGCTGTTACGATTTAATAAATACGTTGCGTATTATACTTGGAATAATTTTTTTTATTTCCTTTGTTTGATTTCCACTTGTAAGAATAATCCTCATAAAAAACATAAATGTGAAAAAAGGTCAAGTTCCTTTCAAAAATTTCGGCAATCAAAAGTAGTGAGATAAAAATTTTGACCAAGTTCGTTGCTATCACTGCAATATGGTATGCATTATATAAATTTGTAATCGTAAGGCTGTTATACATATAATTTCAAGATAAACTGCTCACTTGACAACATTTTTTCCGCTATAAAGAAACGAACAAATATACATTATTTACTCCATTTTTAGAAGAGTAAAAATATTGCCAAGTTAGCATATAATCTAGAAATTATATAGCAGCCTTACGATTACAAATTTTTCACATTTATGTTTTTGTGAGGATCTGACTACTTTTTGAAAGTTTTTTTTTTAATAAAGCTTATTAAACTTAAAATTTCTAGTCTGTTATAGTTCTATTCATAATGACTGCGTCAGTTTAAAAGGGCAGACCTACATACAATAATGGTATAGAGTGTGATATGTGCACCATTTGGTCATTACAAGGACCGACTGATGTACTTAATTTTTTAAGAATGTAACAACCAGTGCTTTCGGATTTTTCCTGTATGCAACTCACCCCTTAACTTAAGGGGTATCGAATTTAAACTCTCTAGTTCAAATTCTAGCTTTAAATATTATGGCTGTTACCTCCACTCTCCGTCACTTTCTTAAACTCAAGATTTTGTTATGAGCATCAATTATCATCGTCCTCTTTTTAAGATGATAGTTTTAAGTTAAAGTTTCAGTTAAAAGCTTCAGTACAATATTAGCGTGACCGCCACTCCTGGTTTAAATTTTTGGCTTTTTAGATTTTTCTAGTTGGTTTCTCATCTTGACCTACTGGCGTATCAAATTTCAGCTCTCTAGTGCAAATTTAATTATTTTATTTTTATGGCGTATTCCTGCCCACTTTTTTAAAAGAAAAAATTTTTTAGTCAATGCCAATCTTACGTGTCAAGTTTCGATGGAAACGGACAATAATATCTACATAAGTAGTAAAAATCTGCTGATCCGAAGTACATGAAAGAAGGAAAATTTATAGCCTTTCATTATTAAAACATGTATGCCAAATTTCAATAAAACTGCTTACGCCTACGATTTAAATTTCACGTTTTAGTTCTAAACTTAATGGGGGTAGCCCTATGGCTATATTTTCCTGGTTTTCAGATTTTTCTAGTTAGTTTCTAGCTTAGACATACTTGTCTATCAAATTTCACCTCGTTAGCGAAAATTTAAATTTTTTATTCTTATTTGCTTGATCAAGCCCAATTTTTCAAACTCAAAGTTTTCTTTGGCGAGTGTTTATCTCTCCTGTTGAGTTTCGCTGGAAACGTTTAATAAAAAAATACATAAAAAGCTTATCCGAAGTACATACATGATATAGGACGGCAAATTTTGTGGGTTTTTAACGCCCATTTTGTTAGAACATTTACAACCTTGTATGTATTATTGCAATATGTAACCCAAACTACAATAAAATCGCTTGAGTTAAACGCATTGGATCTGTTTATTTAATTCTGAGCTTTGGGGACGTAGCCCCGCCTCCTGGCTATAATTTTCAGATTTTTTTAGCTAGTTCCTAATTTAGACCTACTTCTTTGTCAAATTTCAGCTTACTAACGCAAATTTTAATTCTTTTTTATAATGGGCGCGATACCGCCCACTTTCTCAATCACCAGATTTTCTTTGACCAGTAGTTATCTTTCTTGGCGAGTTTCGTTGGAAACGGAGGGTAGTAAATTTATAAATATGTAGTATATTCGAATGTATATGAATAGTAGACTTAAAATGTATGGGAGTGTAACCGCCCACTTTTTCATCGTAAATTTATAGCCTTACATTATTGCAACATGTATGCCAAATTTCAACAAAATCGCTTCAGTTAAAGGCCTTAGATTTGTACTTTAAATTGTGAGCCTTATGGGCGCAGCTCCGCCCACCTTGGAAAAATTTTTGAGTTTTCAGATTTTTCTAGTAATTTTCTAATTTATAACTACTCGTTTATCAAATTTCAGCTCACTAGCGCAAATTTAATTTTTTGATTCTTATGGGCGTGTTTCTGCCTACTTTTTAAATCCAAAATTTTCTTTGGCTAGTGTTTATCTTTTCTGTTTAGTTTTGTTCGGAACGGATACAAGTAGTTACATAAATAGTACATTTAAATTTGCTGACCGGAAGTACATGAAATAGGTGGTTTAAATTAATTAATTAAAATTGCTTGAGTTAAACGCTGCGTTTACAACTGACAATGCTTATAAGACAACACTTTAAAAGATACTATTGACAACTGCACACCATTCCAGAGAGAGAGAGAGCTTATTTTCACTAAATCAATTTTAACAACAAATATATTCAGGTTGATTTAAATTATGTATGTACATATTTGCATGCAATAACGTCCATAAAAATAACATCCATCAAAATTTATAAATAACTTTCATAGACATTATTTAAAAATATAAGTGCTATTCGATATACCGCGAAGAGAAAATCTGTAAAACGGGCATAAAATCTTTACACTGCGAAGCCATCATTCAATATACCGAGAGAACGGCTAAAGGCCGGGAAGGCATAAAACCTTTACTCAGCGAAGCCACTATTCGACATACAGAGACGTGAAAATCTTTAAATCTCATACATTTGCATGCCCATATTATTGATAAACAGTTAAAACCATCTAAAACCATGACAAACCATGACATTCATGGACATTATTTATATGAACGTTATTGCAGGTAACCATTTGGAAACATTAAGTAAACGAACACATAAACCTGATATGATTTTTATTAGTTCTACCTATTTAATTATATCCCCAACATCAACAATTTTTGAAAGCAAGTAATTGTTATTTTAGGGAACTAAAAAAAATTACGGTTTAGAAAATGTATATATGTAAAAAGCGTTTCAGAGGGGTGGGTGATGTGTTATAAAAAGTCCGATAATCAAGCATGTTCTGAAATCACGGTGATTTCAAGTCACTAACGATTTAGAAATCACGGAAGTGATTTTTGGGTGTTCTGAAAATCACGAGATTTTTAGTTTTTAGTAGTGATTTTCATTGTGCTAAACAACAAGAAAAAAGCTTTTATTGTGCTGCCACAGTATTTAGTACTTATTTTTGCCATTTGCAGTTATTATTAATGTTTGTATATATTGTATATTATTATCAAATTTCATAATTATAATTGTTATTGAACAAATTAGTTCAAGTTTTGTTCTTAATGATTAATTTAGTTGAATAAATTAGGCATATGCTACACGACTTTAAAACTTTGTTGCTCTGGCAACCACAAATGCCTTTTTGATAAACAATATCAACTGACTACTGAAAAGGATAAGTAAATCACGAAGAATGTTAAAGAGTCTAAACAAAATATAGCATTTTCATAAATTTGTAAATTTTAATGTTCTTTTTTGTAAAATCGACGCGTACAATTATGAAAAAAAACATTTCTACTTTAAATTTAAACTGATTCTCTCAAAAATTAGATTAATCCTATCTCCTTTCCTTAAAAATTATTAAATGGCTCTTTAAAACAACAATTAATTCACAACAATCTTTATCATGTGTTTGCGTATCAAATACATTTTTTGTTTTTTAGTTTTGTATTTTTAATGAAAAAAGAAGAACAAGCTACTTGCAAATTCTCTCAGAGAGCCTCTCTCTTAATACAACATTTTAAAAACATATGAAATAAAAGTGTAATAGTGTATTTCATTTTTGTATCAAAATTTCATACATCCCCACAAGCACTCAAAAAGTAAAATTCAAGCACTTGAAATTTAGCTGGCAATAAAGTTAAATTCAAGCATTTTTTCAAGTAATTTTCAAGTTCGAAAATATTTTTTTTTTTTGTAATACAAAATCAAACAACATACATATATGTATGTTCAAACCTTGTCAAATACGTAATTTATTTATTAATAAAATTGAAATTGTGAAAAATATCAAAGATAAATAAAAAAGTGAATTTTAAACAACAGGTGGTCAACATCGTGAAACGAATAGTGAAGATAGATATGCAGAAAATTATTAATTAAAAACAAATGAATTGCATTTTCCTTTCTTTTTTAAAAGCATTGTTTTTGAAGCTTGAATATACTTGAATTAAATTGTAATACAAGGTTGAATTACAGTATAATTCAAGGCTTGAATTGAACTGTAATACAATTGAAATCTTCGAATTGTATTCAAGTTCCCATTTCACTGAAGAATGCTATTGAAATAAAGTGTAAATCAAGCATAATTCAACCCTTGACAATTGAATATGGGACTTGAATAACAATTGGTTTTACTCTTAATTTCCAGCAAAATTGCTTATTGGGATAATACCCATTATAATAATTATAATTATGCTTGATTTACACTTTATTTCAATAGCATTCTCCAGCAAAAAGGGAACTTGAATTCAATTCGAACATTTTAATTGTATTACAGTTCAATTCAAGCCTTGAATTATACTGTAATTCAACCTTGTATTACAATTGAATTCAAGTATATTTCAAGCTTTAATAATAATGCTAAAATAGAAAGGAAAAACTAATCGACAAGTTTTCTTATAATTACTTTCTGCATATTTACCTTCGCTATTGTTTTCACGATTTTGAGCACCTTTTGTTTTTTAAAAAAACACTTATTTATATATCTTTGATATTTTTCACAATTTAAATTTTATTGAAAAATAAATGACTTATTTGACAAGGTTTGAACATGTTGTATGTTGTTTCATTTTTTATTTCAAAATATTTTCAAACTTGAATATTATTTGAAAAATTATTTGAATTCAACTTTGTTTCCAGCTAAATTTCAAGTGCTTGAATTTTAATTTTTTGAGTGCTTATTGGGTACAATCGATACAGAGATACAAGAGGTTTTGTGAATTAAGCAATTATTCCTTATATTATTAAATGATACATATTTGGTCCAAATGTAAAGGGCGATATAATCTACAGATTTTACCTTTTTATAAGTAATGAAAACGGATTATAATTATCGTTATTCAATTTTTAGTGAGATGAAAAAAAACCTTTCCAAAAAACTTAAGATCATCACATTAAAGGACGATGATAGGCCATAGTTCGGTTATATAAAATTTTTTCGAAAAACGCCTCATATAAAAGTTATGATACCAAAAAAATTATTTGCCCTAATTACGAGTGCCGTATTTCGAATACGACAACGACGATTTTGTACTGCCTTAAAGAAAAAATTTGCTGGGAGATAGACAGAAAGAGAAGGTACTTTCCCTCTGTCTCTCACTATTCAAAGTTAGCTTTGCGGTTCTAAAAGGGGTATAAGTATATATTTATGTCAAGACTGGCCACTGAGAGATCACCGAGAGTAATGTATTCGCGTATGTGTATTCATTTGTATAAGATGCCGATTGATGTTCGGCACTCTGGTGCTAGTTTGGGCAGTCTTGATTTATGTATTTACATATGTATGCATGTATGTATTTTTTTGATAAGGATTCACGACACAAAATTGTTTTGCTTTTATTAAAGAACTAAAATTATAAAAAGTAATATAATTCAAATAGATGTGTAATATACATATGTACATATCGCTCATTTATTCGAACAAAGTCATAACTAAAAAAAACTAGTTCGTCAGAAAATTATATTTTTCTCTCAAGAGCTAAACAAGATACTTGTGTGAAATTTTTACACAATAGGTCCGTTTGTTTACTTTTCCAGTAATATCCAGTAGTTGAGTAAATTTTGGGTAATTTTAAAATTTTACTCTCAAGAGTGTCTCTTGCACAAAAAAGTACGCGAACGGAAAAATTGCACAAATTTGCAAATTAATCAAAACAACTGATCATAGTGTTGTGTAATATTTTGTATAATATATAATAGTATGCAGAAATAAGTATTCACATAAACCTTACATCTCTAAAAAATTAAAGTAAATAAAAGAGTTAAATTCAATTTAAAAACAGATAAATTTAACGATTATTATTCTTTAATTTGGTTTACCTTGAACATAATACTTTTCAGTTTTTTTTTAAACTTTTACTTCAACTTTTCTTCTTTTAAATGTTTTTACTAAAAAATTTATACTTTATATTTGCTTACTTTTGTTTATTTTATTGGACCATATGTTTTTCTCATTTACTGGATTTTACGGGCAAAAATTTGTCCAGTAGAAATTTGCATACTCTCAGTCAACAACTGTCAATTTGCTCTCTCAATTGACACTCTATTTTGCAATTTTATGTGTGAACGAAAGCATTTCTGTAAAATCCGGTGCAAATTTGAACAAATTTTGGGGTAAACAAACGGACCTAATATAAATAACGATAAAAAGTTTAATTCTGCATCATTAACTAAAAAAATTAACTGCCTGTCCCACGATGTCACCAGCAAACATTCGATCGAACCTTATATTGAAAACAACAACAAATTTTCTAATGTTATTGTTTGAAATACAAGTTGTCGATCGAACATTTGCTGGTGAAATCGTGGAACAGGCAGTAATTTTTTGAGTTATGACGTTCTTTGATCAAATGAGTGATATGGACATTAGGGTAGTGACTTTTGTGGACGTCATTCTCTCAAGGGTCTATCTTACGGGCAATATTGTTTTGATAATAAAAAAATATTTTTTACTTCACTTTCGTAAATAAAAAAAATAATTATTATTCTTGAATATTTAAAGAAAAAAGTCAAGTACAAGAAAACAACGGATACAACGTGGCCAATCACATCTTTTTATACCCTTTACCAAAAAATGGTTAAAGGGTATATATAGGTTTGACATTCCGTGTGTAATTTCCACAATATTAATAAGCGACACATAAAGTATATATATTCTGGATCCTTATGCATAGGGAAGACGAACAAGCGATGTCCGTCTGTCTTTACGTGAACGGTTTACGGTTTTTCGAAGCTCCCAGAACAGCTAGAGACTTCGTTCTTGGACTGGTGTGTCAGAAATAGTCCGAATAAGATTGGTATTGAAAATCAGCAAAATCGAGCAGACGGTTTCAGAGCTGGAAAACTCAAACTCTATTTTCCCATACAAAATAACTACCGAAAACTAGTTTTTGTTACTTTTACTTTACTTTTTTATTAAATTAACTTAATTTATACTTCAGTATGAATAAAATTGGTGTTCCTAATTAAAAAAAATAAAAAGACGTTTCCAGGGTTGGAAAACTTTAATATTTTTTCTTATAATTAAACATATTTTATGTTTTAGAAAAAAGGCTTTTTTCTCAGGAACCGTAAGAGCTACGGATCTGAAATTTGGATAGAGTATGTAGAACTTTAGTCACTACAACAACAAAAATATGAAAGTTACAAATTAAAGGGTGTTCCAAAACGAGCACCGAAAAATATTAAAATCCCATGTAATATACATATTATACAATTGTATGTACATATGTAGTTAATAGTTAATTTATTGAGACTGTTGTAAAAAAGATAAATAATAAATTTGAAATATTTAAGATCATAATGTAATGTCTTAAAAACTTTGACATGATAAATACAGTACCAAACTTAACTGAAAATAACGCATTTGCTCCATATGCTAACAGTTTCGAGAATGTATGCTTCTAAAAAATAATCGTAAACTTAATATTAAGGCCAATTTCACCAACCCTATTTAAATATCAATTCATATTTAAATGTCGAATTTCATTGATTTTTGTATGGAAAAATGTCTTTTAAATATGAATTGATGTTTAAATAAGTTGGTGAAATTGGCCCTAAGACTTAAAAACTACTATTTAAAAAATAATACAAAAATACAAACATAAAAATCCAAATATAATTACAATTAACGTCTGTGTAAACCCGGATAAGTTTTATTAAATAAATCCGGAGACGAATTAGCGAAAACAATCAATTCATTCTGCAAACCAAGGGGAGAAAGGTAGTGAGTATTTGTCCAACTGAAACCCCGTTGAGTCAAAATTATATTTTTAAGAATATCATTTTCGTGAAAATGTAACCTGGTGATATAATTTTCAATTAATTTGATGACATAACAGCTCAAAGGAGTAATTGATGACTCTCCATAAATAACAGAGTTTGAAAATCGTTTCGTTCTTGAAACAAAATTTTTCCCAACGCGTGAACGTAATGTCTTTCTCTCAAATATTTCAAATTTATTCATTATTGTAGGTGAAATAATAAACCAAATTGGAAACCCGTATAATAGCACTGGTCTTAAACATGTTTTATAAACTAATAATTTTGTTTTAACAGGTAGAGACTTATGGGACAGCATTCTTCCCAAACATTGTTTCACTCTGTAGACTTTTAAATTTAAAAAGTTTATTGAAATAAATACCAAGGTATTTAAATTTATCTTTGAACGGAATTTCAATTTCATTCAAAAAAAGTTTTAATCTTTTACTTTGAGGAACAACAAAATAATCACATTTTCCAGATGCATTTCTCAAACAAATTGCTTCACTTTTTGAGGCATTTATTTTTATTTTCCAGAAATTATAGAAATCTTTAACTTTATTTAAGTGACCTGACACGATATGAAGGGCTTTTAAAGCAGATTCATGATGAGCATAAATCAAAGAGTCATCAGCATAAAGAATACCAGTTGAGTTTAAAAAATTGTGAGGGAAATCGTGCATCAGAATATTATATAAATGAGGAGCTAGAATAGAACCTTCTGGAGCTCCACAGGAAACTTGGCCAAATTCAGATAAGGAATTATTTAATTGTATACAAAAACGTCTATTATCGAAAAAACTTTTAAAAAGTTTAATAACATGATGATCAAAACCAATGGTGAACATTTTAAAAAGAATTGCTTTATGAATAGCTCTATCAAAAGCCTTTTCTATATCAAGTGAAACTGTAACTGTACAACAGTGCTGTCTCAAATTACAAATGACATCATTTTGGAATTTTGATAAAACATCAATAGCAGAAAGGCCTTTTTTGAAACCAAATTGCAAATTTGGAATATAATTATCACTTAAATTTAGATCCATTTTTTTACGAATGATTTTTTCAAATAATTTTCCCAAATTTGATAATAAAGAAATGGGTCTCAAATTATTGATATCAATGGAACTGGGTTTCTTTTTGATTGGACAAATTTTGTAAATTTTCCAACTATTTGGAAAATATGCAGTTATTAAAAATTAATACTAAAAATTCAAATGCTTTAATCGAAAATTTTTTAATTACAAAATTGGAAATGTTATCATACCTGTTGATTTTTTATTATTTAAGAGAGAGTATATTATCTAAATATATAAATCGAATGCAATTTTGATTATTTAAACCAGGAAAAGAATCACTAAAATTAAATAAGTTGTTCTGATCTAAAGTAGATAAGAAGTTATCTATATCAGTAGAATCTCTGTCTAAAGAATTCCCACTATACACCTCTGAAAAGTGATTTCTCAAAATATTCAATTTATTTCTATCATTTTCAATAACTAAACCATTAACTGAAATATCACCAATATTTGTTTTTCTCTTATAGCCGAAAACATTATAAATTTGTTTATGAGCTTGAGGACCCGGTTTAATTTTTTCTAGAATTTCAGTAAAATGTTTAACATTCTCCTTGCTAACTTGTTCCTTAATCAATATGTTCAAAAGCTGAATTTGCTTAGAAATAAGCTTGTAACGATCATTATGTCTGTTTAATGTTCTGCTATAGATCTTCTTCAAATTTTTTTGCCAATTATATTTAATTCTAAACAATTTTTTGACAAAATCAGAAGGAACAAATTTTCTTGTTTTAAGTTCAACTTTCTCGGAGAAAATATCAGAGCAAGAATTCACTGCGATTTCAGTATTCATTAAGTTCCTTAACGAAGGGGGAAATTTTTTTCTAAGAGTAGTGTTGTCAAATCGTTCTTAAAAATATCCCAATTGGAATTTTTATATGAAGAGTATGAAAGCGGAGGATCAAAATTCAAATTCAGGAAATTTCAAATTTAAATTTAGAGGAAAATGATCAGAGAAGGAATGAAGAGTAGATATATTGTAATTGGGATCATATAATAAGATCAACAATATTAGAACTTAAAAGAAAATTATCTAAAAATTAGGATCCGTTAGGATAAGAAGGCAAAGAGTCACAAAGTCTTACAAATGAATGTGAGTGAAGATTTAACCAATTTGAAAATGTAATACCATTTAAATTTGTCAAATTATCCCCCCAAGAGATATTTTTAGAATTAAAATCACCACCAATTATTATAGCATCAAAATCGTTTGAGAAATTTGCAATGTTTGTAAGCCCATTTTCTAATTGTGCAGAATTAAAGTTAAAAAAGTTAAACAAATTACCCAACCCGAAAAATATTACAAAAACGAAAAAAGCACCAAATTGGAAACAAAATATACAAAATAAAAAAATCGCTAAAATAAAAAAAATACCAATATGATAAAAAATCTCCAACATAAAAATATACGCCAAAAACTTTAAAAAATCGCTAAATGTAAATAAACCACCAAAACTAAAAATGTATCAAAGTAACCTAATCTAAACCTTAAACCTAAAAAAACGCTAAAACTAGAAAAAAGTATAAAAACTAAAAAAAAGCCAAATTAAAATCAAAAACGAAAAAACAAAAAAAAAAAAACCTTTAAAAAACGCTTAAAAATTAAAAAAAAAATAAAATGAACGCCAAAACCCGAAAAAAATCACCAAAGCGAAAAAAACACCAAATTTTAAAAAAATGTGACGCTAAAATAAATTGCGAAAATTAAAAAAATCGCTAAAATGAAAAAAATCGCCAAAATAGAAAAAAACCATAAAAACCTAAAAAATCGCTCAAACGAAACAAAAGCATCAAAACTAAAAAAATCGCCATATTAAAGAAAATGCCAAAAACCTAAAAAAATCGCTAAAATGAGAAAAAAAGAACTAAAACTAAAAAGGCACTAAAAAACGCCAAAAACGCAGAAAAAAATTATTTTATATTGTTACTTAAAAAAAGAAGAGAGAAGTTTGAAGTTTGAAGCTTTAGTGAACATTCGATTTTTTTAGATTTGCGAACAAATATTGAACAATTTTGTTTCGAAATTTTTTCGCTTTAGTGAGCATTCGTTTTTATCGAATTTCAGGTCAAGTGAAATACTAAATATTGTTTTCATTGGATAGTTTTGATATAACTGCGTTATTTGTTTATACAGCTATGAATGCAACAAACGATAACTTATTCATCAAGTATCAAGAATTAAAATTACTCTTAATGCATCAAACTCGTATCTTAATAAATGCGTTTCACAATTAAACTAGAAAAGATTAGTGTATTATTACTACTAATATATATAAGTAGATGTAATCAATTCCTTAACAATTGCATACGAACTTTTATCCAAACACCTCTCTACTGAAAACTTGTATTTTTTAAGAGAGGTGGAGAAAGTAAGGCATCGATATTCAACTTATTGCTAATATCAAAAAAAAAATATTCAATCCAAAAATACCGAGAGGTCACTTCCTAAAAATTGCACTAGAGCAAAAATTATGAATTTTTTCACAAAATAAATATGTACCTATATATCTATGTGGTTATGTATGTATTTCTATACTACATAAACAGCACTTTGGTCAAGGGTATATAAGATTCGGCACAGCCGAATAGAGCACTCTAACTTGTTTTAACCCCCTGTTTCCACAACACGGACAGTCAACTTGTGCAGAAAATTTATGTGAAAATCACTAATTTTTCTAGACGAGTCGCCTGCCTGATTTGTGGAAACAGAGTATGTATGTATGTATAAAGTTGTTTCCTGATTTTTATTTTTTAGAAAACAATTAAAAATCAATTTCTGATTTCTGTTAGAAAAATTATAACAGAAATGGATGTTACATTATGGTAAAATATATATCCACATATGTATGTAAGTATGTATGTGTGTACATAATTTCTACGATTTCTGCACCATTTTTTCCATTGGAAAATACCGCAAATGCATACACACCATATTTTTTTGGGCTGAGGAATCTCAGAAATTGCAATTTCTGAGATTCCGAGAGTGCTTGTCTATCAGTTAGGCGGTTGCTGGTTCAATACTTGTCTCCTCTCATGTAATAATATGTACATATGTATTGTGAGTTAGTTAATTAAGAATATACCCTGTCGGTATTTGAGCTAACTTAAAGGTAACTAACTAATGGTTAATCAGAGACGAGTGACAACTGACTCAAAAGCATTTTACATGTTAAACGCTATTCAGTTTTTCATCGTAATGTCCTCAGAACGAGTCAACCACAAGTTAGCTCATTTCGAGTGATTAAATTTTTTTGGGCGTGTCCCCGCCCACTTTTTTTACAATGAGACCAATGAGAAGCTATACCACCTCAAACAACAAAAACATTTTTACAATCGGTGTAAAATTTACCGAGTTATAAAAAAAATAGAGACGAATTGTTAACCTCCTCCTTTTTTGAAGTCGGTTAAAAATGCATTTAGTATTTTATTTTTATTTTTTAAAATGCCTTTTTTTAAGTATGGTAAATATGTATATCGAACCCGTTTTTAAATTTTATCGTAAGCGACATGTTATCGAAAATTTACTTTTTGATTGAAATTTAAATTTTATGGGCCTATCCATAGCTTAGAACTATCAAAATGCCGAAATTGTTGATAACTTTTAAGATACAGGCTGTACAATTTTATCGTAAGCGACAATTTACATACAAAAACAATGTATGTATGTATGTATAACAATGTCGGGCGTTTCTTTGCACAATTGTGAAGAGAGCATTCACACGTATTCTTACCCTCTTTAATTTAGTCGTCGATGAGACGTCAAGAATATTTGTCCAGCAACCATACGTGTTTCATTGCAAATTGGTAATGATATGCGAAAACAAAGAAACAAATTTGCAATTTATTAATTTTTCTCTTAAAATTAATTAATTAATTAATTAATTTTTCTCTTATTCTACTAATTGAACTAATTTAGCAATACGTTTAATTTTACAAATTAGTCTGAGCAAAACTTTATCAAAAATATTTTTAATATGTTTCCAAAAATGAAAATGATTTTCCGTGCCGAAAAATACTCGTATCAATACATTGGATACATTTGGTGAATTTACTCCGTTACGCTCCACCAAGAAATCATTATTTTGTTTGTTTTTTTTTCTTGAATGGGAAAACAAGAAATTATTGCCCTATCTTTTTCAATTGGCTGTCTACTTAGAAAAAGTTTTATTTTCAATCAATATTTAAACTTAATGGATTTTTTTCAAGATAAAAAATATGTTCAATTATGTATAAATAAATAATGCACCATCATGTTTCAAACACTTGCCTTTGTGTTTGGTGGGCAGCTCGCAACCTCAACACACACAAAACTTACTAATACATTGACAGTGCCCACCACTGATGTATAACTACAAATTATGTGCGAAAAAGACAAAAAAAGTATTTGGATATAGTAAATATTATCCTCACAAAAACATAAATGTGAAAAAAGGCCAAGTTCCTTTCCAAAATTTCGGTCATCAAAAGTAGTGAGATAAAAATTTTGACCAAGTTCGTGCTTAGTACAATACCTATCACTGCAATATGGTATGCATTATATAAATTTGTAATCGTAAGGCTGTTATATAATTTTTAGATAATCACATTTTTCATATTTATTTATGGTTTTGTGAGGATCTGACTACTTTTTGGAAGGTTTTCTTAATAAAACTTTTTAAACTTTAAATTTCTAGTCTGTTATAGTTCTATTCATAAGGGCAGAGTTACATAAAATAATGGGTTATAGGGTGATATGTGCACCATTGTGTCATAATAAGGACCGAGTAATTTGATTAATTTTTTAAGAGTCATCTGAGTAGAAATATGTAAAATATAGTGTTAATTTTAGTGTAGTCAAGTAAATATTTCGATAAAAATTTTATAAACGTGGCCCTACTTCCCTAATTTAACAATCGGTGCTTTATAATTTTTCCTGTTCGTAAATCCCTTAACTTAAATTCTTAATTTTGAGCTTAAAGTGCGTGTCCATGCCCTCAATTGAAACTTCCAGGATTTTAAATCGTTCTTGGTGATCTCTAATTTAGATTTATTTGTGTATTGAATTTAAGTACTCTAGTGCAAATTCTAGCCTGAAATAATATGTCCGTTACCACCACTCTCCGTCACTTTTTTAAACTCAAGATTTTGTTATGAGCAGCGCTCAATTATCATCTTACTCTTTTTAAGATGATAGCATTAAGTTAAAGCTTCAGTTAAAAGCTTCAGTACAAAATTATCGCGGCCTCTACCACTCATGGTTAAAATATTTGGGTTTTTAGATTTTTCTATTTGGTTTCTCATCTTGACTTACTTGCGTACCAAATTTCAGCTCTCTAGCGCAAATTTAATTATTTAATTTTTTTGGGCGTATTCCCGCCCACTTTTTTAAATAATTTTTTTTGCCAGTGCCAATCATACGTGTCCAGTTTCGTTGGAAACGGATATTAATATTTAAATAAATAAGAAATGGAAGGTGGGCGTGTTAACACGAAACTTTATAACTTTGCATTATTCCAACATTTGTGCCAAATTTCGATAAAATCAACCGATTTTATATTTTTTATACACATATTTTAAATTTGCTCTTTTAATTGTGTGCTTTATTAGAATATCACCGCCCCCCTGGTAAAAATCTCCGGTTTTTCATATTTTTCTAGTTAGTTGCTAATCTAGACCTACTTGTTTATCAAATTTCAGCTTACTAGCGTACATTTTATTTATTTTCTTCTTATGGTCCCACTTTTTCAAGCTCGATACCTACTGGTGCCATTAGTTATCTTTCCAGCCGAGTTTCGTTCAAAACGGATAGTAATAAATATGTAGCATATTCAAATGTGCTGACCCGAAGTACATGAAATAGGAGGCTTAAATTGTATGGGCGTGTTAATGCCCATTTTTTCAACCAAAATGTATAGCCTTGTATTATAGCAACATGTATGCCAAATTTCAGTAAAATCGCTTGAGTTTAACGCCTTAGATTTGTTTTTTAAATTCTGAGCCTTATGGGCGCAGCCCTGCCCTCCTAGTTAAAATTTTTGGGTTTTCAGATTTTTCTAGTATTTTGCTAATCTATAACTACTCGTTTATCAAATTTCAGCTTACTAGCGCAAATTTTAATTTTTATTCTTATGGGCGTGTTCCCGCCTACTTTTTTTAACCCCAAATTTTTTTTTTGCTAGTAGTTATGTTTTCTGTTTAGTGTCGTTGGAAACGGATAATAGTAAATACATAAATAGTGCATTTAAAAGTGCTGACCCGTAACACATAAAATAAGAGGCTTAAATTGTATGGGCGTGTTAACGCCCACTTTTTTTAATAAAAATTTTAAGCCTTGTATTATTGCAACGTGTGTGCCAAATTTCAATAAAATCGCTTGAGTTAAAGGCCTTAGAAATGTTTTTTTAATTCTGAGCTTTATGGGCGTGGCCACGCACCCTTGGTAAAAATTTTGAGGTTTTCAGATTTTTTTAGGTGAGTACTCACTTAGTTCTACTTGTGTACCAAATTTCAGTTTTCTATAGCAAATTTTAAATTTTTTATGGGAGTAGCCCCGTCTCGCTGGTTAAAATTTTCGGGTATTCAGATTTTTCTAGTTCATCGATTACGTAGATCTACTTGTGTACCAAATTTCAGATCTCTAGCTATAGCGGAAGAGATTCATAATATTGATGAGTGAGTCAGTAGGTCAGTGAGTATGTTTTAAAATATGCACTTTTTGCACCTCCATATCTCCGGAACCTTCTATTGTAACTTTCAAACTTCGCATATGAGGTTACATGAATTTATTCTAATTATGGTTTAAATTTTATAATTTTACCATTGCGGGGAACAAAGTTATGATGGGGGTAAAAACATTTCGAAAGGCTTCCTGTAAATATACACACTGCGTTCATTGGCCGGAACTTGGCCCGGCGCACTGCCGTGCGCCTAGATATAATTTCAGTAAGGAAACACTCTTTTTATTAAGAACTTCGTGTTTCGTGCTTGCAATTTTTTAACGATCGCGAAAACCTAAAAATGCACTTCTTAATATTTGTCCATGTCCTATACGATTTTACGTTGGGCGGTATGATATTTGCAAAAAACTTCAAAAATTTATTACCCTAATGCACATGCATATGTACATATTTACATATGTATGTATGTATATAGTTTTTTCAAATTATGTATTATGTTAAATAATCTTTGTTTATAAAATTCCATTATAAATGTGTTAATTTCTAATAAAGTATTATGTATAATACGAAAAGTATAATGTTGTCAACAACATTTTTAATAAAATTTTTATTTTCTTAGTTTTCTTTTGCTTTTATATCGCTGTATATATGAATATTTATTTTTTAATATGTGTAGTTAGTATACATATTTGAAAAAATTCGTTATTATAAAATCATTACTATTTAAAACGTGAAACGGCACGGTGCTTTATAGACACAACGGGTTACTGACTGACTGGTTTCATTTACATAAATACAATTTGATAAAGAAAGGGAAAAAACGATATTCAAGTGAAATGTTTTAAGAAATCATATTATGTATAACGATAACACAAAAAGTGTATAAACATACTTGAGTACATACAGTAAAAGTATTTTATTTAAGTTTCATAAAATGGTCAATTGGAAAATTAATATAAACGTATGTTATTGTCTTTATTTTCTACTGGCTAAATGTGTAACAAAAGGTAAATGTACCAAAAAACAAAGGTTAAAAAATTATGGAAATTTAGTATACATATCGCTCATTTACTTCAATAGTGTCATAACTCAAAAAAAAAACCAGTTTTGCAGAAAACGCGTTTTGAGTTTTCAATTTGCATACAACTCAATGAAGACATGAAAAAATTTTCTTCTCTTATGAGGTGATGGTAGAAGCTATTTGTAGGAAATTTTTACACAAGATAAAATACGAAATGCCGCATTATTCTGCGTTATTAACTCAAAAATCAAACTTTTTGAGTTATGACAGTATTGAAGTAAATTAACGAAATGTAATGAATGTATATTTATGAAAATAACAGTAAAAAATATGGTAATGTATATGGTAATATATAATAACTATAGTAATATGCAAAGCAGTTGGGAAGATCACGCCTGTACAGTGGCGGATTTATGTTTGATGTCGCCCTAGGCCTCGTGAGATATACCGCCCTTTTTGCTATATGAAGAAAAGCTTTTTAAAATTAAATATGCCATTTATAAATACTTAAATTACACTGTGCAACAGTAAAAATCCGCATGGTCCTGACAGTATAGGTTCGATAATACTACCAAAGGGAAGTATATACATATGTATGTTCTCTGTTTGGCGATTTTGGTGACCAGTTAATTTTTAAGAATCTCCAAAGATTCCAAAAACCCGTGCGCCCTCAAAAAATGCTGTTATCATTTCTTGGCCAATAGCTAATTCAGACTTAGTGATAGCGCTTTACTATATATGCGGGCATGCTCTGACACTCGCAAATCGCATAATGTTTGCGATTGTAACTTGAACTCGCAAGAGAGGTGTTCTGCAACTCGCAATCGCAAAACTTTTGGCGAGTTCAAATCACAAGAGTATAGTGAAGTGAACTGATGAATTTAGCCCAAACATAACTTTAAAGAAACACTAAAATGGTTAATTAATGAAATTTAATATGTTTTCTTTTCATTTTAATCAAAAATATTAATAGTTTCGCAAAATTTTTATTATCAAATTGAAATTTATAAAATGTTCTTTTATTTTGTTAATTTTGTCTTCGCATTGTTTACTTATACACTGACGATTTCAACACACAGCTGACCTAAATCAATATGGCAAGTCGCAAGCAAAACGCATGAGTTACAGAACATGTACAAACAATTTTAGCGATTTGAATCTCGCGTGCATGTCAGAACATACCTGATGGAAATAATGTAGCTAAGAGTCCACTAAATAAATCTCATTAATATATTACTCCGAAAAAATTATTTCTTCATGAGCATTTATTTTTGCAAAAGTAATTTTTCTAATTTCTTTTACAATAACTAATAGGGACTCCTAATTTTTTGCTAAAACTATTTGGCAATATAATCTGAACGTGTCTAGGCACCCTAATATGTCATACAAATCACTTTTTAACTCAAACATTGTCGTTTTTCACAATTTTTTTATCCTCAAATTTTTTATTTTGTTTGAAAATCATATAATTAATTCACACTTTTCTTTTGAGTTTCACTAACACTTTTTGCAACAAAAAAAAGTATAGGCTAGTGAAATAACGAAAATTTAACATCCGGATTTATTTAAAGGAGCAGTCAGTCAAACCGGCAATTGTTTGAACATGTCAAACGCTGGAACTCTCCGTTGCGTATAGCTTTTCGTTTTATGCGTTCGCTTTGGCTGTGACTGTTTAAATTTTCAGAAGCAGAAACAAAAGGAATTAAACAAATTAGAAGTTTTTAAACGCTGCTTCTCAATACCTTCAAACTATAGTACGCTCTGCTTTCGTAAATAAACATTGTCAAAAAATAAAAAATATTTAAAAAATGAAAAAAAAATAAAAATTGTAAAATTTTTTTGCAAAGAAAAGAGAAGTGAAGTACTTGGTTACATTTAGAATTATGTTTTATACCACAATAAAATTTAAAATTTCTAATTTTAGACACAGAAAAAAGGTTTGCGCAAGTTTGCGCCATTTTTTTGTGATTTTTTGAAAATTTCACCCTTTTCAGTTTTTGATAATCTTGCATAGGTAAATATGAGTAAGAAAACTTTTTGTCAGTCATAAAATGTTTTGCTTTGAGGGAAGGGATGCTTCCTCTTGTCCACCAAAGCTTCAAAGTTTAATTTTTATGATAAAAAGGCACAAGTAGTAAATTTTTTTAATATTTGCGTTATTTTTGCAAATAATATTTTTGTCAACGTCCACAAAAGGAAGCGGAGACGAAATGCGCTATGCTGGGTCCAAGTTTAAGGTTTTGAATTTTCGCCGACGTTAAGAGTTGCATTTGCTAAACAAAAGTATGGGAGAAGTTAAGAAAAAAATTGAATTTTTCCCTTTGTCCAATTTTTCTTATTTTCAAGATTTAACAGCCAGAAAAAATAATTTAGGTTAACAAAACGTCTACGAAACACATTTTGTATAGAAATTTGTTTGTTAAACATTAAGCAAACCTAAATTATTTTTTCCTGAATAGAATAGCCTTAAGACTATAAGGCATATATATTCCTGCCTAGTTTCATTGATCTATAAATACTCAATAACTTTTCACAAGCAATATAAACTAAAAAAAGTAATGGCCAGCTTTTTGGCTCCTCTCTGCCCCGATCAATGCCACCAGATTAGGGCATTTGTCCCCAAAATGGAGATTTCGCCTCTCATTTGGGGACAGCATTTCGTGGGGAGGGATTTGGGGACTTTTAATTTTGAGTTCTAACATCACTTTTTCTTATATTTACGTAAATGTTGTATTAAGATAACAACATTTACGTTTTATGGGTTTTCTTATAATTTTACAGATTATTTTAAAATAGTATTAGCACTTAATGAGTTTGATTTGCATTAATTAATATTGGATGTTGACATTTCTGTTTTTAAATACATATGTATCTTTTAGAGTAGTGGTACAATCATACTATTAAATGAAGATGGTAGTAGCACAAAAATAAATATTTACATAGGCAAAACCGTCTTCGCAGGTGTAGCGAGTTTTAAGTTTAAATCATTAAACACATTCAACACAGCAATCTACCGACTACATAATGTTAAGGATAGAATACACATGTTTATATGAGAAGGATTATTTTGACGGCAACAAGCTCAAGGTTACTGTCTGTGATACATTTGTCGTTGTAGTCAAATTAAACTTGTTTCTATTTTTTATGGCTACAAATCAAAAACAGTGTTGACAACGTACCAAAATATGTAAATCAAATTGGTGCTTAGAAAAAATTTTAATTGCAACATAAAAAAGAAAATTAAAAAGTTTTAATGTTAATTACAAAAGTCATTATATTTTTATAAAGCGAAAATCACGATAATTTGCAAAGCTGTTAGGAAGCTAAAAAAACATCTAAAACCCCGCTTTTATGCGAACTTTGCAAAAAAGCGAGAATTTGCAAAATTTTAAACAATTCATAATATTGATTAAAAATTAATAAAATTGTAAGGAATGCAAACAATTCGGCAAAAATCGCGAAAACTGCGAACATTTGCCAAAAAATTATTAACAGCGGGATTGTAAGAAAGTCTCATATTGTTTAAAAATCGGCAAAACTTTTAGGAAGTTAAAAACATCCCAGTGAAAAAAATGGAAGTCATCCTAGTGGAACTACAATTTCATTGCTCCAAAAAAAAGCGATATTTTTAATTTGCTGATAGTGAGCAAAAAACCATCTAGAAGCTTATTTTAGTCACACAAAACCTTGTAACTCCTCCATAGTGCTAGAAAATACTCACCAGAATTTAAAAAAAAATTATTTTTTTAAAGAAATTTATGAACTATTTTTAGTCTAAAATTTAAAAGTTATTTGCTTAAATTTACATGAAAACACTGTTTCGGGCTTAAATTCGTATAAAAAGAAACGAATTGTTAAAAAAGGCAACTATTTACCATTTTTCCTGGATGAAAATATTATCATAGAACACAAAAAAAGGGAATTTTTCTTAATATCGCTTCCAATTCAGTGACCAGGCATCGAAAAAGAGAACTTCTTGCAATGACAACCCTATGTAAAAATCATTACATCGGATCGAAATTTGCAGTACTTCCGCATCGCAAACTCTACATTTTCTTTTTTTACTGGGATGTAAAAAGTCACTTCTACGCTAACTTAAAAAAATTGTAAGCAATTTTGATCAAAAAACGCCAAATTTTGTTAACAGCGAGATGATAATAAATTTTAATATTGTTAAAAAAAAACTGCAAAAATTCGCGAGAAATGGATCAAATATCTCCAAAGCCATTCAAAATAAAAAAGTTTGGTAAAAACGAAAAAAATCGCAACTTAGCTAAAAACTATTAATTATTCCTAAGCCTGTAAATATTAAAATTCACAAAAAAATATAAAAAATTGATTTGTTTTGATGTTTTTTATTTAAAAAAAGAAGGGAAATATTTGAAAGCGGTACCACTAAAATATATATTTATACCTCAATATCATGTTCTTATGGTGCTGCTGCCGTTTTCAAAATAATTAAGTAGCTGGGTACCAGGCAACATTCCTTGCCAGCGGGACTTGTAGTCGTGTAGCCATGTAGCATGTTGTGGTCTATGTGTTTAATAATTTTTAGTAACATAAATGCCATTGGAACAGATGGTGCAACCAATATGTGCGGTTCAAAAAAATGTATTTATACTTAAAAAAAAATTAAATAGTTTCATCAAATTGGTGCGTTTGCCATTCACTAAGCTTATGCAGCTCACAAGTGGCAAAATCAATTCCCAATTCTGTATAATTTCTTGTTATTCTCACTCTCAATTGCGAATGCTTAAGTACAAACAAATATTCGATTTAAAAGATTTAGGTGTGGACTCAAATAAATTTTTAAAACGTGTACAAATGTCAAACATTGCGCCCAATGCATAATGAAAAAGTAGCGTGAAGTTAGCATAAGTGGCAAAATTAAACATGGTCTTAACGTGTTTTGCCATACAATTTTACATTAAAAATCACGATAGGACTTAAAAGTGGATTAAAGCTAAAAGAGTTTTGGAGCAATGGAATGAGTAACAGCATCAATTTAAAATATCAAACAACAATATTGACAAAATATTTTTGGGGGACAAAAATTAGGATTTTTCGTTTGAAATGGAGATTTTTGGGGACATGACGTCTTAAATTGGGGATAAGAAGCAAAATATTTCTGGCAGCACTGGCCCTGATTACGAAAATAGTTTTATTATTATTCTAGCTCCTCTAGTTTTATAGATTTTGTGCATTATATTAAAAAAGATACATATCGCACATTTACTTCAATAGTGTCATAACTCAAAAAGTGAGTTTTTTGAGTTAATAATGCAGAATAATACGGAAATTCGTATTGTATCTTTGTAAAAATTTCATATAAATAGCTTGTACCATCACCTCATGAGAGAATATTTTTTCATGTGTTCATTGCATGCAAATTGAAAACTTAAAACGCGTTTTCTGCAGAACTGTTTTTTTTGAGTTGTGACAATACTATGTACAATACTATGTACTTTAAATTTTTCTTTTCTCACGCCATCCGAAATTTTTTTTAATATTATCATGTCCAAAGCTTCTTGGCGTGCTTCTTTACACGAGTACATAATTGTAATTACAGAATCAAATTTTTTTTTGCAATTTTTGATCAAACTGCATATTTTAAAAAACATTTCATATCTTCGTGTAATACTTACTATCTTCTTAAGTAAATAATTAAAATGAAACCTTTTTTTGTAATAAGCTGGCGACCTAGTGGGTAAACCTAATTCGAGTACGCTGAATCCAATGGTTTAAAAAATAATTAAGATTGAAAACTTGATTAAAAGCATCTAAAAATTGCAACCTTTATATCAATATACATCAATTGAAAAGACATGTATTTATGAACTTACGTCCCAAGAAAACTTTTTGGAGAAAAAAATATGAAAATTTTGATCGTTTTGTTTGCTTCAAAAAAATTGAAATATTTTAATTGGGGGAAATTTTTTAATTTTGCATTTTTTTTTAATTTCATTAGAACGCATGTCCATCTATAATAAGTTCTTTTAATTGATATAGAATTGAATAAAAGTTAGAAAATTGGGGAAAATGTGATTTTTAGGTGCTTTTAACCAAGTTTCCAATCTCAGTTATTTTGTAAACAAGATCTAACCTAAAAAGATGATTAGCACCATTGGATTCAATTAGGTTTACCCCAGGTCCAAAGCTTGTTACATTTTTTAACTAGCACAGTGTTATTATTTTCAAATAACAAAACGCGTTTAGAAACAAATTTTTAAAATTTTGTTTACTTTTAAATCTTAAAATGTGGGCAAAATATTTTATTAACTACGAGTATTAATAAATTTAACTTCGGTTTGCATACAAAAATAACAAAAGCAAAAAACAAACTTAACTAGGTCAGTTCCGTCTACAAAAGAAAAAAGAGGTCACAGCAACATGACTGTTTCACAGACACTATGTATGTATGTATGTTCATAAGTATGTACCCACTTGACCTGAAATTCGATAAAAACGAATGCTCACTAAAGCGAAAAAATTTTTAAACAAAATTCTTCGATGAATGTTCACTAAAGCTTCGAGCTTCGAAGTTCTCTCGACAATTTTTCGAATGTGAGACGGTAGCCGAGTGGATGTGTGCTAGCCTGTTAGTCTGGAGGCACCAAGTTCGAGGCATGACAGCACTGTAAGCTAAGAAAATAAAATAAGAATACATACCTATGTACATGCATATGGGAATTTCCAAAGGAAGGTCAACTTTTTGTAGCGTGCAACACTAAGCAAATTTGATTGTTTTTCAAAGAAAACGAAACATTTTTTTTTTAATTGTTTATATATTTCTATAGGACGTCAGAAGCTCTACGTTAGGTAAAATTTTAAGAAAAATCAAGTCACGTTGTTCAGAAATACAAGGTTAATTGCTTGCTGTCGCACGCGACAAAAAGTGGAATTTCTCGGAGAAATAAATGTCCATATGTGTAATAATTCAACAGAAAAAAAGAAAATTTGTCACGATAGCCTGTTAGAATGGAGGTTCCCTGTTTAAACACTGCAGCGTAAGTTAAGGTATTAAAAAAAATAATAAAATAAGTAAATGTTAAACATAAAATAAGTAAGTTGAAATAAATAAAAAAAATTAAATTACTTTACTTTTTCTGCTGCCTTTTTGCGATATTCAAATTAGTTCGATATTCTCTCACTTTTGATATTGCCAGCGAAACTTCAAAATCGAATAATTTTTGGGACAAAACTGAGCGACAGGTGAACATTTTTCGATTAATTTTTGACTGTCACTCTCGATAGTTTTACAAGATAAATGTTCGAAATACAATATTCGAGATCGATATCAAAAACGAAAGTCTTGGTCAACTGGGTATGCACATATATAAATATATGTATATATGTATATATATAACTATGTATGTACTTATGTACATGTGCATAAAACTTGCCTTGTCATATTTAGTACATATGGTATGTACATATGTACTAGTGATGTAACGAATGTCAATTTTTGTTATTCGCAAATACCAATACGAATACGAATATTTCAAACGATATTCGCGAATACGAATACGAATATTTGAAACGATATTCGCGAATATAAATACGAATATTATATGCAATATGAAATATTGAAAAATTGTTATGAAAAAGGACTTCACACTCTTGTTGGCGTACTTTCAAGTTAATAAAAAATACCCAAAATTTTAATGATCGTCATTGAATAATATTTGAAAATGATACAAAGCACAAATTTCTATAAAAAAATTAATAAGGGTTTTCATGAGTTACTGAGAAGCCCCTCAGTAACTTTTTTGAATGAAATATCAAAAAAATTAATTTTTTAAATTTAAAACAAGAAAATTTCAAACAATTTTCAGTTTAAATACATATTTATATGTTTCTAAAAAAAATAAAAAAGTGTGTGCTTGTGTTTAAAAATACCTTAAGGCAAAAAACAAAAAATATTGTTGTTTTCAAAATGCTCAACTTTAACAGGTTTGAGTAAATAAATTTCCATATATGTATGTATGTAATTATTGAAATTTTTTTTTAAGAGAGTGTAAAAATTAACAATTGCACCGTTTTGCGAGACTTTTGAACATTCTCATGAAAACCCTTAATGTATTTGTACAAACTAAAATTTTTAGTCATTTATTTAAATTTCGTTCCGTGTTTATGCATTTATTTATTTAATTTCCTTGGAAAAATATTCGTATTCGTATTCGCCTGAATTTGACGAATACGAATACATTCGTATTCGCCTGAAAATGGCCGAATATTCGACAATTCGAATACGAATACGAATATTCGTGCATCACTAATATGTACATATATGCAAATCGAATCAAAGCTCCAACTAAACGTTAAAAGTTAAAGTTTAAATGCTTATTAAGCACACAGCATCAATGATATGCAATTAAAAAAATGTATGTGTGGGTATGTATAAAACAGAAAAACCCTTGTAAATATAGAGACAATAAACTAACGATAATATCATCATCAATTACCTTGATCATGAATTTGCCACTTCACAATGAGAAGAATGAATCAGGCCTTGCTGAAATTTAATGTGGTGTAAATTGGTGTTTAATATAGAAATGTAAATAATCGTAATAATTCTTTCTGCCAAAAAAAAAACCGACTTCAATGCAAAGATCTGATAGAAGAAGATAAGAAGAAGTACGTGAAATATGAAATTAAATTTTAATGGGCGTACCTCCGCCCTGAGCTGCTTAGCAGAGAAATAAGAAGTGTAAAAATTGTAATTGATATCTACTTTCTAGAGTTATCATCCGAACAAGAATTATTCGAATGTGTATGTAATTTGTTTTTAATTTTTGTTCGAATGAACGAGCAATAGTTTAAATATTAAAAATACACATCTGTTAATTTTTTTAGATTGATTTCTAGAAAAATGTTGTCGACAATTGTAATGTTTGAAACTAAAGGCCTGTTCCCCGATATTGACAGAAAACGTTCGAAAATTAAAAACTATTCTAATAGTTTCTATTCGTTATTAGAATAATATTCACAGCCAGTTTATAGAATCCATGCAAAAATTATCGTCTGTCTATATAGTATATTGAAAACAAAAACAAAGCAATTAAATTTGTTTTCAATATAAATAGACAGACGAGAATTTTTGTATGACTTCTATAAACTGGCAGTTAAGGTTTCTTTACTTATGTCCATTATTACAAATTAAAGTTAGTTAAAAGTAGGATTTTATCGAACGTATAAAAAGTTTTCCATCATTACAATTTTAGCTTAACATAAAGTAAGCGCCAAGGTAGAGGCAAATGTATTCTTCCTGGTAAGTTAAATTAAATTTATAATAATTAATAGCGTTGTATATTTCCGACAAAATCCTACTTTTAACTAACTTTAAGTTGTAATAACGGCCCTTAGACGAACAAACAGTAAAATAAAAACTTTTGTTCGAACAATTTTAAACTCGAAAAATTTTAAAGCACTAGTATCTAGAGATTCAATTTTTATTTCTATGTATTTTTTCTATTTTCTCTTTGACAGTTTCTGCATTTCCTGCACAAAATTTATCTTCGTGTAATTGCATTTTATTAGAATCATGTCATGCTTTCAATACATTTATCGATAAATCATCGGACGAAAAACATATTAAATCTGTCATACAAGATGCTGTTTGCTTTTTCGATGGTTTTAATATATTTGTTTGCTGCCCTGATAAGCTTGAACATAGGAAAAAGGCGAAAGAAAGACCTAAACTAGATTATTTAGATGAATCAACGGGTCTAAATTGTCCACCCTCATTTGGAAACGAATATAACTATGATGAATATTTAAGAACATATGAAGTTGGACCGAAACATTATAATCATCATTCATATAAACCTAGTAATGATTATAGTGGAGTCAACGATAGTCCACGGGACATTACTGCGTCCGTTGATTGTGATGATTTTCCTAACTGTGACACGTTCAAAAAAGACAATAAGTTTCCTCCATACCATCAATATGAGCATCATCATCACCATAATCAAGACATGCATGTTTCTTTTTTTCCTCACACACATACAAATCATAATCGAAATGATTATTCCGTTAAGAAAACTACGCCAAAGCCTGTAAACGCAAGAACAGACAATTGTGGAATTTTGCCTTCTGTTGTAAACAGCAGTGTTGAAGTATATCCCTGGATTATACGTTTAGCTTATTTGAACACATGTAAGTAAGTAATATATGCACATACACAAAATATATAAAATGGTAGAGTCCACATTGCAAAAAGTGAACTTATAAATAATTTTTTTTTAAATCACAAGAGATTTATCTAGGCTCACGGCAGTGCGCCAGGCAAAGTTCCGGCCAATGCACGCAGTGTGTATATTTACAGGAAGCCATTCGAGCTGTTTTGACCCCCCTCATAACTTTGTTCCACGCAATCGTAAAATTATAAAAAATTAAACCATAATTAGAATAAATTCATGCAACCTCATATTTGAAGTTTACAATTAAAGGTTCCGGAGATATGGAGGTGCAAAAAGTGCATATTTTAAGACATACTCACTGACCACTGACACACTCATCAAATTGATGAAGCACTTCCGCTATTGCTAGAGAGCTAAAATTTGGTACACAAGTAGATGTAGGCGAGCGATGAGCTAGAAAAATCTGAAAACCCGAAAATGTTAACCAGGCGGGCGGGGCTACGCCCATACAAATTAAAATTTGCGCTAGTGAGCTGAAATTTGGTACAGAAGTAGAAGTAAGTGAGTACTAATCTAAAAAAACCGGAAAACCCAAAAATGATAATCAAGGGTCCGGGGCTACGCCCATAAGGCTCACAATTAAAAAACATTTCTAAGGCGTTTATCTCAAGCGATTTTATTGAAATTTGGCACACATGTTGCAATAACACAAGGGTCTAAATTTTTATTGAAAAAGTGGGCGTTAATACGCCCACACAATTTAAGCCTCCTATTTCATGTGTTTGAGTCAGCACATTTAAATGTACTCAGGGGTGTCACAGAAACCAATGTTATCAGAATTGGTTTTGAAAACGATACGAAAAAATGCTTTGGTGTCATGAAAACCAATGTTGTCATTTTTATCTTCGAATGGAATTGATGTCGGTTTTAGGTGTCATAGAAACCAATGTTATCGGTTTTGTTATTGGAAATAAACCAAGCACCTAACAGCTGTCAGTTTTCATTTTGGCGTATTTTTATTTTTTTGTAAAAATTTAAGTAAATTTACTTATTTTTTTAAATGATTGCTATAATAAATGAAATATTTTCTACTAACTGTAGAAGAAATCATATACATATGTAGGTATGTAGTTATGTATTGTAAAAATAGTCCCTTGATCTGCATTTATAATTGATATGCGTTTCCAATCGGGCCCACTATTGATAAATGAACCGATCCATAACGTTGAGTACATTACCTAAAATTATCACTGGACGACTTATATAGTTACCGGCTGATATTTGATAAGATCCTTCCAATAAAAGCCGCAACGAAGCCATTTGTTTAAAAACCGGATTATTTTAGACTATCGGTACCATAGCAAATGCAAATGCTTCGCTTCATATCTGCAAAGCAGCTTTTAACATACATAGATAAATGAATGTACATAGGTGAATACATTTCTCTGGGTGGCCAGCAGTGATGCAATCCCTCAAAACTTTCTCATCACTTTTTATAAGCACTCTTCTAATAACAAAAATGCTACAACTGATGATGACACTTTAATTTATTTATGACCACTTATTTTTTATTGTGTAATGAAAGATAATCAATTTTATTGATATTTTAATGAAAACGATGTTTATTTTCTATTTTTTGCAAAACAAATAAAATTAAAATTTTATAAACAAATAAGCAAATGTGAGCAACAGCTGATTCGATCATTGGTTTTAGTTACATTCGAAATTAACAAAACCAACTTGGTTTCATGACACCAAATGAAACCAGCATTGGTTTGCAAAAATGACAATCAGCAAAACCGACATGGTTTCTGTGACACCCCTGACTATTTGTGTATTTACTATTATCCGTTTCCAACGAAACTAAACAGGAAAGATAACTACTAGCAACAAAAAAATTTGGGGTTAAAAAAGTAGGCGGGAACACGCCCATAAGAATAAAAATTAAAATTTGCGTTAGTGAGCTGAAATTTGATAAACGAGTAGTTATAGATTAGAAAATTACTACAAAAATCTGAAAACCCAAAAATTTTACCTGGGAGGGCGGGGCTACGCCCATAAGGCTTAGAATTTAAAAAACAAATCTAAGGCGTTAAACTAAAGCTATTTTGCCAACATGTTGCAATAATACAAGGCTATAAATTTTCGTTGAAAAAGTGGGCGTTAACACCATACAATTTAAGCCGCCTATTTCTTGCACATCGGGTCAGCACATTTGAATATACTAGATATTTATATATTTATTACTATCCGTTTTCAACGAAACTCGACAGGAAAGATAACTAATGGCTACAGCAGGTATTGAGATTGAAAAAGTGGGCGCTATCACGCCCATAATAAGAAAATAAATAAAATGTGCGCTAGTAAGCTCAAATTTGATAAATAAGGAGGCCTAGATTAGCAACTAACTAGAAAAATCTGAAAACCCGGAGATTTTGGCCAAGAGGGCGGGGCTATTCCAATAAAGCACACAATTAAAAGATCAAATTTAAAATGTTTACCTCAAGCGATTTTATTGAAATTTGGCACGAATGTTGGAATAATACAAAGTTATAAAATTTCGTTAAAAAAAGTAGGTGTTAACACGCCCATAAAATTTAAACCTCCTATTTCATGTACTTCGGATCAGCAGATTTAAATATACTATTTATTTAAATATTAACATCCGCTTCCAACGAAACTTGACACGTATGATTGGCACTGACAAAAAAAATTTATTTAAAAAAAGTGGGCGGAAATACGGCCATAAAAATTTAAAAATTAAATTTGCGCTAGAGAGCTAAAATTTGATACCAAGTAGGTCAAGATGAGAAACCAAATAGAAAAATCTAAAACCCTAAATATTTTAACCATTAGTGGTAGGGGCTTCGCTAATATTGTACTGAAGCTTTTAACTGAAACTTTAACTTAACACTGAGCGCTAGGTAAGTTACCAACTAGAAAAATTTAAAACACAAGCTACTCTATTGAAACTTTACATGCACATTTCACTTATGCTAGCCTTTAATTTTGCATTTTCAAAAGTACTTCGTCTTAATAGACTTTAGAAAAATAGGCAGAGTGACTTTCAATAAAATGTACACTATATTTTACATATTTCTACTCAGATGACTCTAAGAAAATTACTCGGTCCTTATTATGACACAATGATTTTAACAATATCACCCTATAACCAATTATTTTATGTAACTCTGCCCTTTTGAACTGGCGCAGACATTATGAATAGAACTATAACAGACTAGAAATTTAAATTTTAAAAAGCTTTATTAAGAAAACTTTCCAAAAAGTAGTCAGATCCTCACAAAAACATGAATGAGAAAAAAGGCCAAGTTCCTTTCCAAAATTTCGGCCATCAAAAGCAGTGAGATAAAAATTTTGACCAAGTTAGTATTTGGTACAATACTGCAATATGGTATGCATTGTATACATTTTTAATCGTAAGGGTGTTATATAATTTCTAGATAATGTGCTAATTTGGCAATATTTTTACTCTTCTAAAAAAGGAGAAAATAATGTATATTTGTTCATTTCTTTATATCGGCACATTATCTGGAAATTATATAACACCCTTACGATTAAAAATTTATATAATGCATACCATATTGCAGAAAAAGGTATTGTACCAAATACTAACTTGGTCGAAATTTTTATCTCACTGCTTTTGATGGCCGAAATTTTGGAAAGGAACTTGGCCTTTTTTGTTCTTGCTATATAAAATTTCCAGAGAATTTGGTTGCTTGCAATGTAGAAACTACGAGTACATCTAACATTTGGAAGTTATTTATAAAAATCGTAGATCATCTCAATAAAAAATTTATTTGAAAAGTTATGTTTTAAGCTACACCTTTTCCAGTTTAATTCAGAAAGTGTCACTTGTAATTTGGATTTATCAATTTATATTCAGAAAGCGTCAATTTTAATTTAGATTTATCAATTTAAATTTAGAAAGCATAAATTGTAATTCAGAACGTGTCAATTGTAATTCAGAAACCGTCAATTGTAATTCAGAAAATATCAAATATTATAAAGAAAAAATACTATACAAAATTTTTTTGGACAAAAATTATACATATGAAAACATACACCACGGTTGTAGATAGTGCTTGTCCTATCTTCAGAATAGTAATTATTGGAAAAGAAGCAATTGAGAGCAAAAAAAATTAAACGTTTTTTTAAGCTTAAGGTCAGTAAATTTCATACATTTCTTTATATTTTTATTTTTATATCAATATTTCGTTAACCTTTGGTTAACTTCTTCAGGATTATTCTTGTTTTATTTTTTGATAGTTAGTTTTTGTTTTTGATTGAAAAGAAAAAAAGACAAAAACTAATTATCAAAAAATAAAAACAAGAATAATCCTGAAGAAGTTATCCAATATAAAAATAAACCTATAAAGAAATTTATGAAATTTACTGACCTAAAGCTTAAAAAAATGGTTTCATTGAACATATATAAAGTCAAAAAATTAGATAATCAATTAAAAAAAATATATAAAAACATAGCTTTTTTGCTATAATAAAATTAAAATAAATTCATAGTTATTACCGTAAGATGGCATATTGAAATGATATAATCAGTAAGTAATTTTGCTACATATAGCTTCTGGAAGAATCTTTTTAAAAGTATGTAACAAAATCTCATTCATGATTACTTTTTAGTTCTAAGTTACATAAATTGATTCAGGCAATTTAATCCTTGCTGTCATAGCTACATAGGTACATATGTATGCAAATAAATACATTTGTAAAATTTTTAAGCATCATACATATTTATTAATCAAAAATCGCATGCACAACTTTGCTTAGCTTTAAAGTTATTATTACGCCCAAGCAAAAGACCATTGTACTGCGACAAAGTTCCCATTTTGCATCCGTCATTTGAAATTCACAGTTCTCAATGTTCTTTGTTGATTCATTTAAGTTATTAGCAATGGATGATATGGATTGTTTTTCAGCTACTTCTGAGGCTTCCATTTTAAGGTATTTATGCAGATCTGAAAACAATTAACGGTCAAAGTCGAAGTTTTTAGATTCTTATATGAGGCTATCAGCGCGAAAGTGGTATAACCCCAACTATTTAATTGTTCAATTCCTGTATGAATTTGCTGTATTATGTTCTCTGCAAAAAGGATTTTCATCTCCATATTCTTTTGAATGCCAAAAGGTGGCTTAGTCTACTTTATATGATTTTTATGTAAAAAATTTATTTATCACCAGAATACCAAAAAAATGTGGGTTACACCACTTTTGCCTCAAATAATCAGGTATGAGATGGAAAACAATTTAGACACAAAACTAATTTGAAAACGATGAAAGCTGATATGATGTATTTGATGTGTTTGTTTTTAATAGTATTTGCAATCATTTTTACTAAATTTATTTTCACTTCCCTACTACATACATATATTGTTTATATTTTATCTTCTAGTGTGCTTTTTAAAAGTCATTAGCTTAAGATTGGCTTAAATTAAATAAAGTAAAATTTTTGTATTTACGGTGTTGTAGCGGTATAGAATTATTGTAAACGGGGTATTGGAATACTAACGTCGGATTTTTGTAAATACAGTGTTGTAGTGGTATATCATTACTAAGGACGCGGCATTTGTAAACGTTAAATCATATTTTTGTGTTTACAGTACTATGGTGGTACAAAAATTTTGGAAGAGTCGTAATTTTGTATTTACAGTGTTGTGGTGGTAAATATTTTTTGGGCAAAGTTACAATTTCTGCCTGGGTACATTCATATATTAAAAATATATGGACCATATATAATTTTTTTAGCTGGGTTGTTTGATTTTTTATTTCAAAATATTTTCGAACTTGAAAATTACTTGAAAAAATTCTTGAATTCTTTTGAATTTATTTCCAGCTAAATTTCAAGTGCTTTAATTTTTTTTTGAGTGATTGTTGGGTTGATTTCAAGCAAAAGTGCTTATTGGGGTTTCAGGACGTGCCTTGAGCTAAAGACAGGTTTTCTGATTGCGTGAGTGAATCAGTGAATAAATTATAAATTATACACTTTTTACACATTCATATCTACGGGAAGCTTTTATTGTAAAATTATTGCAGATAAAGTTATGAGGATATATGTAGATCTAAGCACATAGATTATACTTTAGGATAAAATACCATAAATTTTCCACTATAATTTCAGCTAGTCGAACGATACGTTATCGTTGTATGGGCACCATTATAAGTGATCAACACATTCTAACCGCTGCTCACTGTGTGGACCAATTAGTGCTGGATTTACGATTGTAAGTTAACAATTAACTGATGAAATATCTATGTAAAATCAATATAATTCAAGCAATTTAATAGAATTTACGTGCGTATTGGTGATGATACAAGCTTTGAAGATTATCAAATTCTGGAGACCATAGTGCATCCAAATTACAATGAACCTCTTTTCAATAATGATTTGGCAATTTTAAAATTAGCGAAAAAATTACAAGGAAAAGGTAAGCCAGAATTTAATTGTATTTTAATCAATCACAATACATTTTGTACATACTTACATATATATTTACATAGATTCCTCAATACCAATTTGCTTACCAAAAGATAATATTAATTTTTTATCGGGAGATATTGGAGTCGTGGCCGGATGGAGCAGTACTGGTAATAAATAAGTTTCAATGCGTTATTTTTTCTTATAATTTTTGAAGTGTATTTTTTTATACAGAATATTGATTTTTAAATTTTGTTACTTACTTCATTGAAAACAGGTATTTCAGATGTATTAAACTCTACAATACGTTATATTAATTTACCCATTATGAATAATACAGAATGTGCCATACGTTATGCTAAATATAGTGAGAATTTTGAAAGTAGTATAGTTATAACGCCAACTGAATTTTGTGCCAAAGCTGAAGCAATGAACGATGTGTGCGAAGGTAAATTTGTTGAAAAATTTGTATAATGTTTTTTGGAACAAAATTCCTGGTGTCTTATCGCCGCATGCGATATCGAGCAAAATGTATAGAAATTTTTAAATTTGGCATCATTGCGTTCGGTATAGAATGAAAAGTAGTTTATCATCATAGCATTCAACAAACAGCAAGCGAAGATCTATCTATCGAGTTTTCGTTCGATAGTAAGAGCCTATCGTATACACAATACCATAGGCCGATATTTACATAAAAATTTAACAGCGTGTGTGTGCAAGACGTTGACGTTAAAAATCTTGGCGTTTTTGTAATGGATTAAAGGAAGCTGCACAAATTTTCTTTAATAAATTACAGAAACGTCAAGATTTGCATAGTAAACTCCTTACGCACACAGGCTGTAAGTAAAACAGTAAAATAAACTATAATTGTATTGCACTACAATAAAATAAAATAAGACGTGATTATCTTTTATTATGTTTGTTATGAAAAAACCCCAAATGGAAACCTCATTACGGTGTTCGAATCGACTTCGGTTGTTGCACTAGCTGAAAGAAACACAAAATCTTTCTTTAAAGCTGAGACTTAAATCACAATCGCACGATTTACTAAAAAAATACAACTCTGACCAGGTGAATTGTTATTGTCTTTTGAAAATGTTCATAGTCTTCATCATACCAGGGTTGTATTTTTTAGAAAATCGTGCGATTGTGTAGGAGAGTGTATCACGGCCTTTAATTGAGTACAAACTGTGTAGTCGATTCAACAACCGATGTAAAATAAACTTCGTACACTTTTTAAAATTTCAACATCGAATGCAGTAATCCATCCATTCGATGCATAACGAAATTTTATTCGATACTATAGGCTACTCGATCTCTAATGCGGTAATTTGGCCCCTGATTTAATTCTTTGGTATTTTTTTTATGAAGTCACAATCACAATCTTATACTAATTTAATTTTGTTTATAGGCGATAGCGGTGGGCCATTTATGGGACGTTCCAAAACTGGACGTTACACTCTATTGGGTATAGTGGCTTTCGGTCCAAAGACCAACTGTGGTCAGTCAAATTTGCCTGGAGTTTATATGAGAGTTACTTCATACATAGATTGGATAAAAAGTAAAATATCTTCTGTGGTAGAAGCATAAAAAGATGTTTGCCTTATTGTGTATTTGATTGCATTTATTTCTGAAGTAAGTATAAGCGGTTATGCGACTAGATTTTTATGACATTCAAAAAGGGTGTAACAGCACATATATACATATGTGGCAAAATGATCAGATCAAAGCCACCCCCACGGCAATGGCAACTATACCAAAGCCATGCGGCGTTTTATAATTGTAAAAGATTTTTGTGCGCCAAACATATGAGGGGCTTAAAGCATAAGGGATTCAAATGCTTTTTTGTTGTAAATTGAGTTTACTCATGGAATTTTTTCTAAAGTTCAGAGAAATTCAGGGCACAATTGGTCAAAGTGCAATTTCCATCCGGTGACGAGATATGGAGAGCAATTCCAACACTTCTCATTAAAAAACCTGTTACAATTGTAGCAAAGGAGCTTAAGTGATTATGTATATGTATAACCTTGTGCTCTAAGTAAAGCTAATATGTATATGTGCAATAGGGATGCCAATCGGGATCGATTTTTGAAAATCCCGGGATTTCGGGATTTTAAATTTTTTGTAAAATAAACTATTTTTAATGAAATTTATTTATTTGACATATTGTCAGAAGTGTAAATACTACAATAATTGAAATTTATTTGCTGGTGGTTTAGCATGTCTATAAACGTATTTCATTGGCGCTTGAACCAATTCATCAGTAGACTTCAACCACAAATTTTGAAGTCACAAACCTCTTACTTTATGCACAGACTTTCAAAAACTATATGAGAATTCATAAAACAATAATATTTTTGAAAATCATATATAGTATAAACTATTTTTTTTAAATAAATATTACTTTAATTACAAATTTTGTGCATTTTAAAACTTTAACGTCCCTTTTCACAATGTATGGTTAAGAGTTAACTTTAACTTTAACTGACAGTTCTTCATACAAAACTTGTCGTTAAAGTCCCTGTTATCTTTTAACCATACATTGTGAAAAGGTACATAAGTTGACTAATCACATTTGATATTAGAGAATTTATACTGAAAACCATAACTAAATAAGAAAATTTGATTTTGTTTTCAATATTTGGAAATTTTTTCTATAATCTTAACAAAAACGAACATACATACATATCTATGGACTTTTTATTCGTATTATTCAACCCGACAACAAAAAATTTGCACTTGCCTTGTATTGTATTCTACTTCAATTGTAAGGAGGTGTCAATAGTACTCAATTATTACCGAAAAGCAATGATGCCAATTTAGGCATTTCCTGGCTAAATTTAGCCATTTTTCATCCCATGTAGCCGGAAGACAAGTGAGTTTAACTATTAGCTATTTTTTTACCCATTTGTATTTTAATCTATCTATTTTTTAGCCATTTTTCCAAACATGAAATTTTATTGTGATTTTTATAAAAAATTTAAACTCGCAACAAATAAAACATTTATTTACTACCCAAAAACCCGAGTAATATGTTATTGTTTTCGCATTAATATCCATAAATCCCCGTTCAAACTTGCAATTTTTGTTGTAGCAACTTTTTGTTTTTGTGCGAAAAAGATATAGAGGGTAATACAAAATGTAAGTATGTATTTCTATTTTAATATTTCTATTGCAACAACAAAAATTTAAAATCTAAAAGACCTTATATGAAGGAGATGGCTAAATTGGTATCAATAAGATTATAATCGTTGCAATATTGTTATAAGTTTTCGGGTGTAGTTGGTGGTTTAAGATATGAATCAAACAAGGGTAATTTTTGTTTTACACCAGTGAAAATATAATATAATATAATATAAATAAAAGTTTGAAAAATAAAAAATTAACAAAAAGTACAGGGTGTTTTTTTAGAGGTATATAACTTCGAATTGAAATAAAACACAAGAAAATCGTTTTAATGTCCATCAATTTGGCTTTATTGGAAGGATAATTTTATGCCATTAATGTTTAAATATGATTTCGGGCATATGGCCGCCGCGGCTGGCTCCAATAAAGCCAATTCCACAGGTCCAATTTTCAACCACTTTTTCGAGCATATGGGGCCGTATGTTGGCAATAACGCCACGAATGTTGGCTTCCAAGTCCCCTAACGTTTCTGGTTTGTTGGCGTAGACGAGCACATATCCCCAAAGAAAATAATCCAATGGTGTCAAATCACACGATCTTGGTGGCCAATTGACAGGTCCATTCCGCGAAATTATGCGCTCATCGAATGTTTCTTTCAATAAATCGATTGTGACGTGCGCTGTTTGGCATGTAGCGCCGTCTTGTTGGAACCACAACTCATCCACATTCATGCCATCCAATTCGGGAACAAATTAGTCGGTTACCATGGCTCTATACCGGTCTCGATTCATTCGGGTCCTTTTCAACACTTTGCTCTACAGCGGCAATTGTTTCTTCGGTGCGCACTTTTCGACGTCTCTGCGGATGCGTATTATCACATAGAGTAAACGTAGTGCGAAAACGATCCATGGTTAACCGAACTAATTGCTCTGATGGACGATTCTGTCGACCATAAAATGGACGGAGCTTGCGGTAAACTTCGCGAACTGAACCATTATTTTCGAAATAAATTTGCACGATTTGCAAGCGTTGTTCTTTTGTCAACCTGTTCATGATGAAATGGCAAACCAAACTAAATATTAATCACTTGACAGCTGACAAAATGGCCGCCAGTTAAAAAAGTGATGCCAACTTAAAGTTCTATACCTCAATAAAAAACACCCATTATAAACAAATATTTCGGAAGGAATGGATTAGTAACCCAAAAATTTAAAGACTGAATAGCAGAATGTACAAATGAATAGAAGGAGTACTGCAAGTATTGCAATTTTGCACTCAATGCCATCAATTTATTGTTTTTATTTACCTTAAAAAAGTTCCTGATTTGCTTTAAAAAAATAATATATAAAATATCTTCTTGTTTTTGCTCAAGTTCATGATTTTTGCATTCGATGGCGCTTAGCCATTTTTTAGCTAGTTTTTAGCCATTTTTTTGTCTACATTTAACAATTTTTGGTGAAGGAATTCTGGCATCACTGCCGAAAAGTAAATAAGTGCTAATTTATTATAGCGTTGAGTAGTCCCTTTTCCAAATGAATTTTTTTTTTGGTTTCTCCAATTATTTGCTACTGTTTGAAATTATTCCAGGGGAAAAATTTCTCGTGGAATTTTATTCATAATTGCCCTTATAATATAGAATAAGACGGAATAAATTTGTCAAACTTATGAATTTTCCAAATGTTATTTCCCTTCTAAAGCTCATATGCTTCTTTTTGTTTTCAAAATAATTCTTAGTTGTATATTGTAGCACCTTTGATGAAAATAACAGTGAAAAAGTAGTTAATTTATTTTGCTCTTGTTGTTAAGTTATAAGAAATATGTCACGAATAGTCATTAAATTATTAAAACTGCACATAAGAAATTGTATGTGACTTTTATATTTTATACAAAAATACCTTAAAATCAACGAAAATTTTAATTTATAAATGGTTTTTATATAAAAATTGCTAAGAAATCCCGAAATTGAAATCCCGGACTTGAATTATACAAATCCCGGAAATCAGGATTTGATAAATCCCAAAAATCCCGGGATTTCCCGGTTGGCATCCCTAATGTGCAATGAAAGCCAAGCTTCACGTAGCTGCCAGGAAATTAGTTCTTGCCTGATGAAATTTATTAATTCTTTGAATCAGAATGTGACCCACGTTACAGCTTATAGCGACAATTGTTGTTCGAAATACTCATATTCAAGAAGTGAATCATAAGTTTTTAATCTGTACAGAGATTCACTCATAAAGTGACCAAAATGAAATTGCAAATTGTCATATTTATGTTCCACAAGATTGGGAGGTAAATCATTTATGTGCATCAATGAAAAGTGAGGATTTTATAACCCTTGACCATCCAAAAGTTCTTCAAAAGTACTACACCCGGCAGCCAAAAAATGCAATGCTTACATTTTGAGAATGATGTCCTTGGAATAAAGAAGAATACTTCAGTAAAGTTAACATAAAATCCGAGCTTTCCCCACTAATTCGCCATGAACGGTTCAAAGCACTTCCTCCCCAAAAAAAGGGATAGAAGAGAAAAAGGTAAGGATGAAGATAAGACCGATGATGTAATAGAATATCACTATGACGTCTTAGAATTGAGCAAAAAAAAAACAAAAAGGTTTATCAATAAAATGTTTTTTTTATTTATTAGGTTTTATTATATTATATTTTTATTATATTAGGTTTTACTAAGACTTTTGAAGTACACGTTCATCTATTTACAAATTAAAAAAATAATAGAACACAAGGGGTTGTATTCTTGTATGTAAATGCTTGTTTTTATTCACTTTGTTTTCTTCTGTAAAATATCGAAAAATTTGAGTTACCACTTTCCTATACTAAGCTATCGGTATTAAGTATGTATTAGAGTTTCTACGCGGGAAAAAAATCCCGGGAATTCCCGTTAATTATTTTTTTTACAAATCCCGGAAAATTTTCAAAGGGAATTTTACACTTACGTTTTTGGAGATTGCTTTTTTAACCCCTGACCAAAGAAAGGGGTGTTGTTACTCGTATGACGGATTTCGACTTAATTTTTTCTGCTTGAAAGGTGACTTGATTAAGAGGGTTCTTAGCTATGTTTTGAGAAAAGTGGTCTAGTCGTTTAGAAAATAACACATCTTTCTAGATACATACATATATCGGGGGTTTTCAAAATTTAAATTTTTTTATTTACATTGCTGTTCGTTGTTTTATTACTAAAAAACACAACTCTGTAACGATGCATAATATAAGCATGGAAGCAGATGTAATAGAGGTTTCCGAGGTGACTCCAACTACTTCAAGGAAATAGTATCTAGATTTGCAGATGTAGATGGAATTTCCATTCATGATATAACTCAAAACATATGAATTTTTGTTTGTTTCGTTTTTTGAATATTGGTGTTCATGAATTGAACGAATAAAGTTGTTTAGTTTTTAATTTAAATGTTGTATTTTTTCATAGAATTATATTTTTTATTGAATTTATTTAATTAAATTCGTGTTTTTGAAATTCCCGGGAATAAAACATTTTACTTCTCGATTCTCCGGGAAATTAGAAACACTAGTATGTATACATAAGAATATATTATTAGGTTGCTCTAAAAAGATAATTTTTTTGAGCTTAAGCATACTTGTAATTTGAAAGCTTATTGGATCAAGTATTTTGTAGATTTTTTTTCGGAAAAGGTTTTAAGGTCGCACCAGTCAAAAATGGAATTTGCCGGCACTTTTTTATGTTTTCTTCATAACTGTTCAGTTTTATAAACCAAAATGTCCTTGCGTCTGAGTCCTTGTTATCAGTTTATGTTCATGACTGGCGACTGCAGGTATCAGCAACGCTAATGACCTGTTTATGGATAAGCTAAAGTACATAATAAACATGCACACAGAGCCACAGGAACATTACGAGTATATACATTAGGGTGGTCCTTATTTTTCAACTTTGTTGTTTCGAACGTAACTTCCCCTTAAAATTTTCGTTTTAGTGTAAAGATACTATGTGCAAAATAATTTCTCGATTGTTCGAGATTACGACGTGGCGCATCGGTCATGAAATTTGGTAAAGCATGCATATAAGACCCGCTTACCAAAGTCGATAACTCTACTAACTTTGAATAGTTTATTGATGGCTTATTAATATTGATAGTAAAATTTAACATTATATTTAATAATGTTAACAATTTAATTAAAAAATATTTATATACATATTTAATTTTTTTTAAAGATTAAATAGAAAATCTTTCAAATATGTTATTATTCCTTGCAGTCATATCATTGTGGTACATCATTTTTCAAAAGAGAATATTTGTTGACACTGGGGTTGAGTTTACGACAATCCGCTATAATTTGCATTATCAATTGTTTTTCTTCTTTATTTTTGGATAACACTAAATTGAAATCTTCCATTAGCTTAACTGCTGGTTCAGCGGAGTCATTTATAACATTCACAATTCGAACGATATTTAGACCAACGTTGAAGCGAGGTTCATTTACCCACTCCTTTGGATCTTTTGTTAAAAAATCAGTTTGAATACTAAAGATTTTAAAAAAGTTACGTGATTTTTGGGATATAAAATATTCTATGTTCTTATTGAGATATTGGCTTATGGTGAGAGGAGATGCAATCAATTTTTTTTAATTCGCTATCAGTAGGATTAATCAGAGCTAGCACCATAAATTTCTTCGACTCATGTCACTTTTGGATCAAAAAATGACAATGCTGCTGTTTCTGCTGTTAAATACCACAAATGATTACTTAATTTGCTTAGTGATGCACGACTAATATTGGCATCAATAGTTTTATAAGCGTGTAAGTCTTTAATCAAATTCAAATTCTACATAGGGGATTCTGTACTTAGATCCAATTTTTTTAAATAAATCCTTACAACAAAAATACACAAATGTCTCAGATTTATCTCCAATTTTGTCATTTTAAATTCTTTTCGAAATAAATATATTTAAAGACAATAAATAGATTTTGCCATCCAACGGGCATGATTAAATGCTCCATGCTTTTTGAAGGTAAAGTCATGAACCGTACCACTAAGACAAACTATGCTTAGTTGAATAAGTTCTCTATAATCATCACATGGTTGCTTTAAGTTAAAGTTTAAGGAAAATTTTTTTAGTAAGTTTGTTTTGTATAAAAAAATTTAAAGTTTTCCAAACCTGGAAACGTCTTTTTAATTTTTAAGCCCCGACTAAAAAAGGGGTGTTATAAGTTTGCACTGTGTGTCTGTCCGTGTCCACGTACAGACCAAACGGCTGAACCGATTTTGATTTCCTTTCTGTTTGAAAGGTGACTTGATTGAGAGGGTTCTTAGCCATGTTTTAAGAAAATCGATCCAGGTCGCATCTTCACTAGATATATTCGGGGGTTTTTAAAATTTTTAATTTTTTTATATTTAATTAGATATACCAATTTTATTCATACTAAAGTATAAAATAAGTTTATTTAATAAAAAAATTGTAAAAACTAGTTTTCGGTAGTTATTTTGTATGGCAAAATAAAGTTTGAGTTTTCCAGCTACTCGATTTTGCTGATTTTAAATAACAATATTTTTCGGACCATCTCTGATACAACAGTCCGAAGTCTCTAGATTTTCTGGGAGCTCCGGAAAACCGATTTTGCTTACAAATGGACATCGCTTGTTCGTCTTCCCTATGCATAAGGATCCAGAATATATATGTATACTTTATGGGTCGCTTATTAATATTGTGGAAATTACAAACCTGTATATACACCCTTTTACCATTTTTTGGTAAAGGGTATAAAAACAGTAATAATGAAAAACAATCATGGAGAAGTCTTAACGAACTAGTTTATAATGGTATTGTACTGACAGAGCTTTCTTTCAATTAAAAAAAGCTTACTGAAACTATGCACTACTTAGCTGGGAAAATACAGCCAAAGTATGCAATCTCCCATTCTTTTTGGGTTTTCACACGAGAAAGTTTAATACAAGCACATAGAATTATATTAATTTTTGAACTTGACCTTTTATTTTATTTTTACATTTCAATGATACTGTTTCGACATAGAGAATCCGACGTTGAGAAAAAATTTGCCTGATTGCAATCTAAACTATGTAATACAAGTATTATAAAGATGTAATATTAGAATATTTGTAAGATTGTATGTTTGCAGGGATATATGTATGTAAAGCTTAGTCTAGACGATATCTTGAATCAGCAAATATATGCTTACATTCATATGTTTAAAAATAACAACAAATCCTGCTGTCAGCACATATATATGTGAGTCGTCTACACAGTATGCTAAAAGTACCAAATTTTTTAAAGTCAACATATGTCAGCAAATGATAATACAACATATGAGTTAGCATACAATTTTCGACATTACGTAAATTTGCTAAAATTTTAAATTTATTAACTCTGGGATAATAACAAAATTTAATACTTTTTTTAAAATCGGCAAGAAGCTGAAGAAGACATGTAAATTCGCTTATAACTCAAATTTTACAAAAAAAAAAATGCGAGTAGTTGCATAGTTTTGAAACAGCCATAATATTGATTAAAAATCGACAAAACTGTAAGGAATGCAAAAAAATTCAATAAAAATCGCGAAAATGACGAAAATTCCAAAAACCTACTATCAGCTCGATGATGACAAATTCTTTTATTTTTTTAAAATTGGCAAAACTCTTAGGAGGCTGAAAGCATGCAAAAATTCTCTTTTATTACGAAGTTTGCAAAAATTCGCGAGAAGTTGCAAAATCGGAAGGAAGCTGGAATAAGAGTGGTTATCTTATTCTGAATCGCCTGAATTTTTTTTATGAAATTGTAATTTCCCTTTTTACTCACCCGAATCCACCTTTAATATTTCTGTATTATATTTTTCCCATTTACTGTTTCGTTTTAATCAATGGTACCATAGCTTTAATATGCAGTAAATTACCGAATTTAAGAGAAAAAATTACAAATCAGGCAGCACTACATACATGAGTAGAGTTAAAATATCAATTATATTTGCTATCACACTTGCCGTATGCTGAAAAGCTTAAATACATTGAAAATTTGTTACAAAGTAAAAATATGGTGTCTACACGATATGCTAAAATCTTGAACAAACGTTTGTTGGCAACTTTAACAAATGGCCTTTATATGTAGTTTTGTGCCTACACGATATGTTGGCACTGGTAACAAATTTTTCAACATAAATATGCTGATTCAACATATCGTCTAGACTTAGAATGAAATAATATAACTAGCTAAAATAAAGTTTCCCAACGAATTTTCATAGTACATATGTATTTATATGTGGCAGAGATTGGTACGTGTCGTATTTTTTCGTGACACCAATACGCAAGACTCAAAACGAAGTGTTCGTGACAAAATCTGATTTCGTGCGTGTTAGTGTCCTGCACAAGACTACTTATAAGACCTTTCAAGACATGAGAGATTTTTCAAATGCTTTTCTACAGCGAAATATACTAAAACAAACGCTAAACAAAACTGTTGACCAGACAAACAACTGAAACAAATGTCTTGCCAACAGTGTTGTTTATAGTTTATTTTAGAATATTTCGCTGTAGTAAAGCATTTGAAAAATCTCTCATGTCTTGAAATGTCTTATAAATGGTTTTGTGCAGGTCTTTAGTGCGTGTTCGGTTCGTATCGTGCTAAGCATAATTGACACAAAACGATTTAAGAAAAACGAGGATATAAATTTCTGGGTTGTCAACGAATAAGACAGATTCTTCCTTTTTGGTACCGACTGCAAATAGTTAAGTGATGATATGATACTTTTGTTATTTTTAACTTTTTAGTGCATAAAGTCGGTTTAATTTTTTTAAACTTTTATTTGCTATTCAATTTGATTTCGAGCGTTTTTCGTACGTTTTAGACATCTTCGTATTCGTGTTCGACACGCGCCTATATCTAATATGTACCATAGGGCTTATGCATAAAAAATATTTTTGATTTATGTATAACAGATTTATAAAGTAGTTTTTCATACAGAATTTGTTTTATAAGCCCTTTATAAAGCAAAATTATTCTTATGAATATGGCAGTATGTATTTAGATGTAAGAGAGAAAGTTTTTACTTTGGTGATTTTCATAGTGGAGAACGCATTCTAATGCAAAAAGACACAGCTTTATAACTGCATTAAATTTGTAAAAAATTAGCGTCAAACTACACTTTTGAAAGAAAAAAAGTAAAATAGAAAATAACAAAAATTAAAATTTTTAAAAACTCCCAATATATCAGAAAATATGTGATGTCTTCTAAATTCAATTTCTAATTTAAATTGTTACTACATATTTTCTTTTTTTTCACTTTTATAAAACTTCGAGATCTCAAAAGATCTAATAACACTAAACTGCCAATAATTAACAGAAACAGAAACACCAGAGCAATTAGCTTTAAGAAACTCTGCTCAATGCTTAATAAAATTTCCGACATTTCGAATTATGAAAGCCTGACTTTAGATTCGTAATCAGCGACCCCGAAAACCATCGAGTAACTAGTTTCAAGCTCAGGCCCATCAAAATCAACCTGTTAACTTTAAAGTGGGTTTTCGCCAAAACTTATTTTCTGAGCATAGGTCTCTCTTAACTTTTCGTGTCACATATTTTTTTTTATTATCGGGTATGTTCTGTATTCCAAGTGAAATTAAAACATGCGGAATTGCCATAGAATTGTTGTTGGAAACATGTATTTATAACAACAGTACTATGGCAATTTTGAGTGATTTAATTTCACGTGGAATACATAACATATATTATGCCAGAGTCAGAAACATTTTCATGCTTCCAAATATTTACTATATCATTCATTCATGCACAGAAAAGAATATTACTTAAAAACTTAAAAAAAATTATTAAATATCAAAATTGTTTTTAATTATGTGCATATCCATGATACAATAATATAAAGGTAAAACCGTTCTCTCTTTTCGTCGCCATATTAACCTTCTGACGTTTGTCGCAATTATTTTTTACTCTCAAAATGAATGCTACCGTATTCAGTTGTAAAATCCGAGCTTTTTTTTATTTTTTTACTTTTTGTTTTGTTAATTTAAAAATTAAAAAGCAAAAATTTTCTAATCAAAAAAATTGGACTGATATATTATAATAGCTGCACTTCCAAGTAAGGTCTCAATGTTCTACGAATAAACAAAATAACAACCACAGCAACAGTGGTGTGCGGTAAGGAATAAAGCGGTCTACACATACATATTAGTCTTTCGAGCAATTGGTTGTCAAGATTGGCCAACACAAATTGAAATTGCTCATGTGATGTCTGGGTTCAGTTGCGTTGCAACATTGTGTAGTGCCATGACGTTGGCACACAATGGAGAACTTGTCAACAGCGAGAGTGAGGTTTTGGGACATGGTGTCGTCGGTTCATCTATACATAGTGGTTATTATTATTGCAGCCGCCAAGGGTTGGGTGGTTTAAAGCGAGTATTGTGAGTTGCTTTGGATAGGAGCCCACTAAGTTCGCGAAACCGGCCCAGGTGAAATTAAACTTATCCAGAACGGTTATCGTGATGTCAATATTATTGAAAGGGTGGAATACAAGAAAATCGCTGCTCATAGTTATGCTGTTATGCAAATATTTTTATACATACATATGTACATATTTATGTACATTTAAAGAATATTTATGGAAAATAAAATACAATTTCATGTTTCGAGTATACATATAATGGCTTCACAAATTGAATGTTTTTTTAACACCCGAACAAAAAAGGGGTGTTATAAGTTTGTAGTGTGTCTCTATGTATCTGTGTGTCTGTCCGTGTCCGCGTTTGTTTGAAACCTGACTATATCGAGCTATATTTTAGGAAAATCGGTTTAGCCGTTTAGAAGATATCACACATTCTCTAAATATATTTGGGGGATTTTAAAATTATTAATATTTGTTATTATTTAGTCGCCTTACGGATTTTTTGTTTAAAGATTTTCTACATCAAAGGCTTAAGGAAAGATATGCAAAAAAAAAATTTATTCAACGAAGCCACTATTCGACATATCATCTATTTATTAAACAACGGGTTAACTTTAAAAAATGCTATTAATTAAAATCAAATTACACATTTCAAAAAGCATTCCTAAATAAAAGTTACCATTATAAGTACGTCGCAACTTTTTCCTCTGTTTACAAAAAAAAAACATAATTCAAATAATTTGGGTAAAAGTCATAATTAATTTTAAACGTCAAATGTGGTTTTACCTTTATATTATTGTATCATGTGCATATCACTCATTTACTCAAACAACGTCATAATTCAAAAAAACTAGCTTGCCAGAAAACGAGTTTAAAGTTTTCAATTTACACACAACTTAATGAAAAAATTTAATTTTGTTTTTCTCTAAAGAGCTGAGTAAACAATACATTTGTCTGAAATTTTTACACAATATGAATAACTATATGAGGATTATTAATTCTTCATCATTACTTTAATTTTTTGAGTTATGATGTTCTTTGAGTAAATGAGCGATATGAACTTTCATCAACAAATCAACTACTATAGCGATCAAAAATAAAATTTTCAAACAATTTAAAAAAATTTAAGCAATTGAAAATGTATATTTTCATAACCGTTAAAACGACCACCTTTCTAAAAATATAAAAATAGGTTATTTAGTCAAATACAATATTATTGTATGGGTTACCTACCTAACACTGCCAAGCAGTGTAACAAATTTTACATTTACATAAATATTTATGCATTTAATTATAAATCTTCTCGGCACCCACCCCCTTATAACTTGATGACCATTTAATTTGTGCCTTTTTAGGGTTCCGTACACCAAAGGTGAAATGTCTGTCTGTCTGTCTGTGATAGTGAAAAATTAAAGGGTGTTCTAAAGCGAGCAAGGAATGATGTTGAATTCTTAATATAATATACAGACAAATATATATAGCTACTTGAAATTTTAATAAAAGTTAGTGTATTTTTATGTGGACTTCACCAATTAACACTGATATTTAAAAAAACAAAATAAAAGGGTATTCAATCAGTTAATGTTATTTTGAATAAGTAATTTTGACACATTGCTGTATCTTGGAAACCGTAAGAGGCAAACTCTTGAAATTTAAAAAAACGCTAAAACTAAAAAATCCTATAATTAAAAAATCGCCAAAACAAAAAAAATGCTAAAGCTAATAAAATCGCTAAAACTAAAATAAAAAGCCAAAAACTAGGAAAAAGCCCCAAAAGTAAAAAAATCGATAAAATTCGAAAAAAAAAGTTTACCGTCTACTTAAAATTAAAAAAATATTTCTACATCAGGTAAGATATTAGTGTCTGAATCAAAAAGTTTTTTATTAGTATTTAGTGGTTACGCTTTTTATACTCATGTGTGGTACATGGTACACAGATGTGAGACCGGCTTAACATTTGAAACAGAAACAGGATTTTAAGATTTAAAATAAAAACAAAATTTAATTTTTCTTGTTATGAATGTAATAAATCGACAAGTCGAACATTGTCGACATCGTGGGACAGGCACTACATTTTTATACAATTCTTATATTAAACATTTCTTTAAAATTACTTTAGATTTACTAAATTACAACCGATTTGAATATTAACAACATCTTATTTTAATTGCAATAAAGTAAGATTTTAAAATAAATCAGAAAGTGTTTCAAACAAAGAAATCGCAAAAGTTAAGTTTATTTCGAAATTATTTTTTTTTTCGAAATATTTGTTAGTTAAAAATTGTTTAGATGTAGTTAAGCAGTCGAACTTCTCTTCTTTTCAACACTGCTTGAATCCACTAAGTATCTCCCAAATTCAAGTCACTAAGTATCAAAATTTCGTACCTGCACTCTCTTTCATTTTGTCACACAGTGTAATTGGAATTATAAAATAAAATGACTTTAGATGTCTAAATAAATAGTATACATACATACATACATACACATCGCTCATTTACTTCAATAGTGTTATAACTCAAAAAATTCGTTTTTGAGTTAATAATGCAAAATAATTTGGCATTTCGTATTTTATCTTGTTTAAAAATATCATACAAATAGCTTGTACTGCCACTTCGTGAGAGAATAATACATTTTCATGTCTTCATTGCGTTGTATGCAAATTGAAAACTTTAAACGCGTTTTCTGCAAAACAATTTTTTTTGAGTTGTGACACTATTGAAGTAAATGAGCGATATGTACAAAATAATAATAGTATAACTGAAATGTAAACAAATTTTTAGCGTATTGATCAGTTTGCATTTAAAGCTTAAACAGTATAAACAAACAAGTGAAACGACGACGGCTTATTAAAACGTCAGAAACGAATACAAAAAACATAAACCTGAAACAGACTTATTAATAAACGGGATATAGTAAAATATACATATAAACAAACAAAAAAAAAGAATAATAAAAACAGAATAAGCTAATTTTTTTTTGCATAATTAATTAATATAAATTTTAATTAATTACAAAGACTTGCTTACTTACTTAAACAAGCGCATATACATATGAACATACATACATAATTATAGGAAAATATATAGAATTTTTAATTGATTCTATTCAAATGGTTAAAATGGCAAAAACATCATTAATCAAAGGATTTTTTGGATTATATGTTTTGATAATTTTGCAAAATATAACCTATGCACGTAAGTTTTTATTATTTTGCAGTTAAATATGCATATTGAATCTTGGTAGCGCATATACATATGTATGCATATAGCATGTATGTCTATACAATGTGCATATCCAGGTATATATTAGAGACCTGCGTAAACAGTCTTAAAATGTAAATAAGTCTTGTTTTTTAAATGTATTCCCGTGGCATGTATTATACTAAACCAATAATAAACGCTGTCGTTTAATAACCCAGAAAAAAATAAAATGAGTACTTCTTTAGAAAGCACTTCTTAATTACTTCCAAAACATCTTATGCATTTTATTATGGTTTAAAGAAGTTATTTTTGATCACATATCTAAAGTAATGATAAATCACCTATTTTACTTTTATTGTCCTCTAAAATAAAAACCCAATAAAAAGTGATGAAAAATGTAGAAGAAGCACCACAACTACTGATACGAACCACTTCAAACTCCAGGAAACCCGCAAGCTAATAAAATTGACCGATTGATTTAAATGCTTAAAAGTACAAATTGTTCAACTTCAAAAACGAACAGAAAATAGAATAGGTTTACCTTCTTATTTCTTTCCTTTCTAAGTCGGCTAAAAAACATGTGAATAAGCACCACTTCCTAAAACATTCATTTAAGTGCTTTGGAAAAGTGGTTAATAACCACATCCTAAATGTAAAATATATTGGATTTACTACGCCAATAAAAAATCACAAATTATTTTAGAGTTTTTATAGCAAATAAAAAGTAAATCTTATGGACTCACGGCTTGGCAAAAACAAACCACTACGCTCCAATGACACGCTAATGTAAAATTCACTACTTTTTGCTCGGAGTTTGAAGTTCTCCGTATTAGTAGTTGTGGTGCTTTTTCTACTTTTTTTCATCACTTTTTTTGCTGGGAAGCGAAGCACGATAGATGTATTGATGTAGTGTTAACAAGCGATGTCGCGAAGACTTCTTGTTCGTAACACACAATCAAAAGAAGTTGTGTTTATGCTTGTATGGTTGTTATTTTGTATATTGTACGTTTGAGTGTGTGCGTGTAAGATGTAGATGGTAAGCTATTATGTGTTTAAGGGTGGTTTTTTAAAGCAAGCGCACACAACTAATGTCAATGCATGTGTGCATTTGTATGTGCGCAGAAATATAAAAGATCATACACACAACGTTTGTGCGTATGTATGTACATGCATGACGTTTTTATAAGAGAAGAGGTAAGCAAGTATTTTCTGCTATACTCAAAAGGCTGCAATAACTGAAACAAATGTTTTTTCAACAGTGTTGTTTAGCGTTTGTTTTAGAAAATTTCGCTGTAGTAAAGCATTTGAAAAATCCCTCGTCTTAAAAGTTTTTGTAAGTGGTCTTGTGCAGGATTTTAGTATATATGCATATACACAGTGGCGGACAAAACTGTTGACACTTTTAATACATGTTTATATATTAATGTGGGTAAAATTTTATACCTGGTAAAAAAAACTGAAAAATCGTTTAGAAAATAATATATTTACAGATAATTTTAAGAAATATTTAAGTCTTGCATATCGACATATAGAATTTCTGCACACAGATTACTTACACCTTACTTAAAAAATAGTGTGTGCTGAATTCAAATCCATGCTCCATCATTTCTTTAGTTGGTCCTAGTTTTCTATGTTCATGAAAATAAGATACTGTATAAGGAGGGACAAGTTTAATTTTTGTTCACGTGAAATTTTCGTTCCCCTCGAAGGAAAAAATGCCATCGTGAATCTTCCGTGAAATTTTTCCCCGCTATCAGTCCCAGTGAATGTAAAAAAGGGTCGAAGATTTGTAAAGCTTGAAAATTAATTGAAGATCAGGCAAATTTAAGTTTAATAATAAGTCCCGGTTCACACACGTCAACTTTTATTGATCAACTTGTGATTCAGCTGTAAGAAAGACGGAGAAGGATATACAAGTATATTTTTTTTCTTAAAGCTGAATTACGTGTTGATCAACAAAAGTTGAAGCGTGTGAGCCGGGACTAAGAAACACAAACATTTTAGGTTCCAAATTAAATTTTTTTAAAGTTTAAAGTTGTGTTTTTAAATATTCTAGATGCAGTGGAAAAAAATGATTTAGTATAACTAAGTATTCAGCTCGATACACAACAAAATTTTACACAATATTGCAAATTTTGAAGACTTTAAGTTGTGATTTGTAGCTCGGAGATAGAACTAAAGTCAGGAAAGTGAAGAAAATTACATGAAGAAAATTACATGAGTACTTAAGTCGACTAATTGTAGTTGAATACAGAAAACAAGCAAAATTTTTCTTTAATAGTTCCATTTGTTTGCTTCTCCAGTAATATCCAGTAGTTGAGCTAATTTTGGGTATTTTTAAAATTTTACTCTCAAGAGTGTATCTTGCACAAAAAGATAACAAGATACCAACAAAAAAAGCACAATAATACGCCATACTTTCGCTGCAAAATCGACAATCACAATAAGGGGGAATGTTTTTTTCGGTTTCAACATGTTTACATGACATTTCTTTTGTGGTTAAATAATAATAATGAATAAATTTATTACGTTGATTTTTTTTTGCTGAAAGATTTTATCAAACGCTATTATCAGTATTTAAAAAATAAAAATTATCATGAATATTAATTAGCCATATCATGAATTCCACATGTGAAAATTTCCGAATAAAACTTTTCGTTCCCACTTATTTTAATTTAATGTCACCAATTCCACTATAATTAAAGACCTTCATATTTCCACTATTTCCGACAGACAAAACTTTGTGAATAATTTCTTTGATAAATTGTCAAAATATTTCGGAATCGTATGTTTTTTGAAACATCAACATGAATGTTAAACAATTCGTTAAAAAAAAATTATGCAAAAAAAGAAGAAAAAAAACAAGAAGGTTTTTAAAAGTGAAGGCAGCTGTTGTACAGATTAAGTTTTGTACCACAAAAAATTAGAATCTCTAATTTTAGACGCAAGAAAAAAGTTTACGCAAATTGGCGCATTTTTTTATTTTATTTTATTGAACATTTAATTTTTTTTTTCTATTTTTCTTCTTCTTGCATAGGTACATATGAGTAAGAAACAAACCTTTTTGTCAGTAATAAAATGTTTTGATTTTTATTAGTTGTACATATGAATATGTTGTTTATTTAAATTATTACACCAAACACTGTTATTACCTGTGTAAAAAAGGAATTTGTGAAACAGTAATTTTCACCCACACCTGTAGCGGTTTTTACCTACACACCTGTGCAACTGCATTCTAAATGACGTTATGTGATGGAACAAAATAAATGTACCTGTTCCTACTATATATTAGGATTATTGCACAAAATTGTTATCAGAACCCTTTTGAAGCATCGAGAGTAAAATGGAAAAAGTGTATTGAAGATTAGAGTTATTCCAAATAGTACAGGAATCTAATGCTAATGCCCGTTGAAAAGAAATTGCAATTTTTAGTTAGAAAATTGTGCGAAATTTCAAAATGTCAAGGATATGGTAATATAAATAAATACATATTAGAAAAGCAGTGTTTAAAAAGTTTCAAGAAAAATTTCAAATATATTGGCACTATTGTTGGCGAAATTAGTACAATTGTACTTTTTTTGGTACTATTCAAACTCGAATGGTTAATTTAGTAATTTTAATGAATCTCCACAGTTTCACACTGCATTTATTTTCAGCATTCCTAAAATGAAACACAACGAAAAAAAATAAAAAAATGCGAACTCTTCCATTTCCAAATTATTATTATTATTTATTTTTCCCCTAAATTCGGATGCTATTTCATATGCCATTAATTTGTTTATTCTAAAGTTCAACTTTAACAGGTATAGCCATATGCTTTATCATCCGAACTCAAAACAAAGTTTGTGTAAACCATGCGGCAGCCGAAACATAGAAGATTATTTAAAAAAAGTACATAAATATATGTATGTAATGGAACTAAAATTTTTTTTAGTTAAATTAAGGTCAAAAAAGTACAATTTTTAAAAATTGTTGGTACAATTTTAAAATTATCAAAGATTGACACTCAGCTCAATGAAAAACGACCAATTTTTAAACATTAATGCCACATGGCTAGACGGAAAGTGAAAATACCTGTATTTGGCAATTCGTCTTCAGAACTACTACAAAATTCGTTAATTGAATTGACCGACTGGAGCAAGAGAAGCAAAAATTAAATTAAAAATTGAATTAGCATACAAATAAGTTGTCGACATCGACGCGACTTTGACATATGTAATACCAAAAAATTAGGGCTTGTGTACCAGTTCTCGAGAGCCCCTGACTCCTGTTGGCAGGTTTATGTTATGTTCTAAGTTTTAGGAACGGAAATAGATTGTCAGTAGCATACAATTGTTCTTGAGAGCGAATATACAAGCCTCAATTTTTTGATATATTGTTAAAGTGACGTCAACGTCTACAAATGGAATAAGGGTGAACATTATATACATAGTGCATATACAATTTTGATATTCGTTCAATTAATAAATAACATTTTTTTTAAGTACATAATATAATTAATTAAATCAGTTTGGAATGGTAAAATTCTGAAATTATTAGTTTTATTTTAATTAAAAAAAAACAAGTGACAGTTTAAAATATTTCATTTCTATTTAGATGCAATTAATGGTTTATACTACAGTAATTTTTTTGCATACTTTAAAAATACATACTATCTACGTACGTACATACATACATCAATTTCAAAAAACTCGTTTGAATACTAAATCTGGGTTAAATTTCATCTCTTGCAGATTTTAAGGTACATAGATACATGCATATGTACATACATACATACATACATACATACATACATACATGTATTATTTCTACGCTACTCAAAATAAACTTTTTTTATATTTATATTTTTTTTTATATTTAATAAAAGAAATTGTATTAATAAAAAATAAATATCAATTAATTTCATTCACAATAGTTAAATTATTGTACTTTGCTTTGATTTACGTTCTTTGAGTAGAATATGCATTGATATACATTATAACAGACTTGAATAACAATGTTAATACTTTTCATTTCATTTATTCATCCAAGATAGAAAAACCTAGCCTCATGGCCATAATCGATTTCACTTATACTACTACATATTTTTTTTAACTTATTTAATTTATCAAATTTTTCTTATTATATAATAAGCTGTTAGTCAAAATATCTTACCCACCACATACATTAAAGTTTTTAATTTTTAAAATTTGTTTTCAGAAATTATTTTTCCAAATGAAGAAGTTGATGTACCAAATTTTGGTCGTTGTATAACACCAAACAGAGAGAGAGCTTTATGTATAATATTGGAAGATTGTAAATTTCTATATAATATTTTGATCACGTCACCTTTAAAAGATTCTGATAAATTGTATTTAAGTCGCAGTCAATGCGGTTATCAAAATGGTAAAGTTTTGGTAAGTTCTAAAGTTTTTCTTTCATATATATTTATCTAAGTCCATAGGAAAGTGGATAAAACTTTGAAATAAACTGGTTTGTTGTTTAAATGCAACATGAAATAATACAGAAAATAAATTTGCTTAATTCACAAAAACTCTTGTATTTTTGTATCGATTGTATTATCATTTTATATACAATGATGAATTTATTTGGAAATTTTCATATACTCTTGTATCTTTGTATCGATTGTGTTATCATATTATATACAATAGTGAATTTATTTGGAAATTTTCATATAAAAATAAAATGCAATCTACACTTTTATTTCATATGTATGTTTTAAAAATTTTGTATGTAGAGAGAGGCTCTCTTAGAGAATTATCATTGTTTGTAGCTTGTTCTTAATTTTTCATTAAAAATACAAAATACATTAATACACTATGGGCTCTGGGCTGAAGAACACCTCTCGCGTCATCGTAATTATTTCTTAATCCCGGTTCACACGTTTCAACTTTTGTTGTTCAACTCGTAATTCAACTGTAAGAAAGACGGAGACGGAAATACAAATATCTCTTTTTTCTTACAGCTGAATTACGAGTTCATCAACAAAAGTTGAAGTGTGTGAACCGGGACTTAAGTACGGTCAGACTTGTGTATGTTGTTCGGCCTTCGAGAGTTTTTCGTTTCGCTCGCACTAGTTGACTGATTTGCCACGGATAACCGTATAATCTTGTGTTTCTTTTGTGGAATATCTTTAACAACCACGTTACTACTTCCTATGTCAAGGCATAGGTCATGTACAGTCAGTCACAAAACTTTTTTTTAAATACTGGTAATAACATCTTTGGCATATGGTATAGTTACTCCATCCATATTTGTGCTACCATATTCAGCAAATTCATTTTGTAATATTAAATAAATAAAATAAATTAATACACTACACACAAGGTGTTCACAATTAAAACAGGAAGTGTATTTGATACACAAATACACGATACAAACTGTTGTGAATTAAGCAATTTTTTTATAGCTGCTTACATTCAATATTGCCAAATATTTCGTAATAAATTTCACAATTTATTTCCTCTTATTCTGTAACTTTCTGTTGGCATCACATTAATACAATACCAAAAAGTTGTCGCTTGTCTACACGATCTCAACAACAATTTAATGCTAAGGGACAGTCTATTCGTATTCCTTAAAGTCTAGAAAATAGCATTAGCCTGTCAATAGCAGTCAGTTAGTTGTTTTCGACAAGGGCTAGAAAAGCCCCATTTTTTCGTTATTGCATTAACGTGACATCGACAAATAGTTACAGAATAAGGGAGATTAAAATTTTCCAGATTTGTTGCCCTGATCGTTATCGCCAGGCAGCTCCCACGACGACGCCACCCACACCATCTCCATATAATGCAAATAACTTGCTGCCACAGCCGGGTCAATGTGGTAATGTTTTGTCGAATCGTATTTATGGTGGAAATAAAACGAAAATTGACGAGTTTCCATGGATGGCATTATTAGAATATACAAAAGGTAAGTATATTATTTTTGGAATTTTTTCAAATTTGATTTCATTTACGTAGTTTTTTTTAACATTTTATTTGTAAACTTTCTTATTCCAGCGAACAATGAGAAAGGGCATCACTGCGGTGGATCTTTGATAAATTCCCGTTATGTTATCACGGCCTCCCATTGCGTAAACGGCAAAAGTATACCAGCCGATTGGCGTTTGACTGGTGTTCGCCTGGGTGAGTGGGATACAACAACAAATCCTGATTGTGAAATAGATGTGAGAGGTGAAAGGGACTGTGCTCCCGAGCATATTGATGTACTTATCGAACGTGCAATACCTCATCCTCAGTATAATCCACACTCTAGAAATCAGATTAATGATATAGCACTTTTACGTTTAAAACGCAGCGTACAGTACACGGATTTTGTAAGACCAATTTGTTTACCAATAGACAACAATTTGCGCACGGCAGCATTTGACGGAATAGTTATGGATATTGCGGGCTGGGGCAAAACGGAAAAAGTTTCTGCATCGAATTTAAAGCTTAAGGCCTCAGTTGAGGGATATACAATTGAAAAATGTCGCTCAGTGTATATGAGTCAGAATATAATTTTGGAAGATACGCAAATTTGTGCAGGTGGCAAAGAGGGAATTGATTCTTGTCGGGGTGACTCCGGTGGTCCATTAATTAGTTTGGACACTACGAACAGGTTTGTTTTAATGATTAATAATATTACTGATTTTGATTTAATGATTCTCTTATGAAAATTTCAGAGTTCGTGCTTATTACTTTCTGGCTGGTGTTGTTTCATTTGGTCCTACACCCTGTGGCCTGGAAGGATGGCCCGGTGTTTATACTCGTGTAGGAAATTATATTGATTGGATACTGCAAAATATTCAATCGTAATTTTGGTGGCGCATATTTCTTTTCTTGATAATAACGCTGTGTCAGTCGAAAACCCGGACAAGTGGGACACCCACGAGTAAACTAATTTCGATTACGTTGATTTCATGTGGTGCTAGCCATTTTTCCAGGTTACCTTTAACAAAACAGATGTTGGCGATTTAAGATTTTGATCTTTGTCCAATTTTAATTGATTAAAGTGAGAGTTATGACAATAAATGCACTATATTTGTATATACATACAAATATCCTTTTTAAGAGCTACCCTAGAAAAACAGCCAGCACCACTCAAATCAGCTTTCTAGAATTAGGTTTGCCCACCCCTTTTGTGTAATTTATTTCAGGTTTAAATAATTTATCTACAGAATTGTTATGTAAATCGAGTAGTTTTATAGCAGTTTCCTTAAACGCCGTCATGGTCTCAAGTTTTAATGTAAATAAAAATTACTGTTACAGTTTCCGCTACGTTACGCTAATTATTATTTATTTGAAGTTAAGTTCGTACCAAAAATTAAACGGGTAAAATTTACTAAATCTAAAAGTAAAAAAAACCTGCGGTTCAAAAAAAAAATACTTTTCTGTTTATAACTAATTCCCAAAAATTAAATCACCTATTTTATTATTATTCTTTAAAATAAAAACAAAGTATAAACGTGACGAAAAAGAAGTTGAAAAAGCACAACACCTACTGAAAAAGAAAAAAAGAAAATTTTCTGATTCCTTCTTATACCAATCTAGTTCTTTTAAAAATATAAAATACATATGTACAGGGTGGCCCAGAAAGACCGAAGTGGTGTGAATTCCTTATAACTTTTTATTTAAGACATATTTTTTTAATTTTTTGTTTTTTAAATACAGTAAATTTATAGGGAATATTTTTAGATTAGTTATTAAAAATTGTATCCCGCAAGTGGTGGCCATTTTCTGCTTCGCACAAATGTGCTCTTTCCATTTCCATTATTCATAACTTATTTATGAGTGACGAAGCCCATTTCCAATTAAATGGGTTTGTTAACAAGCAAAACTTTAGGATATGGGCTAAGGAAAACCCGAGAGTACTTCATCAACGACAATTACACCCAGTTAAGTGTACTGTTTGGTGCGGTGTTTCTTCAGAAAGGATCATTGGTCCATATTTTTTGGAAAATGAAAGAGATGTCGCCATTTCCATCAATGGTGATCGATATCGGGCCATGTTGGAAAATTTTGTAAGGCCAGCCGTGGAATACCATCCGCAAATATGGTTCCAACAGGATGGAGCCACAGCGCACACTCCGAGGGCCACAATGGCTATTTTACGCGACATCTTTGGGGAAAGAATAAATTCGCGTAGAAGCAATTTTAATTGGCCTCCGCGTTCCCCGGATTTAACCGCTCCAGACTGTTTCCTTTGGAGTTATTTAAAAGGGAAAGTTTATGTTAATAAGCCTAGGACTATTGAGGAATTAAAAACCAATATTCCAGACGAAATTAACAACATAACACCGGAAGTTTTGCGAAAGGTCATGGAAAATGTGTTGAAAAGAGATCATTTGTGCGAAGCAGAAAATGGCCTCCACTTGCGGGATATCATTTTTAACAACTAATCTAAAAATATTCCCTATAAATTTACTGTATTTAAAAAACAAAAAATTAAAAAAATATGTCTTAAATAAAAACATAACATTATAAGGAATTTACACCACTTCGGTCTTTCTGGGCCACCCTGTACATATGTTCAGTGAACAAAGAAAATAACAAAAATTAAAAATTTCAAGAACCCCGGCGTACAGATCAAACTGCTGGACCAATTTTCTTCAAGTATAGGCGAGAAAATATTAGAACAACTTTGAGGGCCAACTTTTGAGGGCCAGACGCACCCCCTAAAACGCAACTTATCGATATGAATTTTTTTATATTTTTTTTACATAAAACTGAACTGATTTGGGGTGTAAGAATGGCAGAAATTAAAAAAAATAAAGTCTCCATACAATTAACGGCCACTCTAATGTACATATGTATATCCTTTACCAATTTTTTTGAAGGGTATAAAAATAAATATGAATGGATTTCACTGTTCGATTGCCAGCGAAAATCGAACAAAACTCATAATAAGGCGAAATACTTTTACGAATTTAAGGAATAAAACTAAGCCAGTTTTGCCCTAACTCCATTAATAAATATATTAAGGAATATAAAATACTTTTCATTCGTTCGCGATTTCAAAACGAAATTTCAAAAAAGGGAAACAGTTTTCTCTTTATCAGACAACTTAATGTATTCGCAATTAAGTTCGGATAAAATACTCAAGCATATAAAATCTTAAAACCAAATAAAAAGCTGCAATAAGTGAGCTTTCTTGTTGATTTTTTTGTATTTTTCGAATCAAATACAATTTGAAAATTATGACTGCAAATATTTCAGATATAATAAAATTACATGATAAAAACTTATTGTACTTTTAAATCAAAGGAATTAGAAACAACTTTTTTCACAAACCTCACTTCCGATCTATATTTAAAATATTTCTAAAGGAAATTTTTGGAGACAATTATTCTTCTTAAATTTTTTTTTTTATATTTTTTTTGCGAAATTTTGCCATTTTCATGAAAGAATTGTTTGTAAACTTTCGCTGTTTAAAATAGACAATTTTGGAAATACACCGCTTTTTTATAAAAAAACATCCCATTATTATTTATTTATTTTTTCATTTTAAGCTTAAAGGGCTGGAAAATCAATAGACTCTTTCGAACTATATAACGAATCTAGATAAAATGTGCACTATTTTACGCAGTTTCTCAAGTCCAAAAAAAAACATTAATTCTAAAAATCGGTTTGACAAGAAATATTGGTATTATTAAAATAAAGGTTTTTTTTAGAAATTTTGCTTCTGCGATATCTGGAGCGAATCAATCGATTTCAATAAAATTTGCTGCAGTCGATTGATATTATATTCTGGCTTCAAGCGGTTCAATAGTTTAAAGTTTATGTGATAAAAAAAGGTTAATTTTCGAAAATTCCAAAATATCTACGAAATCTAGAATGCCATAAATTTGATTCCTCTCAGTTATGTAATTATCAAGTTATGAAAGGATTAAATACGTACACACACTCACTCACATACATACATTTGTACTTACATACATACATACGGAAGTTGAAGTTGAAAAGATTTTTTCCTCCTCCTACTCATGTAAAAAATCTTTTAAAAAAAAGTGAAATAAAAAAGTTTTTACCTGATATGTATATTGAATTTGTTCATTTGCGAATTGAAGATTTTATTTATTCGAAACATTGAACGTCTCTCTCCATTAAAAACACTTTGCAACAAAAACTTTTTTATATAAAAATTTTAAACTTTGTTCTTTGTTTCGATGTCTTTGGCAGTTGTAGGATCTTCAACGCCCATTAATGGTTCAGCGGGTGTTTTCCAATGTTCTAATACGTATGGTAAACGTTCACTAGGATCGGTGCTCCAATGATGAATACGACATTTTAAACGAGCTTTTTCTAAATTATTTATGGTAATCGTACAATAGAATTCTTTATTTTCCTTCAGTAGATCTGGACCTTTAATAGCTTCTTTAGGAATGGTGATACATTCTTCTTTACAAATGTAGCCGGCCTTGCGAAGAGAAGCTTTGATATGCCAGGGTTCAACAACCCAAGGATGATCTTTATTCATTACTACGGATAAGGTCAAACCCTCCAACATGTTAACCGTCTAAAAATTTTGTAAATTGTATAAAAGTTATAACATATTATTAAGTAGATCATAAAACTTAAAATATGTAGGATATATTATAAATGTGCAAGTTTGCATTTTAGCTTTGTTTGTATTTGTTTGTTTGTTCCACTTTAATGCAAAAGCGGCTTAATGGATTTGAATGGAATTCTGTAGATGAATACGGTCTACGGTTGAGATTAAAATAAAATGTACTTTTTAGGGCGTAAAAGGGATAAAAATTTGTATTTTTGGTACTTTTTCTGTTTTTGGTAAACTTTTTATAAAACTTTTTTTCTGAATGCGAAAAAAGGCGCGCGAAGTTGCTACTTTATAAATAATTATATTCAATAACATGACCAATATTTTTGTGCAGTTCCTAGCTTATTAAATTAAAATTCAGAGCATGCAGGACTACGTAATTTTAAAACTTCTATACGTCATATCTTATGAACAAGGTATACGTATTTTTGAATATAATCACCCTTATCGTGAATAACAAGTAAAATTTTTTGTTTCCGGTGATATTTTCATTTCCCTCGAAGGGAAAAATGCTATCGTGAATCTCTCGTGAATTTTTTTTCCTCGCCATCAGACCCAGTGAATGTAAAATGGGGAGAAGATTTGTAATGCTTAAAAAGTACTGGTTTAAACACATCAAAATCATTTTTTAATTTAAAGTGATTCAATTTTCCTTTGAAACTGCATTTGCGTTCATACAGACGTTCAAGTTTGTTTGATTTGCATTGTCGTAGAGTATTACGAATCAGATAACAGAAATGAGTAGTGAAAAAGTGAATAGAGTTATATATGACTTATAATTTCTTGTACGCAATGCGCACTCATATTTATTGCAATGTTGTCTATAAAGCGAATCACTCGAAAGTTTGAAGTAAGCATCGAACTCAAACACAGCAACATTTATGACGTTATTGATTTCGACTCTATTAACTCAATGCTTACGGACGATGCAAAATAAATAAGTATGACTCAAAATGCGAACTTCGCATACGAACATTAAAGTTCTCATTATGAGGTTGCAAGCGTTGTCGACTTTGAAATATCAAAACGCACCAAAATGGAGAAAAAAGCGCGCCATTTACAAAAAACGCACCAAGCTTAGAATTTCTGTTTTTTTCATTTTAAAATGTTTATTGAATTTATAATTTTGCATAAAAAGTATTATATTATTTTTTTGTAAATTATACATTTTTTTTAGATTAATTGAACTGTCGGATAATTAAAAAATATTTTTGGATTTGTTCATATGTAATATACTGAATATCTCGACCAAAGAAATATATGACTTATACAAGTTTCATAATTAAGGGCACACACATTAATTTGTAAAAACTTATACATTTTTGTACATTAATTTTATAAATTCTGCTTAAAACTTTTAAAAAGAGATCAAAAATTAATTATTCCAAATTAATAAAGCTAATATTTTCAGCATTATTGTTATCATAGGGCCATAAAAGAGATTTCATTTCAAATTGTGATGTTTTGTAAACATTATTACTATTGATACGGTAATTAACACTATCAGGAAGTAGGTAAAAGTTGCACAACAAAAATTGTCCAGTTTTAACCCACTGTCGTGTTCAATTTGCGTTGGTGCCACCAAAAATTGAAAAATACACCAAAATTTAAAAATAAGCGCACCACGCACCAACTAATGAATTTTTCGCACCAAAAATTTCAAAAAGCAAGCAAAATGGTCCGAAACGCACCAAGTTGACAACGCTGTGTGTTTGTTTCTCTGTTGCTTTTTGTTGTTTCTTTTTTTTTTGCTGGAATCGAAAAACAACTCTATTACTATTGTATACTACTTGCAAACTGTTTAATGACTAAACTTTTAAATAAACACACACATGAGCTAAATGAGTTAAATAAATGCGAGTAGTATAAGTACTTTCTTGAAATTAAATAAATTCAGTGAAGTGCGACTTTGACCCGCGCACTAAGGGTTCCGTACGGACACGAGATATGTAATTCAATACGAACTTTAGCCAATATAAACTATAGTTTTGGCATTTTTTTCGTTTTTGGGTTTTTTTGGTTTTAAGCGTTTTTTTTAGTTTTGGGGTTTTTTTAATTTAGTGGCGCTTTCTGAGTTTTGGCACTTTTTTTCACGTTTTGGCGATTTTTTTTTACTTTTTGAAGTTTTTTTAATTTTGGCGATTTTTATTATTTTGGCGTTTTTTTATTTTGGCGATTTTTTTTTCCATTTAGGTGATTTTTTTTTTTTGGTTTTAGCGATTTTCTTAGTTTTGGCACTTTATTTTCGTTATGAGGATTTTTTTCGGTTTTTGGCGTTTATTTAAAATTTTGGCGATTTTTTTCGTTTTGGCGATTTTTTTTAATTTTGGCGATTTTTTTAGTTTTGGCGATTTTTTTTTCATTTTGGCGATTTTTTTTCACATAAACAATTGTTTTAGTTTTGGCACATTTTTCGCGTTTTGGCGATTTTTTTCGGTTTTTGGCGATTTTTTTTTTAATTTAAACGGTTTTTTCGAATTTGGTGATTTATTTTAGTACTAGATTTTTTTTTAATTTTCTCGATTTTTTTTTAATTTTTGGCGATTTTTTTCAGGTTTTGGCGATTTTTTTCGGTTTGGCGATTTTATAATTTTCAGATTTTTTAGTTTTACCGTTCTTGAAAATTTCAAGAGTTTACCTATTACGGTTTCCAAGATATAGCAAGTTGTCAAAATTACATAGTCAAAATTGCATTAACTGATGGACCACCCTTTAATTTTAACTTTTTAATATTTTAATGTTAATTGATGTAGTCTATATAAAAATACGTTAATTTTACAAATTTCAAGTGTCAATATACATATGTATATACAATTGTATGTATATTACTTGAGATTTTAACATTTTTCGTCGCTCGTTTTGGAGCACCCTTTAATTTTTAATTCTCATGTATTTGTTGTTGTAGTGGCCAAGGTTCTACATACTCTGTCCAAATTTCAGTTCCGTAGCTCCTACGGTTCCTGAGAAAATACCGTGTGACGGACAGACGGACAACGTAGCGAAAACAATAGGGTACCTTTGGTGTACGGAACCCTAAAAACAAATTGAAGTGCTTTGTAAGTGTGAGTGTGGTATGGATATGAATGTCAACGTCGCATTCATTTATTTCAACTTATTTATAAATTAATATCATTGACGTACCTTTTCACAATGTATGGTTAAGAGTTAACGTGAACTTTAACTGACAGTTCTTCATACAAAACTTGCCGTTAAAGTCCCTGTTATATTTTAACCATACATTGTGAAAAGGTACGTGAGTGTGTACATCAGAGTAGTTGAGTTTAAACCATGTCTACGCATTTATATTTAAAATTTCATGAGTCAGTATGAATAGCAACAACAAGATTCATTGCTAATCTCTGTTACGAATGGCACAAACAAAACGAAAAAAGAAACTTGACTGCTACAGTCAAGTCTGTACCCCTCTCCATTCTATTTTCCTCTCTCTCCTAAAAACTCATGACTTGACGAGTCAAACCTGACTTGTTTGAACCAGGACAAAATGTATTGAAAATTTAACAAATTTCAGTTAAATAATACGAAACACATAAATTTTCCAAATGAATTTTTAACTTCAGAGTTGTGTTTTTAAATAATTTACGTGCAATGGACAAAAATTCTTTAGTATACCACCACGTTGCAACGCCATAAAATTTACCGTGTGTGAACCAAAGAGACTCATACTCTATGAAAAAAGGTGTTGCAGGTAATTATTGTTAAAAATAATATTGTCCTAAATATAAACATTTATAACTTTTAATACTTAATTCGTACAAAATAAAATATTATTCATGATAAGGGGAATCAAAACGGGGAAAAAGTTTCAAGGGAAAATTTATTCCCGTTTGGAATTTGGTAAAAGGGGGAAATATTTCAAGGGAAAACATTTTCACGATAAGGGTGAATGTTTTGAACTGACATTGCATTCATGACAATTGCATTACAAAAAAAAAACTTTGTCATCAACATAATAACTAGGGATGTAACGATACGCCGTTTTGCCGATCCGATACCGATACTCAAAAAGAAATATCGCCGATACCGATACCCATATTGAAACTGAACTTAAGTTAAAATTAACAAAACCTTTTATTATACAATATTATAGTGTAAGAGATTATTAATATTTAAAATTTATATTTGAATTCATTCTGAAATTAACAAAAAACTAATTTTTTTTAATACATACATGATTTAGCATTGAGAGAACATTTGCCTACTATGGTGCAAAGCAAAACAAGAGAAACGTTTAATTTTTCTGTTTAGACTTTATTTTCTGCTTTCAATATGTTAATTTTCTTAGTTTTTATGCAAAAAAAATCATTGAAAATTTAATTTTTTGTTCAAAAGAGCTATAAAAAAATTTAAGCAGTATCGCCGTATCGACAGTAAAATATAGCCGATATCGATATATCGGCAAATCAGAAATATCGCCGATATATCGGACTCTATCGGTATTCGTTACATCGCTAACAATAATTCCTCAAGAGACATGCCAATTAATTAATTAATTAAGAGGACAGTTTAACCGTGGAATGTCCAAAAATAATTCTAAATTTCTTTCAAACTTTGGCAGAATATTTTTGGACCAGTGGCCCATTTTAAAATTTTGTAATTATCTATTATTAAATAAAGATATTTTTTAAATCAACAATGTTGGTGTAAAATTTATTATGACATTAAAAGTAACTAGACCAATATATTTAAACAAAATTTTGTAATTCGCAACGAAAGAAAATGTTTTCGAAATTGTATGTTTACAGCAATTGCATTTGAAAGCATTTTCTTTCATTCGTTTCGAATCGCAGAGTAGAAACCAAGAACTCCAAAAAAGCATGATAGATAATAATAGGTGATAGATAATAATATCGCTCTACAAAAATTCAGACTTACGTATATGATTATATGTATATGATGACCTAAAAGTACTTTTGATTAATATAAGTTTTTATATAGAATAAAATTTAGTACATGCAACGAAAGTTAATAGGACCCAAAATAACTGGTTTTCTTTTAAATGGCAACTTAAAAAACCTAAAACAGTTCAAAATTAATAGATACGAGTAAATTTGATTATTTCAGTTTTTCACATTTTCGACCCTTTTACGTCTGTAAGGGCTTTAATATTTAAAGCCCTTTAAAATTTAAATCATATTAAATCAATTTAGTGCCTTACTTCACGACAATAAGCTCTTTTATATCATGTAAAAGCTAGCTAGTTTTTTTTTTTGGTGACTACATACTAGGTTTGGCTTACTTACTTCGGCCCTATGAGGTCCCATTGTGTTAATTAGAAGCATCCTATATCAGTCATTGGTACTTACCCTCTGTGCATATGGCGAGCTGTGCTCTAGATCGACAACTTCAGTTTCCTTCTTAGCATACTTGGCAACATTTTCCTCAGTTTTATAAACAGCCAATCCGGGCAACAGCAACTTATTGTATACAAAGTTTGGTTTTAAAGAGACGATATCTCCTTTGCCGCCAACTCCCTCAACAAATGTCTTGAGGATAACATCAATGTCCTTTGGCTTTTTGGTATTTGTATCTTCAACTAATTCATAGATATGGTGTCTCCCTCGCATTTTTTTAGGTTTTTGATTGATTTTGTGTAGAGGTGGATCATATTTCCGTTTCAATATAAACGTTGTCTACAGAAAAAATTTACAGTGAAATGCTTTAAAATTTGGCTATTATTTTTACTCACTCTTATTTGCTGTTCCAATGTTGCACTTGTTTTCAACAGACTTATATGTTTTATAAGTGAATTTCTCAACATTTTTAATACAGTTGTTAATTTTTAAGAATACTTTCTGTTATAAAATAAAATTTTACAGTTCCTGCATCTGAAGAATTGGTTCCAACTTGTGGAATTGATTTGCCAGAGCGGCCAGACTAAATTTTGAAAAACACCGTCAAGTCTTATCAAGGCACATTTAATACAGGTACATGCATTAGGCAAAACCCTCTGGCAACTCTCTGCTTCTCACATAGTTTTACATGGTAATTGTCAAAAATTTGTATGCATCGAACAAGGCACATTTGATATTGTCAAATTAATTCTTCGTTATAAACTTGTAAACAAAAAATCAGCGGATGAGCAATATGCCTGATACGTGTACCTGTTTGATATGCCTTGAGTCTTATTGTGGTTATAGACAAGGCGAATAGATAACAGGTGACCTTAACAGTCCAGATGATTATCAAGTGTTCGAAGACTAATTGAACTGCTTTGCACCCCGACTGTCAAAATCTCTTCTTTTATCTAATGTTTGTTTACATTTAAAGTGAAAAGTGTATGTGTTTTAAAAATATGTATTGTATTGTATGTGTTGTATTGTTGTAGCGATAAGGTCAAGTTATATGAATTCGCCTTGGTTATAGACTGCAACTTGCTTACGCAACACGTTTTCGAATATTTTGAGACAGACACAGCAACCCACAACGCAACCGCCAATGCAACCCATAAACATCAAAACATTTTGATATTTTCGAAAATTCGAATGCAACCATAAACAAGACTACAGACTATGCGGCCAACAATGCAATCTGCCTGGTTGTATAAACACGTTGATATCTACCATTAGAACTAATGGCTTACTTCCCACCTGCGAAAGAAAACGTTCGCCTTACAATTTATATTGAAAATAACAATAAAATATGAAAATTTGTTTTTGTTTTCAATATAAATTGTAAGTCGGACGTTTTCTTTCGCAGAGAGGAAATAGGCCGTAAAATTGCTTATTTCCCTACCCAAGGGTTTGCCGATGTGTTGAAGATTAGATTAAATTTGATGATTGAGAAACTTTAATTATTAAATAAACAATCAAATACAAAACTCAAGTATCTTTAGCTTATACACATTTTTACAGTGAAACTTCTCCTACTAAAATTAAGATAAAGGAAGTATGAAAGGTTTCACTATACTTTTTTAAAAGATTCCACACGTTCTGAACAAAATTTAGTCACTTTCAAAGCAGTACTGTGAAAAGACAAATTACATGCATCTGGCATCATTTCATTAATTAAATACAACAGCTGATGTACCAGAGATGACATTTTAGTTTTATTTTCGACGTGTGCCAAGATAGCGTCGACGAAATAGCGTCGATTTTGGGAATTCAAAAACCGGGGGAAAAAATGGGGAAAAATCGTGGGTATTTTCAAAAATATATCAGCTGGCTAGCAACGATTTTGGGAATTAAAGGGGGAAACAAAACGAAAACCGTGGACGAATTTTCCCAGGAGCCCTGTTGGGCTCCCATGACAAAACGTTGTATATAAATAAAGTGGACACTTAGGAGAACAAAATGAGACTACGGTGCAAAAATTCTAACGAGCCGTTTTCGAAAAAATTGACATAATCCAAAATGGCCAAAAAAAACCGTGGATGAATTTTCCCAGGAGCACTCTTGGACCCCCACGCCAAAGTCTCATATATTCTTAAAGTGGACACTTAGGAGAACAAAATGAGACTACCGTGCTAAGATTCTAACGAGCCGTTTTTTGAGAAAATCGACTTAATCGAAAATGGCCAAAAAAAAAACCGTGGATGAATTTTCCCAGGAGCACTCTTGGACCCCCACGCCAAAGTCTCATACATTCTTAAAGTGGACACTTAGGAGAACAAAATGAGACTACCGTGCAAAAATTCTAACGAGCCATTTTCGAGAAAATCGACTTAATCGAAAATGGCCATTTCATAAATAAATAAATTTTATATAAATCACATTATAAAAGTGTTTAGAGAGCATTTGACAAGGTGTGTACTTAACATTAGCATTTTGCTGTGCATCCCTGTAATAAAAAATTCTAAATATGGCGGCTAATCGTTTCATTTTTGTACTGTGATTCATACAGAGTTGTATTTTATCAATAGTAAGGCCCGTTTCACATTAGGCAACTTTACTTGCGCAAGTATAATTTTCATTTTTATTTATTTTCTTTTGAACTTGCTTCTATGTTCACATTCAGTTCATTTGTTGAGCAAGTTTAATTTTCTTATGCTCGAGTTTTCTTACTTTGTTGACGTTTTGTGGCAGAATTGGCAAGTTGTGGCAGAATTGCCAAGTTGTGGCAGAATTGCCAAGTTCAAGCAAGTCTGTACTCAAATCTCGGCAATTCTTTCCCCTTCAACCGACCTTTCCTCTCACACCCACAAACACAAGACTTGCGCAAGTAAAGTTGCCTAATGTGAAAGGGGCCTAAGGTCATTTTCCTTAAAATCGCTTAATTAGGGCTTACACGTGCAATTGCGAATTGGAAAAACTTAATACTCACAAATTCTTTTTCCCTTCGCTTACACATGCAAGTAACATGCATGCAAGCTCTGTGTACGTATCATAAAAAAATTTCGCACAAATGCACATATATAATAAATACATAAATATATAGGAATATATTTAAAGATTACTTATTTCTTAATTTTTTTATAATAAAAAACAATGAAAATAAACAATTTAGCTGCATTTCAGCGATTTTTAGATCAATTTGTGTTCCCCATGTTCACACGGGCAATTTAATGTGTCTGAACACAAGTAGTAACGCCGGCTGGACAATGTTTACAAACCTGGTCAATGTTTGCATAGAAACTGGTCACATGTATCCATTAAATTAATAAACATATTTTCATTGTTTTTTATTATAAAAAAATTAAGAAATAAGTAATCTTTAAATATATTCCTATATATTTATGTATTTAATATATATGTGCATTTGTGCGAAATTTAATGTATACAGTGACAGGCTGGGCTTGTGCATGTACCTAGTATAATTGTATCATGTTGATACCAGAACCAAAAACGCAAAACTTTTGCAAACAGTTCTATCTGAGCAATGCTATAATACATAAATATTTGTAGTCCATGGGTGGAGTAAATAAAAGGGAAGCACGAGCTCCGTATTTGGTATTCAAATTCAGTGTGAAGTTCGTTTGACTGAATACATTTGTCAACTCTCAAAAGAATTCAAGTGCATTGGTTTTTTTTTTGAAACGGCTTAGAGCCTGCGGTACACTGCAGTAAAAAGCCACATGCGCATGTGGCTCTGAGGGAATCAGGAAGTTACATCCGCAACATTCATTTCACGTGAGCTGTCTCTGGAAATGTGTCGGCTTCGCTTATAAAACACATTTTTACGCCATGTAGGCATTTTTTATTACTTATTTAAAAGGGTGCAAGAAAAATACTGAACATTTTTTTGACATGCCATGTACTGCAGACTTAAGAAATGCCTCATTGCAGCATTGGCACAATGTCGAGTGCATTTTGATATTTTATTATTGCTACAATCGAATGGGTTACGAATAGTTGCCCTTATCCAGTGGCCAACGAGGGTGAATACAAAAAGTTTGGGGCTTGTCTACTGGCTCTCGAGAAAGATCTGGTGCCATTGACATTCTATTTTTTTCCTAAGGTCTAGCAAGTGTAACGAGCCTGCCTACAGAAGTCAGTTGTTCTGGTGTGTTCGTAAATGCATCACTGATCTGCATCATACATGCATATGTGCAAACTTTTACCAACAGACCCAATGTGACGCCAGATGGATGGATAGTAAATAGCATAGTTTACACATGCGTTCATTAAAATTACATCATTTGCATCTTATTATCAAAAAGAAAATTTCCTGATGGTGTTAGGAACATTTCGCCTGAAATAATGAATTACATATGTAGATGCAGCGAACAAACTTTTAAAACTAATATACATATGTATGTATGCATGATTAGCTCAAACTGTTCTCAATGAAGGCAAACTTTTTAATACTAACAGAAATCTAACAAAAACTGTTGAAGCGTGCTCTGAATTTTACTTTTTACACTCGAATCCTTTGGTTTTCAACACCTCATTTATTACAGAAGATAATTAATTTTAGGTAAAAAAATTCAATATTGAAATACTTAGATATTATTTATTTAAAAAAAAACAAGTAAACTTTTCAATAGTGTAACTTTTAGTTGACGCCTTTAAGTTCAACTTCAAAAACTAGAGTGCTATTTGGTGGAATTGATGGTGGTGATCCACGTGCGCCATATGCCATATGAGGAGGACAAGTAATGCGGCGTTTGCCTCCTACTTTCATGCCAACAACACCAACATCCCAACCTTTTATAACTTCACCACGACCCAAACTGAACTTGAAGCCAGCTCCAGATTTTAAGCTATCGAAAACTTTGTTATTCGATAGCAAACGACCTTCGTAGTAAACTTGAGTGCGTTTGCCAGGTTTAGCTTCGGGACCACTGCCAACACGTACATCAACAATTTTAACTCCACCGGACAACACACGTTCACCTCCCGACTTTTGTTGCTTATCTTGCTGTTGTGTTTTTTGTTGCTGCTGCTGTTGCTGCTTTTCTTTTTTCAATTCCTTTTTTGATTTTTTTTCAACTTGCTGTTCTCTCTGTTTAGCCACGCCGTTTTGTTGCTTTTCCGGTTTTTCTAATTTGGCTTGTTTAGCTTTAGGTTGTTGCACTTCTTCTTCCTCCTCGGATTCATCTTCATTGTCATCATCCTCCTCTTCCTCGTCATCTTCATCCTCCTCACCCCCTTCTGCATCATCATCGTCGTCGTCGTTTTCCATATTAAAATCGCTGTCATCTTCGTCTTCATCATCATCTTCATCTTTAACAGCAACTTTTGGAGCAGCGCCTTTTTTTGCAGGCTCTTTATTTTTATTGGCCTTTTTAGCATTTAATGTGTTGCGTAAGTCTACCTCTTCTGTTTCAGAGCTAGATTCAACATCTTCGTCCTCATCACCATTCATGAAGTCATCTCCCATGTCTTCCATTACATAGCCCGATAGTGTGACGTTGCCACTGCCTAATATTAAAAACATACCAAATTTGGCGATCAAAAACATACACATCGCAAATGCAGTTTTCGACTTACCAATGCTTTGAAAGCATATTTCATTTCCCTCGCTAAAGTTTAGGTCCAACATTACTTGTTCGCAAACATCTTTCCGCAAAGTGCAGACCAAAAACCTTTGGTTTTCGCTGCTAATGAATATTTGTGTTGGACCTCCTTGAGAAGAATCGGAATCCAAAGCAGCTTGTGATATATGGAAAGACTTCTCCGTTGTTTGCGAATACTTACGGTTAGGCTTTAAATTCAGACCTAAATTAAAGTTTAATCATTACATTATCCAATAAACCCTCGCAACAGTGCGCTCAACACGTGGTGGTGGCTAACCCATGTTTTTTTTTCCAATTGGTCTATAAGCACTTACCCCAAAACATTTTGTTAGTTTTTATAATTCTACAGATTTTGTATGAAATTTCACGGATTTATAGTTTTTTTCAAAGCAAAAGAAAATAATGCCGGCACGTTCACTTAATAAAATTCCGCAATTTGCGACAAAAATGCAGTATAACAGATAACGCAAATCAAAATGAAGATGAAGAACGCGTGTTTGACGATGAGAAAAATTTAGTTTTGACAACGCGCAAATATGTATACAGGGTTGCCAGAAGATTTTGCTGAAAAATCTGCCCTCTTTTGAAAAATAATCGGCATCATATTATGATATCAAGTGTCAAAAAACGCACACATACAAAGATACGAGGAGAATTTTGTGTATTAAAATGAAAATGAATATTTTTTAGTAAACAAATGCTGAAATGTTTTAATTATACACGATGTATTAAGGAAATGCCAAATTTTTTTATAAAACACACAGTAATATTAAAATAAACGAAGATGTTCACTGCGCGGCTGCCTGATAATTATGAAATATTATGATATTTAGAAGAGTAAGTTTTCCCCTACATAGATATTAACAAGGCGAATTAACATAAGGTGGTCTTAATTTGCAACTCTGCGTATTCGCCTTGTATATTTGTTAGTGTAAAATTTCCTGCTGTCAGAATATTTCTTAACGTTTTGATTCATTTGACAGCAGGGAAATTAAGTCAGCTGGCGAATTAAGATCACCTTATGTGAATTCGCCTTGGATATTAATATGAAAATAAATATATTTTTCTTCTCATTCTGCCGACGTTCTATTTCATATTATATCAGAGTTAATATCAGGTATAGACGCTATGTTATGAAAACAATATTATAATATCTGATATAATATTAATATAATACTAATATTGCAGTCCACACGTAATATCACTCTCTCTCTCTGCTATGAAATCTGACGTTTGTTGTTAGAAATATATTTGATATTATATCAGGTATAGACGCTATGTTATACAATAGGACAACGTAATTTAACTTTTTTTATAACATTTCATTTTATGGAAATTCTCATCGAGTTAACATGTTTCATTTTTGCATAATTAGTTATTTTATTTTCACTTTTTCACACAAACTTTAATTTATAAATCAATTAAACACATTTAAACATATAAAATCCCAGAAAATGTGTCCAAAATATAGTTTTTCATTTATTTTAATAAACACTCACACATGCATACTAATTTAATTTCATGTACATGTGTTTTTTGACAATTCATAGCATAAGATTGTTGTTATAGGATTTTTTATAACAACGCTCTCATAAAAACCTTATAATAATGCCTTGGTGTAGACCCCATGTAAGAAACTTAAAAAAACAATATCTATATATAATTAATAGGCAAACATGTATTTTGTAATCCCTTTTACGCTCGCACTACTGCACCGATTTTTCGGTACAGATGTGGAGAATCTATATTTTATTGGAATCGGTTTAGTATTTTGGGAGCTATATACTACGTTTATTGTATGTTTATTTTGCAAAATATCTTAAATTTTTTTTTGAAAATGTGCAAATTGCTTCAAACCTGACTAAAATCCCACTACATTGTTGCCCAATCACAAAAATGTGGTTTGAAAACGAATTTGATCACATTTTGATAATTATTTTTACCTAAAATCGACAAATCGGCATTTGTTTGTTTTTTAATAAAAAAATCGGCAAAATGACAAAAAAATCAGCGCTTTTGGCAGCACTGGTTGTATCGGAAAAGTAGTATGTGTAACCACCCTGTATCTATACATGAAGATTTATAATCAGCGTTGCCGTTGTGACACTAAGGTATCACTTTTGAAACATTTAATGACCATTTTTATAATTTATCCCTTTGTATCATTTTAACAAAATGCATGCCGTAAGCCAATCATATGATCCAAAATTATACGGAGTACAGTCTAGAGTATCAGGTATTGGAAACAGAGCTGTTCGTCCAGTTGGCGATAATCGGTTGGAGGGTGTCGATCATTTTACTCTCTTGGTCGATAGAAAAGCCAAATTAATGGTGAAAATATTGCAAAAATTCGACACCAAATCCCTTATTCTAAATGCAAGTTGTTTTCTAACTTAATTTCATCTATAATAAAAGTTTTTATATATAAGATTTAATTAAATATGATTTTTCATTACTTTTAAAGCGGCAATACCGACTTTTGTTCACAAAAAACTTGACCCTATTTTACTTTAAAATACCCATTTGCTGACCCTATTTTTTCTTAAATAAACTTTTTATGATACTTTTTCAAAATTTTAAGCGGCAACCCTGATTATAATTACCAGGGACATGCAAATTAATGTTTTTTCCTTAACCCTGATAATCGCAAGAACGAAATATCTTCACGAAGTATTGAATTTGCATGAAAATGGCTTCGATTTGTTAGTGCATATTATTGCATAATTTGGTCCTAATTTTTTGAACGATCGTACAAGCACACATCTACCAAATTTAATGGAAATTGTCATATTAAGGCCCAGAGTAGAGACACAATTCTGCGAAAACTTGATATTGTTTTTAAAACTGACACCTAAAGGATTAAAAAAAAAAACAATTCTAATAGCCAGTATTCAATTCGTTGTAATGGCAGAGTTAAATAAATATATAACATTATAGAAAAATGCACAAAAGTTTCTAAGAACAAATTGATTGAAACTTCACATTCGAAAATATAAAAAATATATAATATTTATATTAAAATAACTATATAACAACACTTTTCTTATTCTTTTTACGTATCTGCTGCAATATAAACATATCTTATCCTAGAGTTAATAATGCAGAAAAAATCGTTATATCATATTTAATCTTGTGTAAAAATTTAATGTAAAAGACTTGCACACGCACCTCTTGTATTAACATAAAATTAAAACTTCTTTTGAATAAAAAATAAAAGTATGTACATATTTAATTTTTTTTATGTACGTTTTCGATGTAATATTTTATGCGCATAAAATACATTTTTTTTGGATGAGTGAAGTACTTGTCCCTGATAATTACCATTCTTATTACAAAATCCATAATTGGAAATATTAATTTCAAATATTCGTTTTCATTCTAATTTGATATTCATCATAATTTGTATCATATTATGATTACATAAGTATATAAGAATGTACATAAATACACCCATACTTTTGCAAAATTCTGCAATTATAACTTAAAAAAAATGCAATATTTGAGTTAATAGTGCAGAACTAATCGTGATATCGTTCTTCATATTGTTTACAAATTCATACAAATATCTTGTATACTCAAATCTTGAGAGAATAATACAATTTTATTTCGCATTTCAGTTGTTAGTAAATTCAAGCTTTAGCTCGTTTTCTGCAAAACAAGTTTTAAGAAATAGCATTTATTGACAGTTAGGACGATAATTCTATTCATTTACTCCAAAAACGACAAAAAATAAATTTTTGAGTCAGTGATGCAGAATCAGTCCTCATAGCGTTCTTCATATTCTTTAAAAATTTCATACGAATATCTTGTATACTTACTCTTGAGAGAATAATAAAATTTTCTTTTTCCTAATATTTAATTTCACATGCTTCTATTTGTCCGATTTTAACGAAACTTAGCACACATCCTGAGCCCCAAAAAAACACACTATTACATTAAAAAAACGGGTGGAGCTACGCCCATTGAAATTTAATATTGTTTTTCAAGTGCTTGTACTGAATTCATTCTTACGAAACTTGGAACATATTAACTTTGAGCTCCTAAAAAGACACAATATTGCATTGAAAAAAGTATAATAATATATTTCACGTTCTGAAAAATACTTATCCTAGTGTTCTAAAAAGTGGGTGAGGCCCATGGAAGGCTAGAATTAAATTATATGTACACCTATTTATCCAATATGCGGTATGTAATGTAACGATTACGAACAATTGTGTTTATTTCACTAAAATTAACGTTAGTACCATCAGTAATAAACATAAAATGTATAAAATGATAATTTATGCACTTACATTCTGTATAATTTTGAGACATAAAAAACTAATAAAGAATATCGGTGCTCACTACAATTTTCGTCGGCATCTAATACTTCGTTAATGACTAACAATTTCAAATCTGACATTTACAATGTTGCAATAATATTAACAAATTCTAGTGTTGCCCTCTTTAGCGGTTCCACTATGGATCAGCGACAATAGAAAAGTGGGTGGACATTAACATTTGCCTAGTTGGTTGTGACAATGCCTCTAAAAATATAAAATTGGCACTAAGAACTTAAAAATTAAAGTTAAAAAAAATAAACTGACTTCAAAAATATCCATTAAAAAGTTAAAAATAAGCTTTCATATCAAAATAAGACAAAGTTGATGTTTTTTAGATATTCTAAAAAAAAGCAACGTGGGTCCGATCACATGGGAGATGTGTAAACATCTAGTAATGGACAAATAACTAAAATAAGATACATAAATATTTGACTCTACTGTATTTAAAAATCTATGGAAAATTGCAGCTATAGTAGTGGAATTATTAGTTGTTGGGGTTTGTGGGGAATTGCTCATATGCAAGGGGAAGACGTCAAATAAAAACTTTGATAAGGCTTGCGACTGAGAGTTTGCGAAATTTGTATTAAACTCTCCACCACATAATAATTGTTGACATTTAAAACGCTCTTTTAATTAAAAGTTTATATCTATTTTATTTATTTTATATTTTTCAACTTCTTAAAATTTTCCCCGCTGGCAACACTATTACACTTCACAAGCAAATTCTCTTAAAATTAATATAAGGCGTAATAATTTAAAGCATACCTTCAGGATGCTTTAAAATTAAGTTTGTCTGTACTTCTTCTTCGTACCCTGAAGGAAATGTCGATGGTGAAAATGTACTGAGTCGCTTTTGACTTAGTCACCAGTGCTACTCTACATTTATCCCCCAAACAATATTTTGTGCTATAGACATTTAGCCTGTACTTGTCATTAAATGGGATCATGCAGATATACCAACCAGACATTTACTGGTACATTTAAACACCTTAAGTACATACAAATTTACTTATATTGCCAAGTTGTTGAAAAACCCACCAGAAATACACCACATCTGTTTCCTCTCTCTCTCTCTCTCTCTCTCCCTTTTTTATGCTGACGAATAGAAGAGAAATTGTAGACAATGTAACTACTACTATAATTTTAGTGTTGACATAGAAACATTTGACCCCAGTCTGGCTGCAGGGTATGATTACACTAATCCACTTATATATAGCTCACACTGATTTGATAACGCTTTACGATCGTACTCAAAATTTGTGATTGAATTGTGAAAAAGATTTTTACCCCTAGCGTATAGATGTTTACACATAAAAACTCAGATAAAAGATTTAAAATTTCAAAACTCTAAAAAGCAGGATATAAATTTGAAGGGAATCAACCCATAAAAAGCTGGATAAATCCATCTAAAGCGGGATGTGTGGTCAGGTTAGTATTACATCAGTTATCAGTGGCATTAACGTTAACTGAAACTAATTACTAAATAACAATTTTTTAAAGTTTTTCTTGGAATGTGAAATTTTCAAGTTACTCCAGACTGCAAAATTTAATTTCTACGACTCTTTCAATCATTAAAACGTTAAGGAAAATATTTAATTTGTGAACAAACAGTATGAGTACCTATTGTGCTTAAATTTTAAAATTTATCTTTAATTTAAATTGTTTTTCGGAACACATTTAAGTATGTATGTATGTACATATGTAAGTTCTACCTATATGTATGTATGTATATCACGATTATGTACATACATACATATTTATGCATGCCATTAATACGAAAGTGTTACACTACATGCCCTTAACAGGAAAAAGCAACAGTTGTCCAGTGAATTATGTCAATGTTTGACATTACTTTCTCTCAAGCTTTTTTGTTTTGTAAAAGCTTTAACTTTTCAAATGTAAAGATAATAAAGGATTTATTGAGTCACACGTAGCTACATTATTTTAGAGTACGGTTCCCAATAATAAAAAAATAATAATAAATTATACACGGTTAAAATATTTTTATTTTATTATTTGAAAATAAAGCTTTTTCTTTAAAGTTTTGCAAAGTGAAAACAAGTATATGCATAACAAGTATATGCATATGTACCAATAAAGAAGTTTCCAAATTTCAAAAAAAAATATATAAATAAGCCACTATAACAAATGTTACGTACACAGAGTGAAAGTTATAAGAACTTGGAACCAGATTAGAATATTGTTAAACAAAAATTTATTATTAAATGTGTTAAGAAAAGTTAACAAAATAGTTGCTAAACAAAAAATTTTTATGATTCAACAAGGTAAATAGTACATAATATAAAAATATTTAAGATCCTTTTAAATTTCCAAATGAAAGTGTGTGTGAAAAATCGATTTTTTCATCTTCATTCTTATTATTTTCTACTTTTACTTTCACTTTCTCTTAAAAAAAAAGCTTTTAGTTACGCACTTGTTTTCACTTTCACATTAGGTTTTGTTATTATCGTTTGTTTGTTTTGATTTCCACTTCGCCGAATTTATTATTTTCCAGCTTGACTATTTTTTATTATGCTCCATTTTATATTGGGTCTATGCATTACATCCCATCGTGTTTAATAAAAAGAAATGAATGCTTTTTATTCTTGATAAGTGTTATTCAAACTATTTTTGATTTTATTACTCTTTTCACAATATCAAGTGAAATGCTGACAAAAAATACGAGTATGTACATATAATTTTTTTTGGCATGAATGAACAATTGAGAAACTGTTGAAGAAGTAGAAGTACTCTGTTCATCTTGGGAAAAACATATGAAATGTATCTTCAACATTTACAACAAACATATATGGTGTTTTAACAAACGCAACATATTAAAGCATAGTTGAGTCTAGTAGACTTGTATCGAACTCTTTCTGTTAGACTTGGGTCGAACTCGTTCACTAGTTCATTTTTGACATAAACCAATGACCAACCCCATGTTATTTCGACCCAAGTCTACTTTCAGTAGCTCGTTCTAGACAATACGTATTTAAATTACATAGGTTTGATTATAGGGTTGTGTCTAAAACGGGCTACTTAAAGAGTTCGATACTAGTCTAAACTCGTTCAGTCGTTCATTTTAGACACAACCCTATGATCAAACCTATGTAATGGAAATCATAGTTTCGTGTAGACTTGGATCAAACACATTCATTCGGTCGTTTTTGACACAAACAAATAATCAATCAAACCCATTTAAATTACATGGGTTTGATCATTGGTTTGTGGCAAAAATGAGCTAATGAACGAGTTCGAATCAAGTCTAGTGTCAAAAATTAACGAATGAACGAGTTGGACCCAGCACTAAGTCTAATTATTTCGAACGAAAATAAGAAAAATTTGACATTAGAGCTGACTCCAGCTCATCCAGTTGTTCATTTTAGACACAAACCTATGATTACATAAAACGACTGACTGAATGTATTCAACCCAAGTCCAATTACATGGGTTGGATCATCGGCTGTTGTGAAAAATAGTGAACTAGTGAACGAGTCGGACCCAAGTTTAGTATTAACAACATTTAGATCTGGGTCGAACGCATTCAGTCGGTAATTTTTGACACAAATCTATGATCAAACTAGTGTAATTTAAATTGGTGTGATCAAATCGATCGTCTGAATGAAATCGGCCCAAGATGTAGAACCTTATAGTAGTATAAGTGAAACCGATTATGGCCATGAGGCTAGGATTTTCTATATTGGGTGAATAAATGAAAAAATAAATGTTTTTAATAGCAGACTTGGGTCGATTTTTCACTAGTTCATTTTCGAAACAAATTGATTGAGTTTAATCATTCCTTTGGGGCAAAAATTAACAAGTGAAGGAGTTCGTCGCAACATATTGCCGGAATCGTAGGCCTGCGAACTTTGTTTGCAGTAGCTGTTGAAACCTTTGCTTATAAGTAGACTTGGGTGGAACTCTTTCAGTAGCTCGTTTTTGACACAAACCTATGATCAAACCCATTAAAATTACATGGGTTTGTGTCAAAAACGAGCTACTGAATGAGTTCGATATAAATATAGTTTTTGGCACTCACCTATGATCAAATCCATGCAATGTAATTAAAGTTACATCCAATAGCTCTTTTTGAACTAGTTCATTCTGTTGGACAAAAGTGCGGTCAAAAACATCAATGTAAATAAAACAAACTTTGTATTTATTTTGTTTTTTTTAATTTAAATTTTTTCGTATGAAATTTTTCAATGGTTGGGGTTGCGTTTTACAAAATTAGGCCCTATATAATTGTAAGAAATCGTTCATCAAACATTTTGTATTATACTGGCAACACTGTATTTGCCCATTGTCGTCAAAGCAATATAAAATAGTTTAATTGCTCTACAATAACAAAATAAGCATAGATAACAACCTGCCGCCCTGCCGCCCTGCTGCCTCGGAGTCTTCCAAAGAATAATTCTCATATAAACATGAGTATTAAGCCGGGTCGATTTTTTTTGCGAAAATCGTATGAAAAAACCTAATTAACAAGAAATTCTGAGAAAATTCTCTGAAGAAATCACGTGTCTGAGTTTAATGCCCTGCCCTGTCATGCAATTCTTGCTGCAACAACTTTTTATTTTTTTTAATGAAAAAGAGCTAGAGAGGAATACGAAATGCATATATGTATTTCTATTTCAACACTCTCCCACATATTCAAGAATTGCTGCAACGAAAATTGCAAGTCTGGACCGGGACTAAGTGGGCTTAAACATAGGTTTGTGTCAAAACCGACTTACTCAATTAGTTCATCCCAAGTCTGCGACCTACGACTCTGACAATAGGTTGTGAGTTGTAGCGCCTTTTATTTATACTTGTGCCGAATTCGTAAGTATAATTAATGGGAATCAATACATAGACGCAATGCAGACATATGTACATAGTATACTAATGGTCAAAACATTCTTAACCGTTATTATTTACTTTATTCATATGATTCAAAACAACACCACATATTACTCGTACATATGTACATTAGAGTGGCCGTTAATTGTATGGGAACTTTTTTTTTTTAATTCTCACCCCCCGAATCAGTTCAGTTTTATGTAAAAAAAAATTACAAAAACTTTTCATACCAATAAGTTGCGTTTTAGTGGGTGCGTCCGGCCTTCAAAGTTGGCCTTCAAGCCTATTTTTCAATGTAATTTTTTACATACATATGACTACCTTTTTAAAAACTCATTTCACAAGAATATGACATACAGCAATATTAGTCTCAAAGAAAGTTTTTTATTAAAATTAATATTTTAGAAAATAATGAGGAAAATAATCCACAAAATACCAAAAATTTGTTGTACGAAAATTACATTTATATGGACATTTTTTATTTTAAGCATGTACAATAAGAATATATGTATATTAAATTAGTCAAAATAAAACTAAACAAAAAAAAATACATTGAATACATGGGCTGGAGGGCCAACTTTGAGGGCCGGACGCACCCCCTAAAACACAACTTATCGCTATGAATTTTTTTTGTATTTTTTTAAATTAAAATTGAACCGATTTGGGGGATGAGAGTAGAAGAAATAAAAAATAATAATAATGGCCACCCTAATGTACATGTATAATCTTTCATGTAACAATTTGATAAATTATATGAATTTATTTTTGTAACATTTTTAAAATAGTGTTGAATTTAAGGATATACATATTACATAGAAGCCTGCTTAATATAAAATTTCGGAAATGATAGTTACTTCGAATGTGGAAAATTATGCTTTAAATGGTGAGTAAAACTAATATCTACATATCGTCATCAAGAACAAAAAAAATTAGAAATGTATTTTTGCCTTGATTTTGACGTAGTTAACGAACATTAGCTTTTTCTCATAAGCTTTTTCTCTTAATGTAATTAATCAAGTAGTATACAATTGTAGTTTGTATTTAAAACAAATGATTATTTTTATTACAACTTTAAGTATTTCTTTATTTGCATTTGGAGGCAATAAAAAGAAATAAATAAATAAAATTTTAAATACATATGGAATAAATGATAAAATTGTAAATATTTGTCTTGCACTTACCTTTACTGTTGTCTGTATGATCAGATTTTCAATACAAACTGCAAAGAGAAGTAAACAGAGAAAGTCAATAAAAAATTTTATTATTTTTTTAAGTTTAATAACGTTAAGAAGGCAAATTATAAACGGGAAGACAAAATAACATATGTTGGTCTTAAATCTTATTAACTATACGACCTTTACCCCGTTCAAATCATAAATATAGAAACAAATGAAGTTCGTTCGAACAATATTAATTAAAATTAACTACAATTAATTAGCCACGTGTCTGTGGCAAAAATTAAATAAATATACTTAACAGTAACCAACCAAAAAAGTTTGTCTGAAGTAGAACAAAAATAAGCAAAGTAAAGAATAAACGACAATGGTAAGTCTGTTGTAAATTAGAGATGGTAAATTTGGGCTTTCATTACAAAAAAGCTTTCAGCAAATTATATCCGAAGAATCAAAATAATTTACATATTCCATTTGCATAAAAGTTACGTATGTAGATAAAGCAGAAATCTATATCAACTGATACCACACACAGTAGACCAAACACAACAGAACGCTGATGATGAAGGTTGAGCGGCCTTCGAAAACAGTTAGTTGTTCCGTTCAACTATTTGTTGTTAGTCAGAATATTTACAACTAACTTTAGTGTTATTTGTGCATTAATAATTATGACATGTAATTTGGCTTAAAAAGCGATACGAACTTTAGCCCGTTCAAATCATAAATATAGAATAATTATGTATCACTGAAAATTAAATTTTACTCAACAACTTTTTTCTTTGATTCATTAAATTTCTTTATTGACGGCAAAAATCGCCATTACAGAAAATTCAATACTTCTTTTTTATTGAATTGGCAATTTTTGTATTCAAATTATAAAGTAATTTTTTTCTGTGAACACTGCGAAGTGTCATTTCAAGTAGAATGGAAGAAGATTACAGGTGCTAAAAATAGGGAACTAAGTAAATTCAATGACATATAGACTGAAAGAATTCTTAAAACAGAGGTATTGGGACTACACAACAAAATAAAAAAACAACAACATATTAAATTAAATTTTTCCTCCTAATTTTAGAGCTTTTGTTATTTGTTTTAAGACTGAGCGCAGACTTTTAGGTTTATTTATTTCCATGTTGTTGCACTTACAACCCGTTATCTCAAAAATAGAAAGAAGGCTTATTTCTTACATTAGAATATAGCGGAATCTCTCTTGAGCGATAACCAAAAGGGGCCATTGAAATGTGTCCGTACAACGGGCTTCGATACTGCTTTAGCTTCTGAATTTCTTAAAAGCAGCAGTCAGTCAAACCAAAAACTGTTCGAACACTTCGACTTCGTTGTGTATAACGTTTAGTTTTTTGCTTGTGCTTTTACTGCGACTGTTTGCATTTTATCACGAAAAAGAAGAAGAAGCGTAAATGGAAGCCAGTCTTGCCATATACGTTTGAGGAAAGAGCTGCACATACCGAAAAAATAAGTTTTTCAGAAGAAAACAGTAAAATATTTTTTATTAGAACGTAAAACCATCATAACATGGCTACGTGCAGCATGCGGCGTTAAATCAGATATTCTACCTGATGCTTTTCGCACACAGTTACAAACTTTTCAATATCGCTTTTCTTGAGACATTATTGCTTGCTCTTTTTAAGATTTTGCTTGGTTGGGAGTCTTAAATAAGAATAACTAGTTTTCAATTTAATAATAATTTTAATTACTTAGTTTAATTTGATCAATGTTGCAAAAAAGTTAGTGTGATCATTATGAGCCTAATCGTGGAAACATCAAATGAGAATTATATTTATAGAAAATAAAAAGAAAATGTCAAAACTTTTAAATTTTTCGTGTGTTTTCATACAACTTCTTCACCGAAGAAACCTATTGGAATGCGTCGCTTTTATAATTTTTTAGATTTGTATAAAATTTATAAGAAAATTTTCAATATTTCAGACTCTTTTTTTGTTTGCTTTTGATATGCTTTCTGATTTTATACGATTACGACAATAATGAACGTCGGTTTACTAGTTGAAAAGTTGTTGACTTCCTACCACTTTTTTTATATCACGCCACTGTGCAAGGCTGAGTCATATAGGCCCATAAGCTTACTATAAACAATCTCAAAGCTTTCGACAAGCTGATAATGACTAAATTGTTAAAATTTTAGCTAAAAATGGCTGCATTCCGGATCATCAATTTGGTTTTAGAAGTCAGCATAGCACAATTGAGCAAACTCATAGATTTTTTTAAGTTTTCAATTTACATTTATTCATTTCATTTTCGTAAGAATTTTGCTAGAATAGGAGGGCGGATCAATAAGCGCGTGTCTTTTCAAACTTCCCTTGAAATGCAACACTGTTCCCATTAAGTACCACCTGTTAATAGAGTACTGTCAAATTTTGAGCAATTGTCGTCATTTACTTTGCGTTTAACAGCTGTTCAAAACATACAACCTCGTGTGTTTTTCTAAGAATGGAAAAAAGTGAATTTCGAGTGCTCATTAAACATTATTTTTTGCGAAAAAAAACCGTCAATCAAACCAAGGAATAGCTCGATAAATACACCATGAATGAGCTTTCACTGATATGAAAAAAAGAAAGAAAAGAAAAACTGATTTTTAATGAAAAAAGTGCGCGATTGCTCAAAAAACTCCGAAAAACAGATAAATCTGCACATTTGCCAACGCTGATAGAAGCAAAAGCAATTATGTACACCAATGAGAAGTTTTTAAATGCTGCATTACACATCAGTGTTGGGATATGGCTATTCTTAAATTGTACCATGAAAATGGTAAAATTGTACCAAATTAACTTCAATTGTACCAAAATGTAGTCATCTGCTAACTAAGCATACACAATAAAAATTTATAACAATTTTTCATTTATTAAAAACAAAAACATAAAGAAATTAACTACCCAGCCAAAAATTTCAAAAAAGGTAATCGGGTTTGGAATTAAGCATTTTAGGTGGAAGCACTTCCCTACTGGATTACCAACTTAATGATTTTAAAAAGGCGTGAGACTAAAATAATGGATTCTTGAGAAGTACTTACTTTTTTATTTAGTAACTTGTTCACGTAATCTATTTAATCTAAAAAAATTATTCTCCTCATTTAGCAACACGTACATAATTTTTTTTTTAATTCTAGTTAATGTGATTTGTAAGCGATTAACGAAATTTGGTAATCAGAAAAGTAAGTCATTATATGGCAAGTAGTTCTGATGGTAATGGTAATTTTTTGCTGGGTAATAGTAGGTACACACTTTGCAAAGTGTTTCCGCAACACGTTTATATAACATGCTGCATACTTTGACACAGACACTGACAACCTACAATGCGACCTATTAACATAAAATCATTTTGATATTTTCGAAACTTCGAATGCAATTTCGAACGCAAATATAAACAAGACTACACATTGTGCGACCGACAATGCAACCTGCCTAGTTGCATAAACACATTGCTGTACCTCCATAAAGAACTGGGACAAGTGCTACCAAAACAAATGAAAAATATTAGCATAAACTACCAATGTTGCAAATTTTGGTACTTATGATCAGTGTTAAGCAGAGATACCACTATCGGCACAATATACCGATTTTCGTCGGCCTACCGCAACAAAGTTGTAAGTAATAAACCAAAACGGCTTTACTTCTCAATTAATTGTGAAATAAGTCTAAATGACTTTATTACCATTGCAGTGTGGTGCAATTATTTCCTTATATTTCAATTAGTTCAGAAATAAGGCCAATTTAGCTTATTTCTTATGACTTTATTTCGTAAGTCGACAAAAATCGGTACATTTTGCCGATAGTGGGATCTCGGCTTTATGCAACTATGTTAGGATAAATTATTATTACTGTAATGCAAAGCACAAATTTTTTCAAATTGTACCACTGAAGTATAAAGTGTACCAGTGTACCAATGCAAATGAAATTGTACCAAATTTGGTACAATTGTACCACAAATCCCAACAGTGTTACACATTACTCATTCGCAATGATTTACAAAAACTTCCATTGAAATATCACAAAATTATGCAATAGTTTTTTAAACTTAAGCGATATCTTAAGGAAAGAATTTGACTAAAATTATTAGAGTAATGCAGGGTTTACATCTGTGTGCCATGTGCCACACAAGCGTAAAAAAGCGTAGCCAACTGTTTGATTCAGACATGTATTTATCAAGTTAAAAAATTTCATACATAATTAATAGACAATTTTATAGAATTTGAATAGAAATTGGAAAAAAATTATATTGTTCTTAAGAACAAAAAATATAAAAACATTAAATGTTGAAATATGTCAAACATTATAGCAACAGCTAAAAAAATTAAAGATTACAAATGGAGTTACATACATATGTATTTGAGGAATGCCTAGATTCTAGGATCTAGGCTTGTTTAATCCAAAATAAACATTTCTAAGAAATGAGGGAATGTCCTAAATAGTATACCTAAATGGGGTAAATCTAAACTTAAAGCAAATATCATCACCTCAAATACGAAATTTATTATTTGGGATATTTGGGAGTGAGTAGTAACCACTCCTTGAACGGTTGGGACAATTATCACAATTCAGGTGCAGGGAAATTGATTTTGGCCGTGCTGAGAATTCAATTAAAACATTCATGTGTACATATACATACATATCGTCACCTTAAATGCAAACGGACGTGACTGCAAGAAATACCAAATTTAGTTTTTGATTGACTATGGTTAATTTTAAAAACTACATGTTCACACAAATATTTAGACTTTTGCGATCAAAAATTACGACATTAAAGAAATTCAAAAGGACTTAATTACGAATACATCTATTTTTTATTGCAAGGAACGCAACTAACATAAAACCTTAAATATATATAAAAAGAAAATATATAGTTAAAACATATACATAAGTATCCGTACTACAAGTAAATTTCGAAGAAAATTTTTTTGTAACGTTTTTGTTTCTCCTGTATAAAATATAAAAGTGTCTATTTGCATTTAAGGTGACGATATCTATATGAAATTTTTGTAAGAGCCTTCAGTTTTATTAACGGCTAAAAACATTCATAATCATTAACATGCCACTAAGAAAAAAAAAGCAAATAAACTTTCAATGTCAAACTTAAAAACCATAACAAAAAGCATTGGGGATAGAAATAATAAAACGAAATCCCAAAAATAATAACTAAACACTGTTTTATTACCAGTTCATTAATAATTAACTAAACCTTACCGATGTATTGTTACAAGTACACAAACATTAACATTTGACAAAATGAGTCATAGAAATGCCATATTATATATAATTTCTCTTACACATACTCAAAAAGTTATATATACATATGTATGTACATCTACCCAAGTAGATAGACTAGGGTGCTGATGAAGTGCGTGGCTGCACAGAAAAGTATCGGTATTTCCTCCAGCTTAAAGTCTAAGTTTAATTTTTCTTCTCTTTTTTAGAAACTCACATTAATTAATAAAAATATTTCATTCAATAAGAATTGAAATTATTGAACTTAAGCCTGACTAAAAATAATTTCTGATTAAAAATCACTAAAGTTCAATTAAAATCTACAAATGTCTTATTAAATATTTTGTTTTAATTCCAGGAACCGTTGAGATTACCACAGTGCTCTCAGCTCTATTTGGCGTGATAGCATTAATGCTGGTATTTTTTCTTTATGTTAATCGAAGATGGTGTTTTCACACTCGACGGGGACTATACTGTTGCGATGAAAAACATTTGGCATCGAAATGTGTACAAAAGTTGTGTAAGTGCAAGATAGTAATTTATCTATTGCACTATTTGCAAGTAAATTAACTTACTGTTGATACGGCATATTAAAAGTATTTACAAAACTTGGTTGCACTTCTATGGAAAAGTTACTTATGTTTACAAAAAAAATTGTGTAAATGTATAAAATAACATATAAATATTTGTTTTTGTTGTCAATATTTTCTTCTTTCAATGGTTTTTTATTTGCAATATTTGTCCATTTGTATTTCTGTATTAGCAAACATTTGTAAGTGTGGCAACCTCATGCATTTTATTTGCAAATATTGCGTTAATCGTGAATAGATTTCTGAATTAGTAAGTCGTAATAAAACTAATAGCCCAATTCACAATATTGTGGAAATGGTATAGCATATTGATACTCACCACTAAGACTTGTTAAGTGGTGAGTATTAATATACTATACCATTTTGCATATGCTACGATGCAAGACCATTTGGACAAGATTGTGAATCGTGCTATTATATGATCAAAATTAACAAATTAGTCGTGAGTTTAAACGTAGTACTTATGTATGTCTACTTCAGTAATTTTTAGAAGAGCGCCAATGGGATATAATTGGAAACCAGTTCTCAATTTTATCTATAATATATTGATAACTGCTACCTTAATATCTCCCATGGGTGCACATTTGAATACCACTGGTCCTTTTAATATAATGAATAATATAATTAAATCTTATTTACGCAGCAAGAAAGAGGCGTTACGATAACACTAGCTCAGACTCAGAAGAGGATATATTAAGAAGATTACGATTGCAGCAAGCACGGATAGCTTCAAATAATGGCAATGGATCCTCCTACACTAATTATGGCATAAATCAAGTAAATCCTTTAGCACAAAATTTTAACTATTTCAACAGTGATTTGCAAAGAGTAACAGTAGCACCGCGCGATTCATCGAAAGATCCTTTGGCTATTGCTGAACGTGGCAAAGTGGGCATACCTTCCTCCCATAGTGAGTGTAGTTCTAATGACTCTATAGAAGCCTCGATTGATAGCCATAGAGGCATAATAACGGGTGAAAGAAAAGGTGATTTCAATATTGATTTAAAAATAACTAGGTATACGCACAGGGAATACTAAAGTGATTTACTTTTTCAGAACGACATCATTCTATAAGTAAATCTTCCGATATATCAAATAGTGCTTCTATCAAAGAATCTCATATAGAGGTAAATTTGGAAACAACTAAAACGACCAAATACCAAAAGCTTCATAACTCAACAGCAACTAATACGCCTCCACTGGAAGATAGTTTAGAAGATGTGCCGAATATTCAGTGTAATAACAATAATAACGAAGATGTAAGTTTGTTTTTTGTGTGGCGGGAGGGGGGGCTAGTTGATATTCGCTCCATTACTTCTGTTCTATAAATTTTCTTTAAACAGGAACCCTTATTTGATACCAGCGACTTAAGATCCATCAAATCCGATGATATCTCTATGCAAACACAATGTTATGGTAAATCCGGCAGTGTAGAAATCTCTCTTCTTTATGATGCTCCAATGCGCAAAATGACAGTTCACGTTTTGCAAGCGCGCAGCTTGCCCACTATGGGCAGCGGCCAACAAACACACACGCAAGTGCGTCTGCTTATGTTACCGAATAAGAAACAAAAACACAAGACCAAAATACGTTCGGGAGAAAATCCCCAATATATGGAGAGTTTTTTACTGCACCGTGTTACGCCAGAAGAAGTTAACAATATGGGTTTACGTGTGCGACTGTACGGTTGCGAGCGTTTACGTAAAGAACGACTGATTGGTGAGGCTTATGTAAGCTTTGCTACCATAGATTTGGAATTAGAAACAAATTTATGGTTACCATTGGAGCCAAGAAATACGTCATCGGTAAGTTAAGTGATCTATGTACTTTTAAAATATATATTTTTCAAGTTTAACAGTTGTTAACGCACTAATATATATAAAAATAAATATTTTTAAAGTAAAATATATTTTATTAAAAATACATTTAAATTGATTATTGAGGGGTTAGGGGTCAGGGGACTTCTAACCAAAAATTTCTTAGAGCAACTATAGATATTAGCCCAATTCACAATCTTGTGCAAATGGCCTTGCATCGTTGCATGTGCAAAATGGTATAGTATATTCTACTCACCACTTAAGAATTCTTAGCGGTGAGTATCAATATACTATACAATTTTGCACATGCACAAGATTGTGAATTGGGCTATTATGTTAAACTTTCATTTAAATAAATAAGAAAAAGCTCAACTACGTTACCGTTAATTATTACATATGCTAGGAACACAACTGGGACGAACGACGAATTTTTCGGGGCGAACTTTCGTCATAAAAAATAAAACACATTTGTGCATATGAAAATGAGCACAACACCGACGTACAACGAAATTCGTCGTGCGTGACGTACTCTTAGATAGATTTATTTCTATTTTGTACGCCGACGAACGACGAAAAAACAAAATTTAGAGAAAATTCTCTCCTTCTCTCTCTGTTTTTGTACACACAACAACCAACTTTATCAAATATGAGAGAATAATAATATAAGAATTCAGTGAGTAAATTCGTCGTTATTGTGCTTCACATGACGAATTTACGCAACGAATGCTTATCTACGAATTCGTCGACTTGGACGAAATTCGTCGTTCGTCCCAATTGTGTTCCTAGCAATAGGCTGACTTTATTTCAACTCGAATTGAGTGAGTGTTGCCACACAAGTATTTTAGATCGGGTGTAGTTAAGTTAATAATTGGTGTTTTTTAGGAATTGTTGCAACGTTTGTTAATTCACTAATAACACAAATATTTTGAAATTGATTATTGATGGGTAAGCTGGATATTATGCGCATTTCATTGTTGCTAATGCAGATCATCCGAGAACCTTTACCCAAAAATTTCTTAGAACACTTAGAGATATTAATTGAATTTCTCATTTCTTTAAATGAAACAATGAACAAGAATTCAATAATCAATATGTTTTTTATTTTATTTTATTATTTTATTTATTAATATGTTTTATTTTATTTTTTTTATCTTCTTATCTTCTTCTAAAATAAGAAATATTAATTCTATGCTTATGTTTTCTAACTTCAAGATTTTAGGATCATCTAGTGATCTTTTAAGCTTAGCCCGTTCCGATAGTGCCGGCTCGACCACTTCAATGCAGCATGGAGGTGTACCCGAGCTACTTTTAGGTTTAGGTTACAATGGTACCACTGGACGATTAACTGTGGAAATTGTTAAAGGCAGTCATTTTCGTAGTTTAAATTTGAACAAGGCACCAGATACATATGTTAAATTATGCTTAGTTAGTAGCATAGGTCAAGAGATCTCGAGAGCAAAAACTTCAACGAGACGTGGTCAACCAAATCCTCTGTTTAAAGAGACATTTGTATTTCAGGTAAGTTGATACTAAATGCGTATATTTAAAATTTAATTAGTATTTAAGCTGAGATAAATGTTATAACATATTTGGGGATTTCAAAAGGTAATCTTAAATGCCATATTTTTATATTGTTTTAGCCTTTAAGTTGTGATAAATGTTATAAAATATTCGGTCAATTCAAAAGATAGTCTTAAATGCCATAGTTTTATATTGTTTTAAATTATTTTAATATAACAGTTCTTGCTTTTGTTTTTTGTTCTTTCAAATAATAATTTTAAAACACTATGATACTGTGTCACTTATGACTATCATTTGAACTCCCCAACTATAGACATATAACAATTAATATAATTTATGATATGCAATGTTGGTATGAAAATCGATCAACTTTGACTCGCACATGAATTGTTCCGTACGCCATTCATTTCTTATTGGTGAGTATTTCGGTTTTTGGGGATTTTTTCGGTTTTTGACGATTTTTTAGTGTTGATAATTTTTTGTTTCTGCCGTTTATTTTCATTTTGGTGATTCTTGGCGATTTTTTTCGGTTTTTTAAAATTTTTATACCCTTTACCAAAAAATGGTAAAAGGGTATATATAGGTTTGTCATTCCGTTTGTAATTTCTACAATATTAATAAGCGACACATAAAGTATATATATTCTGGATCCTTATGCATAGGGAAGACGAACAAGCGATGTCCGTCTGTCCGTCTGTTTTTACGTGAAATCGGTTTTCCCAAGCTCCCAGAACAGCTAGAGACTTCGTTCTTGGACTGGTTGTCAGAAATTTTCCGAAAAATTTTGATATTGAAAATCAGCAAAATCGGGCAGACGGTTTCAGAGCTAGAAAACTCAAACTCTATTTTCCCATACAAAATAACTATCGAAAACTAGTTTTTATTACTTTTTCATTAAATTATCTTATTTTATACTTCGGTATGAATAAAACTGGTGTTTCTAATTGGGAAAAAATTTAAAAACAATAAAAAAATTAAAAAGACGTTTCCAGGGTTGGAAAACTTTAACTTTTTTTCTAATAATTAAACATTTTTCATGTTTTAGGAAGAAGGCTTAAATAAATCACTAAAATGAAAAAACCAAATGACAAAAAACAGCCAAATTAAAAAAAACGCTAAAAACTTAAAAAAGTCGCCCAATTAAAAAAAAATGCCAAAAATCTAAAAACATCGGTAAAACGAAAAAAAGCACCAAAACTAAAAAAGCACTAAATTAAAGAAAAACGCCAAAAACGGCAAAACTAAAAAAAAACATATTAAAAAACGATTGAAATCGAAAAAACACCAAAAACGAAAGAAATGCCAAATTATATTTTATATAGGCTAAAGTTCATATAGTATTACTACGGAACCGTTCGTGTGCAAGTCAGAGTGGCACTTTACTGAATTTATTTTTAGTAAATGTAGATGGAAATACAATTTATCTCTAAATTACAGTCATAACTATAAAATTAGTTAAAGAACATTTTCCTTTGTGCTCAAGAAATTCAAAAAAATTGCTTAGGAATAAACGTTTACATAATACCACTATATATATATATACCTTTTCTAATGGGATGTTTAAATTGAGGAAATTAACAATTTTGCAAAATTAAAGATTATTAAATAAAAAAGTTACATAGTTTACTTGGTATGGAGGTACAATACTAAAACTATTTTCGAAGTTCAAAGCTTTAGCGAACATTAGATCGAATCTCATGTCAAGTGGGATATTAAATATTGTTTTTACTGGATAGTTTTGATATAACGGCATTATTTGTTTGTTAAGCTATAAGTGCAATGAACGAGTAATTTATTCATCAAGTATCAAGAATTAAAATTACTCTTAATGCACCAAACTCGTATCTCAATAAATGCGCCTCATAATTAAACTTACTACTAATATATATGTATATATAGATGTAATCAATTCCTTAATAATTGCATATGAACTTTTATCCTGTAAACTTGTATTTTTTTTAGAAAGTAAGGCATCGATATTCAACTTATTGCTAATATAAAAAAAACATATTTAATCGAAAAATAACGAGAGGTCACTTATTAAAAATTGCACTAGAGCAAAAATTATGAATTTTTTCACAAAATAAATATGTACGAGCGAGCTTTTTACTTTGAGTGATTTTTTACATTTTAGCGATTTATTTGATTTTTTGTGATATTTTTATTTAAGTGCTTTTTCCTTTTAGCGATTTTTTCTTTCGGTATTTTTTAATTTTATGAATTTTTAGTTGTAGCGTTTTTGAAAATTTCAAGAGTTTTCCTCTAACGGTTTCTAAGATACAGCAATAGTTTAAGCTCTTGTTTTTGGTGCTACGTGAAAGATAAAGGTTATGTCAAAAGGTCACAACCGATTCAAGACTGTAGATAGCCGCAAATGTGCAAATTGGTGATGGAAAATGTCATGAAAAGAATCTGGTTCTGCAATCATAGCCGTGGCGGCCATTTGGCATACCCTCCTCTTTAAAAAACTAATAGTTTTTTACATATCAAAATGAAACCTCTTATTGGAAGACCCGTTTTATTTCACGTATTTCTACTCAAACGATTCTTAGGAAACTTGGCACACACCTTGGACGCCTGTAGTGGTGCAATTGCTCATTTAGAAAAAGTTGAGCCACATTAAAATATAATTTAATTTACTTCTACTAAACCGATTCCTGCGAAACTTGCCAATCACCTGGTTTGTGTGTGAAAAAGTAAGCGTGATCACGCCTCTTAAAGTGTAATATTACATCCTTACTAATATTATAATTGTTAAAGTGAGTTTGTTTGTTTGCTTGCTTGCTACGCTTTCACGCGCAAACCACAAAACAGATTTTCAAAGTTCTATCACCAGTAGAAAGCAACATTACCAGCGTCAAATTTAATCTATTTTTATACGGAACCGGTTTTTTATAAATGTGTTGTCACGAAAATTCTTTCACTAATAGAAAATCTATAAACATCGCCAATTTTTTATCCGGTTCTGAACCGGTTTTCTTATATTTGGTTCGGATTTTTGCCGAAAAACTCATTTTTGGGCTGTTTTTGTTTCTGGTTTGAAACAGTTTTAAAACCAGTTTTTATTCCGTTTTTAATTTTTTATCGCCTTTCGTCGGTTTTCATCGTTTATTTAACATTATCTGTTACAAATAATAAAACATTCATACATTCTAAGTATAGTTTCCAAAATATCAGATTAGCACGAGCGGAGCCGCAGGCAAAAGTTAGTATTGTATAATTCTATGCAACTGATTCCTACGAAGCCATGCATACATAAGACAACGATAAACTACACGGTTAACATGCAAATTTAAATGTAAAGGTTAAATCACTATAATAATCAAAGGAATTGAAAAGTCATTTTCCAGGGGTCATTGAACGCCCCCCCCCTCCCTTCCAAGAATTGATTCTGCCATCATGATCTACAATTATTAAAAATTGCCTATTTTTGAAATTTTACTCATGAGAATCACCAGTCGTAACGCCCCTCCCAGAATTTTTTTTAGCAACACCAATGCTAACTTGGCATATGTTTTTAATTTTTTTTTGTATAACAACAAAAAAGGAAAGGTATATGATTTTTGTAAATGATATATTAAAATCTCAATTTTCATAAACAAGTTGACTTATAAAGTTTGCTGACTAGGCCAACGATATACATACATACATACGAATATGCAAGTGTAGTCTCTAACAATTGCTTTTTATCTCTTAAAATAGGTGGCCTTGTTTCAACTTAACGACGTTACATTAATGGTTTCCGTTTACGCTAAGCGTAATATGAAGAAAAATGAAATGGTCGGTTGGTTTAGTCTTGGCCTAAACTCATCCGGACCAGAAGAAGTGGCACATTGGGTTGATATGCGTGACATGGCTAAAGGTGAACTTTTGGCACGATGGCACGTCTTGGTAGATTCTTGATTCGAAGAGTTGGGGCAATCATCTCGGCGTGGCAGTGGTTTGGGTCTTTTGGTCTCCTTTGCCACAATGAAAGATAAGTCCAAAATAAAGAAACCTAAAGATGACGATGATGACGTGAAGGAAGCTGAAAGTGGAACAGCTGCCAATGCTGATGTTGTTGCTGTTGATATAGAGACTGGTCTTGAATTGGATTTTGTGTGAAAGCAGAAAAGTAAAGTAGAAATATAAAAACACAAAATTCAAATTCAAAATATTTTCTAAAACATAAATATGTATATACATACATACATATTTATATACATATATATTATATACTACTTTGGGAGAACAAAAAAACACAAATTAAAAAAACTTTGGTAAGTGCGAATAATTTGTACAACAATATTGTATTTTCAAATTTTTTATAAAAAAAATAGAGAAAGAATTTGACAAAGATGGTTAAAATATAAATGCAGACTTTTGGAATGAATATCAATAGCTGATTTAATGTAGAGAGGCAGGCCCTAACAAACGTTTTTTTTTGCTTTTTAAAAACAATTTTTATAAAAATTAAAGTTTTATTGCCCAGTTTTTTTTTATTTATACCTCTGACCGATTTAATGCTTTAACAAGTTTTTGCAATCTTACATTTTTAAATAAAATTGTACTAGATAGGCATTTTCATAAGTTAATTTCTTAATTGATTAAAATCGAAATAACACCTGCATAAAATTTGGAGCATTTCAATTCAAATCTTTAACAAAATTCACACCGTTTACACGAAGTTTTTTTTTGGCATTTATAAATATTTTGCATCCAAAACAAAAACCATTGGCTGGCATTTTCCTTAAAAATCAACCAACCAACAGTAATGTAGTTAATTTATACTCCCTTTTAAGTACAGAGCTTTACTTTTAATACTGAATTTACATTGTTTAATTTCAAATCTTTATCGATATCTCGATAAATATCGCTACATCAAGCTTTTTTGACATTTTTTAAGATTTTGTATCCATGACAAAATCCTTTGTTTTAAATTTTTCTTAATCTGTAGCCCAAGAAAGCCGACTTAGCTCATTCACACACCTTCAATATAAAGTTTTGTAGAGCATAGCTAATTCATCCACCTTTTATACAAAATGTTGTACAGTTGTAGAGTAAATTTCCTACAAATCTAGTGGCAAAATAAATTTCGTTTTACACTATATTTTACATCAAAAAGCAACTAGATTTAGCTTGAAACCTCGTAAGTAATAGATTTCGAGACAATGCCCTATTAGTACAAATTTTGAAAGAAAGTACCAGAGTTGAATCAATAAGTTCTACTAGATTTAACGTATATTTCGAAAAAATCTCCTTGTGTAGTAGATTTTGTTTTAGATGGGAAATCTACGCGAAATCAACCATATATTGCCTGAAATATCGTAAGTACTAGATTTTGTTAAAATGCAAACAAACTAGACCTATTCACAGTGTTCTGCAAATGATCTTGTATCATAGCATGTGCAAAATGGTATAGTATATTGATAGTCACCACTATGAATTGTCATTTTGCACATGCTACGATGCAAGACAACTTGCACAATACTGTGCATTAGGCTACTAATAAAATAAATATTGTGTCTTGCAAGTCCTCGTTTAGTCTTGCAATTTTTTGCAGAAATTTTTTAAAATTCTGCTCTAAAATTGTAATACTCTCCACATTATGAAATTCTAGTTTTGCAATTATGTTTTAAAAAAATTCGATTACACCACAAATTTAACTGAAAAACTAACAATTACAACTTTTTGTTATATTTTGTGTTTTTCATACAACTGAAGAAATAAAATAAAATAAAACGTCAAATACACCAACCAAGTTTAAATGAACAAGTATGAATTCCTAAATAAAATAGAATTGCAGAGCACATGAAACTGTGTACCCCTCCCCAATGTTCTCAGCTAAAGTCAAAAATCGCTGCAGCAAAAATTGCAAATCTAGACGTGGATTAAGATAAGTTATCATAAAAATAGCTGCGAGTATTTCCTTTTTTATACATGTACATATATATTTTACTTTCAGACTTATAACCGTTCTATAAACCTGATTTCGCACGACATAGTTTGGACATCTGAAAATAGAAAACTAACCTCCCTTTTCACAATGTATGGTTAAGAGTTAACGTGAACTTTAACTGACAGTTCTTCATACAAAACTTGCCGTTAAAGTCCCTGTTATCTTTTAACCATACATTGTGAAAAGGTACGTAATACATGTATTGCAGCTTCAGAACTTTTCTTGATTCTATTGGGCATTTTTTTCTCTGTATAGTAAAAAAACCAATATTTTCCAACTTTACTTTTCAACAACATTTTTAAAATGAACTTTCACTTTCCCATGAAAACAAACAGGAAATTTTCATGAAAGTAATTTATTTCATTAGAATTTTCATTCATAATACGTATACAGAAACTTCAAGAAAGTACTTTCATGTGTACATGCAGCGTCACTAAAGTGCATTTAGTAAACATCTAACTGAATCTGTGCATCCCTTTCGTACCACACACTTCACTTATTTTCTTTAGAAACTTTAAAAAGGAAAAAATGTGTTTAGATTTCAATATTTCTCTTTTATTTTGCTAAAAACAATTAAAATTACCTACCTTTTCTGACTTTAAACCATTTTGATTTGACCATAGAAAAAAATTGCCAAACAGCTGATTGATTGTTGATTGTGCTGCCATATTGAAACAGGTAAATTCAGTATAAATTCACTCTGATTTATTGCATTTATGTCAAATCTAGTACACATTGGGATGGGTATAATTCAGAAGTTAATTTTAATTAAGACTTCTAAAGCAAATTAACGTTGTCGTCTGTCTGCGCTATAATTTCATTATCTACACTCGGAGCACAATAATTTTTTTAGCATTATTGTATTAGGAAATCACTTATCCAAATTCTAAGCTTAAGTTTTTAAAAACAAAATGAGTTAGAGCTTTTCTACATTGAAGTAGCGATATGTGCTATTCCCTTAAAATACTTTAAAGCTTTGTCAAAACAGAAAAGTCATTGCGAGCGTTTTAAGCTGCACGAGTAAAAATCTATTTGTTGATATGAGACTTAACATTTTGCCATATAAAGCAAGCAAATTCAAAACTATTAATTAAAATTGTTTGGCTTATAATTAATTCCCTTTGATTTTTTTTTCACTTGGAATATAAAAAAAAAAATACTAAATAATCTATTTTGTGAAAGAGGTTTAAGAACTCCTGGTATTTTTTATATACCTGAACTTGAGCATAGACTCGGGTTAAAACAATTTTAACATAAAATAAGTTTAGCTTGTAATTTTTTTCACTTTAACTTAAAAGTTCTATGCGCACACTCTTATTAAGTATTTAATCAAATATTTTTTGGTAACCAAAAATTTAATATATATTAAAAAAAAACTAAAATAAATTATTTTTTTTATATAAATACATAAATATAAAACTTAAAACAAGAAATAATCCTCTTTATGCTGTAACTATTTGTCGCTGTTAAGTCGACGCCTATTGACACAGGCTCATGCTACGACCATTTTCTAAAGCTTAGGGAAAGACTGTCGGTCAATAGCATAAAATAGTTCTCAAGAGCGAGTAGACAAGCGCCAAACTTTTGCTATTTTATTCACTTGACATCAACAGATAGTTACGGCATAAGCGGAATATTAAAAAAAATATAACTATTTAAATAAAAAAAATTAGTCCATACATTTTTATACTTTATAATATCTAAGAAAAAGAAAATACAAAGAAGATAAAACCTAACCACGTCATTGTTAAAATTAAAAATATTCTAAGACGAAGAAAAACTGAAAAACGCAAAACACTTCTAGATGCATGTGTTTAAAATATATTTTTTTAAGTTATCTCTTTAATATAATATAAATTTGTCTTGTGATATTAATTAATCAAATTTTAATGTTGTTTTTCTTGCATTATATGTAAGTGCTGTTTTAATTAATAAATTTATGAAATATTTATGCACAAGAAAAAAAATTAAGTAAAAGGTCTAGAAGTGATGGAAATTGATTTTAGAAACGTACTCTCTCTTGCATATTTTTCTTATATAAATGGTACTTAATTACATTTTTTCAATAATATTTGTTGAATTAATTTTAAAACTACTCTTACTACTAAATATAAATTCAGTAAATTGAAATTTTGACTCACACACGAAGGGTTTGTAAGGACACTACATACATATGTAATACTATACGAACTTAAGCTTATATAATCGAATATATTACTCGATGTGGAGATTTAAAAAAAAAATTTAAATTTTTTCGTTTTTGATGATTTTTTTAGATTTGGCACTTTCTCTTAGTTTTAGCTCTTTTTCGTTTTTGAGATTCTTTTTTTTTGTTTTTTTTCGTTAGCGATTTATTTTAGTTTTTGGAGCTTTTATTTCCCTTTGCCGATTTTTTCTTTTTTTTTCGCAATTTTGTTCGTTTTAGCGATTTTTTTTGATTCGGAATATTTTTAGTTTTAGCGCTTTTGAAAATTTCAAGAGATTGCCTCTTACGGGTTTTCAGCTGGGGTAAAAATAGTTCACGTTTCAAGTAGCTTGACCGTTTGACCGACTAAAGTGGCAAATTGCCCCTTTTTCGACTGCCTTGCCACTTTTTGTCCCCCTTTTTTTAGGGCGAGTTATGTGAAAGCAAAATTTTAAATAAAAAGTTTAGTGTAGTTTTCAAGTTTTTTTTTAATTTTGTCCCTTTTTTTTTGATAAATACCCTATTTGGTGCCACTTTTTGAAAAATATCATCTGTCACCCTTGTTTCAAGAGTCAGTAAAGTACGACTGGTATAAAAATGATTTCTAGAACCGTGCGAAATTCATTACACTTTTTCAAAACGATACATTTTCAAATCTATCAATTTCCATCACATACCAGCTAAAATTTATTTCTATATAAAAATTTTTATATATAAAATTTGTTCTATATACAATTTTATAATCAAACAAATATGAATAAGTCTAAATTTACTTTGTATAATTTTTCATGAAATAAGTTTCATAAAATATTTTCTGATTTGATAAAAGAAGGTGTGAAGAAGCAAATTAAAGTAAAAATTTGACACATATTAACGATCGCCAGTTTTTCTATGCCACTGCTTTTAGCAAAAGAAAAAGTTTTGTTAAGGATTTGGTACGATATAGAAAATTTATATGGAAAATCTTGTAAAAGCCTAACCAAAAATTGGGGCTGGGTTATAAATACTCCGAAAATAGCATTACGTAACATGTGAATGGCCCACAAGATAGTTATGAGTAAAGTACATATAGTCACTTAAAATACAAATATACATAAGTAGGAAATAACAGAAATGAAATGAAATATTTAACAATCGACCTTAGTCCAGTTGTCATCATCAACATAGCCATCAGTTTAGTCTCAACATCACTTTGTTTTAACGTCTGTATCAATTCAATGACAATTTTGCATTCTTTTTAGATTCTTTAATTGAACTGTAGTGAATTTTAATCAGAAATAATTCATAGTTAGGCTCAAGTTCAGTAATTTCAATTCTTATTGAATGAAATATTTTTATTAATTAATGTGATTTTCTAAAGAAGAGAAGAAAAATTAAACTTAGACTTTTAAGCTGGGGGAAACTCCGATACTTTTCTGTGCAGCCACGCACTTCATCAGCACCCTAGTCTATCTACTTGGGTAGAGATTCCTATTAACATAAGCTATTTAACTTAAATTTACAATGAAACGGAATATGAGAAACGATTGTTGTGTATACAATTGATTTACCTTTGGTAAACACATTTATAAGTATCACTATTAATTTTCTGTTTTTCCAAAAATAAAATTAAACAAATGAAATAAATATAAATAAATAAAAAAGTTGAATTTAATAAATAAAATGGAGAATCAACCTATTGAAGCTGTTCAAACGCTTCTTTAAATAAGGTAGTCATTGTGCCAACCTTCTCCTTCGTTGCGTTAATGTCAGTTGAAAAAGTCGAAGTTTAACGTATGACGGATTCATTGTGCCACGGCCTTAAAACATGACTAAATATGTTAAAACTGTCAGCGCAGCTCATGATACAATTATACTAGTTACATGCACAAGCACAGCCTGTTACTGTATACATTGCAGATAATTGTCAAACTTTGTTTACTAGCTGCAAAAATGTTAGTGTATGTGTGTGAATAAAATGATTACAGTGTTGCCAATGAATTTACACATGGCTGTGTCTCCAATTACACATTGAAGAAAATTGCACTACACATCTTTTGTGTAGGTCAAAATTAAAACAAAAATTAATAAAAATAGAACCCAAAGTAGAATTACACACATTTTATATAAGAATTTAATTACATGGCCTACACATGTGAGTAGAAATTGCACACTGTCTAACTACACCCAGATTGGCAACACTGAATAACTATAATCATGCAGGAATGCCGCGTCTACAATTATACTTTAGTTACCTTGTAATTGTTATTTTTATAAACAAAAGACATTTGTTTCTGACAATTTTTTGTTTGTTTATACCAACAAAATATATGTGTTTTTTGGTGTTGTATTTTTGTTGTAGTTGTGCATTTACCTAGTATAATTGTATCATGGCGCAGCTGTAGTTGATGAAAAATATTCTCTCTCTCTCATATTATGCAATAATATATAATTAATATAAAGATGTATGTGTGTTTGCCTGACTTTGATATACACAGTGTGTGTATTTATATCGTTGCCTGCTCACAATGAAAAAATTAAGACGGCGCAATATTGCCACATCAAAATTTTAATATACTCATTGTGAATTCCCTAAATATTTTCCAAAATAACAAAACTGCTATAAAAAATACCATTAAACTGTGATTACAGTCTCAGATTAGCAGTGATTTATAAATTACGTTCACTGCGAGCAAATAAAAAAAATCACGCCATGACCAATCCCTCTGCAACTCTCTGATAACTTCGACTCAATACAGTTTTGTCGTGAAATTTTCTTGAAGAATGTAAATGGTATGTTTGAAAGTAGGGTTTCTAATTTCCCGGACTTTTCCAATTCTCGGGAATCGAGAAGTAAAATGTTTTATTGCCGGGAATTAAAAAAAATTAATTTAATTAAATGACCTCAATAAAAAATATGATTTTATGAAAAAACATACATTTAAATTAAAAACAAAACAACTTTATTCATTCATTTGATGAACAACAATATTTAAAAAACAAAACAAAAACAATTAAATTCATATGCATGGAAGAAAATTCCATTTAAATCTGCCAATCCAGATACTATATTTTTTTTGTTGAAAATATTTCGTAACGCTTGAAGTTGTTGGAGTCACCTCGAAACCCTATTTTCCTCTGTTCCATGCTTACATTATGCATTGTTACAGAGTTGTATTTTCAAGTAATAAAACAACGTACAGCAATGTAAAGAAGCTAATTCCAAAAACGTATATAGATATATATTAAATTCTCGGAAATCCCCGTTGAAAGGGATTTGTAAAAAGATAATTCCTGGGAATTCCCGGAATTTTTTTCCCGCGTAGAAACTCTAGTTGACAGTTATCAATAGACTGCAAAAAAGACAACTGGAACATTGTGAAGCAAGCAACCCTAAACAATAGGGTTATTTTATGTTGACAACTACAATAAATATATAAAAATTATGGATGCAAAACATTAGTTTTCGTGAGACACTCTACACACAATTTGGGACTTATTATGCACTTTAGAATTTTCAGTGACGATATGTGCAGATATAACACTGCACAACACAAACAATGTATAAAACATGATACAATAATATAAAGGTAAAACCACATTTGAAGTTTAAAATTAATTATGACTTTTACCCAAATTATTTGAATGCTGTTTTTTTTTTTGTAAACAGAGAGGAAAAAGTTGGCACATACATATAATGGTAACTTTTATTTAGGAATGCTTTTTGAAATGTGTAATTTGAGTATAGAAATTGTAGTTTTAATACATATTTTTTTAAACGTTGTATTAATTGGACATGAGGATAACGAAATGTACAAAGTGTTCTTTACATTACATGAACTTATACCGAATGTAAATACCAGGGTTCTATTCTGTAATTCAAAGGGAACGAAAGTACTTTCGAGTTTGCATATTATTGGTTCAGAATGGAACCAACTTGGTATACGATTGGAGGTGTGTTTAGCACCGCCCTTTCTAACCTTGCATAATATTAACATACATACACATTCCAAAGCAGTTGCAATTTCTCTTATTTTTAATGTGAAAGTGTACGTGTGGACAACACTGCTTTAAAGCAATAATGTAATGCATGTATTTAATATGGCAGTTACCTTTGAAGAGGAATTGTACTTAAGCTCAAACAGATGCAATGATTTTTTACATTCATATGCTCTTCACGGAAGTGAACAGATCAAAGATCAAAGGATTTTTTGGTAGCAAACCATCATCTATATTGCATGCTTCTATCCTGCCTTTGCTGAAATGCTTGGTATTGCAGTTGTGGTATATGCTGCTCATTGCTCAACATTTATTTTTTTACAAAAATTACAATTATTTATTATATATTTATATTAATATCTATTTAATAACTTTTAATGAAAAGTGATGAAATTTTCAATATTTTTATCCTAAAACATTTTTTTTAATTAAAAAAGCATAACAGCCAAAAAGTAATTAAAAAAATCGGATTTTATAAATGAATACGGTAGCGTTATTTCTGAGAGTAAAAAATAATCAGGATAAACGTCAGATGGTTAATATGGCGACGAAAAGAGAGAATGATTTTACCTTTATATTATTGTATCATGGTATAAAACCAAATTACATACATATATGTATTTGTGTATACGTGTATCGAGGTTTGTAAGTTTGCGTATAAATCTAACTTAAAAGGGTATTGAAATAAAAACCCCTCCCCCTCTTTACTAAAACTTGAAATTTTTTCAATGAAAATTATTTTTTAGTTTTAGAGTTTCTATTTGCAAATGATCTTTAAATATAAAGAGTTATTCTTCAAAGTTTCTTAGACATGTATGTCAAAATAGTTTGCTTTCTAGACTATCTAGTAAGCTCTGAAGATTTGAGGAAAAGATGAATAATAAAATCCATTAACTTTGTTAATGTATCTATAAAAAATTATTTTCTTTGTGTTATTGGTTTTACTCGCATGTAGATACATTTTTAAATTGAGAGGAACTTCTGATAAATAAATATGTACATATATATATGTACATACTACATACATATAGTACGCATGTACATAAGTTTGTCTATATAAAAAAATTCTTACTACATAAAAAACCAAATTAAAACAAAACTATGAAACAAAATTAAATTCGGGTTAAACTCTATAACATTTTTTTAACGTAAATATTAAATACATAAAGGATAAATTAGAATGTAAGTGACTAAATGATAAAAATATTTGTTTGTCTTGAAAAAATATCGAGGACCCTGATGATTACCGATATTAATGGTCAAATTTCAAATTGAGATCAATATTACAATATGTGTTATATTTTTATATGAACTTTGACATGGCTATGTCAAATTTGACACATTTAAATTAAGAAAACTTATGAAGATTTTTGGCTCCTTAATTGAGATCGGAAACTATAAAATAATACTAAAGATATTTGTAAGGGCGTTCTAGGCAATATAAAAGTTATAACACCCCTGTGAATGCCTTTAATGTTTTTGGAACGTAGTACCTATTAAAGTAATGTAACGTTTATACGCACAATTTATAATAAAAAAGAAGTAGACGAAAATACATTAAAATAAATTTTTGAAATACAGCTTTAAAATTATACATACATACATACATACATATATTCTTATTTTATTCTATAACTAAAGCTTTATTAAATTCTATAAAAGCATAGTATACATGTAAATACATACAAAAATAATGTACTATATATATTTTTATGATTGAAATCAGTTTAAATAATTTACTAATTGTAATAACATGTTGTTAATTATAATATAAAACGTTTGATATTGAGTGTCAATGGTCTGACACTTAAATTTGAATAATTTTATACCGTTTAACGGTGAAGTTTATTTTTGATTCTCAAAAAGATTTTTATAAACTTACTTATAAACATATATATTACACATACAGTACTCGTAACATATCGTTTCTTTCAGAGAAAATAGCATAATTTTTTTATTTTAATTTAAAATTACTGACAAAATTACATTGTCAGGGTATTATGACAGCTACGGGCATTAATTTTATTTCCAAAATCAGTGGCGGCAATTTGTTCCTCTGATGCATAACTCTGTCTCTTGTAGACCGGATTTCAAAATTATTTATTAATTTTTAATTTTTTTATTAGTTATTTTTTCTAAAATAGGAGGAGAAAATTCCCCCTCTCCCCCTTGCATAATTCTGTCATTTGGGAACCGATGTTCAGAAAAATTTTTTCTTTCAAATGATTTGCCTGCAGCTTGGAACCATAATTTTTTTTTAATTCGGATGGGGAAAATTGCTCCCCCTGTGCATAGCTCTGTCACTTGTAAAGCTATTGACAAAATTCTTGTTTTGTGTGAAAGAGGTTGCCTGCAGTTTGGTCCCCTAATTTTTTCTCGAAAACCGTAGGAGGCAATTTGCTCCCCCCAGCATAAATCTGTGATTTATTACCCGATTTTCAAAACATTTTTGTTGTTTCAAACGATGAGCCTGCAGCTTGGACCCATATATATATTTTTTTTTGTTGAAAATTTGAGGGGGAAATTTAATTTTAATCTTTATGCACAGAAGCCGATATGCACAGAAGCCATCACCTTTTTGCTCTCATCCATAAACTAGAAAGTTGATCATCAAAAACTGCTGTTTATAAGCCCAGGCAAAAGATATCTTATTAGTATGTACTTCTTATACCTTTAGAGCAGCTACCTGCATCTATTTGTTGTGTTATTTTTGTGAATGGTGTAATATCGTCGGTGTGAAAGCACAAAAAGCTCTTTGTAAAAGTTTTCACATTGTGCATATTTCTTGGACGTAACTGCTTTAGAGGCATCGCAAGAATAGCTCACATTCTCTTACTAGTTCTCAGTTTAACGACAACTTTGTACATAAAATTTAGAAAAATTATAGTGATTTCAGAACGTCTGCTGGCTTGTTTTTTTTAATTCAGGAAGTATCACGTTTTTTGCGATTTCAGTGCAATTGAAAATTTTAAAGTTCACATGCAACATTAAATACAGATATGTATTTGAAGTATTAAATACTTAACATTTTTTTTGTCGTTATAGATTTATGTGCACTTTTCACAAGTCCGGCAGACGACTTGTCCAAAAAGTTTTTATGAAAACCCCTCAAAATAATGAGTTCTTTCCATATACATTTTATACTCAAGTCGTCCATCTGGCTTGTAGAAACAGGGGGTTAAGTTCTCAAAAAATCAATTCATATTGAGAGTTTAGTTAAAAATAAAAACAATTCCTTGTTTCACACAGTCTATAAATTAATGAAATGTCTTGTAAAAAAAAATTTGTATACAACTATTTTTAAATTAAAAACATTTTCAGTCTACTAGTCTTGGTAGATTTTGTTAGAAATGTGAGTACATTGGGTTGAAGGGCTAGAAGTACAATAGAAAAAACTTTTATCCTTATATATGAGTTATATTAGTACATCAGCTGAAAATTGTTAAAGGCAGTCTAGACTATGTCCCAAGTCGTGTGATTTTTAAAAAAAATATTACCATGATCTAACAGGTTAAAGAGCTCATGTCAGGATTGAAATTTTTGCCAAAATTTCGTATGACCTGTGGCATAGACCAAACACCATTTCAGTTATTAAGGTTTACATTGTGAAATAATGCCTTGGTTTAGCGCAGAAAGTTCGGTATTTGCTATTGGTGCAAACAATAGCTGAATAGCCAATGAGCTTTTCATATGCCCAGAGTACAGCTTTAATTTTTTATATTGTTGCAGATTTTTTAATTATAAATAGTTTTAACTCGTTTGTTGAACAGTTAAAATGCTAATGCAAGACTCCTGATTTGCATGAAAACGCAAAAAAATATAATTTTAAATATATATTGTGTAGAAATCGATTAATAAGTGCTGACAATTGTTTTTTTTCCCAACATATTTTTAAAAGCTTTAAAACACAAATACATATACCATAAATAAAGTTATTTAGAAAGTACTCTAATTTTGTATAGTTTATTACTAAGTTTATAACAATTTTTAACTCGAATCTAAATAAATTTTTATATGCATATTTGAACCAATGATATGTCATAAAAAATAATAATTAAACTTTACAAATGATTTATTAAAAATAAAAAAGATACATATAATTCAGATCTATTAATTGATGTTTCTTGTTTGATTTGTAAAAAATAATTAAAAATATGAAATACTAAGAAATTTAAAATTTCCCATTTAAAGGCTGGTGCGGAGTACATACGGAATTTCAGGTTCTCATACAAATTGTATGTAAAAAAAATTAAGGAATTCATGTTCGTAAATTTCATAAAGAAATTTTCATTTGCTAGTACGGACTTTCAATAGAAAAATATAAGTGTTAATATAAGTGGAGACTTTTTTCTTTTAGACATTTCTAATTTTTATAAAATTTTAATTAATTTTTAGTGTTTTTGTGTGTTGAAAAATAAACGAATTTGTGTGTATGCAAAAATAATTCTACAATAAAAGCTACACATTTATTTTTCCGTGTAGAAATAAATGTAAATTTAAAAACTTGAAATTCCGTAAGAACTCCGTACGAGGCTTTAGAAGTTATTTTTCTACCTAAAAAAAATTTATGTGTTTTTATGCATTTTACAAATTATGAATGTATTTTTTAAACAAAAATTTATTTATTATATATATTTTTCATGCAAAAGAAAACAAGTAATCTTAATCTAATCTTTTGCTCAATTGTAAGAAAATTATTTTAATTTTCAAAATTAAAACAAAATATTTGAAAATGTGTTCTTGAAACAAAAAACTTGAAATTTATTTTGATAAGAAACATGAAAACTAAGTTAGTTAAAATTTTTTTTGTAAAGCCTCAATAAAAATTTATTCTAATTAAACTTAATAAAATATTTATAAAAACATCATAATTATTATTTATTTTTCTAATTGGACTCACTTAAATTAAAAAAATATATATATATATATTTTTTAATTGAGAATGTCTTAAAAAATTAATTAAGAAAACTGTCACTAAATAAAATAAAAAAAAATGGAATTGGCACTTCTCTAAAACCTTAACAAATAAATATATTTATATCGTTACCTTAATATAGAAAGGCCCTAACTCATTATTATTTTTTTTTAAATCGAGATTTTTTAACTTTTCGATACTATAGATGTTCTTATATTGAAATAAACAAAAACTCCCATTTTCAATCATATAATCAGTAAGGGCCTTTCTATATTAAGGTAACGTAACATATTAAATCAATTTGTATATAAAATTAAATGTTAAGGCTTTTTCAAAGAAATTTCGCTTGCCATTTTTCTAATAGATTAAACACATTTTTGACAAGATTTTGTTTTTAAATCTGTGGCAAAAAGGAAAAAGTGCTTAAGTCAACATAAGCTGATTTTGAGTAAATAGTATCTGAAAATCAGCTTGAACGCTTAAAAGTGCTCTCCTGCAAAACAGTAAAATATGACTTAAACACTTTTTCCTTATTGCCACCAAAATGAATATCAAATCTCTTAAATTCGTTAAATATTTCATAAACAATTTCTACGATATTAGGTACAAAACTAGATAACTATTCTTTTTTCAGATTTTCCAATGAAATAAATGAAATTTTATATTTCAAAATAAGTAATATTAAAAAGCCAGCAGATAATTTTATAATCAAATCGAATTATCGAATTATTCACTATTTTTTTTATTAAAAACAATTATGTGTGTATATGTTTTCAAATAACTAATTACCAAAACATTTCAAAATTCTATTTTTAATCTTAAGTAAAGAAATTTTATAGCTTTAACATTTAATTTTAATACAATTATATAACTAAGTTTACCTGTTTTCTAACAAACGAAAAAAATGTTACGCTTAAAATGACTTAATTTAAATGTTTTATATAACTTATAAAATAATTTATAAATCTCTAAAAAATAAAATAAAAAATTTATATCCAATTTCTAAAATAAATTTATTTATTTTATTGTACTAATTTAATGAACAAAAAAATAATATTATGAAACACTTTCACAAATTTATTATTTAAGAGCACAATTTTTATATATTTATATAAATCATAACTTTACTTACTCAGTTATTATAATATAAAGAAATATTTTTTAAGAAAAAACTAAACTAAAACAAAATAATTTTTTAATAATTGAGAAATTTCTGTGTAATTTCATTGTGAGAATAAAACATAAGAAAACGAAAGTTATCAACATAAATAATATTTGCCAATAATACTACAAATAATAACAAAAATAAAATCAATAGAAAATACTAATTAATAAAATATCTTGTATTAAATTTTGTTAATAAAATATTGACAAAAATACAAAAGTTTTTTATTTTTGCTAACACAAGGGAAAGTAAAAATGATTCCATTTATTTGTATGTAAAATCTTTAATACATGAAAATTTATATGTATGTATATAATTTTCTTACCATCAAATTTTTATATAAGTTTTATAACATGAAAAATTGAGGCTGCTGGTTAAGGCTGTTTAAAAGTGTTTCGTAGACTTAAAGCAAAATTCTTGAAACCCCTATAAAAGCTGAAAAAAATGTAAGCACATATACATATCCACCGAAAGGTCCACAGATGCCAGGAAATTAAAAGTTCTTGAAAGCACTTTGTTTTATCATATTTAAGTAGAGAAATAATAAAGCTTTGCTCATAATACATTTCCAGATATTCGATTGCAAAGTCCACAAAGAGCAGGGCATTACCTATTGACGTTTTGTCTATAAAAATTCTTTGAAGGTACAAAGAGTAAAAAAAGAATACATAAGAAACTATTATGCGATTGCAAATAACTGAAAATTTGCACAAAATTCATAACAATAAAAAAAACAAAAGAATTGACAAAAATGTTTTCAATTAGGCCAATCATGGATAAAATTCCACGTGAAATTTTTCCCGGGGAACAATTCGAACTAATAGCAAGTAATAGGGAAAACAAAAAACTCTAATTGGAAAAGGGAGAAATTTCACCCGGAATTTTATTCATGATAGCCCTTATTATTGTGTTTGTAATTTGGCAAAGAAACCAAAACATGTTGCCACTAAGTATTTTAAACAATCCACATCCACATCATGATATAAATATAGAAGGATCCTCTAATTTTTTCTTGACATTCACCATCTGACATATGTAAGTATTGTGAAGTTTCCGGTAAAATCGTGCTGCAGTATTAATTTAATATTGCCCCCTTTGTTTCAAGTTTGATTGAAAATTTTATTCAAAAATTATTTCAAAATTGTTTTTATGAAATACAGAATGTATAAATTAAACGCCCAAATTCTGTTCGAAGATTGTATCGTCTTGTATATGGACGAAAAAAAGCCGCAGTTGTGATTCTTTAAAACATTATTTATTGTCTATGCTAGAAGGTTCGTATATTTCCTTTATGATTTCCAACACATACATATATTTTCATATATTTTTCAAAATGTTTTATAATACTTTCATTTAATTTTTATGTTAATTTGAAATTTATTTGCTGGTGGTTTAGCTTGGTCTATATACGTATTTCATTGGCGCTTAAACCAAATCATCAGTAGACTTCAACCACAAATTTTGAACAGTCACAAACCTCTTACTTTATGCACAGACTTTCAAAAACTATATGAGAATTCATAGAATAATAATATTTTTGAAAATCACAAAGACAAAATAAGCTTAGTAGGCTTTGAAACTCATACAAAACCCAGCAAATAATTTATATTCGATATGAATCTATTTTATAACAATTAAATGTTAAATTTTAGATTTTATTTTTCATTTTGCCTTGTAATTACTTTTATTGTTATCCAATGGATTTCTAATTGTATGAAGGTGTAGAAAAATAAAATAGATTCATATTGAATATAAATTATTTGCTGGGTTTTGTATGAGTTTCAAAGTCTACTAAGCTTATTTTGTCTTTGTGATTTTCAAAAATATTATTATTCTATGAATTCTCATATAGTTTTTGAAAGACTGTGCATAAAGTAAGAGGTTTGTGACTGTTCAAAATTTGTGGTTGAAGTCTACTGATGATTTGGTTTAAGCGCCAATGAAATACGTATATAGACCAAGCTAAACCACCAGCAAATAAATTTCAAATTAAAATATAATTATGACAATATGTCGAATAATAAATTTCTTAAATATTTAATTTTTATGTTTTAAAAACATGGCAATAATATTTTTATTTTTCATTATCAGAGACAACAACTAATTTTGAAGAAAATAATTTACTGAATTCAAAAACAAGAACTCAGAAGTACTTTCAACCAAAAACGTCCTAATTCTTCTTACTGAATTAGGGCATTAATGCGCAAATTTTTTTCGACGATTGTACCGTCTTATCTATGGACGAAAAAAAGCCGCAGTTCTGATTTAAAGAATCACAAAATAACCAAATTAAATAACATGTGTATAATTAGTAAAGAATAAACGAAAATGGTAGGACTGTTATAAATTAGAGATGGTAAATTTGAGCTTTCATTACAAAATAATTTCAGCAAATTAAAATACGATCAATCAAAACAATTCACATACTCCATTTGCATAAAAGTTACGTATATAAAGCAGAAATCAACTGATACCACACACAGTGGACCAAACACAAAAGAACGCTGATGATGAAGGTTTAGTGGCCTTCGAAAACAGCTAGTTGTTCCGTTCAACTTTGTGTTAGTCAGAATATTTACAACTAACTTTAGTGTTATTTGTTCATTAATAATTATCACATTATTTCAAATCATAAATATAGAGTTTTGAAGTAATTTTTGAATAAAATTTTCAAAAAAACAGCAAAACGAGGGGGCAATATTAAATTAATACGATAGCACGATTTTACCGGAAACTTCACAATACTTATACTTGTCAGATGGTGAATGTCAAGAAAAAATTAGAAAACGGAAGTACCTTATATATTTACATCATGGACGTACCTTCTATATTTATATCATTATTATATCATCATTGTATTATTTATTTTATTTGACAGTTGTAATAATGGATACATTTTAAAGGACACTTTATATTTCAGGTTTGCTAAGGTTACTATTAACTATCTGGAACTTTATCGTCACGTTATAATAATGGCCCATAAAATAATAAAGTTTTTATACAATTAAAATAAAAAAACTTGTTAAAAAATATAAGGATTTGTGTAGGATATAAAAAAATGCCTGAAAGAAATTACCAATGGATTGGTGTTTATTGCCAACTTTCTTAAAATGCTTATTTCATCAAGTTTTACACTTTTCACACATGCAAAGTTTACTTTGCAAAATCATAATTCACGAGAGAGGGAGACATAAAGAGAAATCATTTCTACCTCTATCTGCCACTCAGCTGAATTAAGACTTTACAAAGTAAGCTTTTTGTGTCTAAAAGGACTATAACTTTATTTCAACTCGAATTGCAGTTGTAAGAAGTATGTATGTAAATATTTATATGATATAAAAATCAACAACAACTATTCATTGCTTTCGCAGTTTTGTTGCCAAACACGTATTTTTGATCAGGGTGGGTGAATTTATTAATACAAAATATTATTCACATACTCCATTTGCAATAAAAATTGCGTATATAAAGCACAAATCTTTATCAACTGACACCACACACAGTGGACCAAACACAAAGAATGGATTTCGAAAACAGCTAGTAGTTCCGTTCTACTACGTGTTTGTCAGAATATTTACAATTAACTTTGGTGTTGTTTGTTCATAAATAATTATCACATATAACTTAGCTTACAAGGCGATACGAACTTTAACCTGATCATAAATATAGAAACAAATGAAGTTCGCACAATAATAATTAAAATTAAATAAAATATTATTGTTTATCATTTCTTAATTTACTACTTATTCAGTAAAATATTTTTTGATTAAAAATACATTGAAACTGATTTTTGACGGGTTAGCTGGATTCTATGAGCATTTCGCTGTTGCTAATGCAGATTATCATGGAACCTTTACCAAAAAATTTCTTAGAACAAATAGAGTTATTAAGTTAAACTTTCATGTGAACAAATAAGAAGTTCAACAAATAAAAGTTAAAAGAAGAACTTAACAATCAATATGATTTTTCTATATTTTTGATTTGAACGGGCTAAAGTTCGTAACGCTTTTTAAGCCAGATTACATGTGATAATTATTAACGAACAAATAACATCAAAGTTAGTTGTAAATATTCTGACAATACATAGTTGAACGGAACAGCCAGCGGTTTTCGAGGGCCACTGGTTTAGTGGCCCTCGCTCAATATCAGCGTTATTCTGTGTTGGTCCGCTGTGTGTGGTGTAAGTTGATGTAGATTTCTGCCTTATATACGAAACCTTCTCGCAAATGGAATACGTGAATTGTTTTGATTCATCGTATTTCAATTTTGCCGAAACGTGTTTCTAATATACAACAGACTTACCATATTTACAACTAACTTTGATGTTATTTGTGCATTAATAATTACCACATGTAATCTGGCTTTAAAAGCGTTACGAACTTTAGCCCGTTCAAATCAAAAATATAGAAACAAATTAAGTTCGAAAAATAATAATTTAAATTAACATGATTTTTTATTTTCTAATACCCCTTTAAGAAGCGGAAAGTTTACTTTGCAAAGTCTTAATTCAGCTGGGACAAAGATAGAAAGAGATAGTATTCCTCCCTCTGTCTTTCACAAAGCTGAACTAAGACTTTGCAAAGAAAAGTTTTTGGAGAACTTTTTTAATTCAGTTGTTTATAAAACTTAAATATGTATGTATATTATTATTTTTATATGTATGTATGTACGTATGAGCTTAAAGCATCCCAAATTAAGCTAATATTCAAAATTATATAGCACTTTTGTTATAACTTCATCAACAATAATCCAAATACATAAATTGAAACTTTGTTATGGGGTACTTTTAATAATAATCATAATTAATGATGCCATTATTTCAATTTTAGTTTAAGACGTCTTGATGACCTGTTCCTTTTTGCCATAAAATTAGCAATATTACTCTAATGCATTTTTTACAACATAAATCTGAATGCAGAGAATTGCTACGTGCATAAGGAATATACCAAGATATATGGATTACCTATAGATGCAATAGTTTTTATTTTCTAGATTTTTATTAACAAACTCAAATTTACCTATCTATAATTTTTTGATTTTTATATATTCCTCAGAAAATAATAGTTATTTCTTGATTTTCCTCACAAAATAAAAGTTATTAACATCATATTTTGTGACTTTTATTTATTCCTCACAAAATTAAAGTTTCTTTTTTAATTTTTATTTTATTCCTCACAAAATTAAAGTTTCTTTTTTAATTTTTATTTTATTGCTCAAAGAATTTTAGTTTTTAAAATGAATAAACTATAAAAATATACTAAATGTATTAAACAAATAAGAGTTTTTACAGACTCTGGCGATTAATTTAAGTTTAAAACGGTAATATTAATTTTAACGCAAAAACTACGCTTTCTAAATTTCAAAAATTGAGCAAAAAAATCAAAATCAAAAAGTAACTGTTGTTTTGTGAGGAATAAATAAAAATCAAAAAATAATGACTAAAACGTATTTTTTTAAATAAAATCCCTACGGTCCCTCAACAAAAGTAATGACAACTTACCTTATATTTATTTTGACGTGAACACGTGTTTCTAGGGTTCTAGGGTTCGCTTATTCCAGAGCTTCCCTAACTTTGTAAACCAAACCTAGTTGCGAAAGCACTGATGACACACTTTGTTGTCTTCACTAGATATATTTATTTATTTATTTATTTATTAAACATATTAATGCAAAGTAAATTTGCATAATATGGTGTTGCACAAATATGGGCGGAGTAACGTAGACCATATGCCCATTCACTAGATATAATTATGCTCTCAATCAAACAATTAAACAAACAAACAAAAAATGGCAGTAAAGATCAATACATATGTAAATAAAAATTAATATTTTTATTTTTTCTTATTTTAATTTAAAGATAATCAACTTCAGTCTCAAGTATAAAGAAAATAAAATATTAACAAAATTAAATATCACAGAATTATAAACTTTTGTTTGAATGTTGTTATAATATTTAAGATTTTATTAATGTGTAGTTTCCACAATACAAGAAAGCCTCTTGTGTAGAAAATAAGGGAATCACTAAAAAATTCGAGTTTTATTTCATATACTATATATTTTTCTAGCCAAGTCGCTTGCTCAAATTGTGGGAACTACACACACAACTTTGTTTTATACTGTAACAAAAGCTTTTCGAACAACTTTTACTCTTTTGAAAAAGAAACACTAAAGCTGTTTCCGGAAATAAACCTTCATGCTTGGTATAAGATCAAACAAATCGGCTGGAAATCCGTTTCTATTAAAAGTTTAGATAATTTTGAAATTAATATCCACCACTGGAAATTCTGGAAATTTTTTTCCATTTGGCGAGACCAAAAATATATTTATTTACCACTAATGGAATGCAAAGGATTTGTTGGTATGTACATACATACATACACAGTTGATTATCTTTATGTACTTATGTATGTACATATTTCTGTACATGCACCGTTAATTATCTTTATGTATTTCTGTATGCATAAATTGGAGAATATAAAATATAAAATGCACTTTACCTACACGTTGTTTCACTTTGAAATTTCTTAATATGTGTATATGATTTAATACCAAAATAACGAAGCTATAGCTACTAAAAAATTATATTTCCTTTATTTTCTTATAATAACACTCTCACTTTAAACCGATTTAAAAACATTCTTGTGAATTCGCGTAAGACGACCGTTCCAAAGGAACTTAGAGCACAAACTAAATAAAAAGATGAGAGTGATGTTATGTATATGAAGCTTTGAGGAACAAATGGCCAATTTCTTGTACCAAAAGGGCAAGTAGTATAAAGAATGAAGTACCCTACAAGAAGACTACCACTCAATTGACTGCTCATTTGATCGATAGTCAGGCAGGATATATGTATTCTTCATTGCGTAGAACAAAGTTTCTATCACTTTATTAAGGGCAAAATGAAAAATTTTATGGAAACTTTTGTGTACGTGTGATCTTGCATCTCTCTCTAACTAACGAATATAACATATAGTTGAACTGCTCATTCCAATGCATAAATAATACTCAAGCTTGACTGATCATATTTAAATAATATATCCCCCACAATTGAGCAATCATACATTATTGATATACTGATAGAAAATATACTTTTTGTTTTATTTTATTTGCTTTTAAAATACACAAGTAAATATCATATTTAAAACAAGTATACAACAAATTAACAAAAACACCCAATAACTCAAGCGGTAGCCAGCCCTCTTCACAACTTTTCATCTCCAATGCTCTTTACAAATATCTAAAATTTTGAAAATAAATATACATATTAAATTAAATTTTGTGAATTTCTTTTATTCATTATTTTACTTATCTTTTTTAAACCTTGTAAACTTTAATTTTCACAGAATGAATTGTATTACCGCCTTCTTCAACCACCAACGCCGTTTCCAAATATCTAAATATTGAAAAAAACGAATACATACATACATATGTATATTTTTAATTAAACTTTATACAATTTCTTATGTTCGTTATTATTTTTATCTTACTTTTTCACAAGCACCATTATATTTTTTACCACTTTTATACATTTGAATTTTACAAACCGAACGAACTTTAAATTATTTTCAGTTAAATTCAATATTTTAAATGTTTTGACATATGTATACTAGATGCTCCACTCTAGCATATATGTCAGAGTAGAGCAACTATAATAACTGTTGAATTGAATGTAAAATTGTTGTAAATGTGTTAGTAAAAAAATGTTGTTTGTGTTAGTTTCAGTCATTCATTACTCATAGGGTAATTAAGTATCAATATGCAAAAAAGGTAACAATAAATGTGGTATACATTCACCTTTATTCTATTTGGCGTCGGCAACATAACGCGACGTCGTTTTTAATGTTTTTTTTGGCAAATTGGTATTTCCGTGTATAGAATTGCCATTTATCGATGACTGTCATGTAAAAGTATACTGTATGATAGAATTATTTCTACATATCAAATTTAAAAAAAAAATTGCAAACAAACCTGAGTACGAAGCAACTGGAGGCGGCAATTAGTACTGAGCCCCTTGAAGGAAGCCCCAATTCCCAATGAACGTTGATTTTATCCCTTTTTTTTCCAAAATTAGGCTCTGTTATATGTGGTCCAGCTTTGTCTATATGCATTTCATTGTTGCTGTAACAAATCGTTAGTAGACTTCAAATGCAAATTTTTAATAGCCACAAAACTCTTATCTTATGCAAATAAATTTCAAATTAAAACATACTTATGACAATAATATTGTCGAATAATAAAATTCTTAAATTCAAAACATTTTTTACGGTAAAAACTTCATAAACCTTATGAACTAAATTATTAAATTTTTTGCGCAATAAGATCAAATATTTGCTTACGTATTTTCAAAGAAAGTTAATTGAAATTAATTTTTGCGATTTTATTTTGCATCCTTTTTTTAACTGAAATCGGTATACCGCTGTAGACGTAGGCGGTATTTTGCATACCGAAATGGGTTTCAGAATCGGTAATGATACCGATATCTAATTTCAACGGTATTTCAATCGTTAAAGGTATTTTTTATGATAACGTTAGTCAACCGTGATTAAATTCCCCTTAAACATAATTCATATTTTACATAAATATTTAATGCACAAATACTGACTCAATTTTTTTGATGTCGTCGAAAAAAAAAACATTCTTATATAAACATGTGCATTCTATCCTTGACATTTTGAAGTCAGTAGCTTGCTGTGGTAATTGTGTTTAATGTTTTTTTGAACTAAAAAGAGCTGTTGGAAACAAGTCTGTTCAAAAACGTCAATGTATGTGTGTAAATTAAATGGATTTGAAATAACTTTTGATTCGAACGCGAAAAAACTAGTTCGATAAATAGCTGTTGGAAACAACTTGACTGTCGTTCGCTAGTTTTTCTGTTTTATGTTTCCCTTTTGTTGTCGGCTTTGAAACTTTTCGCAGTCACAGCACAGTTAAAACTATAATGAAATACATAAAAAAAATTAAGCACTTTTAAACCACAGCAAACAAGCGGCGTCAAAGCTTCAGATAACATTGCTCTCATCTTTTTATTTAGTTTGTGTTCTAAATTCCTTCGGAACTGTCGTCTTACGCGAGTTTGCAAGAATGCGTTTAAATGCGTTTAGATCTCGCGTTTGTCTTTTTATGTATAAATATATAATGCACCATTATCTTTCAAACGCTTGGCTTTGTGTTTGGTGGGTAGCTCGCAACCTCAACACATAAAAAATTTACCACTACATTGACAGTGCCCACCATTGGTTTAAAGTGAGAGTGTTATTATAAGAAAATAAAGCATATATGTATATGTAATTTTTTAGTAAGCTATAGCTTCGTTTTTTGCGTATTAAATCAAATACCTATATTAGAAAATTTTAAAGTGAAAAAATCTACTTGGTAAAGTGAATATTATATATTCTCCACTTGATACATACAGAAATACATGCAGAAGTACATAAAGATAATCAAAGATGCATATTCAGAAATACATATGTACATACATAGTACATAAGCACATAAAAATAATCAACTATGTACATTCAAACCTACAAAGCCTTTGTATTCCATTAGAGGTAAATACTCGTAGCTTTCTTTCTTAGTATTTCTTGTTCTCTCTCACCCAATGGAAAAAATTTCAATTTCCCGTTGTGGATCTTATTTGAACAGAATCTAAACTTTTAATGGAAGCGGACTTTCACTCTACTTTTTGCTTGATCTTAAACCAAGCATTGAAGTTGGTTTCTAACATGCTGTGTTGTCAGATATGGCGATATCTCGCCAACAAATAATCAAAAAGAATCAAAAGCAATCAAAATATAATCCGACTACTTTCAAAGTTTACTTTTGATTATTAATAAATAATCAAAAATAATTAAAAGTAATCTTTAAAAGTAATCGGATTATTATTATTTTACTTTTGTTTATTTTATGTAATTTCAAGTAATTCAGATTACTTTTCCATTATTAGTAATCGTAATCAACTAGTAATCGTTCGAAACTGAATATAATAGAAATTTAATCATTACTTCGCCTTTCAAAAAATAAAATTTATCAAATTAGTAATTACCGAACAGGGCCGATTAAAAATCAATTTTTATCACGTGCCTGACTTTTAAAGCGCATTAATACAATGTTTGTAAACATTACATATGCAGATACAAATTTGCCAACATTGTAACCATGAGCATCAACTGTGAGACCTTTTTTTTAAAGATTTCAGTTAAAGTAATTAAGAAACAAGCTAGTTTTCACAAAATAAGTTTTCAAAAAATGTTTTGAAATTACATAGAACACAATGAAGCTATCAAGTTATGTATGTATTCTATTTTCTCAAGAAGAAGAAAAGAAAAAAAAGAAAATTTTTTATGCGAAAGACGCATTTTTTACAAATGGCTACTTTGCAATAAAGAAGCGATATATATATGTATGTATGTATAGGTATACAGAACTAAACAGCAAATCAAAATATTTTTCAAAATCACATGAGAACATTTACATACATATATTTATAGCGTATGAATCTGGGCTTCATACAATTCATATATTGTAACCCGTATCTACTTGACTTTTAAATGGAAATGTTTCACATTTTTAGATATCTAGTACATGATAACAATGAAAATAAAGAGGGCTCCTATCACACTTATAGGATTTTTTTTGTTTGTTTATTTTTTGCGTTTTCTGCGCACTTTTTTATTAAACACTGAGCCATCGTCGTCGGTATCTGTAGGGTTTGATAAACTGCTTGGAGAGTCAGAATCTGATTTGGAGCCCTCAGCATTCTGTTGAGCATTCCATTCTTTGCGAAGCTCACTTAGCATCCCAGGCGTCAAAAGACCTTGGGCAATAAGACGATCAGTTAGACGGCCGCGGGTTGTGCTGGGAATGCGCGGTTCTGCAAATATTAATAATAAATACATGTGTACATATAATGATTTTTGAAACTTTTATTTAGCCTTTTATTAGTATATAGTAACTATTTTATTGAGCTTAGTCTTTTTTTATAAAATTAAAAATTATTACGCCTTCGCGAGTCGATAAATAGTGATTAAAAATGGTTAATTTTATAAAAAGGCCTTAAGCTTAATAAAATGGTTATTATATACACAAATATGTATAGATTATAATTTTAATACATAAAAATAAATACCTTTTGTTTGTATTATGCGTCTTATGTTGTATGATATATCGCCATCGGCGGCAGCCTGATTAGCTTCACTATTCTTAAGCAATTTTGTAATTTGGAAAACACCTTGCTGAATAATTTCATCAAGCTCCTTTTGCGCAGTACGCACTGATGCTGAATCGGGGAACAAGTCCACAAAACGATAGCTTAACCAAAGATACAAGTCCATCACATCGAATACAGATTCCAAGTGCATTAAATCGACTATTGTCCTCGGCATACTTAGAGGCCAACCACAATTTTTGCTTATGAATTCAAATGTCAAAGGCTCACCACGACTGTATTGACGGGCAATCTATTAAATATAAAATAATGAACATGTTAAAATTTAAATCTTGAAACTGCTTGCTTGCTTGAGCTTACCTTTAGAAACATGGACCATACAAACGGCATTTTACGATTAATAGGTGCACAGCAAAATACGTAGCGTGCTCTTAAGGGTAAAGGAACATGTTGTATCATTTCAGCTAAAAATTTAAAATCTTCTATATTGCACATAAAATACAAAGAGTCGTCAACAGTACAAAGATTCACAAAAATATCCTATAATTAAAAATAAGGTTTTATTTAATCAATATGAAGAGAATTTTTTTATCTCAAATAAAAATATGTCAGAACTTCGCTTGTTTAAAAGTCTTACCATTAAATTGCTTAAGGTTGAGTTAGGCAAATGATAAGCATACAATTCTATTTGGTCGGCTGTGGGATGTAAGCCTGCTTGCTTGAGTGGTTCCGGTGTTTGAGCAAGAATTTTCTTTAGATTTTGTAAATCGTCTTTTTTATACGTGGTGACGAATCCATGCTCCCATTGAGTGCGAAAACGGCCGGCTCTGCCAGCAATTTGGAGAGCGGAGGATACTGAAATTGTATCAATTTCACGTTCTCCTTTCTCATTCATTGTTGGTTTTGTCAAAGAATAAAATATTATCCTTCGTATGCTCCTATAAATAAAAGTAGAGCAATAAAAAGCCGGCATTAATTTATAAGCAACTTACAATATATTAAAAAATTTATACAGAATACAATAACCTAGTCATTGATCCGTTATAGCATTATTACTATTGCATACAACTTTTCATTAAAAGTTTTTTATACCCTTTACCAAAAAATGGTAAAAGGGTATACAATATAGGTTTGTCATATCGTGTGTAATTTCCACAGTATTAATAAGCGACACATAAAGTATATATATTCTGGATCCTTATGCATAGGGAAAACGAACAAGTGATGTCCGTCTGTCTGTACGTGAAATCGGTTTTCCGAAGCTCCCAGAACAGCTAAAGACTTCGTTCTTGGACTGGCGTGTTAGAAATTTTCCGAATAAGATTGGTATCAAAATCAAGCAGACGGTTTCTGAGCTGGAAAATTCAAACTATTTTCCCATACAAAATAACTACCGAAAACTAGTTTTTATTACTTTTCTATTACATTATCTTACTTCATACTTCGGTATGAATAAAAATGGTATTTATAATTTAAAAAAAAGTTTAAAAATTTAACAAATTAAAAAAACGTTTCCAGGGTTGGAAAACTTTAACTTTTTTTCTAATAATTAAAAATAATTCATGTTTTAGGAAGAAGGCTATTTTCTCAGGAACGGTAAAAGCTACGGTTCTGAAATCTGGACAGAGTATGTAGAACTTTGGTCGCTACAACAACAAATATATAAAAGTTAAATATTAAAGGGTGGTCCAAAACGAGTGACGAAAACTTTTAAAATCTCATGTAATATACATACAATTGTATGTATGTGTAAACATATGTGTATTGACACTTGCAATCTGTAAAATTTGTGTATTTTTATATAGCCTACAACAATTAACACTAAACTAAAAAAATTTAAATTAAAGGGTGGTCCATCAGTTAATGAAATTCTGACTATGTAATTTTGACAAATTGCTATATCTTGGAAACCGTAAGAGTTAAACTCTTGAAATTTTCCAAAACGGTAAAACTAAAAAATTCGAAAATTATAAAATCGCTAAAACGAAACAAATCGTCAAAATGAAAAAAAAACGCCAAAAAACGAATAAAATCGCCAAAAATTGAAAATAATCGGCACAACTAAAAAGCGCCTAATTAAAAAAAATCGCCATAACGAAAAAAATCGCCAAAATTAAAAAAAAAACGAAAAAAAACCGAAAAAAATCGCCAAAACTAGAAAAGTGTCAAAACTAAAAACATTGCCACAATGAAATAAAAACGCCAAAAACCGAAAAAATCGCCAAAACCAAAAAAAAATTCCCTTTATGAAAATAATCGACAAAAAAAAACCACCAAATTAAAAGTAATACCAAAAACCTAAAAAATCGCTAAAACGAGAAAGAAAAGCACCAAAACTAAGGGAGCACCAAATTAAAAATAATGCCAAAAACTGGAAAAAGCACCAAAGCTAAAAAAGTACCAAATTAAAAAAAAACCAAAACCCGAAAAAAATCACAAAAACAAAAGAGCACTAAATTGGAAAAAAATCAAGCACTTAAATAAATCACTAAAATAAAAAATCCAAAAAGTCAAAAAAACAGCCAAATTAAAAAAAACGCTAAAAACTTAAAAAAATCGCCCAATTAAAAAAAATGCCAAAAACCTAAAAAAAATCGCTAAAACGAAAAAAAGCACCAAAACTAAAAAAGCACCAAATTAAAAAAACGCCAAAAACGGCAAAACTAAAAAAACATATTAAAAAACGCTTGAAACCGAAGAAACACTAAAAACGAAAGAAATGCCAAAATTATATTTTATATAGGCTAAAGTTCATACAGTATTACTACGGAACCCTTCGTGCACAAGTCAGAGTCGCACTTTACTGAATTTATTTTTAGAAAATGGAGATGGAAATAAAATTTATCTCTAAATTACAGTCTTAACTATAAAATTAATTAAAGACCATTTTCCTTTGTGCTCAAGAAACTCAAAAAAATTGTTTAGGAATAAACGTTTACATAATACCACTATATATATACCTTTTCTAATGGGAAGTTTAAATTGAGGAAATTAACAATATTGCAAAATCAAAGATTATTAAATAAAAAAAGTTACATAGTTTACTTGGTATGGATGTACAATATTAAAGCTATTTTCGAAGTTCGAAGCTTTAGCGAACATTAGATCGAATCTCATGTCAAGTGGAATATTAAATATTGTTTTTATTGGATAGTTTTGATATAACGGTATTATTTGTTTGTTTAGCTATAAGTGCAACAAACCAGTAATTTATTCATCAAGTATCAAGAATTAAAATTACTCTTAATGCACCCAACTCGTATCTCAATAAATACGCTTCATAATTAAACTTACTACTAATATATATAGATGTAATCAATTCCTTAATAATTGCATATGGGCTTTATTAAAAATCGCACTAGAGCAAAAATTATGAATTTTTTCACAAAATTAATATGTACTTTGCACTTTGGTAAGTACTTTGGTATGTACTTTGCACTTCGGTAAAGGGTATATAAGATTCGGCACAGCCGAATATAGCACTCTTACTTGCTATCAATTTATTTGGATAGAAAATATGTTAAATGGAACAGAAACTCACAAATTTAAACCCATGCCAATAGCATCTGTGGCGACCATTACTTTACAACTATTTTCAGGATCATTAAATTTAGCAGCTTGAGCTAATTTTGTACCAGGCGGTAGGCCACCATAAATAACAGCAACTTCTTTTCCTCTGTAATAAGCGCATAGTTATAAAATAGGTATTTCAAGTCTTACAAGCTCACCTTGCTTCAATTTCTCTGGACACCGAATATATATCATTTTTGCTAAAACATACAATACAATCACCAGGTTGTATATTGTCCAAGTTCTCTAATGCCGTATCCTCTATTGTTAGTTCAGTTAAACGATTATAATTATTAACTTCAACTGTTTCATTTGTAGTTTCACATATCTTTTGTAACAAGTCTAATGAACCAGATTCACCACACACATGAACTTCATCGGCAATAATACCTAAAAAAGCACGGGTCCATGCCCAACCTCTTTGTGGATCTCGCAGTTGTTGAATTTCATCAATAACTGCTACTTCGTCTACAAATGCAATTTTGAGCAAGTAAATAATTAAGTTATGAAATTATTTTAGAGAAATATATAGAAACTTACAGGGTGTATTAACAGAAGTCATTTCAACGGTACATGCAACATGAGCAGCTGGTGTATTCTCGCCAACGCCATATTTACGTTCCTCTCCAGTTACTAAATCACAGGGAGTACCCTGTTTGATTTTATTTGAATTTATTTGCATAATAATTAATAAAAATGTATTCTCATACCTTTTCATTAGCTTTATTGAACACCTCTGTGGCTAACAATTTCAGAGGACCGCAATAAACACCAGTTTTCGCCGTAAGAAATCGTTCCATGGCATGATAAGTTTTCCCTGAGTTGGTCGGTCCCGCGTGAAAAACAATTTTTCTAGTTATAGCGCGAGCACTTGGATACCAATTTGCCGGTGTTCTTAAGTCAGAAATCTTTTTTAAATCATCCATACATTCTAAATGTGGAAATATCGTTCTAGCATGACGAATAAAATAAGGAAATATGTCATCCACATGACCAGCATCTTGAATTATATCACTAAATGTAATATGAAGGTCTACAGGAAGATTTTCAGATTCTATGCAATAACGTCTGAATGAAGCAAAAGCCTGCGGTTGTAAATAATCTGGAAATTTATGTAATAGTTAACAGGGAAAACTCTAAAGTTATTAATTCTTCATGACTTACTATCTAAACCATTTTCCATACACAAGGCTTTCACTTCCCTTCTGTGTGTAAATTTATTCAAAATCTTTAATATTTCAGACTTTTCCAATTTACCTGCAAGCTCGGAACCAACATCAATTTCGTCGACATTATGGTTTACTTGGATAGGTTTAAATAATGCAGAAACATTGCCTGGCTGTGGTTTTCGATTACGAGCATAAGTTGTTGCTGTAACATGTAGTAATCTCTGTGCTGCAGTTACTACTCCAGCAACCGCATTAAGTCGTTGATGCACCGATTTTAAACTTAAATTTTGTGTAGCCGTGCATACCAGCGATAAACTTCTGCTAGAAGTTTGCATTATATTCTATCCATACACTTTTAACTGAATTTTGATAATTATTTAGTTCACTACTTTTAAAAAATCATTATAAACTCTACTAATGTGATGCAATAAATTTGTTCCAAACAAAAAAAATTGAAAGGGTGTCAAAAGTAGTAAGCTTAACCTCATCTTTGATAACAGCAAAATGTCATATGGATGGATACTAAAACATATGACAACATGGTTGCATTCGTTCAAAGTGAGTTGCCAGGAACGGTTTCAAGCAGGGTTAATAGAACAAAGTTTACAGATATCTTAAAGTAATTATTATGAAGCAAAATAATTATTTTATGTGGCAGAAAAATATGGGAACTTACCCTTCAAGAGCACTACGTCAATTGACTGCTCATTTGATCGATAGTCATGCAGGATATATACATCATTGCCTAGAACAAAGTCTATCAAATTATTAAAGGCAAATGAAAAATGTGATGGAAACTTTTGTGTACGTGTGAAGTTGCATGACACTTTCGATCAAATGACTAGTCAATTGTAAGATTGTGGGTGAAAAACTTGTTATAAATCTATTTTACATACTATGTTCATATGAGAAAAATCCCGTCTCAGTATGCTATGAAATAATTCTACAAATAGTAGCTTGTCGATATGGTTATCGTTTATTGTTGTGTCAAATACTCGTTCAATAGATGACGAGAAGTTGTCTAATACAATTTACTGTCATTATTGAATTGAATGTAAAATTGTTTTAAATGTGTTAGTGAAAAAATTTGTTTGTGTTAGTTTCAATCATACATTTCTTTTAGAGTACCCTACGTCTACACGTGATATATTTTTATCATGACAATAGTCAAATTCCATATAGAAAAAGGGGCTAACATAAAAAAAATAGTTTTTGAATATAAAATTTGGAAAATCTGTCATGTCTTGAATTGCCTTATAAATGGTATTGTGCAGGACTTTATTATGGAACTCGTCAGTAGACTTCAACACAAAAAAATTTTGAATTTAGCTAACAAACTTCGTAAGCTTATAGTTTTGTTTGGTTTGTTTATAATTTTTTTAACTTTTACTATCGTTGAAACTTTTCCAAAAGTTTATCGAAGCACAGTTGATCCTCGATTACGTAGACCTCAGAATTGTGTGTGTTGTTTGGCCTTCGAGAGTTCTCGTCTCACTCACACTGGTTGACTGATCTGCCACAGATAACCGTATAATCTATCGGTTCTTTTGTGGATTTTCGCTGACAAAAAAGCTGCTACTTCCTGTGTGAAGGCATAGGTCATGTATTGTCAGCCCATATCTGTTCAACAATACTTTGCAAATTTATTTTTAAAATTTTCAATGAAATAAATAACCAAAATTTTTCCCAACAATACACTATGTAAAAAATAGTTCAATTCCGGTAACATGATTTTGTCTTATAAAAGTTTGCTGTTTCTTTGGGGAAAAAAATTTAAAAATTTAAAAATTTTCTGTAATTGTCTTTTGGAGTTCTGTACTAGCAAGCAGAAATTTCTTTAAAAAATTTACTAAGTTGTATTTTCGTAATGTTTTTACACATTTTTTATATGGGAACCTGCATTTACGTAAAAAACTCCGAACCAGTCTTTTAACTCCGTTTAAATTGTTTGAATATTAAACTTTTAAATAAGCTTGGCACCTTTCAACAACATATTAGAGACTCAACTGTATTTTTATACTTTGAGTTTTTTTTAACGGTCACTCTATTAAAATATACTCTGGCAGCTCTTCTATTGAGAATGACATTATTGCTTTCAGCTCTCATTTACCACTTTCTCTCGAAGAACATTGTCAAAACAAACTTATATACGTAAAAGAAAAATAAATACAAACCTAACCACTAAATTCATCAAAAATCTTGTTATGAGTCATTTTGTATCCAAAATATCATAAAATATCTAAACTTTTCGATAAAACAAACTTTAAATTATTTATTTGCAATGGGTTTATTTGGGCAGACGAAATCAAAAGATCCCAAAGAGCAGGTAAAGTTGTTTGTTTGACAAAATAAAAAGCTTCAAGGTAAAGTAATTTGCGTACGATGATATCATTTTCTTGAAGAAATAAGTAAAAATGATTGAAACTATGAATTATTTTTTGTGAATAGGTTCAAGAATGGACCCATAAAATACGTAAAGAAAGTAATCAACTTGATCGTCAAATTCGAAGCATACAAAGGGAAGAGGATAAAGTAAAAAGATCGTTAAAGCAAGCAGCTGGTAAAAATGACCGCGACACCTGCATCATATTGGCCAAAGAAATCGTAGGAGCTCGCAAAGCAATAAATCGCATTCACACTTCTAAGGCCCACTTAAACTCTGTGCAGTTACAAATGAAAAATCAACTAGGTAAGCAAGCGAGTTAAATTAAGTTTATTATAAATTGTTATAGCCAGTTTTTTGCAGCTACATTACGCGTCGCTGGTTCCCTACAAAAATCCACGGAAGTAATGCAAGCAATGCAAAATCTAGTTCGTTACCCAGAGTTAGCTGGCATAATGCGTGAAATGTCTAGGGAGATGATGAAGGCGGGGATAATTGAAGAAATGCTTGAGGAAACGATGGAATCGCTAGAGGAAACTGAGGAAATGGAAGAGGAAGCAGCAAAAGAAGTCGATAGAGTATTGTGGGAAATTACTAATGGAAAACTGGGAGAAGCCCCAGTACCTCCTGAAGAGTTGGCTACCGCTGAACAACAGAAAGCACCAGCTGTCGAAGTAGCCGATGTTGATGATGAAGATGAAGAAGAGGATTTGCAGGAAATGCAATCTAGGTTGGCTTCGTTACGATCCTAGAAACCTTAACCCAAAAAGTGGTTATCAGAAACGAATTGTTTAGCTCTTAAATACATATATATACATATATATATATATATATATATATATATATATATATATATATATATATATATATATATATATATATATATATATATATATATATATATATATATATATATCAACCTTCTAAACAAACTTCTTTCTACACTAATTGTATTTATTATTTTACCTAAGTTAACTTAATATTTGTTAAATCGTTTTTTTTTGCATAAGTATTTAATATATTTTATAGTATTAAATGAAAAAAATGTTTATTAAAAATTATAATTTTATAATTATTAGTTGCGATGTATCAATTCAAAATAATGTTCCTTTAGGAGGTCAGTCAAAACCATATTTAGCTTCTCAAAACCAAAGTATATTTGTAACGACTCAGTGACTATGGGTAGTTTGAATAAAATAAGTATTTGCTTTTTACTTAAAAATTTGTTTTAAAACCCAAAATATGTATGAGCTTTTTGTTTTTTTTAAACAAATTTTTAATAAGTAAAGAGAAAATACTTTTTTTATATTCATACTGCAAAATAAATTTTGTTTGGAAAGCTGTGCCGCGTTCCGGTAACTTATGAAAAGTTCTCGCATCGAGAAAGATTAAATAATTATATTGGATGTCATATATTACGCGGGGTTATTCATATAAAAGCTTAAATAAACTTACAAAATATATCAGCAAATAGTTTTTTTCTTATCCAGCGCGTGTTTCACAGGATGATAACAATTTTTTCGACTCGTAAAGTTCTCAAAATCCTTACAGGAACGAGGCACTGCATTAAAATGTAATATAAAGCGATACGAACTTTATTTAGCCCGTTCAAATCATAAATATAGAAACAAATTCAGTTCGAAAAATAATAATTAAAATTAACTAAAATTAATAGCCATGGGCCTGTGGCAAAATAAATAAATAAATATACTTAATAGAGCAAGAAAGTTTAGTATATAAGGCAGAAATTTACATGAACTGACACCACACACAGTGGACCAACACAGAAGAACGCTGATGAAGGTTTAGTGGCCTTCGAAAACGGCTGGCTGTTCCGTTCAACTATGTATTGTCAGAATATTTACAACTAACTTTGATGTTATTTGTTCATTAATAATTATCACATGTACTTTGCGGCTTAAAAAGCGATACGAACTTTAGCCCGTTCAAATCATAAATATAGTAATATAATATAATTAAATTTAATTTTAACTGTATAGTTGAACTATACACGATATAAATACAGCATCCGAAAAGTTAACAAACTTTGTATTCATAGGTTTTTGATATCAAAGTTACGCTTTAAAAATAGGAAAATTGGTATTTTAAAATAACGTTTTGAAATGAAAATTGAAAAAGTTTAGTATATGGGCGTTTCCTGGAGTCACGAACGTACGTTCGTACGCTTTTAATGTACAAAAAATATAGAAAACAAAACTTTTGCAAGCATTTCTTTTTTGCGATTTGATAGCATTTTGGAAGCTCTATGTTTAGTGTAAAAGATGAATTTCATCGAGTTTAAGTTTTCATATTATAAGTTATACACATGTGGTCACGAACGTACGCAAAAGAGAAATCAACTTTGGATGACAGTAGTAATGATGACCTGGTAAAATATATGATGATAGATGAGAGGTTACATGGAGGATAAGGAAGGTCAGAAAAAAATAATAAACTACCCAGCTAAAAAAATATGTATGGAGCATATATGATATCCCATATATGGTTCGGATCCGAAAAATGAGGGTATATGGGCATATATGATTATATATATTTATACATTTTCATACATGTATGTGCAAAATCCATATTCATACACTCTTGATTCACCAAAGCGCACTGCTGTGCAATAAATTAAATTATTAAAATTAAATTTTTTTATACTTGAGAGAAAGGTTGTATTTAATGAAACATTTGTTTGGACAAATAATTCAAAACGAATAAAAGTCATTTCATTCATCAAAAGGTGAATCAATTATTTTAAAATCACATAAATTATATTCGTACATAACATTTAGCTTAAGAAATCAGATTAAAAACTAATACAATTAATTATAAAAGAAAAAATAATCCGTCTAACAATAGTTTTCAATACAGTAATATGAACTTTGTTTCTTATCTAGAGAATTTTGTTATTTTCTATAAAATTAATGACTGAAATATCCTTTTGATTTTTTGATATATTAAATGAGGCCCACAATGTATAAAATCATACAAGAATGGTTTTTTTGGAACAAAAAGTTTTTCTTTTTAAACGATGAGGGTACGCATAGAAACTTTGCATACCGTATGTATTTTCCAATGGATTTCCAATTCATCAGTGATAAAATTCCAAGCTTTTTTGATTGCAAAAACGTTCTTATGTGATATATCATGTATGCATACATTCTTATATGGCTCCATATATAAAAACTTATATTTATGTATATATGGATCCACATATGAAGAGCTTCATAATTAAATGTTCATATATGAGCTTATATGTTATATACATTTCATATATTAGTCCATATATTAGTTCATATATAATAGTTTTGCCATGTATAATCCCATATATTTCCATACATGAATTCATACATATTCATATATAATTATATACATTCATATATTAAAAATATATGGACCATATATGTAAGTATAATTTTTTTAGCTGCCCAGCTAAAAAAATATGTATGGAGCATATATGATATCCCATATATGGTTCGGATCCGAAAAATGAGGGTATATGGGCATATATGATTATATATATTCATACATTTTCATACATGTATGTGTAAATTCCCTCCACAGTATGCAAAGTTCATATTCATACACTCTTGATTCACAAAAGCGCACTGCTGTGCAATAAATTAAATTACTAAAATTAATTTTTTTTAGACTTGAGAGAGAGGTTGTATTTAATGAAACATTTGTTTGGACAAATAATTCAAAACGAACTAAGTCATTTAATTCATCAAAAGGTGAATCAATTATTTAAAAAATACATAAATCATATTCGCACATAACATTTACCTTAAGAAATCAGATTAAAAACTAATGCAATTAATTATAAAAGAAAAAATAATCCGTCTAACAATAGTTTTCAATACAGTAATATGAACTTTGTTTCTTATCTAGAGAATTTTGTTATTTTCTATAAAATTAATGACTGTATTATCCTTTTGATTATTTGATATATTAAACGGGGCCACAATGTATTAAATCATACAAGAATGGTTTCTTTGTAACAAAAAGTTTTTCTTTTTTAAACGTTGAAGGTACGCATATAAACGCATATAAAATACATACGGTATTATTTTCTAATGGATTTCCAATTCAGCAGTGATAAAATTCTAAGCTTTTTTGATTGCAAAAGCGATCTTATATTAGATATCATGTATGCATACATTCTTACATGCCTCCATATATAAAATCTTATATTTATATATGGATCCACATATGAAGAGCTTCATAATTAAATTTTCATATATGAGCTCATATGTTATAATACATTTCATATATCAGTCCATATATTAGTTCATATATAATAGTTTTGCCATGTATAATCCCATATATTTCCATACATGAATTCATACATATTCATATATAGTTATATACATTCATATATTAAAAATACATGGACCATATATAATTTTTTTAGCTGGGTGGGTAATTAAATAAAAAGATGTTTTTATATACATATGTATGTTACACAACAATTAGATATACAGTACAACATTTTTTTTATAATTGCCCGAAATTATATAATATAAAAATAGCATATAAACATATTACATAGTATGCAGTTAAACCTTTATTTATCAGGATCAACGAGCAGTTAGTTAGAAAAGGAGTCGAGTTGTTGTCTTTATCTTTCATAAATATCTTAAGGATAGGTGCGAAAACCAGGCCGTAAAATACATAAGTACATACATACCTAATAGATACATATGTACGCGGGATGATCCTTCCAATACTGTATAGAGGATTGCATGGTGGTATAAATAGTGCGGATGGGAAAAATGTAGAGCAAAACCAAAGTAAAATTTGATCTGTGTCGTAATAAATAAAGCCATTACCCAGCTAAAAAAATTATATATGGTCCATATATTTTTAGTATATGAATGTATACAACTATATATGAATATGTATGAATTCATGTATGGAAATATATGGAATTATACATGGCAAAACTATTATATATGAACTAATATATGGACTAATATATGAAATGTATTATAACATATGAGCACATATATGAAAATTTAATTATGAAGCTCTTCATATGTGGATCCATATATAAATATAAGTTTTTATATATGGAGCCATATAAGAATGTATGCATACACATGATATCTCACATAAGATTGTTTTTGCAATCCAAAAAGCTTGGAATTTTATCACTGCTGAATTGAAAATCCATTAGAAAATACATAAGGTACACAAAGTTTATATGCGTGCCCTCAACGTTTAAAAAAGAAAAACTTTTTGTTAAAAAAAGCATTCTTGTATGATTTTATTATACATTGTCGCCCCATTTAATATATCAAATAATCAAAAGGATAATCCAGTCATTAATTTTATAGAAAATAACAAAATTCTCTAGATAGGAAACAAAGTTCATATCACTGTATTGAAAACTATTGTTAGATTAGTTAGTTTTTAATCTGATTTCTTAAGCTAAATGTTATGTACGAATATGATTTATGTGGTTTTTAAATAATTGATTCACCTTTTGATGAATGAAATGACTTTTATTTCGTTTTGAGTTATTTGTCCAAACAACCTCTCTCTCAAGTCTAAACGAATTTAATTTTAATTTAATTTATTGCACAGCAGTGGGCTTTTGTGAATCAAGAGTGTATGAATATGAACTTTGCATACTGTGGAGGGAATTTACACATACATGTATGAAAATGTATGAATATATATAATCATATATGCCCATATACCCTCATTTTTCGGATCCGAACCATATATGGGATATCATATATGCTCCATACATATTTTTTTAGCTGGGTATTTAGAATTTTTTTTTGTTAAAACCCAAAGAAGAAAAAACAGAAGCAAAATTTTTAATACTTCCGGAGATAAGAGGTCATAGGAAAATAGTGATTTAGATTAGCCAACATGTAAAGTGTATATGAAAGTGATCAAAAGTTGTGTCCAATTCTCTAGCTGGCTGTATTTCACCGGAAATAGCCAGGTAAAACTATAAACTTAGAACATTTTATCGTGATACAAAGAAAAGAACACAAAGTGCAAAATCTAGCCAGAAAAATAAAAGTTTAAGCACCAGCGGTAAAAACAAAAATATATATATGTATATATAGTCATTACACACCAAGTGGCTCCGAATACTTGAAACCAATCGTGGTCCCACTAATACTAAAGGAAAAAAAGGAAAAAAAGAGGATAATCGAAATAAAAACAGTGATAGGGATTATGAAATTAATGTAACGTATGTATATTACGGTGCACCTGATTCTTTCAATTCTGATTTTGTTACGGGGCACCTTGCCATTTTATTATGTTATGTGAAAAATAATTCAGTAAAATTTTTATTCAAATCAGATAATATTTAGGGGGTGCTACCTGGTTCTCAAGTTTTATACCATCTTCACCCTATAATCCTATATGACAAGAGTGACCAAAGCGCGGACTGTGGGCACTGTGCGGCCCGCCGGTTATCTACTTGTGGCCCGCAGAGCATATGCACACATTTTTTTCTTTTAGTGTACATAAGACCACAAAAAGAACACTCACTCCACCACATTTGCAGAAATGTCGTCAATAATAGGGATGAAACGATACGAGTAAATACAAGTAAATACTCGATACTTTATCTTACAAACCAAGTACTTTTGGTATCGATACTCTACTACTGAGTACCAAGTAGGTATCGGTAAAAACTACTCTTATCGGTAAAATATACTCATTCCTTTATTGGCTATAGAAAAGTTGAAGATGCCGCCAGTTTAACACAATTTTATTTGTTCGTGTTAAATGTAAACTTATATCTATAATATATATTAGAGTAATTTCGTGAACATGGGATCACCCAAATCAAATTTTTTATAAAAAAAGACGATAAAATTGCGAGCTGCAAATATTATTTTAAAAGCGTGCATTATTGCGGGAACAAAACGAATTTCCACAAACATTTAAAATGTCATCTCGACTATATCTTATGCTCCAGTCCAGCCCAAACGTGGCAATTTTTCCACTTTGTTTGGGAAAATGTCAAATCAAAGTTTTTGATTTGGCGAAATGTCGATTTTGCAGGCGATAAATAAATTTATTGGCAATTTTTATAGCTATTTTGGTAACAAAATTGAACTTTAAAATTTTTGTTATTCAGGAAAATTAGTTTGTTGAAGGAGTATTTTCATAAATAAATTCTACCAAAACTCGTCTGCAAGAAATTTAAACAATTAGTTTTTTATTATATTAATCGCTTCCGAAATCGGAAAATTTTGTCGACTAGTCGTTAAGAATTCTTTACGAATTAGCAGCATTTGGTTTGGTGGATAATTAATTTTGTTTTCACTACTTTAAATCATGTGAAAAGCTTGACCGATACAAGTAAGTATCGATGCTTTTTAGTCGATACTGAGTATGTATCGATACTTCTAAGCCGATGCCGTATCAAGTAAAAGTATCGATACCTTAGTGGTATCGTTTCATCCCTAGTCAATAATGAAAAATCCGTTACCATCCAAAACATGCGTAAAATAAAATAAATTTATAAAATAAAATTAGTTGTATTATGTGTCCTCCTCTTATACATATGTGTGATCGCAAAAGCAAAGATTAGTGCTCTTATGCAAAAACGATTGTTAAAGTTAAAGCATGCATTAAAACCGGTTTTGCCATACAAAATTCGTTTATTAAACCAACTTTAAAGTTGAAGGTCCATACCATCCGTTCTATGCATATGCGTTGTATGCGTTTCTGTACGTTCTCTTCGATTATAAGTTCAAGTTACATGCAATACGTTTTATGCGCCAAATATTTTTGTTGTGATCAGATGTAGTGTGAATATTTTTAAAAATAAAAACAGTTCTTGCAAAAATGGAAAGTGAAATTGTGATTTTAAATGAATTCATGGAATTCATTGAGTTTATCTATATAATATTTTGTAGAGGAGTAGGCTTTTATTATACAAAATTTCGTGATTTTTCACAGCTTCAATTAGCTTGTCCTCCATTGCACTTGCTTAAATAATAATAAACACAACAGAGATGACACTCAGTACACACAAGCAATCGATAACTAGAATACAAATTTTGTTTTTGAAATATTTATGTTAAAAACTGATTTTAATATATTTTATTCTTGAAAATAGTTATAATCTTTATTACAAAATATTTTTCATTTATTATAAACTTTTTTATAACAAAAAAACTTAAAATTTAAATCCACCACACTAACGTTTTTATCGATATCATTGAAAATATAATATAATTTGCCATCTTTCGCTTTCAAAAACAGCTGACGTTTTTTCATGGTGCATGAGACGGATACAAAAGTAGAAAGTAGATCTACTTTATCCGTCCTATGCGTCTATACGTTCTTTGCGTTTTGTTCTGTAACTTGCCACATAAAATTACTTTGATTCTACTTTTTTGACACATGCATAAAACGCAACTACGCATTGAACGGATGGTATGGACCTTCGGCTTAAGTTTACCAATTGTTTTTTGCATAATGGGGTATATGTATAGAGAGTCAGTTTCGCTCACGGAAAGTTGAGAAGGTAAAAGAAAACGTTTTGAACACTTGTGTTGTGTGTACCTTAGATACACTTGATCACCACGTAGAATGTGCGGTGTGGAGTATTTTATACATATGTATGTATATGACAATAGACGTTATTTAACAGTTAGTCTTCAATAACTATGTACATTCGTTTCTTTGATTTTGTATCATGCTTTTGTACATTAAAGCCATTGTGACTTTAACTACATAACTGAACGGTCGACTTAAAAAATTTTCTATTTTATTTATAGTATATAGAGTATATACGGATTCGTACGGTGCTTATAAAGTACTTACAAACCTTACGACGTACTTGTTTTCGTTTTTGAATTTCGTTTATAAGGCCCTTAAAAAGTACTTATTTTTAGATTTATATATATATTTATATAGGAGAATTGTCCGAGTGAAATATAAGTACAGTTACTGAGCTAGACACAGTTATTTGGTTATCAATGATGTCTAATACAATGCATACGACCAGAAAACACACCAAGATATGGCTTATTGGTCAGATGTCACCTAAGTTAGGCAACACCATGATGCCATGCAAGAAAGAAGTATGGTCACTGTTCTTCCATTATAAAAACATTGGCAAACAAACTATTAAGACTGCATTTCATTCTACTGCGAAATATGTTTTAGAAGTTTGGGAGAAGTCTGGAGTACCTGTAAGACTGAAGAAACATGTAGTGGCCAAACTTGAGAGTCTCTATAACGAGTGGGAAAGCCTGAAGAAAAATAAGCAGAACAAAGCCAAGCGTTCAGAAGGTTTGTTTTTAAAGGAAAATGCATGGCAAGGAGCATTAGACGATCTCTTCGATATTGCACATGCTAATGCAATGGAAATTATTACCATCCCACAAGATAAAGAGTTTTTGAAAGCATAGTGGTAGAAAGGGCGCAGAGGAAAGATGGGAAATATTGATACGAGTTTTTTAAAGCAAGCAGCAGAATCAGAAAAAAGAAGAGAACAGCTGAAGCGAAAAAGGGAACTAGAGGAGAAGGCAAAAGCATCTTGTGCAGAAAAAGCAATTCTTGAATCTTCAAAATCAGATAGGAGTTAGACCAAGGTAACATCTCCACTGATAATGAAAAGCCGTCAACATCTGGAACATCTGTACAGAAGCGTCGCAGGCGAGGCACCAAACAAGTATTAAGTGAAAAACTTGCTGCAACCATGGATATGGCAAAACTGAGTGATCGTGAAGCAGCTCTCATGTTAACTCTAGTCTTGCAACATCTTGGCTACACTCCATATGAATACAATGTCAATCCGTCTTCTATTCGTCGGGAACGTATCAAGTATCGACAGAAGATTGCCAAAGATTTAAAGCAAGAATTTAAACCAGGAATTACTTTATGCATTCATTGGGATGGGAAGATGCTTGAAGACATCACTGGAAAAGAATCAGTGGATCGTCTCCCAATTCTAGTATCTGGAACAGGAGTTCAGCAACTTCTTGCCATCCCGAAATTGCCAGCAGGAACAGGTGAAGCTGCCGCTTCTGCTGTACACAACGCCTGTCTAATGTGGGGACTGTGTGAACAAGTGAAATGTATGAGTTTTGACACAACTTCTGTCAATACTGGAGTATGGAATGGAGCATGCGTTCTCCTTCAGCAAAAGATGGGAAAAGATATGTTGTGGTTAGCATGCCGACATCATATACTTGAGATTATTATGGAGGCTGTGGTTCTGACATCACTTGGTGCTTCAAGTGGTCCCGACATACTAATCTTCAAGAGGTTTCAGAAACAATGGAAATTTATTGATACTACAAAGTATCAAACATCTCGCTCCGATGATGTTACATTTAGTGCACTGGCTGATATTGCTAATGAGAGGATTACATTTGCAAAGAATCAGTTACAGGAATTTCAACCTCGTGATGATTACAAAGAACTTCTGAATTTGGTTATTGTGTTTTTGGATGGCGTACCCGTACCGTTGAAATCGATTTCCTTCAGAGCTCCTGCTGGGCTCCATCGCGCTCGGTGGATGGCGAAAGCCATTTATGCATTAAAAATTTGGATGTTCAGAGGTCAGTTTAAGCTTACAAAGAAAGAGGAAAAGGAACTGCTAGAAATCTGCATTTTCACTGTATTACTGCCTGGTACCAAGCTCCAGGAGCCACACTAGCACCAAAACTTGATTTGCAGCTTCTAAAGGATATTGATGTATACAAATCCCAAAATGCACTTATTTCTCAAGTTGCTCTGAAGAAATTCATGGGTCATCTCTGGTATTTATCAGAAGAACTTGTTGCCCTTGCCTTCTTTGATGATAAAGTGTCTTCTGATACGAAGCGTAAGATGGTGCATGCCATAAATAATGTGACAGATCAGCTTCCACTTAAACGGGCTATTGTGGATGCCACAGTGATACAGACGAAAAAACTAGAGGACTGTAGCATCCAATACTCTCGAATTTTTTAAAATCACAGGTTTCTCCTCAAAGTTTCTTGAGACAGATGTTGAGATGTGGACCGAAGATGAAGAATACCAAGTCACAAAATGCACCGCTCGGCATGTGAAGGTTGTCAATGACATTGCAGAACGCGGAGTGGCCTTAATGGATGAATACAACAAGCTGCTCACAAACGACGAAGAGCAAAAGCAATTTCTGTTGCTGGTTGTACAAAAATACAGGCAAAGGTTCCCTGATAGAAAGAAGTCAACTCTCACTGAGGGAGTGTAGATTATGAGTTAGGAATTTATCATGGCAAATGGTCAGAAAAAGTACTTTAAACACACATATCATTGTAATCTGGCACGTATTTCCTATATATCTGTATAAAGTGTATATAGCAAAACTTTCAAGTGTGGTAGCACCCCCTAAATGTTAATAAAAATTCCTGAAAATTTTTAGTATTTTTTTTTCATCTAAATGAACCACTTAAGAAGGTGCCTCCTTAAGTTTTCAAAAAAATTTTTTTTTAGCTCAAATAGGGAGCGCCTTACTGTGTACTCCTCATACATCACATACATATGTACATCGTCATAAGAAATAACACATTTCTTCATATAAAAATTACAAAACACCACCGTCGAACGAAATCCGTCGTGCAAGACGAAATCTGCGATAGATATATTTCGATTTCTTCTTTTATTTCTCTATTTGCACAAACAATCACCCTTATTCCAGCTGTCGGAATCGACGTCACTTTAATACAATACAAAAAAATTTGGCGCTTGTGTACCCCTTGTCGAAAACAACTGACTCCTGTTGGCAGATTTATGCTATTTTCTGGATCTTAGGGAACAGAAATAGATCGTAATTAGCACAAAATTGTTCTAGAGAGCAAGTAATTAAACAAAATTTTTTTGGTATTTTATTGACGTGTCATCGATGTCAATAACTGGAATAAGGATAAATAACTAATTATCCAATTATGAATTATCCGTGGACGAGATTTATCGTTCGTCCCAGTTGTCTTCCAAGCATATGTCGAAAACTAATTTTTTTACAGCAATATTTTATTTTTATTGAAATTTGTGGAATAATTTTTTATATAAAGGGGCCCACACACACACACATACATTTGTCACACAGACAATGCAGTATGAAAAATCAAAATAGTTTTGATTTCGAAATGAACTCATACTGCTGACAGTTTTTCAAATGAACAAAAAATGAATTCATTCATTTTCCTGATATGTATTTTTTTAAAATTTGAAGTTTTACTGAAAAAAAGAAAGGAAATAAAACAATCAAAAAATAATGTGTAAAGAAAATACGTTTTTAATTAATTTCTTCAATTCTACAAATAATTTTTTTGTTGTCAAACGCATGTTTAGTTTATAAATTTTTATTTTAAATGATGATCGATATGATTGATGGTAAAATATCAATCACACACGTATACCAAGGGTTCATCGGCAATGACAAGAAAATATATAAATGGGAAAATATTAAAAAATAAAACACAACAAGAGTTTTTGATTTAATATTTAATTTTTTTGGCAATTTTTTTTTCATATAGGCAATTTTTTCGGTTTTCTGCGTTTTTTTTAATTTTGGCGATTTTTTTTCGTTCTGGCAATTTTTTTTGATTTTGACGATTTTTTTTCATTTAGGCGATTTTTTTATTTTTAATATATTTTATTTTTTTGTGGCAATTTTTTAGTTTTGACACTTTTTTTCTCGTTTTGGCGATTTTTTCGATTTTTGGCGTTTTTTTTAATTTTAGTGATTTTTTTCGTTCTGGCAATTTTTTTGATTTTGAAATTTTTTTTCATTTAGACGATTTTTTTTATATAGGCAATTTTTTTTGTTTAGGCGATTTTTTCGGTTTTGGCGTTTTTATTTCTTTTTGGCAATTTTTTTAGTTTTGACACTTTTTTCTAGTTTTGGCGATTTTTTTCGGTTTTTGGCGTTTTATTAATTTTTCATTAAAGCGATTTTTTTAATTTTTGGCGATTTTTTTTTCATATAGGCAACTTTCTTTGTTTTGGCGATTTTTTTTCGGTTTTTGGCGTTTTTTTTAATTTTGGCGATTTTTTTCGTTTTGGCGATTTTTTTAAATTTTTGGCGATTTTATAATTTTCGGATTTTTGGATTTCGGTCAAACCGTTTTTGAAAACTTCAAGAGTTTAACTCTTACAGTTTCCAAGATATAGCAATTTGTCAAAAAAACATAGTCAAAATTTCATTAACTGATGGACCACTCTTTAATTTAATTTTTTTTAATTTTAGTGTTTATTGTTTTAGCCTATATAAAAATACACTAATTTTACAAATTTCAAGTGTATAGTATACATATATACATTGTATACATATGTACATACAATTGTGTGTATATTACATGAGATTTTAAAAGTTTTCGTCACTCATTTTGGAAAACCCTTTAATTTTTAGCTTTTATATATTTGTTGTTGTAGCGACCAAAGTTCTACATACACTGTCCAAATTTCAGACCCGTAGCTTTTACCGTTCCTGAGAAAATAGCCTTCTTCCTAAAACATGAAATATGTTTAATTATTAGGAAAAAAGTTAAGGTTTTCCAACCCTGGAAACGTTTTTTTATTTTGTTAAATTTAAAATTTTTTTTTAATTATAAATACCAGTTTTATTCATACCGAAGTATAAAATAAGTTAATTTAAAAAAAAGTAATAAAAACTAGTTTTCGGTAGTTATTTTCTATGGGAAAATAGAGTTTGAGTTTTCCAGCTCTGAAACGGTCTGCTCGATTTTGCTGATTTTCAATAGAAAAAATAGAAATAGAAGATTTCTGACACACCAGTCCAAGAACGAAGTCTCTAGCTCTTCTGGGAGCTCGGTTTCACGTACAGACAGACGGACAGACGGACATCGCTTGTTCGTCTTCCCTATGCATAAGGATCCAGAATATATTTACTTTATGTGTCTCTTATTAATATTGTAGAAATTACAAACGGAATGACAAACCTATATATACCCTTTTACCATTTTTTGGTAAAGGGTATAAAAATATCAATGTAAAATCAACGTGCCAAAAGGTTGATTCAAATTCATTCAAATCATATTAAATTTACAAGAAATAATATGTTGTTTGAGCGTTTGTTTGCTTTGTTCATAGCTGCAGTACACTTTTGTGCTTAGTTGTGTAGTGTACCAGTCTTGTATTTAGAGGATCGCAAGTTGGAATCCTGGAGTCAAGTCTAAGTATTTTGTATTTTTTTAACTAAAAATTTTCAAGTCAAAGCATTTTGTTTTTTTAACTAAAACTCAAACTTTTCAAATAAATTGTATGTTAAATGATAAGAAATAATGTTAAATTATAATTTAATTCAAGATAGTAAATATTTAGTGTTTATCTTAAGAATATTTAAAGCTGTTGTGGCTGCAGGGATAAGCACGTTGACTTCCACGCGATGAGTTCAGAGATCAAATCTTGGCCGGGGAAGCTTATTTAATATGTATACAAAAATTTTTCTGATGTCTATGTCAAGCAAAACGTAAGTTAAATAATTAATAAAATACAATTACTACACTAAATTAAATTCATGTTGATCTAAATTGGAATAACTTTGATTCAATATAATTCTTCATTTTGATTTTAACAGTACTTAAATGTTAATTCAACTATTTCAAGAAGAAAAATTTTCTTTGACAATTACTATAAATCATGTTGAATCAACATGAAACACATATAAAGCAAAATCATTGCCGAAAAACATTAGATTAACCTTGTTTAACAAGATTTTAAGTTGAAATATTTCTGTGTGTATGACTTGCAAAGAGTTTGCTTTGCAAAGTCTTCATTGACCTGGATGAGAAAGTATTCCACAATCTGTCTTGCTTGCTTGCAGCTAAACTAAGACTTTGCAAAGTAAACTTTATGTGTGTTAAAGGGGTGTAACTAAATTCACCTTAAATTTAAATAACATATGTACATTTAGTTAATGTTAAACCTTTTTGAGTCTACACGACTTCGGTTTTTATTCTTTTAAAATTAAAATTGAAATAAACTGATGCTAAAAGAGGGTATTACCAAATAACTGAATGGGTATCATATCCTTGTTGCTAAATATCACAATAACTAAGATACCAAAAGCATTCCTCAACAAAAGCGTGTACATTTTCGATGAATCCAACGGCACGCCGCTGACCATCTAAATCTTCCTTGGCGCACATAGAATAGCCGTCTTGAGAAAATATAACGCGACCATCAGTCATAAATTTGAGATGCCAAGCGCTATTTGGAGGATAGCCACCAGCATTCCAACCAACTATCCTGTTTTCGGTATTGTTCTTGTAGTAATACATATTGTATTCAGTACCTTTAAGTGCAATATTCACTCTTGGTGCATAAGTATATTCATCAAGAATATCTGCCGTAATGTAGCTTGTATTGCTCAGAGAGTTGGTGTCGTGCCAAAGCCAAATCGGATGCGATTTCTTTTTATCTGTGGGGTTTTGCAATACAGCGGTGTAAAAATATGTTGAATATTCGACATTTCTAATACAAAAATGGGGTGAAAAGTATAACAGTCTTAAACGCACGTCCAGCTTCTCTTTTTGTAATTGTAGTTGATAATATATATTTTTACTTAAGGCATTTTTTGTAATGCTTCTTAACACTTTGGCCAATCGCATCTGATTTTTAGTTTTTTCGCAGAGACGCAGTTCAGCATTTACCATTATTTGAAAAAGTTCTAGAAACTCTGGTGTTTCAATCTTCCATAATTTATCAAGTTCTGTTCGCGAGTCATGCGTTGAAACAAAATTATCTGCTGCCTTCAGCAACATTTCTTGACTTAAACTGTCATATAATATCTTGAAAAATTCGTTGTAGTCATTTCCTTGCTTTGAAGTTAAGGCCGATTTTATTGCAGCAGCATTGAATTTTTGAAAAGTGCTTTGAGTATCTTGCATAAAATTTTCAAATTCTACCAGTTTGAAATGATCTCCTTCCGTTACCTGAGTAGGTATAACTTGTAGAAAACTACTCGCACTTAAAAGTAAGTGGAAATAAATGTAAGGTATTTTCATTTTAAGAACCAAAACTAAACTGATCTTGGTATCATAATGGTACTGCTATTTATATGTATATAATTTTATGTGAAACACATGGGGAGTAATAAATCAACACATATGCAGTCACATCTGTACAAATACATTTATTTATTTATTATTGTTATATAGTTTGCCTAAATTTAACAAAACTGTTTTATTGTATCTAATCTCTATTCCTAGGTTTCATTTAAATGTAGAACACCATAATGGAACAAATTAAGCCTTTTATTAATTTAAATATAAACTATATTTTATGCCTGTAAGCTTCTACTTATATTTTTTTTAATTCAAGATATAATTTCTTTATTTCAATATAGTAAAACGTCTGCATATAATTAATTGTGAAAAAGTTATAAAAATATACATACATACATACATACATATTTATAAATTTGATTGTGAAAAAAGCAAAAGATAAAAAAGTATTAACAGCAGAACGTGAAAATGAGTTGCCATATATTGCATAATAATATAATACTAATAGGAATAATATTTCATGCATAACATTTCTTACCCTAATTAAAGGGGGAGATCAATACCCTCGGTCTTATTTGTCTGTTTGATCATCTTGGAGCTTTTATTGTGTCATTAGTTGTATTGTTTGCTTCATTAATAATGGCAGTTGACAACACTGTTGCGGGAGGTAGCATGTCTTTGGATTAGGGTTTGCACGGCAATTACAATCGTAATCAAAATCGTGATTAATGGCACCTTTTATTCATAATCGTAATCAAAGCCATTAATCGCTCGATTACGATTAAAAAATTTGCAATTTTTCAAGCAAAGAATTTATGTCAAGTTTGCAGACAGGACAAGTTCAACTCATAAAAACTGTAAACTTATAGCCTGTTTGTAGAACGCGACAAGGGCGACTCACGACGAGCCGTTTCATGGACGACTACGTAATGAAAAGCGTTTGTATAACGCGACTCGACTTTGTCGTGCAGCTTACGTTAATTCGCCTATATATACCACCCTGTGGCAAAACATTATGTTGCCAATATGTCCAAAAATTGTTTTCATTTATCTTTTTTCATAGAAAATTATAAATTCAACTTGAAAAAATGGTAACCCTATTCTTGTGTTGAAAAACACAATTGACAATTGAATGAAAAATTATTTGTATGTATTTTTTTATTATTTTGTTATAAAAAAATCAATTGTTCTTCAAAATATCTGCTGTTATTTGAAGAACAAAAATTAGGATATGTATGAAACTGTGTAAAATCCATGTGAGTGCATGTGTATTGTCAGTATTTATTAATTTTGGTGCACTTTTTTTGAACACGATTATAATTTTTCATTCGCCCATCTTGACATTTATAATGAGCCAAACCGTGTTACACAAACCCAAATAAATTGAGAGTTGTTACGTTTTTTAATTAAAATCGTCAACAGTCGCGATCTAAAAACCAAAAAAAAAATGCTAACATGTTAGCGATTATTATCGACGAGTCGTGTTCTACAAACAGGCTGTTAAAGTTTTAATATTAAATACATATATTTTGCCTTATTCATGCCTGCAAATCATCAGTAAACCCAGAGAAAAACTACACTATACTTGCTCAAACTGACAATATTCAGAGTCAAAAGTGACAATGAAATATTGACAATACAATCGTTGTAAAGTCGTGCATAAATGTGGTCAAATTGACACATGCATTGTTATCGAATTGACACTATATCATTGTTAAATAGGCATCATATCGTAGCTGAAATGACACCTTGGCGCTGTACACATTCGTTGAAAAGTTGACACTGGCGGTGCCAAAGGTGCCAAATTTACCACAAACGTTGTTGATTTTGCAGTCTTTTTTGCCTCAGTGTAGACTTCAGCCATACTTTTGAAAAATTTCAAACCTAATATTTTAAGTACATACATACACGTACAGTGCAGACTCAACCAATAGAAATTTTGGGCTGTTGAGAAAACTGAGCTTGCTGCGAAAACCGAGTAAAATTTTGAATGCATGTTTTACAATAAAAAAACTTATTTTTAAATAAAAGTTTTATTAGAGAAACAAAAGTTAAATTTAAAAATAAATGCATTTATTTAATACAAAAAAATTTATTTAAATAAGGAATTATTTCTTAATCGGGCTTAAGTTCAGTAATTTCAATACCTTTTGATTATGGAATTCTTCCGGCTTAAAATTCATTCTAGTTCAATTAAATTTAAAATGTCTCACATAAAAAATGTAAACAAATATATATATATATATATATATATATATATATATATATATATATATATATATATATATATATATATATGTATATGTAATCAATTTCTTAATAATTGCATATGAAGTTTTATCCAAACACCGAAATATAAAGAGATGAACCGCTACTTTTTTCGCTCCTGAAAACTTGTATTATTTATGATATCTATGTGCTTATGTACATATGTACATATGTATGGATGTATGTATGTATCTCTATAATACATAAACAGCACTTTGGTAAAGGGTATATAAAATTCGGCACAGCCAAATATAGCACTTTTACTTATTAATATTTCGTTCCTCAAAAATGGAGAAAAGCATACATAACTAGTTCCCTCATTCAAATATGGTAACAATTCCAATGTACCATCGACTTTTTTACACATCAAGCTTCGTCGTTACTTACACCCTTCCAGACCGGATTTCGTAAAGGTTGATCTATACCTATAACCAACATACTTCATTTTACAAAATTAGTTAATTGAGGGTTTACTAATGGTCAATATACCGATGTCATTTCTACCTATTTTAGCAAAGCGTTCGACAAAGTGAACCACAAACTTTTATTAGTAAAACTTGATAAAATGAGCTTTGATGGTATTTATTTCAACTGTATAAAATCGTATCTTTGTGGTCGAACTCTAACCATCAAATTTAAATCTGCAGTTTCAAAGGAAATTTTGTTTGCCTCTGAAGAACCACAAGGCAGTCACTTAGGCCCCATTTTGTTTTTACTATTTATAAATGGCATAACTAAATCAATTAAATACTGTAATATCTTATTGTATGCTGATGATGTTAAAATATTTTTGAGTTTGATCCGAAAATTATAAAATCGCCAAAAATTTAAAAAAATCGCCAAAACGAAAAAAATCGCCAAAATGAAAAAAATCGCTAAAATTAAAAAAAAAACGCCAAAAAGCGACAAAAATCGCCAAAACGAGACAAACGTCTCAAAACTCAAAAAAAATTCCCACAATGACAAAAAACGCCAAAAACCACAAAAATCGCCAAAACAAAAAAAAGCGTATATGAACAAAAATCGCCTAAAAATTAAAAAAAAAGCCATAAACCGAAAAAAATCGCCAAAACAAAAAAAAAAAAATTGCCTATATGAAAAAAAATCGCCAAAAATTAAAAAAATCGCTGATATGAAAAAAAGTCGGCAAAATCAAAAAAATCGACAAAATGAAAATAAATCGCCAAAATTAAAAAAAAACGCCAAAAACCGAAAAAAATCGCCAAAACGAGAAAAAAGTGTCAAAACTAAAATATTTCCACAAAAAAATCAAAAAATAAAATAAGTATAAAATAAAAATCGCCTAAATGAAAAAAAACGACAAAAACCGAAAAAATCGCCAAAACCAAAAAAATTGCCTATATGAAAAAAATCGCAAAAAAGCACCAAATTAAACATAATGCCTTAAACCTAAAAATTGCACAAAAAGTATGAATTTTTTTCACAAAATTAATATATACACATACATATCTCTGTGCTTATGTATGTATCTCTATACTACATAAACGTACTTTGGTAAAGGGTATATAAGATTCCGCACAGCCGAATATAGCACTCTTACTTGTTATCTTGTAAGTGTGGCAATATAATTTTGTAGTAAAGCATAATGTGGCATATGTTTAGGCGTTTTAAATTTTTTTGTATGCATATTTTAATTTTGCCTTGTATTTTTTTGTTTTGTGTGCTGCCAACATAACGATCGGAATCTGAAGCATCAAAATGAATGGTTAATACGGAATCAAAACCATTCCGAACGAAATCTGTGGCATGGCTGTAAAAGTGATTTCATTCCAAATTTTTTTTTTCGTTTTTGGTTTCCAAGGCACCAAAATACGGATTGAATTCCGTTTCCGAACGGAATTGAGCTCTGTGACACGGCTGATTATGTAAATTTCTCAATTCATCACAAAAATAAAATCAACAGAACAAAATATACGAATTTTTTTTCTATAGTATTGCCATACCATATTTTTATGTACTTTATCAGAACCTTCATGTTATGCAATTGTTTGGGTTCGCGCTCTCATTCACGGTTCGCGGTCGAATCTTGATTAAATCAACATGGTTCGCCATATAAATTTTTGAAAGCGAACCAACTTGGTTCATTTTGAACTTTGCTGCAAACCATCCAGAAATTAATATCATACCTAGTATTGATAACAAATTATCGCTATATATATATATATATATATATGATATATATATATATACATATATAGCGATATGATATGATACTCCATATCAATGCTAAAATTATTTTATATTCTTACTAGAAAAAGATGAGAGAAGTTTAAAGTTCTAAGTTCTAAGTTTAGTGAACATTCGATTTTTTTAGGTTTGCGAACAAATATTGAACAATTTTGTTTTTAAATTTCTTCGCTTTAGTGGCATTCGTTTTTATCGAATTTCAGGTCAAGTGAAATACTAAATATTATTTTCACTGGATAGTTTTGATATAACTGCGTTATTTGTTTATACAGCTATGAATGCAAAAAACGAGTAAATTATTCATCAAGTATCAAGAATTAAACTCGTATCTTAATAAATGCGTTTCACAATTAAACTAGAAAAGATTAGTGTATTACTACTACTAATATATATAGATGTTATCAATTCCTTAATAATTACATATGAACTTTTATCCAAACACCGAAGTATAAAGAGATAAACCGTTTCTTTTTTTTTCTCTCCTGAAAACTTGTATTTTTTAAGATATGAGGTTGATAAAGGAAGGCATGGATACTCAACTTATTGCTAATATCCAAAAAAAATATTCAAGCCAAAAATACCGAGAGGTCACTTACTGAAAATTGCACTAGAGCAAAAGTTATGAATTTTTTCACAAAATAAATATGTACCCTATATATCTATGTGGTTATGTATGTATTTCTATACTACATAAACAGCACTTTGGTAAAGGGTATATAAGATTCGGCACAGCCGAATATAGCACTCTTACTTGTTTTACTTTAAATTTGTAAAATACTCGTTATTTGCGATCCCTGGATAAAAGCGATTTTACCATTTCTTTCGGATTGATGAAAACGATCGCAATCTGAAGCACCAAAATGAACATTGAACGGAATGGTTAATACGGAATCAAAAGCTTTCGAAATTGATGATTTAGATTGACCCTACTACACTAGGGAAAAAATTATTTTGCTTTACAAAAGGTTTAGAGAACAAATTTTGTATGGAAATTTCTTTATTAAACGTTTCGTAAACCTTAATTATTTTTTTCTGAATAAGGCCTTAAATATATAAAAACTAATTAATTGTAATTGAGCTTTGAGGAAATAAATGGCAAATAGTATTATTTATTGAAGAAAATTGTTTAAAATATTTTTTTTATCTCAACATGCAGAAAATGTTAATTAAGTCGATCAAATTAAGAGTGATTTCATTCCGAATTTATTAGCGTTTTTCGTTTTCCAAAGCACCGGAATATGGATATATATTTCAGTGATAGGTATTGTGCCAAACAAGAACTTGGTAAAATTTTTTATCTCACTACTTTTGATGGCCGAAATTGTGGAGAGGAACTTGGCCTTTTTTCACATTTATGTTTTTGTGAAGATTCCCTAAGCAGAGTACTGGACATTGAAAGTGAGATAAGAGCATTTTTTTAATAGGACCAGCACTAAATAAATATGTAATGTAAATACATATATCCAGCCTTATTTTCGATTATATACTATGCGACATTTTCGATAAGAAAATATACTTTTTTTATTGAAGTGTAACTATTCGAAATGTTACAATGTTGTCATTTGGAAACATTTTGTAACAAATACAATTATAAAATGTATGTATATACATATGTATATATATATATATATATATATATATATATATATGTACATATATATAGTTTTATTTTGAATGTAGTTTTATTTGAAAATTGTTAGACACTATTATATATTCTAAACTTTTTGCTTTAAATTCAGCATATAGTTTTTATCTTTGACAATAAAGTCGATGAATTGTCGATTTTGACGATTTTATTTTAAAAATTTTACGATTTTTAGAAAAAATTGTCTAACAACACTGTCCTTACCTTTTTGGATTTTTTTAAGGGCATTATTCACGGTCAAAATGCATGAACTGCATTATAAAAATATTAGTGAAATTTTGTTTGTATGAGTCACACCAACGATGCATGAAGAAAAATCTAAATTTTTTGATTTTTGCACATTCATGTATGCAGTATACAAAGAACTGTCAAATTCTATACGTAAAAAGTTTTTGTATGTAGTTTGACAATTGAGTTGCAATTAGCTTGTAACAGGAAGATATTACTTTATTGCGTAATGCATGCACGTGTATGCTGAGCTCTTTATGCGCACGCAAGGTTTGAAACCGAAACAAATAACGGTATCGGTATTCATACCGGTACAACTATTTTTTAAATTTCGATATCGGTAACGGTATCGGTATTTTTTTATTTCGGTATCGGTATTACCGGTACATACCGTTACCGAGTTTTTAATACCGGTATACCGATATAACTGCTAAATTTGTTAATTCAGACAGTGGACATAGCAAAAAATCTTTTTTTTTGTTAAATTACTTCGAAAAGGGAGTATTTTTACATTAACATAAAAAGTATTTAAACTTATATGTTTCTATATACGTTTTTATATTTTTATTAAAATATAATTTATTAAAAAAGTAAAATAAGAAAACTGCAGTGAAACTTTGCATATATAAAGTACTAATTTTGGTTAATTAAACAAAATAATAAAAATAAATACATACAGTGTATGTATTATTTATATTACACACGAAGTACATGTAGAATTGTTTGCACTTAGTAAAATTCGAAAATTCGTATTCGAATTCTCGAATATTCGTCCGTTTTTAGATATATTCGTAGTCGCCAAATTCAGACGAAACGAATATAAATCAATTGAAATTTTTTGTAATTTTTTTTTGAATTGCCGGGAACTCAAAAGCAAATTCTATTTGTTATTACTTTCTACCTAAGAAAAACTTTTCAGCCGAAAATATTTATTGGCAAATGTTATGTTTAGTGTTACAAATTATATCCCTTATTCATAATAAGTTTAATTTTCTAAATCTAACTACGTTTGCCTTCTCCATTAGCAGAACAGTGGACAAAGGTTGGTAAAAATGTCAATTTTTTTACACTTTTTCTCGAATATTTCCTAAACTGTAAGCGAAACCCCATAAATGTTGCACACTCTTTTTAGTTTTTGGATAGAAAAAAATCCACTTTAAAGAATCATTTTTATCTGATAAAAACATAAGCTGTGCATCGATTTTAACTTTTCATTTTGCTTTGTGACTCAGCTCCTTTGAAGGATATATAGGATAAATTCCAGACTTGAGCTCTGTGACACCTCCTCAAATGCTGTATAAAATTTCATAAAAAACCGGAAAGCTAGTTTAAAAACTGGAGACTTGTTTCAAATTTAAAAAAAAATCCCCACTATGTATCGGGTACTTTAGGCCCCACTTTAGGCAGCGTCGGATCGAGCTAAAAAATCAAGACCGCATTTATGGCAGCAAACCTCATATTTTAGACAGCGCACATATGTAGTATATCAATTAAAGAAAAAAATCTTCAATGTGCATACATAAAAAAGCACTCTTCAAAACTTTAAATCTCCGCATTACCTTGTGCATCTGGAACAACCAATATACTAACTTTCGCTATTTCATATAAATAAGTTATTTATATAAAAAGTTATTATTTAAAATAACTGTCTTTGTAAGGGCTTTGCTCTAGAGATACGTTTTTCGTTCCTAAAGGCATTAAGCAGCTCATGAAGTTCGTTAGTATTTCGCAATGGTGATGATTATGATATGATTGCACTTTCCGGTTGATTAAAGAAAACGTGTTTATATAAGAAAGTTAATTGAAATATATTTTTGAAAAATTTTATTTTTGGTAGGAATCGGTATACCGGTACATACCGGTATAGACATAAACGGTATTCCTGATACCGGTATTTTCTAACCGAAATGTGTTTCGGTATCGGTATCGATACCGGTATCTAATTATAGCGGTATTTGAATCGGTATCGGTATTTTTACGATACCGTTTGCCAACCTTGTGCGCACGTATACAATGCTTGTGTCATGCATTTTGACCGTGAATAAATACTTCGATTTAGGCATTTTTAGTCACACACACTTACACAATTTTTTATTTTTATAGAAATACATACATAACATAATAATATATATATATATATATATATATATATATATATATATATATATTATATATATATGAATATGATTTTAAATTAAAAACTGTATGAAATTTTCTTAATTTATTTTTATTAAACCTTTTGATGTTTGTTTCAAATTTACATAAACTGTTTGCACAAAAGTTCAAAAGGGGCTTCATAAAACAAATCTCCCAAGCTTGCCCAATTGCACAAATCGCAATTTTAAGGGTTCTTATGAAAACTTTTATTGTTGTTATTTAGGTTTGCTTATTAAATAACATAAACAAAAAGTTCAAATACACATAGTTTGGTTACATAATACACCTTTTAGACACGCAAAGAGTTTACTTTGCAAAGTCTTAATTGAGCTGGATGAGAAAGTATTATAAGAATTTGCAAAGTAAGCTTTCTGTGTGTAAAAGCGGTGTAACTAAATTTAAACTAAAATTTAAAAAACCTACATATGTACATACATTCAGTTAATGTAAAACTTTTCTGAGTTTACATAACTTCGGTTGTGTTTCTTAAAAATGAAATTAAAATAAACTGATTTTCAGAGTGCATTACCAAATAATTGAATGGCTATCATATCCTTGTTGCTAAATATCACAATAACTAAGATACCAAAAGCATTCCTCGACAAAAGCGTGTACATTTTCGATGAATCCAACGGCACGCCGCTGACCATCTAAATCTTCCTTGGCGCACATAGAATAGCCGTCTTGAGAAAATATAACGCGGCCATGAGTCATAAATTGGAGATGCCAAGCGCTATTTGGAGGATAGCCACCAGCATTCCAACCAACTATCCTGTTTTCGGTATTGTTCTTGTAGTAATACATATTGTATTCAGTACCTTTAAGTGCAATATTCACTCTTGGTGCATAAGTGTATTCATCAAGAATTTCTGCCGTAATGTAGTTTGTATTGCTCAGAGAGTTGGCGTCGTGCCAAAGCCAAATCGGATGCGATTTCTTTTTATCAGTGGGGTTTTGCAATACGGCGGTGTAAATATATGTTGAATATTTGACATTTCTAATACAAAAATGGGGTGAAAAGTATAACAGTCTTAAACGCACGTTCAGCTTCTGTATTTCTGGTCGTAGTTTATAATCTAAAAATTTACTTAAGGCATTTTTGGTAATGCTTCTCAACACTTTGGCCAATCGTATGTGATTTTTAGTTTTTTTGCAGAGACGCAGTTCAGCATTTACCATCGTTTCAAAAAGTTCTACAAACTCTGGTTCATCAATCTTCCATAAATTATCAAGTTCTGTTCGCGAATCAAACGTTGAAACAAATTTATCTGCTGCTTTCAGCAGGATTTCTTGATTTAAGTTGTCATATAATATCTTAAAAATTTTGTTGAAGTCAGTTGCTTGCTTTGAACTGATGGCCTTTTTTATTGCAGCAAAAAATATTTTTTGACAAGTGCTTTGAGTATCTTGCATATATTTTTCAAGATCTTCCGGTCTAAAATTATCTACATCGTTTACCTGAGCAAGTATAACTTGTAGAAAACTAATCGTACTTAAAAGTAAGAGGAAATAAACGTAAGTTATTTTCATTTTAAAAAAGAAAACTAAACTGATCTTGCTATCATAATGATACTGATATTTATATATAATTTTATGTGAAACGATAAAGGAGTATTGAAAATACACATACATACTTATGTATATCTGTACAATCACATTTAACTATTTATTGAGTGAATTTGGGTAAAGTAAACACAACTTTATTATATTTCATTTATATTTAGAACATCACAATGGAAAAATTTTTTTTATAAACTAAATTTTATATTTTTAAACTTCTACTTCAACTGGTATTCTTTTTAATTTTAGATATCATTTCTTTAATTCAATAGAATTAAGCGTCTGCATTAGGGGGCCCCTTAGCTATATATTTTTTTCAACTTTTCCTTACTCTTATTTTGAATTTTGGTTGAAATATGCTAATGAGCTGTTTAAGCAGCAACGAAATGCATCTAGACGTACTTAACTAACAACAAAAAACCTTTTTAAACTTGCAGATTTTAACTGCTATTATTTTATTAAAATAATAATAAAATGTCAACATAAGTACAAACATTCATACATATGTATGTATGTATTTAAAATTATGTTTATAGAAAAGAAAACATTTTTTATGATATAAAAATGTTCATACTTGTTTGTTTTATTCAATTCTTCTCAATTAAAATTTTAAATTTGAAACTAGGGGAAAACTTGTTGAAGTAACATATGTTGTAAGCTTCATGGCATTCCTTGTTGTAAAACTTACATATGTATGTCTTTCAAGTTACAAGACATTAAAGTTAGATTTTCAGAAAAATTATGTTTTTCCCCGAATTTCAGTGCGCTAGACTTGAAATTTTGCAGATCATATTTTTTTTTGCCTATTGTCACAAATTGGAGGGATTAGAGTAGATAATATTCAAAAAAAGTTAATAAGGGACATCCTAGTCTGCATACATTTAATTGCGAAAAAGCTATTTATCCAAATTCATATGTCAAAATAGCAAAAGAAAAAAGTATTAACAGGAGAACGTGAAAATGAGTTGCCAATATATTGAATAATAATATAATATACCTAATAGGAATAATATTTTATCAATAAAATTTGCCTTTAGCTAAATGAAGGATTTTGTGTGCCCGATAAATGGCTTTGCGTTATATTATTATTTTTTATCCGTTTACTATTATTATTATTGATAAAGAGTAAAAAATTACACATTACCATCAGAACTACTTGCCATATAATGAATTACTTTTGTGATTACCAAATTTCATTACTCGCTTACAAATTACATTACCTAATATTTAAAAAAATTTTGTTCAAGTTGCTATATGAGGAGAATGATTTTGAATAAGTTGCCAAATAAAAAAGTAAGTACTTCTGAGGAATCGATTATTTTAGTCTCATGCTTTATTAAAATCATTTAGGTGGTAATTCAGTAGGGAGTGGTTCTCCCGAAAATGCTTAATTCCAAACCCGATTACCTTTTTGAAATTTTTTGCTGGGTAATAATAGCAATAAAAAATTCAAGTTGTAATAGTGCAAAGATATTTATGGGCAGACAAAAACCTACCTTTAACTACAGGCAAGTTGTGAAAATAGCCCTTAAGGGAAGAACAATATCCTCGGTCTTCTCTATCTGTTCGAACTTTTTGGAATTGTGCTGTTGCGTCGTTAGTTGTATTGTTTGCTTCATTACTGATGTGAATTAACAACACTTTTGCGGGAGGTACCATGTCCATGGATTCAATGGCTCAATATTCCCAGCAAGCAACTAGATCACACTTCCACATGATCTTGTTGGAAGTGTAGTTGACGGTTCTCTGCTGTTTAGGATACCGGTCGCTAATTCGAAATCCATGAAATCGTCTGTATTGTTGCGTAAAAATATTCGAGCAGAGCTAATGTAAATGTTTTTATAAACAAAAGATTTGGTAAACAAAAAATTTAATCATATATAATTATTTAGCTGAAGAACTGAGCGTACATTTAGGGTGTTTGGAAAATTTCAAATACACTTGTATAATCGTCGCTTTCGATAAATAGTTCAATCGATCACATTTTAGAAGTTTGGGATTATGAAATTTGATATCAAACCATATTATAACATTGTTCGATAGCTAATGCCATAATCTCAAATTGCAAAAACGTGATCGAATCAGCACGTTATCGAAAGCGACTATTAGACCCCCAGATTATTGTTATAGTCGACAATACCTACCAGAGAAACAGTAACACATCACAGATATTTTAATACCCTTCACCAAAAAATGTCATTCGATGTGTTATTTCCACAAAATGAATAAGCGACCAATAAAAAATATATACTCTGATTCCTTATGAATAGGGAAGACGAATAAGCAATGTCCGTCTGTCCGTCTATCTGCCTGTACTCGAAATCGGTTTTCCAAAACTCCCAGAAAAGATAGATACTTCGGTTTTGGATTGGTGTGCCAAAAATTATCCTAAATAGATTTTTCAGAGCTGGAAAACTTAAACTTTTTTTATCAACAGCTAAAACTAATTTTAGTATTTTTTTAAAATCACCTTATCTTATATTTCAGTACATATTAAACTTGTATTAAAAATTAAAAATATATAAAAAAATAAGAAAAAGAAATTTTTCAGGGTTGGAAAACTTAAATTTTTTTTATGTATGGATGTACAATACTAAGACTTTTTTAGGGTTATAAAATAGTAGCTCAATTTTGACGTGACGTCGATGTTGACAACTGGAATAAGGATGAGGGTAAAATATTTCTTAAATAATGGGTGTAGAATAAAATATTTAACTATTGTTAATATCAAAAATAAAATATTTGAATGAAATTCTTCAATCGAAAAATTCTGAGTGGTCATTAACTAAAAATTGCACTAGAGCAAAAAATTATAAATTTTTTCACAAAACAAATATGTACATATGTATTTATATGTGCGTATTCTACTTATTTCGTACTTGTTGTTAAAAGAAAGAGATGATGATGATCACAGGGTTGGTAAACTTAAACTTTTTCTTAAATTTAAAAGTTACTAAGACTAATCATTTTTCTTTCTTTATAAATAAAATATATTTCATGTTGTGGAAAGTAAGGTTTGGTATAGAAAATTAAAAAAATAAGAATTACAGTTCCAGATTTGGAAAATTTGAATCCTTTTTTTTTTGATATTAAACTATACAACTAAATAAGACTAATTTTTTCTTTATTTCCATTTTTTCTTTGTTTACTTAGTATATTTTATATATTATTTAAAGAACTAGATTGGTATAAGGAAGCAGAAAAATCTAAAAGGATGATCACAGGGTTGGAATATTTAATTTTTTTAAAGTAAGCAAGTTAAATTAATATTTTCTTTTTGTTTACAAGTAAAATATACTTTATGTCTTAGAAATATAAAAATTAAAAAACAAAAATCATAGCTCCAGACCTGGAAAACTTTAACTTTTTCTGGTATTTATAACTGTTTAAATAAAACTAATTTTTTTTAGTAATTAAATATATTCTATAGAATAAATATTAAACAGATTAAAAACATTTGCAAACACGTCAAATACACGATACAATAGATTTAATAATAGAAATTAGAGTAGAAATAATAATGAGTAGCATAAATAACAATTATAATAATAATAGAGACAATACTTTTTCTAAGAAATAGCAATTTTAGTAGAGAAAACAATTTTAATAACAATAGAAACAATGCAAATTTTAATAGAAACAGTAATCCTAAAACTAGGTATACCATCTTTAATAACACAGGTCAACAGCAAAAAAGGCTTGAATAACCACTATATATATTTCATAAATCATTATACATACTTAAGTGTATAAAATATAGTAACATTTTTAAATTCTATGGATAATTTTTTTAATTTACTTTTTAGGGAAAAATTGTAAATATTTGTTATCATAACTCAAACACAACTAGTCTGATTTTGTTAAATTAAGTTTTAGAAAAAGCGTGTAAACATTTTGATTTTTCATGTTAACTAGTAAATCTTTTAATTCGATTGTGCTGTGTGAGCTCGAGTCTCTGGGTTAGCTGTCAAAAATTATGTTTGTAGCTGTATTTTGTATAGAAAAGTTTATGTATCTTTGAAATTGTATTTAATTTCAGTTTAATATTTATTAACCCTACGTCTCCACTAGCCATCGACTTGGACATGACATGAACATGACGCCAGCAGAGCAACTATGAAAAATTCATCAAATTCCTTGTTGTGTTGAACACGTGCCATGCCCATGTTAAGACATATCTAAGTATTTTGCGGTAGTGCAATAGAGATGGAATATTTACCAATTTCTTATGTCTCTTTTCTTTCCACAGCAAATGGTTGCTGACGGGAAATGTCATGGCGAACATTGATGCTCAGAGATATGCGCGGTTATTGATGTCAGAGCATGGACGAAAGTTGGACATGAGCGGTCTCCATTAGCCATTTGCGATGTACGACATGATGCCCATACCAAGTTCATGGCTAGTGGAGACCCCTAGTAACGCACTAATAATTCCAAATTGTTATATTACTTATTTAGTAAAATTTTTTTTATTAAAATTACATTGAAACTGATTATTGAGGGTTTAACCTGGATCCTATGGGCATTTCACTGTTGCTAAATGCTCAGTTAGCCGACTGTAATGTAATGTAACTGGAAAAGTAGGAAACCGCTGATCGATATTTTTATATGAAAAGTTATGAAAATGATTATAGAAATGTAGTGACGCGTAACCTACTGCAGTTACATAACATTACAGTCAGCAAACTGAGCCTTTAGCCAACTGTAATGTAATGTAACTGCAAAAGTAGGAAACAGCTGATCGATATTGTTATGTGAAAAATAATGAAAATGGTTATAGAGATGGAAAGTAACGTCACCAACTTTTCATTTAAAAATATTGATCAGCTGTTTAGCTAACTGAGCCTTAACTGAGCCTTAATGCAGATCATCAGGGAAATTTTACGCAAAAATTTCTTACAAAAACTAGAGTAATTATGTTAAAAACTTTCATTTAAACAAATTAAAAAAAAGGCTCAACAAATACCAAAAAAAAAGCAATGTGAGTCTGATTACAGGGGAGATGTGTAAACGTCTTGTAATGAAGAATTTGTTTTAAGTTGGAAGTACTTCAATTAAAAGTATCAAAATTTCAACATTGTAAATACATAGGAATTTGCTGTTTTTTTGTTTGTTTTATTTAACTTATTTGGTTAGTAAATGGGCATACTGCAGTATAAATATGTACATACATATATGTACTGCATTAAAAATTGCAGTAAGCAGTAAATTTACTGATTACTGAAAAAATTCAGTAAATATTTTCTGATAATGAAATTTAATTGGCATTACCAGTAAAATCGCACGGCCGTATTCATAATAAAATTGTAGCAAGTGGAAAAGTTTATTTCATTCAAATTTTGAAATTTTTGGATGGAAAAAATTTAGCCACTTGGTAAAATTTCATTATGAATACAAGCATTACTGATTACTGAAAATTCAATGCACCTCATCATATAATAAATCATTTAGGCACTTTAAAAAAAATTTCACAAAAAATTTTTAGTAATCAGTAAAAATTTACTGGTTAAAAAATAATTTTTACTGAAATTTTAGCAGTACTTCAAAGTGGTCATCTATGCTAAATGCCTTAAGTACAAATAATTAATATTGGCTTATGGTAACTAAAATAAGATATATAAATGTTTGATTCTACTGCATTTAAAAATCTATGCAAAACTGCATCTATAGTAGTGGAATTATTAGTTGTGGGGTTTGTGTAGATTTGCTCATATGCAAGTGGAAAATGTCAAATAAAAATTTTTAAAAAGCTTGCGACTGTGGGTTTGCAAAATTTGTATTAAAATCTTCACCCATAACAATTGGCATGAGATGGAGATTGTTACCCAATTGTCGAGCACCAGCTTCAGTGTAACGCCTGGATCACACGATTTGCACAATGTACCAATTTTCGTAGGCTCACTGAAATAAAGTCTTAAGTAATATGGTAAATTTGCCTTATTTCTCAACTAATTGAAATATAATCACATAACTGCACCACACTATATAAGTAATAAAACCAAATAGTTTTTTTTTCAAGAATTAATTAACAAATAATGCCATTTTGGCATATTACTTATAACTTTATTGCAGTGAGCCGACACTTTTGCCAATCGTGTGATCCAAGCTTAAGGCAACAGTATGTAATGAAGATATGTTATAACATAATATTATACAGATCTTTTAAACAAATATTTGACATTGAAAACGCTCTTTTATTTAAATTTTTATATTTACTTTATTTATTTTACATTTTTCAACTTTTTAACAAAATTATCCCCACTGGCAACGCTATTTCTATGAAAATGCTCCTGAAGGTATGGTTTAAAATTCGTTTGAGTTTCTCTGTACTTCTTGTCCATACACTCAGGGAAAAGTTGAGGCCTAAAATTAAGCTGTGTTGTGCTTGATTTTAGAATTGTTTAGTTTTCCAAAAATTAAGTCTTCACGGTCTTAAAAAAACTCAAAATAAGAACGGCAATCTTAAAACAAAATGAAAATCTTAAAACTAGAAAAAAAATCTTAAATTAAGAGTGAAATCCTTGTTTTTAGATTATATCACGAGTGTTATTCTTATTTTAAAACGTATAATTCTTAAACAAGTCTGACGTACTTAAATTTGTTTATTTCTTTATATCGGAAAAAATATTGCCAAGTTAGCATATTATCTAGAAATTATATAACACTCTTACGGTTAAAGATTTATATAATGCATAGCATATTATAGTGATAAAGGAACTTGACCTTTTTTCACATATATGTTTTTGTGAGGATCTGACTACTTTTTGAAAGGTTTTCTTAATAAAGCTTGTTAAACTTTAAATTTCTAGTATGTTATATTTAGTTCTATTTATAATGACTGCGTCAGTTTAAAAGGGCAGGCCTACATACAACAATGGGTTAGAGTGTGATATGTGCACCATTGTGTCATTACAAGCACCGACTGATATACTTAACTTTTTAAGAATCATCAGAGTAGAAATATGTAAAATAAAGTGTACATTTTAGTGGAATCGAACCCGCCTATTTTTCCAAAGTCTGCTCAGACGTAGTACATTTAAAAATGCAAAAAGTAAAGTAAAATGTGCATGTAGGGTTTCAATAGAGGAGCTTGTGTTTTAAATATTTTCTAGTTGGTAACTTACCTAAGTCAATTTTTTTTTCAAAATTTTAGTTCTCTGCCGTATAACATTGATCTAAGTTTTTATAAACATGGCCCTACATCCCTAATATAACAACCAGTGCTTTCTGATTTTGCCTGTACGCAACTCACCCCTTAAATTAAGGAGTGTTGAATTTAAACTCTCTAGTTCAAATTCTAGTTTTAAATGTTATGGCTGTTACCCCCACTCTCCGTCACTTTCTTAAAGTCAAGATTTTGTTATGAGCACCGCTCAATTATCATCGTTCTCTTTTTAAGATGTTAGTTTTAAGTTAAAATTTCAGTTAAAAGCTTCAGTACAATATTAGCGTAGCCCCTGCCACTCCTGGTTTAAATATTTGGCTTTTTCGCTTTTTCTAGTGGGTTTCTCATCTTGACCTACTGGCGTATCAAATTTCAGCTCTCTAGCGCAAATTTAATTATTTTATATCTATGGCGCATTCCTGCCCACTTTTTTAAAAGAAAAAATTTTTTAGTCAGTGCCAATCATACGTGTCAAGTTTCTGTGGAAACTGACAATAATATCTACATACATAAGCAGTATAAATCTGCTGACCCGAAGTACATGAAAGAAGAGACTAAAAATTTTATTGTCATGTTAACGCCCACTTTTTTTAAAGGAAAATTTGTAGCCTTTCATTATTAAAACATGTATGCCAAATTTCAATAAAACTGGTTAAGCCAACGATTTAAATTTCATGTTTTAGTTATAAACTTAACGGGCGTAGCTCTGCCCTTATGGCTATATTTTCCTGGCTTTAAGATTTTTCTAGTTAGTTTCTAGCTTAGAAATACTTGTCTATCAAATTTCACCTCATTAACGAAAATTTGAATTTTTTATTCTTATTTGCGTGATCAAGCCCAATTTTTCAAACTCAAGATTTTCTTTGGCGAATGTTTATCTCTCGTGTTGATTTGTGCTGGGAACGTGCAATAATGAATACATAAATAGTATATTTAAATGATCCGAAGTACATATGTACATGAAATAGGAATACAAATTTTGTGGGTTTTTGACTCCCATTTTGTTTAAAGAACATTTATAACATTGTATTATTGCAACATGTAACCCAAATTACAATAAAATTGATTGAATTAAACGCATTGTTTTTTTTTAATTCTGAGCTTTTTGGACAGCGGGGCTACGTCCTTGGTTATAATTTTCAGGTTTTCAGATTTTTAGCTAGCTCCTAATCTAGAGCTACTTCCTTATCAAATTTCAGCTAACTAGCGCAAATTTTAATTATATACTTTAATGGGCGTGATACCGCCTACTTATTCAAATTCAATATTTTCTTTGGCCAGTAGTTATCTTTCTTGTCGAGTTTCGTTGGAAACGGATAATAATAAATTTATAAATATGTAGTATATTCAAATGTATATGAAATAGTAGGCTTAAAATGTATGGGCGTGTTAACGCCTACTTTTTTCAACGTATATTTATAGCCTTGCATCATTGCAACATGTATGCCTAATTTCAATAAAATCGCTTCAGATAAAGGCCTTAGATTTGTATTTTAAATTCTGAGCCTCATGGGCGCAGCCCCACCCACCTTGGTAAAATTTTCGAGTTCTCAGATGTTTTTAGTAATTTGCTAATCTATAACTACTCGTTTATGAAATTTCAGCTCAATAGCGCAAATTTTAGTTTTTTATTATTATGGGCGTGTTTCCGCCCACCTTTTTTAATTCAAATTTTTTTTTGGCTAGTGTTTATCTTTCCTGTTTAGTTTCGTTAAAAACGGATAATAGTAGTTACATAAATAGTACAGTTAAATGTACTGGCTGGAAGTACATGAAATAGGAGGTTTAAATTGTATGGGAGTGTTAACGCCCACTTTTTTTTATAAAAATTTATAGCCTTTTATTATTGTAATATGTGTGACAAATTTCAATAACATTGCTTGAGTTAAACGCTTAAGATATGTGTTTTTAATTCTGAGCTTTATGGGCGTAGCCCCGGACCCTTGGTTAAAATTTGCGGTTTTTCAGATACTTCTAGGTGATAAGTCACATAGTTCTACTTGTGTACCAAATTTCAGCTCACTAGCGCCAAGTTTAATTTTTATGGGCGTAGCCCCGCCCCCTTTGTTTAAAATTTTCGGGTTTTTAGATTTTTCTAGTTCAGCGCTCACCTATATCTACTTGTGTACCAAATTTCAGATCTGTATCTATAGCGGAAGTGCTTCTTAATATTGATGAGTGAGTCAGTGAGTCAGTGAGTATGTCTTACAATATGCACTTTTTGCACCTCCATATCTCCGAAACCTTTCACTGTAAAATTTTCAAACTTCGCACATGACGTAACATGAATTTATTTTATGTATGGTTTAAATTTTATAATTTTATGATTGCGGGCAACAAAGTTATGAGGGAGATAAAAACAGCTCGAATGGCTTCCTGTAAATATAGACACTGCGCACATTGGCCGGAACTTGGCCTGGCGCACTGCCGTGCGCCTAGATATTTATTTTTGTTGCATAAGTATATATATCAAGAATTTCTGCCGTAATGTAGCTTGTACTGCTTAGAGAATTCAAGTCGTGCCAAAGCCAAATTGGATGCGATTTCTTTTTATCACTTGGGTTTTGCAATACGGCGGTGTAAAAATATGTTGAATATTTAATATTTCCCATACAAAAGTGGGGTGCAAAATATAACAGTCCTAAACGCACGTCCAGCTTCTCTACTTCTGTCTGTAGTTCATAATCCATATTTTTACTTAAGGAATTTTTTGCAATACTTCGAAACACTTTGACCAATCGTATCTCGTTTTTAGTTTTTTTGCCAAGACGCAGTTCAGCATTTGCCATTATTTGAAAAAGTTGTGTAAACTCTGGTGCATCAATCTTCCATAAACTATCAAGTGCTGTTAGGGAATCAGATGTTGAAACAAATTTATCTGCTGCCTTCAGCATCATTTCTTGATTTAGGGTATCATGTAATATATTCAACAATTTGTTGAAGTCATTTGCTTGCTTTGAAGTGGTGGCCCATTTTATTGCAGCAGCAAAGAATTTTTGACAAATGCTTTGAGTATCTTGTATAAATGTCTCAAATTCTGCCAGTCTAAACTGATCTCCTTCCGTTACCTGAGCAGGTATAACATGTTGAATACTACTCGTACTTAGAAGTAAGAGGAAATAAATGTAAGTTATTTTATTTATTTATTTATTTATTTGTATAGTTGTAACCTAGCACAACAAGATATATATATATATATATATATATATATATATATATTTTATAAATGAAAGTGCTGGTGAATCAATAAAAATAATAACAAACAATAATCGAGATAATGATAAAAAATTAATAAAAATAAAACGTACATATTATATTTTGCAGAAAAATATAACATAGTGAAAATGTAGAAAAATAGGATAAAATAAATAGAGCAAAAAAAAAGAGAAAAAAAGTACATGCATAAATTTTCAATAACTACTGATTCAAAAAAATTGATAATCTGAAGATAAATTAAGAAAAATGTTTATATAACTCCTTTTTAAACGCATATGCATTGCCTAAGGTTTGAATATTATTTGGCAGCTAATTCCAGAGACTTGTGGCATTAATAAAAAACTGACGTTGTGACAGAAGGGTCTTATGCCTATGTTGAATGATTTTTCTTCCGCGATTAGATTTAGCAAATTGTATTCTACAAAACAAGTACATAGGTTGCTTCAATGTAATTATTTTATGTAGGAACATTAGGCATTTAGGGTCTTATGCAAAAAAACTTAGCAAAGCTTTGCAAAGCAATGTTAAGTAAAGTTGCATTCTAAAAAAATAATTTTATCAAATTTCTAAAGTATGTCCTCACGTTTGTTAAGACTAAGATATTTTCAAATTGTGTATTTTGTACCTCAAATATTTTTGTTAATATAACACATATTGATTCATGTTACATCTGAAAATGAAGCTAGAAGTGTTAGCTCTTAGCTTAGATTTATTATTTCTGTCATGTAATGGAAAACCTCATCAAATTATCCAACTGATTCAAAATACATCGTAAAATCCATAAAAAATATTAATATAAATACAATTGCACAAAAATGTTTTAGTGATGTACATACAATCAAAACAAATCGAAAAAAGCTGGGTATTCAAATGCTGATTTCATTCGAATAAATAAATTGTGATAATTCTTCTTTGTTCCTCATATTTTTTTAAATATACTTCACAGAAATGTTTATCTGTTTTCCTACCACGTCAGAAGCTCATATTGTTTACGTTTTACGTTGCTTTACTTCAAGAAAATAAAAATTTATTTAATAAAATAAAAAAATATTTGAATACCCGAATGAAATTTTATTCAATTTTGTACATCATAAGCTGTGAAGTGGTTGTTGAACACGGTGGTGTTACCAGTATTTATTATTAAATAACAAAATAATTAAAGTTGTGTTTTGCATACAATTTCTTAACAAAGCAATATTAGCGTTAAAGTGCTTATCAACTAATATGAACTTTAAAGCTAAAGTAAAATATTTTTTTGTATAAGGGGGAGAGTGTATAATAAAATCATCAACTAATATCGAAAAAAAATTTGAATTAAATTAAAAAATATAACACTTTTGCTTGTTTAACTTGCATTTTCAATTTTGCTCAAATAATCAAAATAATGACACAAAAGATTTCTAAATATTTTTTTTGATTTTCCGCACGTTTTGTTATAAAAACACTTGATTGTACCACAAGTTCTTTTATGAATTTGGGAGTTGTGTGTGCGTATTAAAACAGGAAACGGAAATAATTGTTAAACAAATTGTTGTGCAGCAAGTATGCTTGCTAATTTATTTTCTTCATAATTATTGCAATAACAAGTTAAAGTTGGCATGTTTTTTTATACTCTTAATTTTATATAGAAGAGACATACATATAAAACTAAAATTCTATTTCGCCTTTATGCACTTGCACAAGTATTTTCCTTAAATATTTTATTGTTCTCATGTCTTTACCTCATTTTGGGTTGATGTCTGCTGCAGTTTGAAAAACCGAACCAATTTTCTTGACAAAATTTTGCTTTTGCTTCAATTTTACTATGCAAGTCAGGTTTTATGTTCGTGCATGATTATTTTCTTTATGTGAACAAATGACTCTAAGCAAAGGTGAAAAACTGAAATTTTCACTTCTCTTTCATTGGCAGTTTACCTGTCAAATAAAAGTGCTTTTGACTCGTAATTTTTTTTTTGCTTTTACCAAATTATTGTTCTCGTGAGGTTTCCTATTTTATTATGCTTAGTTTTTTTCTTCTTGTGGCAATGTTATTTTATGTGACTTTAGCCCAGAGCATTTTGTGAGATTTTACATTTATTTTAAATTGATATTTGCCTTCAGAAATTTCATGAATTTTTTTGTGGTGTACAGTGGTGGTTGGGTAGTGTGTATAACGATATATTTAATTTAAGCTATGAAGCATTTAAGTACTTAAGCTTAGAGCTTTTTGTGATTACTGTTATAAATGATATTATGAGTGTAAAAAATTGCTGCTTAAAATTATATATTTCTGAATTCCTAAAAGTTATAAGAGCATCAATATCAAGTATATTAAAGCGTTAAGCGAAATAGATGTATGTATGTGCTTTAATGTTCTCAGAATGAATTATACACACATGCGCTTATATGTATGTCAACATTAAAATACAAATGCACTGAAATTTTCAGTTCGTGTATAATTAAATGAGATATCCATATAAAAAGTATACTTGTATATACATATGTATATAAAAACTCTTGTGTACAGATCTTCCTAAAACATTTTTGGTTTATTTAACCATTTTTTTTAAATTTCCAACCCTGGAACCATAATTTTAATTTTTATGGTTTTTACTACTATTTAATTTCTTGCTTAAATATGGAATATAGTTATTTACCAAATAAATAATTAGTTTGACTTAATAAGTTTTATATATCTGTAAAGGTTCAAGTTTACCAGGTCTGGAGCCATGTTTTTTATTTTCATAATTTTTATGTCAAACTATTTCTTTCTAAAACATAAACTATAAATAATTTGTAAGCAAAAAGAAAAAAATTTGACCTAGTTACCTTAATTTAAAACAAAATATTTTTAGAACCCTGGAATCTTTCTTTTTTATTTTGCTTAATCCTTATACCATATGAATTGAACAATGACAGAAATAAATAAGACAAAATTAGTTATATTTAGTTACTTTAATACACAAGAAAAAGTTCAAACTTACCAGCTCTGGAGCTGTGGTTTCTATTTTTATACTTTTGTATAGCAAACATTTCTTTCCATAGCATAGATATATTTATAAAGAAAAAGAAGAAAATTAATTATAACTAGTTACTTTTATATATCACAAAAAGTGAAAGCTTCCCAACCCTGGAATGATAATTTTTGATTTTTCTAATTTCTTACACTAATCTCCTTATTTTAAGGATATAAGATATGTTTAGTTTATAGAAAAAAAGGAAAAATTATTTTGGTAAGTTATTTTTATATAAAAATAGAGTTAAAGTCTTCCAACTATGAAAACGTCTTTTTAATTTGAAATACCAATTTTATTCGAACTGAACTATAAAATTAGTTTATTTAATAAAAAAATTAAAATTAATTTTCGAAAGTTAGTTTTTTACATCACAAAAAGCGTATGTTTCCCAACCCTGGAATGATCCTTTAGAATTTTTCGATTTCTTACAATATGATATGTTTAATTTATAGAAAAAAGGAAAAATTTGTTTTGGTAAGTTAGCTTTGTATAAAAAAAGTTAAAGTTTTCCAACCCTGCAAATGTCTTTTTATTTTTTTTTAATTTGAAATACCTATTTTATTCGTACTGAAGTATAAAATAAGTTTATTTAATAAAAAAAAATAAAAATTAGTTTTCGGTAGTTAATTTTTTATACCAAAAAAAGTGTATGTTTCCCAACCCTGGAATGAACTTTTAGAAGTTCTTTTAAGAATATAATGTATGTTTTATTTATAGAGCAAAAGGAAAAATTAGTTTTAGTAGGCTACTTTTACATAAAAAATTAAGTTTTCCAACCTTGGAAACGTCTTTTTAATTTTTTAAAGTTTTTTTTAAACGAGAGTTTTTAGATTCTTTAATTGAACTGTACTGAATTTTAATCAGAAATAATTCATAGTTAGGCTCAAGTTCAGTAATTTCAATTCTTATTGAATGAAATATTTTTATTAATTAATGTGAGTTTCTAAAGAAGAGAAGAAAAATTAAGCTTAGACTTTAAGCTGGGGGAAATACCGATACTTTTCTGTGCAGTAAAAAGATAAGTAAGAATAGTTAAACATACTGAGGTAGAGTAATATAATTTCGTGCTAACCTAAATATAAAAATGAAAAAATGGAAAAAACAGAAAATTAATAGTGATACTTATAAATGTGTTTACCAAAGGTAAATCAATTGTATACACAACAATCGTTTCTCATATTCCGTTTCATTGTAAATTTAGGTTAAATAGCTGATGTTAATAAGAATCTCTACCCAAGTAGATAGACTAGGGTGCTGATGAAGTGCGTGGCTGCACAGAAAAGTATCGGTATTTCCCCCAGCTTAAATAAAAAAAATTAAGGGTCAAAAATTATACTTTAGTGTCACAACGGCAACGCTGGTTGAGAGCATTCACACACATTTTTAACCTCTTTAATTTATGCTAGAAACACAATTGGGGCAAACGACGAATTTTTCGGTGCGAGCTTTCGTCATAAAAAATAAAAGACATTTGTGCATATGAAAATGAACACAACATCGCCGTCGAAGGAAATACTTCGTGAGTGACGAACTCTGAGATAGATTTATTTCTATTTTGTACGCCAACGAACGACAAAAAACATTTTTCTCTCTCAGTCTCTCTGTCTTTGTACACACAACAATCAACTTTATCAAATATAAGAGAGGAACTCGGTGAGTAAATTCGTCGTTATTGTACTTCAGAGGACGAACTTACGCAGCGAATGCTTATCGACGAATTTTTCATTCGTCCCAGTTGTGTTCTCAGCATTAAAGGCTCAGTTAGCCGACGGTAATGTATATAGTTATGTGAAAAGAAATAAAAATGGTTATAGAGATGAAATGTAACGTAACCTACTTTTCATATAAAAATATCGATCAGCTATTGCCTGCGTTGCAGTTACATTAAATTACAGTCGGCTAACTGAGGGTCAGTTAGGAAACAGCTGATCGATATTTTTATATGAAAAGTAGGTTACGTTACATTACATCTCCATAAAAATTTTCATTACTTTTCACATAACAATATCGATCAGCTTTTTCCTACTGTTGCAGTTACATTACATTACAGTTGGCTAACTGATCCTTTAGTCGTGGATTATACAGCAACGAATGCGCATGAGGCGGATGCTTACATATTTTTTTCAAGACTATTTATACAGCAAACACACGTGTTGACTTTCAAATTTATGATATGCAAAAAATATTTTACATTTGAAAATCCGTCCAGCCGTTTGGTCTGTACGTGAACACGCGCAGACACATAGACACAAAGGCACACACTACAAACTTATAACACACCTCTTTTTTGGTCGAGGTTTAAAAATACAAATATTTTGGAAAAAATAAAAAAAAGAGTTGCCACCAAAAGTTTGAAAAAGTTTTTTTCAATTCACTGTTTGCCTAGAAAATATTTTATTTTCAATTAATATTTTAATTCCGTGGCTTTATGTTTTCTGGGGAGCTCACAACCTTCATACACTGACAATTTGCTAATGCCATCCACCAATGATCTACTTACACTTCTCTTGGATATTTAGTCTCATTTCATTCACTATTTTGCTGAAGGTAAGTTAAGTATGCTGCATTTTTGTCAAAATGTGTTGCTTTTATATGCTCACAGTTGTTTGAATGTATTTGTATGTATGTACACATGTACACACATACATACACATTTATATTATTTAATACCTTTGGAAAATTCATTTCAATCCTTTCATGAGAAAAAACGCCGTTAAATTGACTCCACTATGGAAGATTGTATACAACTCCCCAGTGCATAGGAAAAAAATGTGGTTTTGTTAAGACAAAGAGTTTCACTTCCATATAAACTGATCTGTACCCACGACGTCTGAATGAAAAAAAGCTGAAAGTTTTCATCATTAAAAAAGAAACAAGCATAAAAAGGAAGTTCAATTTAAGCGGACATTGCTTACAAGGCTGAACTTCAATGCTTCAAGTAGAGTTACAACTTGCTTGTGGTTTCTTAGCGATGAAAAAAAGTTTACTCTTTACTTTACTTCTTTTGCACTTTTTTGTTTTCTTTCCCTTTCACAGTTTCAAGAAAATGAAGATTTCCTTTTGAAACACTTGCAAGGAAAGGGAAGAAGAAAAATGAACTAACAAAAAGTTTTTTTTATTTTTTGTAAAGCGTCAAATAGACAGAAACAGTTTTCAGCAATAATACCAGCAGTTGACTGATATGAAGAGCATGACCAGGCATTTAAGTCAAAACAATAGGTATCCTCTTATTTGTTTAATAAATACGAGTATGAACAAGCAGCTGCATGCATCAGCAGTTGTAATGGTTGGTTGTAGAAAACTGAGCGACCAGAAGAAGTGTAAGTACTTTAATCGCTGGGGAAAATTTAAGCATGCATTTAATTTAAATTTCTCTAGAGACCAAAAAAACAACTGGATTTCAAAGCACTAAGACAATGAACGGAAATGAGTTTCATCTCATCTCGACTTTTATTTATTCAGCAGCAGCAGTAGTCGTAGCGGTAGAAATTTTAGTTTTACTTTAGTTGATTTCTCTCTTTTATGTTTTGTCAATTTATAACAAGATGAATGAATGAGGGGAGTTTTTTTTTGTTGATGTTTAATATTTGAATTGCGTTCACACTTAAACGCAGTTTTAATAGTGTGGAATGTTGTACATAATGGGAATGTGTAAAAATGAGGAAAATTATCTGAAATTAATTCTAAAGAGTTGTCAGTTTTACTAATTAATTGCAGTGTTCATATTAAAAGCATACAATACGAGTATTGATACAGTGATACAAAAGTGCATTTTGGAAGAAATATTAAAGTCTAATTGGCTCGCACCGATTAAAGAGTATTAACATATTCCACAAAAATACTTCTTGTTGGATTTTATATAAAACTTTTGAACATATCCTCTACTTAAAATGCAAATGGAATATATTAAGTACTACCGAAGTCAATCCTTAAACGCATTGAAGGTTTTTGTTTGTTTCTGATGTTTAAGTTAAATTACGAGCTTGCCTGCTCAGAAGTCTGTCTTAAAATTCTACATTTAGATACTTCGAGACCTTTTTTCGATTTTATCGTAACCGACATGTTATCGAAAATAGACTTTCTTATTCAAATTAAAATTTTATGCATCTACCTGTAGTTTAGAATTATCAAAATTGTAAAATTTGTTATCGCGACAATTTACTTAGAAAAATAAATTTGAATATTTAAAAAAAACCTTCTCCTGCAAAATTTAATTTTTGTCGCTTAAGATAAAATCGAAAATAAGGCTCAATGTGATATTTAATTTTTAAATTTAATAATAAATTCATTAAAATGCGACTTTGATTCGCACATGAAAGGTTCCGTACATACACTACTACATATGTAATACTATGCGAACTTTAGCCAACACAGAAAAAAATAGACAAGAATTATGTTCAACAAAACCATGATATTGAAAAAAAATTTTAATTTCAACTATATCGACTCCTCTTTACTGGAAATAACCAATACCCAATTTTCTTCAGTTATCTGATTTTTTCTCTAAAACTTAGTTCGGATTACTGAAATTTGTTACAGATAAACGTACTTCTTAAAATTAGTACAATATAATAGAAATCTACAATAAAGTACGTAAGAGTGAAAAGGACAAATACATTTTTCATTTAATAAATAAATTTGTCATTGTTTATTTTTTCACTGAAGCGAAGTAAGTTTCATACAAAACTTAGTTGTTGGCTTGCTCTTGGTTTTCAGTAATACGATATTTTCAGTAAGGCGATGTTTCGCTAAGGCGAAGTATATAAAACCAGCTGCGTTTAAAATTAGTGAGGGGATTTGTATCGCTTTAAGTAATCCGATTTTTTTCAGTAAAGCGTGTTGCGCTAAAGCGGATTTTATTTTTTATTTGCCTAATACAATATTTATCAATACATAAATTTAAAATATCATTTAATTTTATTTTAATAGAGAGAGTTCGTCTGAGAGAATTTCTTATTTAAGTGTATTAGTTTTTAAGAAGTTTATTATTCGACATATTGTCATAATTATATTTTAATTTGAAATTTATTTGCTTGTGGTTTAGGTTGGTCTATATACGTATTTCATTGGCGCTTAAACCAAATCATCAGTAGACTTCAACCACAAATTTTGAACAGTCACAAACCTCTTACTTTATCCACAGACTTTCAAAAACTATATGAGAATTCATAGAATAATAATATTTTTGAAAATCACAAAGACAAAATAAGTTTAGTAGGCTTTGAAACTCATACAAAACCCAGCAAATAATTTATATTCGATATGAATCTATTTTATTTTTCTAAAATTTGTGATTTATTGTGATTTGTGTTGTGATTTATTGTGATTGCTCGTGTTGTATACATGTAAATGCCGACAAGAAGCCGGAAAACGTCGTGGCTTGTTTTTTTGCTCAAAAAAGTTATTTGCCAATTTTTTTGTTGGTTTTGGCGATTGTTTTAGTTTTGGCGTTTTTTTGGTTTGGCGTTTTTTTAATTTTGAAATTTTTAGTTTTAGCGGTTTTGAAAATTTTAAGAGTTTGCAACTTACAGTTTTTAAGTCTTAGTTGAGTATATACAATGAATGTATATGTAAAATTCTTATCAATTCGAATAGTATATCGCCACCTAAAATCTAAAAGGCCGTAAGTAAACTCTTTACTTTCGTAAAGGAGAAGCAAAAAAAAAACTTATAAATATTAAGACTTATTAAGTTAGTTCTATTACTATATGATTTGATTATTTGTTAGGTGCCAAATTAAGTAATGAAAAATAGGTATATTTGAAGATACATATGTATGTGAGTAAAATTTTAAGCAAAGATCTATTTTGTTAGTGAGCGCATCAGAGTTTCTGTACTTATGCATTGCGCACAATGGCCACAATAGGCTGCATGATCATACGACTTCAAATGCTGCTGGCTGCATATGTATCAAGTAAAAGTATAAAAATTAATCAATTTATTACTTTACGTGAATTTCGGAATGCTCTTTCATTTAAATAATGTGAAATTTTGTATTTTATTTGTATCCCTTTATTTACTCACTGTCGCTCATAAATACAAAAATTAGTTTAATATGATTACAACTACATAAGTCTCGAAAGTTTCAGCCCATTCAACAGCCTCTCAAATACCATCCTTCCAACACCTCATCCGTTCGTGTTGCAATTCAATCTGTTGCTTAGTTGTTTATTTGGTCTGAATCTGTACATTACTTTTCATATAACAATATCAATCAGCTGTTTCAAACCCTTGCAGTTACATTACATAACAGTTGGCTAACGGAGCCTTAATTAATATTTTTGCAAATGCCAACCAAACATGGCTGTGAAGTTTTGTAGCCGTTAAAATTTTTTTTATTATTTATTTATTTATTTACATGATATTAAACTTATATAAATATAAGACTTATATAATATTTTAAATAGCACTAGCTAATTTGGCTATCATCTAAAATTTTTAATATATATATTCTAGTCTAGTAGTTGGTGGTGTGCTATGGGGAATGTATATAATATATTAGAAATGTACAACTACACAAACCCATAAGAAAATGCAAACACAAATAACAACAACAGCAATAATGCTTCGGGAATGATACTCTTATAACAAATACACAAACCAACAGAACTAATTGTAGCACAATTGTAACAATTGTGCATATTTACACTCTCGTAAATAAAATGTCCAATAAGAAATTTATTTATACAAACCTTTTAAGTTTGCCCAATAATTTTGACTCGTAAACTTAAGCTGTACAATTTTGTATTTTGTAAACAACAACTTCTTGCTTTTTTTTTGGATTTCTTTAGGCATTTTTAGACACACACACCTTTTTATTTTTGTTGAATTATGTATATACATAAATTTGTTTTATTTATTTATTAAACATATTATACAAAGTAAATTTGCATATATGATGTTGCACAAATATGGGCGGAGTAACTAGACCATATGCCCAAGATGTATTTTAAAAAGTTTTGTGACACGACCTATGCCTTCACATAGGAAGTAGCAACGTGGTTGTTAAAGAAATTCCACAAAATATCGCAAGGTTATACGGTAATCCGTGGCAGATTAGTCAACCAGTGTGAGTGAATCGAAAAACTCTCGAAGGCCAAACAAACACAAAACTGACCGCACTTAAGAAATAATTACGATGATGCGAGAGATGTTTCCCAACCCAGAGCTGCTTAACGACTCATATACATAAATATATTTTTAAATTAAAAATTTCTTGAAATATTCTTATTTTATTTTCATTAAATGAGCTTTTTGACGATTGCTTCAAATTGACATAAAATGTTTGCTAAAAAGTTCAAAAGGGGCTTCATGAAACAAGTCTCGCCAGTTTGCCCACTTGCACAAATGACAATTTTAAGAGTTCTCATTCTCATGAAAACCTTTATTATTTTATTGTGCGGTATTATTTTTGAGTTGACATTAGTATTTGTTTTAGTTCAATTAAATTTTATTTCAAGAAAATTATTTTAAAACATACTCGTACCGTATTTGTAATTATTCATAAAAGTCCCAAAAATATTGCTTAATTTCTTTTTTCGTCTTAATTAATTGCACTTATACATCCACTGTGCCATAAATCTTACTACACTCTTCTTTAGACTTTCTACCATCATTTATTCTCACTTACAAGAAAATAAAATTAATTGATTATACTTATTTTACTTGTCTTATTTTTAGATGGATGTGCGTTAAATACAGCAAAATTCCACATTTCAATGTTAGAAAATGTACATGTATTTCGCTGCCACATGGTTGGTTCGCTTCTCTCTTACTCGTATTTTATTATTCATCTGCCACATACCAATTTTCTTAATCATGGTTTTTATTCTTTCCATTTCAATGGGAGATAGTTCTTTAGCCGTCCCATTCCCGTTCATATCCTCAAATACTTTTTAAGTTGTGCATAATTGATGCTAAAATTTTCGTGACACATAGGAAGAGGAAGATAAGCAGAAGTTGATGTGTTGTACAAAAGTTATCTGAAGTAAAGAAAAGTTCTTGATTGTTGAAGAGACGCAAGGAGGCAGGCATGCACTGTTGGCATGATTGACGTGAATAAACTTTTTGAACTATCAATATCTATAAATTAGTTCCCATATCTATATAATAAGTTTGTATGTTTGTAAGAGATTTTGTCACGAGCCAGTGGTCTGATATCCAAAATTCTTTCAGAAACATATGTATACATATATTATGGATCATCCTAATTCATATATAGGATATTTACTGCATCGTTAAAATTCTTAGTATTGGTACGTGGGTCGGTAAGTCCCAAACTTAAAAAGTATTTGGTATTATTTTACAATCAAAAAAAGTGTAATTAATTCCAACTGTGATATTAGAAGTTAAGAAAAGGCTGTGATATTTTATTTTTATTTTATTTATATTTGCAATTATTTTTTACGTTATGTGTTTTATGTTGTACATGTTATGTCTCTTTAAAATACATCCTAAAAACTTAAAAGTAAATTGGAATAAAAGATAAAATATATTTCAATAAAAATAATTATCCCTGAAGATGTTGGAAAATGCCAACGAAACGTCGGATACATTAAGAATGAAATAGAAAACGTCTTTTATTTACATTTTGAAGAAGTTGAATGACCTTGAAAGCCTGAATAGATACAATATCTATAAAACTACATTAAAAGTTAACTAAATTTAAGTACATTTTACTTAACTTAAAGAAATTCGGGAATGATTTGGCTCCAAGGAAAATTTACCTTAATTCAAGTATACAATTTTCAGAAAAATTAGTAAAATAATATTCGCTCATAAACCAGAAACGAATAAGCTTTTACTAGAAACTAGTTAAAGTATAATATTTACTGATCAGAAATTCCTGCACATAAGTAAATTTGTTACTACAGTTAATTATGTTTCTCCTCAAAACAAGTACATTTTTCTTAACATGAAGTATATGGTATTACTCATACTAATCAAAAATCTTTTCTAAATTTGAGTATACTTTGCATTTAATACAAGGAAAGGGCTTTAAATTTGAGTAGTAATTTTAACTTAAAGTAAGTAAAATATAGTTGGAATGAAGCTAACAATTCCTATATTTAAGTAAGTTTTCTTAAAATTAAGTTCAAAACTTTCCTACTTTAAGTTAATTTGTCGTAATTTCTATAACTTTTGTATTTCTTTTAAGAATAAACATTTGAAATTCAAGTAAATTTTTCTTAGCTGCAGTTAAAATTATATATTTTTACTACAAATGCCTTTCAAATGAGTTTACAACATATACTCAAAGTAAAGAAACATTTATTAATAATAAATTCAGTAAAGTGCGACTTTGACCCGCGCGTGTAGGGTTCCGTACGGACACGAGATATGTAATTCAATACGAACTTTAGTAGCCTGTATAAAATATGGTTTTGGATTTTTTTTTCGTTTATTACGTTTTTTTAATATTGGCGATTTTTTGCGATTTTTTTTCATTTTGGCAATTTTTGTTTGTTTTGGCGATTTTTTCGGTTTTTGGCTTTTTTATTTTTTTGGCGATTTTTTTCGTCTTGGCGATTTTTTTTAACTTTTGGTGATTTTCGGCGTTTCTTCTTTTTGGCGACTTTATTCATTTAGGTGCTTTTTTGTAGTTTTGACACTTTTTTTTTCTCATTTTGGCGATTTTTTCGGTTTTGGCGATTTTTCAATTTGCCGGTTTTTCTAATTTTGGCGATTTTTTTCATTTCGGTGATTTTTTTTCATATTGACAATTATTTTGTTACTGGAGCCTTTTTCGCGTTTGGCGATTTTTTTTTTGGTTTTTTGCGCTTTTTTCATTTTGGCGCTTTTTTGCATTTGGATGATTTTTTTGAATTTTGCGACATATTTTAGTGTTAGAAATTTTTTTTTAATTTTGGCGATTTTTTTCGTTTTGGCGATTTTTTTGAATTTTTGGCTATTTTTTTTTTGTTTGGCGATTTTATAATTTTCAGATTTTTTAGTTTTACCGGTTTTGAAAATTCAAGAGTTTACCTCTTACGGTTTCCAAGATATAGCAAGTTGTCAAAATTACATAGGTAAAATTGCATTAACTGATGGACCACCCTTTAATTTAATTATTTTTTTTGGTGTTAATTCTTGTAGTCTATACAAAAATACACTAATTTTACATATTTCAAGTGTCAATATACATACATATGTATATTATATGTGATTTTAACATTTTCGTTGCTCGTTTTGGAACACCCTTTAGTTTTTAATTCTCATATATTTGTTGTTGTAGTGGCCAAGGTTCTACATACTCTGTGCAAATTTCAGATCCGTAGCTCTTACGGTTCCTGACGAAATACCGCGTGACGGACAGCGTAGCGAAAACAATAGGGTTCCTTTTTTCAACTTTGGTGTACGGAACCCTTAAAACGAAGAAATTCTAAGTTCTAGTACAAAACGTATACTTAATTTCAGTGCGAATCGTTCTTCGTTAAAAAAAATATAATTTTTTTCAATTCAAAAAATGTATGTCATATCGTCGGTTGGTTACTGGTTTGATATGTGGAACATTAAAAAAAATTAATTATTGATTGATTATATATGAATAATGTGTCCTCTTTCCAAATTCGTTATCAGTTTTCCGATATCTTGAATATATCAGGAGATATAGAGCTGCAATATTGCGTCATTTCTACAATTGTTTAACATTTAAAAAACTGTTTTACCGCAATCGACAATTTTTGAGATATGTTGCACATTTCCAACGTAAAAGTATTAATATTGTTATTCGCAATTGTTATGATGCATATCAACGCATATTCTACTCAAAGAACGTGAACCAAATCAAAGTACGAGTACAACAATTTAATTATTGTGTTATGTTTTAATCAAATGAATAGATATATATTTTTTATTGATAAAATTTCTTTTATTAAATATATTCAAAGTCTCTTTTATTTTTTCAGTTGTTTTTCCACTAAATGTCATGTTATATGAATAAAATTGACATTTTCAACTTTTATGTCTACTAATATATAAAAAGTAATTTAACCTACTTAAAAGGCAGTGAAAAATATTGTTGTTCTGATTGAGACATGCGTTGACAAAGATTTTTGTCATTTTATATTTAAATCCTAATAAATTTCCAAAAAAACTTGAAATAAAAGTCATTTTGAAATACAAATAAAATACTTGTACTCTACATTTTTTTTTATTTTTAATTTAATGTAAAAATATTTATCATATAAACTAGTGTGTAACTCTTGTAAGTTTGCCCTCAAGTCCATATATTCAATGTAATTTTTTATTTTTTTTTACTTTTATTTTGACTATATGTATATGTATGAAATACTTTAATTGCTTAATTCATAAAACCTCTTGTATCTCTGTATCGATTGTATTATCATATTAAATACAAGATTGTAACATTTATTATATGAAATTTTCATATATAAATGAAATACAATCTTACACTTTTATTTCACATGTTTTGAAAATGTTTGTTAAGAGAGAGGCTCTCTGAGAGAATTTGTATGTAGCTTGTTCTTCTTTTTTCATTAAAAATACAAAATACATTAATACACTACACAGAGGGTGTTCACAATTAAAAAACAAAAAGTGTATTTGATACACAAGTTTTGGTCTACATAAAATTATTTAAAAACTTCATTGTCCCCATTTTTTAAATAATTAAACAGCCTTGCTGGTATTTTGGGCTAAAATTCCCGCTATTAATCCAATAATTTTCTGTAGTCACTGCAAAGGCTAAGTGAAAACTTATTAAAAATATAAATGGTACATGAATTTCTTTGCTCCGTTTTTTTTAAAGTAATGAAACACTATATTGCTTAAGCCTGCCATTCTCTAATCTTTTTCATTATTATGTATTATTATTATTATTAATATTTTAACAGGTTTTAAATTTATTGTAAAACACATACTTCCATTTTACTTCTTGAAAAAAATATAATCAACTCAAAGTTCATAAAAATACTTGAGCCTTCTTATCTTATCTTTACCACATGCTTAACAGCCATTACTGCAAGAAAAAAAAATAAACACTACAGGAATTTTCAATCAGTTCAAATTCAAAATAAATGATCTTGAAAATCATTTATAAATAAAATCAGCAATAAAATGTCATGTTAAATTAATGCTTCAAATGGCAAATAAGCCAAGCTAAAGTAAACCGAGAGGAAAAACGAAATTGTGGTTTTTGTGTTCAATACACTTCACACTATTCTTTTCTTATTTTATTCATCTACAAAGACTTTTCCCTTGATGGCAGTGTAAATGTGTTGAATAGTTGTTGTTCAAGGCAGAGGTACTCGTATTATTGGTGGTAAATGTTATTGAAGTACCATTTTATTTAATAATACAACATGTACTTAACTTTATAATTCAGTGGCAATAACAGCAGCTAAAATAGCAAAATATCTTTAGTTGAACATGTTATTTGTACTAAATGGTTAAATATTTTAAATGTATATACACACACACATACAAACGTACACAGAACATGAGTTTTATATTACGCTAGTGGAACAAAATGGGTACTGATTCGACTTGTTTATGTATTATATTTATTTATGTCTATTAAAGTTGCTTGATGTGCTCAAGTATGAAACGAATGTTTTCTCAATATTTTTTTTCGTTTCTTCTAGTCAATTGACTATAAACTCAATCATGTTGTATGTCTATAACAGGCAATAGAACATTAGTTACATCTACACGAGAACAAGTATTTCAAAGCTTGAGTGCAAAATTCTATTCTGTGTTTGTTATTTTCATAGTAAATATTCTTTCACACACAACTGTAGGCACATACACATTTATTAAGCATACACACACATACACACATATGTATGTACATAGTATGTACTACTATATATATACATTACAGTAAATGGTTAAGCAAAATCATCAATAAAATCAGCATCATTAAACTAGGACATTAGTTATAAAATTGTACGCATACAAACTTCCATGGGGATGATAATTCAATAATTTATACAACAAATTATTAAACCCTTATTAAAAAAATTGGTTTTCTATTATTAAAAAACAATTTTCTTGAGTTTAAGGTAAAAATGCACTGAGCTACGCGAGCATATCGCATTAAGAGCCCGCTTAGATTTAGGTAATAAATTAAAAAAATAAAAATATATGGAAATATTAATTCTACATTTCCCAAACTAAAAATTAGTTCCTTTACTGCAACACAGCTTCGAATGAATGAATAAAAGCATTGATCAAATTAATATCAAAAAGTCCCCTGACTATTGCCACTGAACCATCGACGCCATATATTGTAAAGCGGTCGAAAATAGTAAATGCAGTATTTAAAATCCAAATAAATTCAGTAAAGTACGACTTTGATTCGCACACGAAGGGTCCCCTATGGACACTACATGTATACATATGTAATACTATACAACAAACTTTTATTAAGATCTTTTTGTATTTTCACACCGACGAGAGTACAACATCCACAACAACAACAGAACAGACGACAATGCTTGTTCTTAGTTTGCAAAGAGACAAGAACAAATTTAAGAGCTTTCAAAGCTGTTTACCTCAAATGCAAATATCAGTGTATGTGTGTTTGGACGTAGCTGCTATACGAAGATCTGACATTACATTATGTGTTTTAAAAAGTTTTCAGTACCCGGTAGGCTTTTTTCCGTTTTTTTTTGGCGATTTTTCTTTGTTTTAGCGCTTTTTTCGTGTTTAAGGTCCTGTACAACAAAGGTGAAAAGGACCCCTATTGCTTAGAGTTGTGCTGTTAAGGAACGAATAAGTTCAATTAAACTATTCTCATAAATGAACGATGTGAACTATTTCAGTCTAGTTCAGTGATGTGCACTAACACCACATAAACACACTTGCAATTGTGTGTGGAGCAGAGAAAATCCTTTGCTTACCTTTAACAGAGGTGGAAATGTTTTTTTAATCACTTTCTGCTTATCACTTGTTGATACAACAACGATGAACAATAACGATATACATGTGACCGACCTATTAAGAATAAAGGAGTACTGAGGCCATAAAGATCTGGATGAGCTAATCAATATTTTTTTTAAATTAAAATTTATTATAAACGAGTTTAAAAAAATAATAAATTTTTCATCAGTTAAAGTCATGTCTCCGTCCGATGCTAATAAATAAATTTATTGCATTATATACAATAAATACAATTATAAATGCAAAACATACGAATAGTAGCAGCAAGCCCTTCAACTCAAAATAACTCAAAATAGAGATAAAATTGAAAAATACTTATTATACATCCCTGCTCTATCTTGAAAAGAAGCCTAAACGAAATCTAAAGAGAGCGAGAGTAACAAAATTTTTTTTCGTGTAGGTGTTTGCTTGCTCCGTAAGCAGAATTTGTTTTTTTTCTCGCTTTCCTATAACGCGTTATAGGGAAAGAAATGCTTGCACATCTACGGTCTAGTTGTTCCTTTTTGTTCTTTTCGGTCTAGATGTCTTTCTGTCACACGATGTTCGCTCGACAACCGTACGACATACGGACCTCAAATTTTGACAGAATATGAAGAAGTTTGATCGTTGCAATAACAAATATTTGACAGTTAAAAATTAAAGGGTATTCCAAGACGAGCAACGAGAAATGTTAAAATTCCATGTAATATATTTATTTACACACAAGCATATCTGTCGAGAAAAGGAGGAAGTGCTTAACTCGAGATAAGGTGATTTTGAGTTAATGGTACCGCCGTAGTCTGCATACTTAAAAGTACCCCTGGGCAAATTAATTTTTGCGGGTTTTCAAGAAGTTGTGTAGCTGAAATTTTGAGCAAAGGTTTGAGTCAATACCCGGTAGGGTTTCTTTCGTTTTTTTTTAATCGAAGATTTGAGCAGTGTGTGGGGCAATTTGTACCAAAAAAAATAGTTGAGAGAAAGACATCGTTTGCCGGGCTCAGATCGTAAAATATAATATATAAAAATTTATTTCAGTTAGTTATTATTATATACCAAAGAAGCTTACATTTTCCAGCCCTAAAACCATCTTTTTACTATGTGCGCACATATTAATAATATTATTTTCAATGAAAATTTTGCAATTGAATTAATTGAAGCTATTAAAAAATTTAATTCCAACAATTAATTGCTAATTAACAAATATGAATTTATTTTAGGACTACTTCAATTTTTAGTTACTATCAATAAAACGCTTATATCCACGTATTTAATTTCAAATTATATATCCAATTGAGAAGGGCATCGTGAAATGAAATGATTTTATGGATGCTGCCCGGATGTGAAAGCGTACTGCACTGTTTAAATAAAAGAAGTTGATAAACGACTCAAAAAAGTGTACGATTCTCGGTACGGTTCTATTTTTAAATGTATTCACGACGTATTGTGGTGTATGTATGTCTGCATGTATGGATGTGTTATCCTTTGCGACACTATATATACCGAACGCGTGAAACAATTTTAAGGATTTTTACATCAATCGATTTGCCATAATCCTTGGAGTGTCACTAAAGAAATGACAGTAGCCTAAACTCAATAGGGCGGCCAACAGATGCCATTTTGTAAATACGAAAAATATAAAAAATTGGCAAACTATATCAAAATGGTTTTCATACGACAGGCATTTTAAAATCATCTTAAGACTTCTCTTATGAGTTTCAATTTCGATTGAAGATCAAGGATATTTAACGGTTCAAAGTTGGTCGCTGTCGGTTTTTTTAAATTTTTTTAATTACTACTTGTTACGAGTACATTTTTGCTTTCAGAATAATTTGCTACTTAATTTTTCCAAAACTTAATGGTACTGATTGGCAGCAGTAATTTTGTGATTTAAAGCATAACCGCTAAAAGTTCAAATATAGTAAACTTTGTTGAAAAAATTATTAATATGGCACAATCAGCAAAGTAAATAATAATGATAAAAAATCACTTCAAAAAATATGTAGTTTAGTTGTTATTGATTTTCATTTCCTTTTCCAGCATTTTATCTAAAAACTTGAAATGTTAAAAGCTGTCTATGAAATCTTTGCAATAAATAAAGTGCACTACAGAGCAAAAAAAATAAAAGTTTGCACTCTAGGCAGCTTTGTGCATGTTTGTGCATACATAAGCATCCTGTCATTTTGTGTTATTAAGAGGAGCAAAAGAACTGAGATATAGCTGCGTTGTCCTTTGCAAAAATCACAAATAAAATAATATTGTTACGTTTAAATTTTATTAAACGTGTGAGTTCTTTTGATTGCTCAAAAATAAAAATAAATAACAACGCGATTTTCTTATTTGCAACTGAACTTCCTTTTATTCTTGACTAAACCAATTACAACTTGTATTTTCTTATTTACTTCTTAACGTTAATATCCACGGCACGATGTCTTTTACTTTCAACGATGTTCACTCTACTAAATTCCAATTTGTACTGACTTACTTCTCGCATATGGCAGCCCTTTTTATACAACCAACACCGGATCTAGAATATTCGCAAGCAGATGGTGTGGCAACATGCATTCATGTACTTAGTAAAGACCAACACATAAGAAACGATATGGCCGTATAGACGTGTTTGTTTATTGGTAGCCAGATGTTCAAACAGTCTTCTAGCATACTGGGGAAAATTCATGTCGCCGTTTCTAGATGTTTGTAGGTGATTCGATTGGCCGTTAATCTTTGAATTTTCAAAGTAACGACTTGTATGTTGGTAGTGCAGTGTGCTATTTTTAGTACAGGGTGATTACCATAAGTGCTCGCACTTTTATTTGTATACGTGTATGTCTGTAGCTTTGTATACAATTGTTGTTGCTATAGTGCTTGCACGTGAATATGTGTGTACGTTTAGCGCTTTAGTTAAATACTTCTAGATAATTCTTTGCATTAACCCTGTAGGAATCTTTTTACGTAACACTGCCGCCCACTTAAGCCTATTCGTCCCGAATAGGCACATCATCACTGCCTGTTTCTTTCTTCGTTTTCTATACGCCTTGTAGTTGCGCTGTAGGCGACTACCTCTTCCATATTTGTGGGCTTTAGCTCTGGCTCTGCTTCGTCTTTCAACTGGGAATTGTTTTGCCATACGCCGGAGGTGACTACTTTGTTGACATTTGTGGCCCTTGGTACTGACTTTGCTTCCTGTTTCCACTACAGCTTGCTTTGCCTTGCGCTGAAGATGACAAGTTCTTCCACATTTGCAGCCCTTGGTACTGAATCTGCTTGGTATTTCCACTACAGCTTGCCATGCCGTACGCTGTAGATGACAACTTCTGCCACATTTGTGGCATCTGGCTCTGAGTCTACATTGCCTCTTGACTAGAGCGTGCTTTACCATTCCCTGGAGATGACTACTCCTTCCACACTTATGGCCTTTGGCTCTGACTCTACCTTGCCCCTTGGCTAGAGCTTGCCTTACCATACACTGGAGATGACCACTCCTTCCACACTTATGGCCTTTGGCTGTGACTCTACCTTGCCCCTTGGCTAGAGCTTGCCTTACCATACACTGGAGATGACCACTCCTTCCACACTTATGGCCTATTGCACTGACTCTACTTTGTTTCTCGACTAGACTTTGCCTTACCACACGCTTGAGATTTTTTACGAAAGTTGTCTTCTTCTTCCTTGCTGCTTTTACGCTGCTCGCTTTGTATGCTGTAGCAATTTCGTTACCCTGAGCAAGCGAGACTATTTCACCCATTGCTTGTTCCACTGTTTCACTGACCGCTTGACTATCTTGTAGGTCACGAGCTTCATTCACTTCGCTGTTGATTTCGTCAACATTTTCTTCATTGCCAGAAATTTCATCGTTGATCTGCTCCAAGTCAGAAATCTTTTGGTCTGATTTACTGACTTGTACTTTAATGCCGTCTACTTTTCTATATAAGCCCTCAGAGATTTCTTGGAGTTTCTTATTTGTGGCTTTAACTTCAGCCTTCATCTCAGCATTAGCTCTAGAAAGCTCTTGAAATCTGTCATCCATTTTGCTCATTATGGCAGCAAACATTGCGCTGATGTCTGTACTGGTTGGAGTACTAGTAGAAGGAGCAGACGTTTCTTCCATCTCATATTTCTCTTCAAATTCGTACGCTCCTATGTCAACGCCACGACGCTTGAATTCATCTATCAGTCTCCTTTGAAGTTCTGCCTTATTACCCGTTGTCGGCAGGTCACACTTACTCAATTCCTTTTTGAGTTGCTCCACTTTTAGGTCTTCGAACTTCATTGTAGATTTTCTTTTCTTGTATTACAAATTCATTATTCTCTGATTAATTAATTATTTTTATTTTAATTTTGCAATCCCACTTCTGACACCAAATGTTACGTTTAAATTTTATTAAACGTGTGAGTTCTTTTGATTGCTCAAAAATAAAAATAAATAACAACGCGATTTTCTTATTTGCAACTGAACTTCCTTTTATTCTTGACTAAACCAATTACAACTTGTATTTTCTTATTTACTTCTTAACGTTAATATCCACGGCACGATGTCTTTTACTTTCAACGATGTTCACTCTACTAAATTCCAATTTGTACTGACTTACTTCTCGCATATGGCAGCCCTTTTTATACAACCAACACCGGATCTAGAATATTCGCAAGCAGATGGTGTGGCAACATGCATTCATGTACTTAGTAAAGACCAACACATAAGAAACGATATGGCCGTATAGACGTGTTTGTTTATTGGTAGCCAGATGTTCAAACAGTCTTCTAGCATACTGGGGAAAATTCATGTCGCCGTTTCTAGATGTTTGTAGGTGATTCGATTGGCCGTTAATCTTTGAATTTTCAAAGTAACGACTTGTATGTTGGTAGTGCAGTGTGCTATTTTTAGTACAGGGTGATTACCATAAGTGCTCGCACTTTTATTTGTATACGTGTATGTCTGTAGCTTTGTATACAATTGTTGTTGCTATAGTGCTTGCACGTGAATATGTGTGTACGTTTAGCGCTTTAGTTAAATACTTCTAGATAATTCTTTGCATTAACCCTGTAGGAATCTTTTTACGTAACAATATGAAAAAAATTAAATAAATAAATTGAACGCTCTGATAAGTTTTCTTTAAGAGTAATTGAATCAGTGCTGCTTAATTTACTTAAAAATAGTAGTGGTATTCAGGGGATTAGCGGTATTCAAGTTTGATGTCTGATGTATTTTATATTGCAACTGTTTGGCATTGCAACGGTTTTAAATAGTATAATACTGAAACAACTTATACGCCTACTTATACAAACGAATGAAAAACCAAACATATTTGTTTGGTGTCGCACACAACATAAAGTTGACATTCCTGTGGAATCGCCAATATGTTATTTATATACAACACGAATACACTTTTTATGAAATCACCGCTAAAAATTGCACCCGGTACAAATAAAACTACTTTTGGAACACCTTTTTAAAGCATTTTCATTTTAAATTAAAGCTTTTTCAAATTAAACGAAACCTTTTTCAGACTAAACGAATCCATTTTCAAGTTGAACGAAACATTTTTCAAATTAAATTTAACTTTATTCAAACACAGTACAACTTTTTTCAAATTAAATAAAACCATTTGTGTAGTTCTGTTTTCAAATTAACTCATACCAAATTTGAAAACTCTTTCCATTATAACTTTCCATATATGACTTTATTATAAATTACTTTGTATAGGGGGTGGCCCCTTCACCGCATCCTATTCTATTCATATTTAGAATTACTTTATGCATCGCTATCAAAAAACACCATACCAAATTTGAATACTCTGACTGCTATAGTTTTCAAAGTATAAGGTATTTCGTTAGTATGGGCGTGGCTCAGCCCACTTTTGTATCCAAAGGATTGTATTGTCATCGGAACCTAATGCGTGTGCAAAGTTGCAAGTTCATCGGACGTATTGGAGTTGGTGAAAATTAAGGGCAGCATTTCCGCTACATCCCTACATCCATACATACTAGACCCCCACAAAAGACTATTTACAAGAAATTATAAACCATGACGGATTTTTCGAATGCTTTATTGCAAGGAAGTTTTTTAAAACAAAAGCTAAACAACACTGTTTGCAAGATATTTGCTTCAGTTATTGTATGTGTAGAAGTAAAGAATTCGTGACGGAAGTATTTGTGATGCTTGCTTCTTTCTACGAGTGGGCGCCTATACAAACTTCATGCATGTACATACACACACAACGTGTGTACGTATGTACATTAGGGTGGCCGTTATGTTTTTTTTTTGATTTCTTCTACTCTCACACCCCAAATCGATGCGTTGCGTCCGGCTCTTAAAGTTGACCCTCAAGCCCATGTATTCAATGTAATTTTTTTTAATCTTATTTTGACTATATGTATGAAATAATAATTTTGAGGGAAGGACGCACACCCTAAAACGCAACTTATCGGTATGAAATTTTTTTTTTTTTTACATAAAGCTTAACTGGATTGGGGGGTGAGAGTAGAAGAAATAAAAAAAGTCTTCATACAATTAACGGCCACTCTAATGTATATGCGTATGAAGAATCAAGCATGACAAATTCTTTCGTCACAAAGTATCTTCTTCTTTACTCCTTTACCTGCAATAACTGAAACAAATGTATTGCCAACAGTGCTGCTTAGCGTTTGTTTTAGAAGACTTCGCTGCAGCAAAGCATTTGAAAATTCCCTCATGTCTTAAAATTTATTGTAAGTGGTCTTTTGCAGTGGTCTAATACGTACTAGTTCTATTAAAGCAATAACATTTAAGAAATAACATTTAAAAAGTAGTTTTTATAAAATATTCTCAGGCTTTCGCCTATTTAAGAAGACAGAATAACTGGAAGCACTTTTTGTGTCGCTAAATTGAAAATGTTTCATTGTTACAAAAACGTTAAAATGCTTTCGTTCGTTCTATTTAAGAATGTATATCTACCTTTATTAATGTGTCAAACGCAACAATTTGCTTTTTAAAATTATCAGCTCTTTGTTGTATGTATTAGGTTTGCTCATTTACTAATAAATTGAGTGAAGTGCGAATTTGACGCGCGCACAAAGGTTCCGTACGGACGCTAGATATGTAATTCAATACAAACTTTAGCCTATATAAAAATGGTTTTGGCTTGTTTTTGAGTTTTTTCGGTTTTGAGCGTTATTGTAGTTATAACGTTTTTTCGGTTTTTGGCGTTTTTCTAGTTTTGGCACTTTTTCGCGTTTTGGCGATTTTTTTCGGTTTTTGGCGTTTTTTTAATTTGGCTATTTTTTCATTTTGGCGATTTTTTTTTCATTCAGGCGATTTTGTTAGTTTTGGCACTTTTTTTCGCGTTTTGGCGACTTTTTCGATTTCGGGCGTTTTTTTCAATTTGGCAATTTTTTTTAATTTTGGTTTTTTTTTCGTTTTGGCGATTTTTTTCGGTTTTTGCGTTTTTCCATTTGGGCGATTTTTTTGCAATATATTTTAGTGATAGATTTTTTTTTATTTGGTGCTTTTTTTGTTTTGTCGATTTTTTTTGGGTTTTAGCGATTTTTTTTCGGTTTGGCGATTTTATAATTTTGGGATTTTTTTTGATTTACCGTTTTTGAAAATTTTAAGACCTTACCTCTTAAGTTTTCCAAGATACATAATTAAATTCCAAAACTAAATAAACTGATAGAACACCATTAAATTTTAATTTTTGTAAATTTTAGTATTAATTGTTGTAGTCTATATAAAAATACACTAATTTTACAAAATTTTAATTGTTAATATAGATATGTACATACAATTGTATATATATTACATGGGATTTTAAAATTTTTCGTTGCTCTTTTTAGAACACGCTTTAATTTTTACCTCTCATGTACTTATTATTACATATTCTGTTCAAATTTCAGGTCCATAGCTCTTACGGTTCATGAGAAAATAGCGTGTGACGGACAGACGGACCGACGGACATCGTATCGAAACCAATAGGGTTCCTTTTCACCTTTGGTGTACGGAACCCTAAAAATTTTTACGAATTTGTAACATTTGTTAGTCGAAATTTACACTATGCAAGTCTTATTGCTAAGCTCATTAGTTTGTGGAAGAGAGAGAGACGAGGGGAACATAAAAGTTTCTTTTCCCTCGTGTTCCTCTCCTAACAAATTAATCAGCTAATCAGTAAGATTTGCATAGGGTAAATTAGGACTTACTGGGAAGTGTAAATTAACTCAAAATGTTTGCAAGGAGAGAGCGTGAAAAGAGAGAAAGAAATTACAAGACAAACAAATTTCTAGAAATTATTTAGTACCTGTTGTGTGTTATCTTGTCAAATTTATTATTTCAAAAATATCTGAAAAAGAAAAATGGAAAAATGTTAATTTTTTTGTTAAAAAAAATATGTATACGTATGTATATATTCAATTTTAATGGCAAATACTTTTGATTGTTTCTCATACATGCTAAGAGATGGAAAGTGGAATTTTTGTATTTGTTAATGAATCAATTAAAAAAAATATGTTTAATGCATAAAAATAGTAAAAATACATGAAACTGTGTAAATATTTTCATATTAAATTAATTTGAAAAAAATTTCAATTTCAAATAATATCAAACAAAATACATCAGAAAAACTACAATTGTATCATGAATTCCATCCATGGATCTGATAAGAATAAAAATTTCTTGAAACTAAAGCGTTCATACTTAAGAGAGTAATTCTGTAAGTTTTTGCCTTATACTCTCTTTGCTAGTTTCTGCTGGGAAAGTAAATGAGCAGACCTATTATCAGTTTGAGCTTTATTCAGTAGGGAAATTTTTTTTAATACAAATTTAAATGCTTTTCAAATGGTTGTGATCATTACTTAAAAAAAGCTTTGCTCTGAATTTTAAATTTGAAGAGGACTAAGAGAATGCATTCTATAGAACAAATATTTGATAATAATTTTTTTTGAGACATTTGTAGATTTTTAATTGAACTTTAGTGATTTTTAATCAAAAATAATATAATATAACTTCGTGCTAACCTAAATAGAAAAATTAAAAAATTAAAAAATGGAAAAACAGAAAATTTATAGTGATACTTATAAATGTGTTTACCAAAGGTAAATCAATTGTATACACAACAATCGTTTCTCATATTCCGTTTCATTGTAAATTTAGGTTAAATAGCTGATGTTAATAAGAATCTCTACCCAAGTAGATAGACTAGGGTGCTGATGAAGTGCGTGGCTGCACAGAAAAGTATCGGTATTTCACCCAGCTTAAAGTTGTAAGTTTAGTTTTTCTCCTATTCTTTAGAAACTCACATAATAATAACAATAAAAATATTTCATTCAATAAGAATTGAAATTACTGAACTTAAGCCTGACTAAACATTATTTCTGATTAATAATTTTGTTTATTTTGTTTTTTATTGAAGTCAAAAAAATTTTTTTTAAATAGCTTAACTTCAATATTTTTCAATAATTTTGTTGGTAGTGAAGAAAATGTTTATTAATTTATTAATGCCATTTGCTAAAAAAAATATAAGAAGGTAGCATTAAAATAAAAAGTGTAATTTAAGCTTCCTTTTAACTTTATACCTTAATAATTGTTATGAAGCTATTACTCAAAAGTTATTATTAGGTGTATTAAAATCCTTCTATTTGATTTATTAGACTAATTAATGGCCATACATCAGGTAAAATTATTTAGCAAATTAAAAAAAACTATTTCTAATATAAGTTTATTGCATACCTGAAGTCTCTTAAATAAATATAATTAGAAAATCCATTTAGAATTGAGTGGGAAATGTTTTTCAACAAAACCTTTTGCACTTAGACTATTCTAGATTAAATTTGTATGTAATATATATGTAAAAAATAACTGGTCCATGTGGAAGTGGAAAGGGAAAACAATTTCCTAATTGAAATTTGCAATCAATCAAATTGTAACTTTTGTTGCCCACTTTCCTTAAAACAATGAGTATCAGAAGATGAATATTTACAAGTTTGTCTACGTTACGAATAAATTTTTTTATAAACTTGAATGCAAGTGAGTCTCTCTTCACTCGTAGAAAATTGTTACACAAACTTTCATACTGAAAGGAAATTTGTGTGTTTTTTCATATGAGTAACAAACTTAAGTAAGAGTTTATGTTTATTTATTATATTTGTGTAGTTTAAATTACAAAATATTTTATATCCAAATTACTAAACAAAAGATAACTGAATTAAAATTTATTTATATTTATTTATTCAATCTTGCATGTTTTAAATACAAAAAACATTTTGTTTGAATATAAAAATATATGAATAACTTAAGCTTGTGAGCAAACATGTTATGATTTGTTATTAAGGTAGTTTTTTTTCTTTTAAGAAAATTAAATTAATTAAATAAAATAGAAAATAAAGACTTTTTAATTTCTTATGTTGGGCTGTTTATGAATATACACCCCGACAAATTTCAACTTAAAATCTACTTAAACAAGGTTAATCTAATATTTTTCGGCAATGATTTTGCATAGGATTTCATATTAATTTAAGCTGATTTAACGTAATTGTCAAAGAAAATGTTTCCTTTTGATATAATTTTATTTCACGATAAATTAACATTTACGCACTGTTAAAATCAAAATGAAGAATCATGTTGAATCAAAGTTATTTCAAGTTAGAACAATGTAGTAATTGTTATTTATTAATTATTTAACTTGCATGTGCTTGACATAGATATCAGAAAAATTTTTTTATATTCATAAACTAAATTAAATTTCCCGGCCAAGATCTGAACTCGGAACTCATCGCGTAGTAGTCAACGTGCTTACCCCCGCAGCCACAACAAACTTTAAATATTCTTAAATATTCTTAAGATGGCCTAACAGCCAGCAGAAGCTTTTTTTGGCTGTTTACAAACAAAAAACAACAACAATACAAAAACAACCAACATACACAACTAAGCACAAAAGTGTACTGCAACTATGAATAAAGCAAATAAACACCAACACATTCAAACAACATATTATTTCTTGTAAATTTAATGTTATTTGAATGAATTTGAATCAACCTTTTGGCATGGTGATTTTACATTGGTATTTTTTTCTGTGTGTACATGCTATGATTTGTTATTACAATAGTTTTTTAAACAGAGAATTTAATGAATTAAACACAATCTTACGTAAGAGAATTATTTTTTAAAATACTATTTCTATTCCTTATGTTTCTGATTTTTCCCTGACAGCTGCGTATACATCCAAATTAATTATTTAATTTTTTTTAAAGATTAAGGCTTTCAGATATTAAAATTTACCAAATTTGATAATGACGATGATTTTGGTGAAAAAGAAAATTTGTATATTTTTTATTTTCTTAAAAATACATACTCGCACACAGAAAAATACAAGAAAACAAGCTTAATGTAGAATTTTTTTTGCAAATGATTTTTCTTCATTTGTGTTTCATGTTAATTCAACACGATAGACAGTTATCCTACTTTTTTCCTTTTGATATAAATTTATTTCATGTTGATTTAATATTGCAGTACTGTTAATTTTAAATGAAAAATCATATTCAATCAAATATATTTCAACTTCAAACAATCTAAATTGGGTCCTGAAATAACACTAAAAACAATGTTGAATCAAAATTAGCTCAAGTTGAAAGGACATGAATTTAATTTAATTTACTAACAATGTTAATGTTGCCTATTGCTGCAGCCACGAAAATCTTAAATTTTCTTAATATTGATTTTGTAAATAAAAGCGATTTGTTCGTTTTTTAATTTGTATGGAAAAAATATTTTTTGAAAAGAATTTTCGTTATTTTTCATACAAATTTAAAATGTTTAGAAACGAAATTTTTTACAAAATCCGTCGAATTAATTTTAATTGATGACTTAAAAATAAATTTTATTTATTAGGTAACTTTGACTGAGGTGCTTAACACACAAAGTCTCTGGCAGGAATCGAACAGTGAATCAAAAGTGTAAACGATATTTTAAGTTTTTTTTTGTATTATTCATGATTTTCAGTAAATTTTTAATTATTATTTTTCGAACTTAATTTGTTTCTATATTTATAATTTGGAATCGCTTTTTAAGCCAAATTTTTAGTTGTAAATATTCTGACTAACACATAGTTGAACGAAACAACTAGCTGTTTTTGAAGGCCACTAAGGCTTCATCATCGGCGTTCTTTTCTGTTTGGTACACTGTGAGTGGTATCAGTTGATGTTGTTTTCTGCTTTATATACGTAACTTTTATGCAAATGGAATATGTGAATTGTTTTGATTCATCGTATTTCAATTTGTTGAAATTATTTTGTAATGAAAGTTCAAACTCACCATCTCTAATTTACAATAGTCTTACCATTGTCATTTATTCTTTACTAATTATGCACATGTTAGTTAATTTGCTTATTAATAAGACTATTTTAGGATTATTAAATAGTAGCATAGCTTGTGAACAATTCGAGAGCGAGTTAACAAGCCCCAATTTTTTTGTTTTGCGTGACATGACGTCCATGTTGATAACTGGAATAAAAGTGAATGCAAATTATATCTTAAATACAGAGTTTGAATAAAAATATTCAACTATTGCGAATATCAAAAAAATATTTCAATTAAATTCTTTAATCGAAAGATACCGAGAAGTCATTTATTAAAAATTGCATTAGAGCAATAAATTATAAATTTTTATACAAAATAAATATGTTATATCTATTAATGTATTTTGTAGACGAGGGTCACTAATATGTATTAGTGAATTTTGAGTTAAATGCTTCCATATGGTTGTAAAATAATAGTGCTAAAGTCGACTGGTAGATTTTAAATGACAATCCTATGTTATATGTCAACACGCGATTACATTGTATGGGTGCACCTAGTCAAAAGTACTATTGACACTGTCACTAGTAAATCAAATATTGGATATTGTAGACTATGTCTACATGTGGTCCCAAAAGAACTACTTACTCAGGAGTGCTGCGGTCTTGTGGTAGATTTTCAATGACAAGCTAATGTTAAATATCAATAGATTATTCCATTGGCTGGGGTACACCTGGTCAGTAGTACTACTGACAATGTCCCGTGTAAATCGCTATAATTTCACTATTCACATTTTCTGCAGGGTATGTATACTGCACATTATTATATGCGTACGTTGGTGAAAAAAAACTTAACTTATTTTGCTCATAGTGGAAACGTACTATAATACTTTTTTGCTTTTGTTGATATAACACACTTAAATTTGGATAAATACCTTTAACACAATTAATTTTTTCTTCACGCTTAATTCTATTGAGATAAAGAAATGATAGTTTGAACTAAAAAGAATACAAGTAGAGCTTTGCAAATATAAATTTTAGTTTGTGTTAAAACAAATAGAAGACTTAAATTTGTTCCACAATGGTGTTCTAAATATAAATGATACGAGTACATACAGTCTTGTTTGCTTCACCCAAATTTACTAAATAAATAGTTAAATCTATTTGTGTAGACATGTGTGTTCATTTAATATTTCTTTTATGTTTTACATAAAATAATATATAAATACCAGTATCATTATGATATCAAGATCAGTTTAGTTTTGGTTTTTAAAATGAAAATAACGTACATTTATTTTCTCTTACTTCTAAGTACGAGTTGTTTTCCACAAGTTATACCTGCTCAGGTAACGGATGGAGATCAGTTTAGACTGGCAGAATTTGAGACATTTATACAAAATACTCAAAGCACTTGTGAAAAATTCTTTGCTGCTGCAATAAAATTGGCCACCACTTCAAAGCAAGCAAATGACTTCAACAAATTGTTGAATATATTATATGGCACCCTAAATCAAGAAATGATGCTGAAGGCAGCAGATAAATTTGTTTCAAGTCCTGATTCCCTAACAGCACTTGATAGTTTATGGAAGATTGATGCACCAGAGTTTAAACAACTTTTTCAAATAATGGCAAATGCTGAACTGCGTCTTGGCAAAAAAACTAAAAACGAGATACGATTGGTCAAAGTGTTTCGAAGTATTGCAAAAAATTCCTTAAGTAAAAATATGGATTATGAACTACAGACAGAAGTAGAGAAGCTGGACGTGCGTTTAGGACTGTTATATTTTGCACCCCACTTTTGTATGGGAAATATTAAATATTCAACATATTTTTACACCGCCGTATTGCAAAACCCAAGTGATAAAAAGAAATCGCATCCAATTTGGCTTTGGTACGACTTGAAGTCTCTAAGCAGTACAAGCTACATTACAGCAGAAATTCTTGATGTATATACTTATGCAAACAAAATTAATATTGCACTTAAAGGTACTGAATACAATATGTATTACTACAAGAACAATACCCAAAACAGAATAGTTGGTTGGAATGCGGGGGGCTATCCGCCAAATAGTGCTTGGCAGGTGAAATTTGTGGATGATCGTCGCGTTATGTTTTCTCAAGACGGCTATTCTATGTGCGCCATGGATGATTTAGATGGTCAGCGGCGTGGCGTTGGATTCAAAAAAAATATACACGCTGATGTTGATATATGCTATTGGTATATTCATCATTGTGATTTTTAGCAACAAGGATATGATACCCATTCAGTTGTTTGGTAAATTCTTCTTTCAGCATCAATTTATTTTAGTTTTATTTTTTAGAACAACAGCCGAAGTCATTTAGACCCAAAAAGAATTTACATTAACTGAATGTACAATCGTTATTTAAATTTAAAGTGAATTTAGTTACACCCATTTAACACATTAAGTTTACTATGCAAACTCTTAATTTAGCTGCAAGCAAAACACAGTGTGAAATTTTTTCTCATTAAGCTCAATAAAGAATTTGCAAAGTAAACTCTTTGCGTGTCTAAAAGGGCTATTCCTTAACAAACCATATGTATTTGAACTTTTGTTTATGTTATTTAATAAGCAAACCCCAATATAATAATAAAGTAATGATTTTCTGTGCAGCTAATATAATCAATTACATATTTAGAACATGTATTCGCTAAAACTGCAAGAATGTATTTGGTGTGGAAGTTTTATTCATTAAATTCTTATTTAGCTTCTACCTGACTACCATGCTCGAGAGTATCTAGATTGTAGAGAGTTTTCATTTATTTTTAGTAAATGCAGATGGAAATAAAATTTGTTACTAAAGTACAGTCCTAATTATAAAATTAATTAAAAAACGTGTTCCATTTCATTTCCTTGAAACCGTTCCCTTGTGTTGAACAAATTCAAAAAAATTCTTTAGGAATAAACGTTTACATAATACCGCGATATATACCTTTTGCAATATGATGCTTAAGTTGAGACACTTAACAATTTTGCAAATTGAAAGATTATTACATAAAACGAACTTTTCTAAGTTCGAAGCTTTAGCGAACATTAATTTTTTTTTTTTGGTTTTGCCGTTTTTTACGTTTTTTTTAATATCTTGCTTTTTTTAGTTTTGGTGCTTTTTTTCTAGTTTCAGAGATTTCTTTAGGTTTTTGGCATTTTTGTTTAATTAGGCAATTTTTTCTTTTGAAATAATGGCAATATTTTTGATTTTAGCGATTTTTTTAATTTTTGCAATATATTTAGTGCTAGATGTTTTTTTAATTTGTTGATTTTTTTCGGTTTGGCGATTTTATAATTTTGGAATTTTTTTGTTTTACCGTTTCTGAAAATTTCAAAACTGCCACAAGGCAAGACACACAGATACACAGTTACACAGATACGCAGACATACAGACACACACTACAAACCCCTTCATTAGTCGGGGGTTCAAAACTAGTTTTCGGTAGTTATTTTGTATGGGAAAATAGAGTTTGAGTTTTCCAGCTCTGAAACCGTCTGCTCGATTTTGCTGATTTTCAATACCAATCTTATTCGGAAAATTTCTGACACGCCAGTCCAAGAACGAAGTCTCTAGCTGTTCTGGGAGCTTCGGAAAACCGATTTCACGTATAGACAGACGGACAGGCCTACATCGCTTGTTCCTCTTCCCTATGCATACGGATCCAGAATATATATACTTTATGTGTCGCTTATTAATGTTGTGGAAATTACAAATGGAATGACCCTTTTACCATTTATTGGTAAAGGGTATAAAAATAAACTATTGACGCGTTCGTTAACAATGTCATCAGAAATACACTAGAACTGTTGTCTCTAACGTATCTCTAATATCTAAAGTATCTTTAATATTCTCTTTACATATACATATATACATACATACATATTTTGTATATCTGTCAATAACGCTAGAGAAAGTATTTTCTTTTCAATTTTTTGAACTGCTAAAATGTCATCCAATATTGCATCAATTGTGGAAATCAACAGAACAACACGAAAACTTTTTTAATTAAAATTAAACACAACAAACAAATTTATGAAAAAGAAAAAAATAAGTACAAAAAGTTTTTCTTCCTTTTACGTTGCTGAATGTACATACATAAGTAATAAAGAACGTAGAAACAAACGACTTCAGCAATATAACAAATGAATTCAAAACAAGATTTTTTGTGTTTTTATTTTTTTTGGTGTCAGTTTAAGTTACTGGTATCGTAATAAAATAAAATGAGAATAAAAAAAAAACTTTTACGAGTACTTTGATGATTTTTATGCCACTCAATAAATAAAATCAAAGGCCAAGAGCGCGTGCTTTATATGAAGTAAATAGACACCATGGAAGTATAATAGAGGAAATGTGTAAAATACACTATAATTACAATTAACACACTGGAATGGCGCAAGTTGAGGGATAAGTGTTTTGTAGCCATTATTACTATTCGGCAGACACGTTATCTTACATACCAGCAGCCAGGCAGGCAGGCATTGATCAATAGCTGGTATGTATTTCTCGGTGTAAGGGCGTATTTATTTGTTTGTGTGTGAATTGCATCAGTAGTTTCATATCATCTTCCAGGGAAACGACAATATTGTTTTTTTTTTGTATTGACCATTACAGAAGTTTTTACTTAAGCTCCATTAATAAACTCTTGTTAAAATTCCTTTCCAACCAGCTTCTTTTTTTCTGTACATTGATTTCGTTTCGCTTTTTCCATGTTTTGTTTTAAACGAAAATTTTATATCCATTTCAGGTGGCCAAATGTCATTACAGCTATTAAGCTAAAGCTGTACAAATATCAATATTACGGACGACTGGCTGTCGCAATAGCTGATGAGTTGTTAGTTTAAGTGTTTGACAGTAAACAATTTTTACATAAAAGTATCATGTTCAATTTTTATTTCATTTACTTTGATTTTAATGGAGGTTATCTTAGCTACAAGTTGAATGAATAATGAATGCATGATTGGGTCGAAGTTGTTAACATACTCTTTTCCGGCCAGTTCTTCTTCTTCTTCTTCTTTACCGTTATCTGAATCTGTAAATGTTAAAATAATGTATGTACATTACAATTTCATTTAGTTTTAGAAGTAAATTGTGCAGGTAAGCACACTAGTGTTGTTATTCAAGCAATAATTATTCGAAAACTCGAACAATAATTGTAGAGCTGGCGAACAAAACCAGACTAGTCCCTTTAACTGTTTTTTACAGGAGAGGCAAATAACTGAACTACTTAAGGTGCCTATACACTACATGTTTTTTACATTGCTCCTGTCAAATTTTAGATAATTCGGTAAAAACATGTAGTTGGTGACCTCAAAAACTTTGCTTGTGTAAAATACACAAGCAAAAACATAAGACAAATTTTCAATTAGAGCATGTTCTATTTTCTTATGTTCACACATGTGTTTTCAAATGTCTATGCCATGTGAAAACATTTATCGGCGGTTGAATATCTCCGATATCATTAGCCGTCCGTCTAAAGTATTTGCATTAGTGATAAATTAATTATTTTTTATCGAATTTTAAAATTTTAATAACAATGATATAAAGTATATAACAAGTGTTGATACAAGCTCCATATTTTGCAGACTAAAGAGAAAAAAACTTAAATAAAAATTTGTGATGACGGTACTCCAGTGACGTCGGCAACGTCAGCAACGCTACCAAAGAAATTTCCAGCGGCTTTAATGCTGAAAATATCAGCTGTTGTGAACAATCATGGCCGATGTTACGTGTAATTGTACATACAAGTTGGTGACCAAAAATTAAAAACCGTATGTAAATTAATCAAGTTTGACAGACACAAAAAAAACATGTGAATTGTAAACTTGAAAAAACACAAGCAAAAACATGTAGTGTATTGGTACCTTTGGATAGAGACTAGAAAGGAAAAGTTAGTTTTCTTTATTTTTTTAAGTTAGGATCGAATTGGTTTTGAATGAAAATATTTCGTGACATCTTAGATGTGTACTTGGAGAACCCGGGAAAAATATAATAAAAAAAGTCATGTATTGTGGAAATGTCTAGTTTTATTCGAATATTTGAAATTTTTTTTTAATTTTTGTTTGAATGTAAAAAATTTTTGAATTTAGAAAAAGAACTATTCGAATGGTTTTTTATTGAATATTCGAACAACTTCTTAAACAACTTTATATAAAAAAATATTTTATAAATTTTTAACGATCCGACAATAGTAATTTTTGTCTCTACATTTTGTCGCTTAAAATAACGATTTTGTGATTCTGAAACGTCTTTTTAACGATAGGACGCAGTTGATATTTTCTATTGATTTTTGTCGATAAAATTAACAGTGCATAAATTATTGTTGCTTAAATAACGAGACAGCTGACATTAACTTACAGCGAATATCGTTAAAAATGGTACTGAATAGCAAATTCGATAAATTTTTGTTATAATTATTTTAACGATGCGATTATCGTTAAAAAAAGTTAGTGAGTCGCACTACTGGTCAAAATCTCAAAAAATTTGTAAGATTTTTCAGGAAGTCATAGATAGCACTATGACTTGTGACATATCTTTTTTAGACTTCTTATCTCACTTGGAACAATAGCTTCATTTATGTTATACTTTGATATATTTCAACTTAAATGTATTACTTATAATGTGTAGTACGATGTTTGCTTAAAAAAAAATTAATGTTAAAGGAGAATTTCCCAACTCAACTGTAAATGAAATAAATTTCTTAAAATCGACTTGAATGCTTAAAAGTGCTCTCCTGCAAAAAAGTAAAATATGATTTAAGCAATTTTTCCTTATTGCCACAGGAATACTAATATGCTAAACTAAGAAGCTTGAGATCACAAAACATGAGCGCAAAAAATAAGTTTTCATTCTTACTTTACAATTTAAATATTTTCTTTTCTTAAGAAGTGAAACTTTTACACAAAATTATTTATAATCTAAAATAATTTCTTAATCGGACTCAAGTTCCATATTTTCCCTTCGTGTAGAATGAAATATTTTTATTACTTATAGTATGTTTCCACCGACTTTAAATCAAGTAGGTTTAAGTTAATCACTTCAAAGTGTTTCCACCGAACTTGTGAGTGATTTGTTGTTAGAGTTTTCGTGCTCAATTTACGCAAATGCTTTATAAGATGGGCGCAGCAGCTGTTATGTGAATTTTATTCACTTGTAGTTGACATTTAAAATTAATTCAATATTCCTTAATGTCATTTATTTTTTCGAAATTGTCAATCACTATTGGTAGATGACCCAGGTATGGAGTTTGTAATTTTGAAAGCAACGCAGGGTTGCATACACACATGTTCACTTGTAGTCATTTATTTTTTCGAAATTGTCAATCACTATTGGTAGATGACCCAGGTATGGAGTTTGTAATTTTTAATGCAGGGTTGCATACACAAATTGAGTTCAAAAAATAGTATTTTCAACATTATTTAAAATAAATCAAGTACTTTGAGGTGATTTATCCATATACAAAACGTATGGTAAATCATATATAAACTAATATGACTTAAAAATATTATAATGATTTGTCTAAATCATGCCTGTGGAAACATACTATTATTTTGATTTTATAAAGAAGAGAAGAAAAAGAAAACAAGTCCTAAGCTGGCGGAAATTTCTGCGGAACAGAAAAACGTTGACATTTCTCCCAGTTAAGGTCTAGTTTAATTTTTCTGCACTTCCTTAGAAAATAGTAATATACAAAAATATTCGAACGTTTCAACTTTCGTCTGATACTTTCCTTACATATGCATACATATATAGCATTGCAACCATTGGTACTTTCAACTTTCAACATCATATAGCATAATCTTAAGTGCACCTAAGGCTCACATAGGCGACTGTAGTGGAATGTAAATGCAACGCTAAGAAACAGCTGACGATATTGCTATGTGAAAAGTAATTTACAGATTCTTACATTCCGTTAACATCTTTGTAACCATTTTAATTACTTTTCACATAACAATGTATATCAGCTGTTTAATACTATTACAGTTAGCTAATTGAGCCTTTAAGTGATTATTACATATTGTCACGCTTATGTATAACTTTGTGAATAATTTTTTACGTCTGACCTTACCTTTAGAAAGTAATATTTATTTATGTTTTTTATCCATGCTGCTCTTATTATTATTCCTTTGCGCTCTTTTATAGTACATACATAAATATGTACATACTGTTTGTTCATTTGTTTATTACTTTACTTTTTGTATTCGGAAACATTCCTTTATGCTTTAAGTTTAAAGAAAATTGTGCGCCTTGTCTGTGGTACGTTGTTGTATTTATTTGCGTTTGTGTAAATTAAAGTTTGAAGTATGTCTGAATAGATTATAAGTACCCATTGAATATAATCTAATCCTGGTGGAGTTTTTCATGTAGGGAATAATCTACTTCTATTTCCATCAGTAACAGCACAAAGTATTTCAAGTATTTATTTTCTATTTGTATATACCCTGAAGGAAACGTGGGGTTAAGTGTCCCCAAGTCACCACTTTTGTCGACTATTTTGGTGACATTGTCAACAGAGCGTCTATTAGTATTGTCCCTAATGCGTAGACAACATTTTTTCATATACACACAACTATGCTTCTTCTTGTTTTATTCGTTTGTTGTAAACAAAAGTGATGTGAACCAAAATTTAAGTGTTTATAAAAATTAGTTTAAGAAATCAAATTAAAAGGTGATTTTAAATGTATTGAACAATATATAAAATAACAATCCATATTGTAAAAAATAGAAAATGTTAAAATTAAATTAAAATTTTAAGCGAAAGTGCCAATTATGGAAATTATTTTACCCTGTGGAAGATTTTGTTATACTTGCAGATTCATTCGTAAGTGTTTGATTTTACTAATTCAGCGAAACATAAAATTTTTGATTAACATATGTGTATTTATTTAATAGAGATGGCAAACAAAGTCCCTAGTTGCTGGTGATATGCTGAACGAACAAATGCATTAATACCGGTTATTGTATGTTTTTTAATTATAAGTTCCATTTTTTATATATCTTTTTAATAAAATACCAAAATGTGAACAAAATACGCAATTTCATTATCAAAGGAGTATACTAGAATAACTAAAATGTGCCAGTGACTATCTGTTTCACATGTCTTCATATGGCTCCTAAAGAACTATCTAGTCAGTAGTTCCAATGTCAGTAGTTGCTTTTCAATGACACGCACATGTTAAATGTCTACAGCAAAAATCATTGGGTGGGGTATAATTAGTCAGTAGTACTGGCGACTAAGTCAATAGTGAATCAGTACTGATTCACTAGTGACATTTCCTGCAGGGTATATACAGGAGTACACATTTATATATAATTTATGTAAACGTATACATACGTACATATTTGTTACTTGCATATGCAAATAAACTTTTTAATATATTAAGTCTTATATTGTCAACGTCATAACTTTTTCAATCCACAGATAATTCTTACTGAAGGTTTGTATGAGTAAATATACATACATACATACGTTTATGCCTTTAAATATATATATATATATATATTTATCTATAAATTATGTTTTTAAAGATACAGATTAATCAATAAAAATAACAGCTTTGAAAAATTTTGTTGTACTTTTTTATAGAAAAGTCAACAGTGTCAGAGTACACTTTTCTATAGAAAAGTCAACTGCTGAACGTAATTAACTTTTAATTATATTAAAGTATAAAAAGCATTTTTTTATTTGAAAATTCAAGACAATTTATTAATTTAATATCATATTGGTATATAAACAAATACTTTAAAATAACACTTTTCAAAAAATTTCTTAAATGTTAATTATATCAGACTTTTAAAACTGGAAACTATAAATTGTATCATAAATGCACCAAGTGGCGAATGCCTATAGCAGAAATTCTATTTAATATTATTTTACAATTAAAAAAATAAGAGATTTAAATATGTTTTTTTTTGTTAAAAAAAGAGATTTAGAATTACAAGGTTGGCTTATGATTTATTACAAAACCTTGTGGTGTACCATTGTCCTTCATACAAGCCTTTGTTTTTGTGTATAAATATAAATTTATACTTTTATTAAATAGTTCATATCAATTTCCGCACAACTTCGACCGCCGCAATTCTGTTGTACAATGACAAAACTTCCTGATTATGATGACTATGATTGTGGTCGTTTCTTAACGATCAAGTTGTTACTATTTTGTATATGAATGTTTGACTGTTTCTGAATAATTGCATAGAAAACTACATGCATGCATATTTACTAATTTAAAAGCAGCTTAAATGTGTTGAAGGAGTCTCTATATAAAGGGCCGTTTTAAATTATATAAATATGCTGCATAGCCCTGTATTATTTAAAGTTGGACTTTGTATAATAATAGTCTATAACATAGAAAAACTATTTAGGTTCTAATGAGTGCGTCTTTGAAAAAAACAATATATATGTATGTATGTATATACCTGGTTTATTTTCTTGATTATATGGAGTAGAGGTTGAAATTCCCAAATTTTTTTTTGCGAGAAATATTATTTTGAAATAGTCAAGCCCCGAGTTGTGCTCCTAACCTTAGGCAGATATATAGCGATTTCAAATTTTTGACAAGAATACTCTTCATAAAATTCTGTTACCAACATCTAACACATGGGGTGCCAATAATTTAGCTCTGTACAAGATATTGGGTAAAGTATCGTTTTAAATACTCTTTGAGTATTGGCCGGCAAACAGCTATGAATGCATGCAGCTAAAAATAGAAAACACGCAAATATTTCAAACCGAATACATATAACTATAAACATCCAAAAAATATTTTCATACACAGTTTTTAAATTACGCAGCACAAACGGCAACAATTAAAATTTATAGACTGTATGGGCTACAAACATACGCATGAGCATAAAAATACTCTGACTATTAATCGCCTACACATGCGTATATACAAGGATAGTTTTTTCACACATACACAAAACATATTATCAATACAGCCACATATTTCCCATTCCATTTTATATACACATATGTACTTATACGGTGATGAATGATAAGCAAGTATCCCGAGTATGAACGTATTTTTTTTTGTTCGATTAAATATCCATAGCCTGAGTATAAACATACTCATACTTTAAGTATGAGAGAGAGTCAAGGCCTTTGATAGGCATGTGCCTTTTTTTATTTTTAGTTTTGTGCTTGGGATAAAATATGTGAGTGTACGAATTGTTTGCGCTACAATTATGATTATACTCAGTTACTGAAATTATAACTATATACTTATGTATACAAGTGAAATTTATTTATTTATTTCAAATTAAAATATAATTATGACAATATGTCGAATAATAAATTTCTTAAATGTTATGTATACAAGTATTTTTTGACTATTAATTGTCATTCTCTGGTCTGTACCCATTATGTTGCTAGTAGAATTAGGGTGGAAAGCATAAGAGTTTGGAAAAATCTATTTAAAAACAATTAAATTTTTCCGCTGTTTTCTTGCAATTGATTTTTTTTCCTTACAAATTGATTTAAAATATTCCCGCAATATGAGCTGCATACACAGAAAAAAATATTCACCATTTAATGTTTTCAATTAAGAATTTAATTAATTAAATAAAATTTTTAATTCTATTAATTGATTTGTGTTGAAAAACTTAATAAATACTATCAAACTCTTTATAGGTCAAATTTAATTAAAATTACAAATATTTTATTTGATGTTAGCTAAAATCTTTAAGGCCTTTCGCAAGGCCTACTTCAACTTCTGGACTAGATTTTATTTTAAGTTATTTGTATGTGTGTGTATGTGTGGGTGTTACCGTCGATTATTCAATTTACTGCATTTGGTATTGGCAGTATTAATTCTTGGTATTTGTGTTGCCGGAATGTATGCCATTCGGAAATTTCATAAAATATTGGTATTCAGTTCTATCATTATCAACCACTACGTTTGGCTGTGGCACAAGTGCCACAACAACAATAGTAAACACAGCAAATACCAACAACAAATACAACCAACATCACCATTACTTCTATTGGCCCCGTACAGTGGTTTCAATACCTTTTATTTTTGAAATAGTTCAGCACTGTGAAAACCATTTATATTATTTATTTTTATATAGAAATGCGGAAGTGTTTTTAAACTAATGCAAAAATTAATTTAATTAATGCTGGTGGCTGAAATCGAGGGAGGGATTGTGAAAAATTTTATATTAAAATCTACGTAAACAACATTAATTTGACATTATTTTTAGCAAGGATCTAACTTCATATATATTTCATGTTAATTCAACATGATTTAATCTGCACAAATAGATATTTTCCTTTTGAAATGACTTTATTTCATATTGGTATTCTTAAATCGCATTGTTAATTTGAATTCTTAATGTACCATGGAACAGACGTTATTAACCTTAAAATATTGTTTTGTCTTCCTTAGACTCTCTGTACATTGGAAGCTGAAGCAGTGCGCCATAGCTGGATTCCGTAACACCTTATTGGCTTTAAAAGCGACTTGTATATTAAAAGTTTTGCAGTCAAGGCTGAGTGTTGAATTTCTGCCAATCAACAAATATATTTGAGTTAACTTAAATTTTATGTGAGTTAGTTTAGAGTCAATATGATGTTTCGATGTAAGCCTTCGATTAAGGTGTATACCAAGGTATTAAACTTGGGAATGTTAAGGAATATTTTGATTGATGATTCGAATGTTCATTTACTTTAATTCTTGAAAACTGTGCCCATGTAACAAAGTCATGTTGAATCAAAGTTTTTTCAAGTTCAAACAACATGAATTAAACTTATTGTAGTCATTGTGCATTTTAATGATTAATTAACTTAGGTTATTGTGTGTATTGGCAAAAGCATCAGGGATAGTTTGATTCTCCAGCTAAAGTTTAAACTCAAAATTGTTTTACTACTAACACCAGCTTAAAAGGAAGCAAAAATATATTAAATTTTAATTGCTCACAATAATTTTTTTCACATTTTGGTAAAAAAATTTTTACTCTAAGCCTTAAAGTTTATTTGAACTTAATATCGCACACTGTCGTACCACACATTATCTCCTTATAATTTTATCCATTTGTTTGGTAAGAACGCAACACACTGTGCGCCTCTATACAGGCTGAACAATGCGGCCAACCTTTTTGGCATTTTCTTTGAGGTGGGATTCATGTTCACATGTTTCTTCACTCTGATATACCAACAACAACTGAATAAAAAAATTCCATTCCATGATCATTTTGTAAAAGTGGGTGTAGTATGTTGTATGCCTGTTACACGAGTAGTATGTATTTGTAGAGCAAGTGAAAAAACAAACGAACACCATTGCTATGGAATTTTACATGTTAGGCATTTTTATGTTTGAATGTGATAACGAAATATTTTTATTATTTTATTTTATGTTTTTTTCGTTTTTATATGCGTGTGCATTTCATTTTATTTATTGTTGTTGTAGAACAAAATATGGAAATTCATTGCGAATATTTTCATAAATTGAATATTGAAAAAAAAATAATAAAGGATGAACTGAAAGTATTCAATATATTCATACAACAAACTTATTTTTTAATATAGGCAAACTGCAGGCATATGTATAGGAAATTTAATTAAGTTTTCTTTGAGGAATTTTAGGTATTTAATAATAAATTCTATATTGACTTATTAATTTTGTAACAGAAGGCTAAATAATATGAATACGAGTAGACATGTAATCTGATAAATAACAAGTGTGTGTAGTGTAGTAGTGGTGTCACTAAATCGAAGTGAATAGAATTTTTTCACAGGTATACCTATATAATTATATATAGTTTTAAATGTGCAAATTATTATAATGTCAGCTATAGTCGACTTAAGCAATTTTTCCTTTTTGCCACTGTTATAATAAGGTTTTTATTTGCTTAATAAGCCGCAAAAAGCAGATAAATGAAAAAAAATATATTTCATTCAATGACAAGGATGCAGAGAGGACCAAGAAGAGTTTATAATAAAAAGCAAAGACATGACACAAAACTAAATCGAATGTTGCAGACCCATTGCAATTATAGATAATTGTTGAAAGCAGCTGCTGCTAGAAGCCAAATGATTTGCTAAAGCAAAAAAATAAAATAAAATAAGTAAAATTCAATTTAAATGATTATATCAAGTGAATTCTAAAAATAGCAGATGAGTCCTAAATCAAATAAATGTACCCACAATAAAAACATAAAATGCAATTTCCATAGAATACAAAAAAGCAAAAGGAAATAAATTTTTCAATATATTTCGCAATATAACTGCTAACAACATGCACAAAAAAAGGAAAACAGGAAAATTTTAGCTTATTAAAAAACCATGACAATTTAATTTTTACATATGTACATACAGAAAAAAAATACCAATATAAAGCCAACATACCAAATGGGTGATTCAAATTCAGTCAAAACACATTTAAGCGCACGGTAGTGCGCCAGGCCAAGTTCGGGCAATGCACACGCAAAGAAAAGATATGGTTTAAGAATGGTTGAGAAAACAATATTATGTTCTCAGAAACAAATCTGTGGTCGTTTAAAATAAGTTATTATTATTTTAAACATTAATTTTGTTACGGTAAGCAAAGTAATGTTTGAATTTAATAATTACATTATTATATTCATAAAAAAGTGTGATATGGTTAGAGTTTAACAATATTGTTTTGTTAAAAATTTATAACTGCAACATAATTATTGCTATTATTTAAAAATAATATCGTTAAATAACAATATAATGCTATCCAAGGCCATACTATTTTAAGTTAAAAAAAAATCTTCTTCAGAAACATCTTCTGTCAGTTCAGTGTTTCGTTTGTAAGCTATCGGTATTGCACGCATCGTGTTAAATAAATAAATAAAGCACAAACAAACAATAAAAACATACACATACGTACAAACATTTATCACTTTATACACACGTGTTTGTATTTCGAGTATACACACATATGTATGTAAGTATACATTTCTATAAATATATTTAATTTCAACAATATTAATTTATTTTTATTTCGAATTTAACGCACAGCTGTTTTAAACAAGAGATTCACCAATAAATATATGATTGAAAAACAAAATATTATTATTATATTTAATAATACTGTTGTCGTATTTAACAATATTATTATTATATAAGAACATGGCGTGGTGAGTCTCAATTATATTTTAGTCACAACTAACAATAGTGTTGTCATATTTACAATAACAAGATTAGGTGTAACAAAGGTCATTGTTTTTCTTGATAATATTATTATTAACTCAGATAATAATATTATTAAAAGTTTGCTTTCCTATTGACAATAATATGATTTAACTACAACCATATAATTCAATCATATTATGTTGCTGTTTGATTATGGTTACCTCAAACATATTTTTTCTTTGCGTGCACTGACCACTGACCACTGACCACTGACCACTGACACACTCATCAAATTGATGAAGCACTTCCGCTATAGCTAGAAGGCTGAAATTTGTTACACGATTAGATCTAGGTGAGTAATGAACTAGAAAAATCTGAAAATAGGGAAACTTTAGCTAGAAGGCGGAGTTACACCCATAAAAATTAAAATTTGTGCTAGTGAGCTAAACTTCGATACAGAACTATGTAGGTCTAGTTAAGCAACAAACTAAAAAAATCTGAAAACCCGGAAATTTTAGACAGGAGGGCGGGGCTACGCCTATAAAAGTCTGAATTAAAAAAGGAAATCTAAAGTGCTTAACGGAGTCGATTTTATTGAAATTTGGCATATATACTGCGATAATACAGGACTTTAAATTTTTCTTAAAAAAAATGGTCGTTGACACGCTCATACAATTTAAACCTCATATTTCATGTACTGCTGCTCAGCATATTTATATACACTATTTATGTATATTATTATATGTTTCCAACGAAACTTTACAGGAATAATAAACATTTATCGAAAAAATTTTGATTTTGGACAAGTGGGCGGGGTTACGTTCCATAAAATTAAAAGTTGCGCTAAGGAGCTGAAACTTGATTTAATGGCAGGTCTAGTTTAGAAATCGACAAAAAAAATCTGAAAACCCGGAAATTGTAGTTAGAAGGGCGGGACTACGCCAATAAAAATTTAAAATTAAAAGTTGTGCTAATGAGCTGAAATTTGATACACAAGTGGGTCTAGGTGAGAAACGAACAACTAGGAAATTATGCAAACTTCAAAAATTTTATCAGAATGGGCTCGGCCACGCTAATATTTCTTGGAATTAAAAACTAACAGCATTTTTTATAAAAATTATTAAGACTTTATAAAGACTTTTTAAAAAAAATTTGTATGGAAATTGGTTCTAAAAAACCTTTTTAAAGCCTTAATAAGTTTTATAAATAAGACTGTAAATTTACAGCTTTTAATCAAGCCATTTTAGTGAAACCTTGCAGACGCGTTACACGTGTGGAAGATTTTAAACTATCACCTTAAAAAGTGGGCGTGATCAGTACCATAAAATGTTAACCTTGTATTTAATCATATTTTAGAATAAAAATAGTACGAATTATAGGCGCTGCTCACAATAAAATGGCAAGTTTAAAATAGTGGGCGAAATAATTTTCATAAAATTTAAAGGTATAGTTCACACCAGAGAGCTGAAATTTTATACACAAGTAAGTGCAGATTAGTAAGCCAATGGAAAAAATCTTAGCATCAAAAAGTTTTATCCGTTATGTGGAGCCACGCCCTTAAACCTAAATTCGCACCAGAGAGCTTAAATTTGATACACAAATAAATATATATCAGTTATCAATAAGAAAAATCTAAAAACCTGAAAGTTTCAATCAGCGGCGGGAACAAGCACTCTAAACTCAAAATTAAAACAATTTTATTGGAACTTTTCACACAAATTGCACTTATCCAAAGTAAAAAACTTCCTGTTTCGAAAAGTGCCATGAATGCACCCATAAATCTCAGCTTTTTGAGCATACTCTCAACTTATATGTGCTATGCTTGTGTACATGCTTGCCGTTTGTATACGCGCCCATGCGTAGGAAAAGCAAACATCACAAACTCTTTCGTCACGAAGTATTTGCTTCTTTACTTCTATACCGAGAATAACTGAATCAAATGTCTTGGAAATAGTCTGGTTCAGTGTTTGTTTTTGAAGACTTCGCTACAGTATTGAAAGTAATTTCAAGTGGTCTTATGCAGGGCTCTAATGGAAACTAGTCAGTTTTTTTCTTAATCGTTTAAACGCAAACTTTTTTAGTTTCTCTTAATATTTTTGTTTATTTTGTAACTGTATTATATTTTATTAAAAAATTCAACAATAACAAAGTTACTAAAGTCAAAACGAGGCCGCACAAAGATAATAAGTATCGTCAGAAGCGAGTGAATTTCTGCTAGCGGATTTTAATGTATAGGCCACGGAAGTGCACTGTTAACAGCGGAAGTGAGGGCACAAATGGGATTCAAGGGAAAAATAAAAAGTTTAAAAGCTACGTGTTATAATTTAGCAACTTTAGCTTTTTTTTATAAGTATTCCGGCTATTCTTTTAATGTTATATTTACTTTTACTGGTATTGTTAAGGATTTTAATTTCTACAAAAAAAAAGAGGAAAATTCTGTGAAGCTAAGACAAAGGAAAAAATCTGCTTTTAGCAATGTGCAAGAAGAAATAGTTAAAAGCAACCACGAATGAATAATATCCTTCAACTTGTGCCTAGAGGAGAAATTATAATAAAAGAGTTTCTTTAAAAGGAAACCAGAATTTAAACAGAAGAGTGTTTTTTTATGTTAAGGTTGAATCTGATAGTTGCTTTTTAGTTTATTTTTCTTTTTTGAAACTAAATATGAAAAGTATGTCAAGCATTTAGGCTTGCTAAATATTAAAAAAAGCAATCTTTACCTGCACTTTTAAGGTTTTTGTGTTGGTTTTTTATTTAATTTGTTTTTGTAAGCTTTTAGTGCTTTTATGCGGCCAGTATGAAATGAAGGGAAAGCCAGTGCCACTTGTTGGGAAGTAAAGGTACGTTCAAATTTTATTGATATGCTTGCAAAAGTTATTTGACTTTACCGTAGCAACGGCTTTGCCAAATATTGTTAGCAAAACTTGGGAGTCCCTCCCTTGAAGTTACTCTGAGTGACCAAAAAAATGTTTCTACTTAATTTTTGCAGCAAAAATGTTCGCAAAGAAATTATTATTTTTGGCATAAAATGCTTACAAGATTTGTTTGGTAGAGTCTAAGCCATATTACTGATATATATGTATAGTTAAGTGGTATCACCAATTCAGAATTAACTGTTAGCCAAAAACAGATGACACAAATTTTTTGAAGGTGCATTGATTTTCGAAGGCCCATAAAAAAAATTTTCTTCAAAATCACCAAACTGAGTATATCTCTTAGTTATATTAAAAGTGATATAAAATTTAAGATAATAATTTTATTTCTTGTGATTACTTTTATAATATTCTCACTAGTAGATTAAATCACATATAAGCCATACTTGAGACATGTAATGTTTGTAATGTTGCAAATTAAAAAAACACAAAATTTTTCCTCTTCATTACCGATTATGTTCCTGCAGCTCAATGTAAGTTTATAAACAAATGCATACATGCACTCACATATGTGCATGCATTATTGCAGACTTTTGCCGGAAGTTGTTCATTTTATTTCAAGTAATATCCTCGTACAAGAGAAACTATGTCAGCGTACACTTCCCATATATATTTATGTGCGTGTGTGCTTATGAGCGAGTGTGTGTTTTGTTTTTCGATTGAGAAAAATTTTTTGTTGTCTGAAGTCTTTCGTATCCTGTTTATTTGGGCAATCAACCATGCAATATCTGCTTATATGCATATTACTCGTAATCTTAGTTGCTTAATGCTGCAAATATTGTGTTTTTCTTTTATTTCACATGACCAGTAGATACGCAAGTAGCTGAAAACAATAACAAAATTGCAAGAAATTGCTTAATATACTTCGAAAATAAGAGTTATTTGATAACACAAATAAGCTGGTTGAAAAAGGAAATAACGATTTATATAGCAGAAAGTAAGAAAGAAATTTTAAAGAAAATATTTATTATGCTATTGAGTTAAAAGAGATTTGATACAATGTATGTGTATTAAACTATAAAATTGTGAAATACCACAATTACATTATTAAATTTTTCCATGAAATTTGTGAAGCAAAACTTTCCATGTTTGCTAATAGCAGCGCTGTAAAAGGCAATGTCATAGAAAAATATTCACTTAAAGGGCGTAAAAAGTCCTATTAAGGACGATAGATACCTTGAGAAGCCTGACGTGTGAATAACAGCACGAGACATCCTGAACTAAATGTTCAGCATGTTTTAAATAATTCTGAAATTTATTCAACAAAATTTCCAGAAAGTTTGGCCCAATAAATCTTTGGAAATTGATTAAGCAAAAATATATGTGGGTGGCGTTGGCTAAAGTAGTTAGCACGTTGACTACAAAACCGAAGATCCTGGGTTCAATTCCTGTATCCGACAGTCATTAAATAACAACACTACGTATTTGCTGATGTGCATTAGTGTCCCTTTGTATCAGTTGTTCTAGAAAAGTTCAAGTGATGTAGGCATAGTCACTGGTCACTGAACTATACCAACTTCGGCAGATATTTATCCTAATGTAACATCAGAGTGCCCTCCGTCATCATTATTGTGTAGCAGAATCATCGACGAAGTAAAATAATGAATAAAAATGGCTACTAAGCACAGCTTCAAAAGTTTAATGCGCCTCATTGAAACCAGAGGCGCTGCAACTCTGCATTATAACGTGTAAAAACATAGAGTTGTATAAGAAAAAAGAAGCTTTCCTCTATCTCTTACTTCACCACCTGTCTTCTCTATAACTATCCCTTTCGTAAAGAAGGTAAAACCTATAAGTAGTAGTAGGCATTCATTGCCTGAGTGTTACTTCTCTTAAAAAAAAATAAGACAACAAAACTCAGAGAACTTTGAATAAGACAACAAAACTCAGAGACCTTTGAATAATTTTAAAAACTTGTTGTTATTCTTTCTCTTTGTACCCTTCACCAAAAATGGTTTGAAATTTCCGAACCAGAAAGTACAATGCATTAAATTGAACTGACATAATACTAGTCAAGTGACCGGTCCCCAGATGATAGGGACTAGTCCGATTTCTAACACTTCCTATGAAGCGGACGAGTCACTTTTACATGGGGATGGCCTAGGATGGGGTTAATTGATACTTTGTATGCACCAATTTATAGGACTTAAAGTCATAGGACGAGTACGTTTGGATCAATTGCCAACAAATTTTCTGCAGACTATATACATATTGTTACCTTAGTATATAAAGGTCCTAGCTCATTATTTTTCCTTAAATCAAATTTTTTGTTTTTTTTTCGATAGATTAGATGTTCTTCTATCGAAATATACAAGAAACTTGATTCTAAAAAAATAATGAGTCAGGACTTTTCAATATTAAATTAGCGACATGTTTATTCTGGGTACTTATGAACAAGGCAGTGAAATAAGCGATGTCTATTTATAAGTCTATCTTCATCTAAAATCAGTTCTCCGAAGCTCCAGTAAAGCTGCATATTTCAGTCTTCGATAGATGTGTCGGTAAAGGTCGGACAAAGGTTGGTATTGAAAATCAGCAAAATCAAAATAGACTGTTTCAGAGCTGGAAAGCTTAAAGTTTTTGTTATATAAAAGTAGCTAGTTAAAACTAATTTTTTTACTATTATTTAAAACTTCTTATCGAAGAAGTAACCAAATAAAAAATACGATTCCAGGGTTGGAAAAATTAAATTTTTTTTGGTATATAAAGGTAACCTACTAAAACTAATTTTTTCTTTTTTTTATAAATTTAACATATTTTGTATGTTAGAAAGAAATATAATCGTATACGTTGGATCTATAAAAGTAACTAAGTCAATTTAATTTAAGTTAAATATATGTAAATATTTAGCATTTTAGAAAAAGACTGAGAGTAAAAGCCAGAAAATGAAGACAGCTCTAGTACTGGAAATTTAAAACTAATTTAAATAAATTTTTTATTTTGTTTATAAGTAAATTTATGAAATAAATGATTGATAAAAATCAGAAGAATCTAAAACGCACGGCTGGAAAATCCAATCTTTTTTTTTTATAAACAAGTAAAAATTTTTTTCTTAGTTAATTAAACATATTTTACACAGAAATAAGGAAATAGATTCGTGTAAGAATTCAGAAGTATCTAAAAGGATGATCCCAGAGTTGGAAAATTTTAAAAATAACTAGGTCAATTTAATTTTATTTAAATATATTTTATATTTATAAGAAAAAAAATTGATTGGGAGTAAAACCCAGAAAAATAAAAACATCCCCAGAGCTGGAAAAAATTTTTTTTGTTTATAAAAGAACGGAACAGCCAACCGTTTTCGAAGGCCACTAAACCTACGATGAATCAAAACAATTCACATATTCAATTTGCAAGAAAGTTTCGTATATAAGGCAGAAATCAACATCAACTGACACCACACACAGTGGACCAACACAGAAGAAAGCTGATGATGAAGGTTTAGTGGCCTTCGAAAACGGCTGGCTGTTCCGTTCAACTATGTGTTGTCAGAATATTTACAACTAACTTTGATGTTATTTGTTCATTAATAATTATCACATGTAATTTGGCTTACGATACGAACTTTAGCCCGTTCAAATTATAAAAAAAATAGAAAATATATTTAACTGAAATTAAATTGACCCATTTACTTTTATAGACTAAAAGCAGTTAAAATTCACCAACCCTGGATTCTTACTCTTAGATACTTCTGGATTCTGATACTAATTTATTTCCTTATTACTAATTTATTTCTGCGCAAAATATAGAATATATTTAATTAACTAAGAAAAATAGTTGCTTTTATATATAAATAAGTTTAGATTTTCCAGCTCTGAAGCTGTGTTTTTGATTTAATTTTTAAAAATCATGTGTATCTTAAACATGAAAAAAATATATATTTTTTTGAAAAACAAAATAAAAATTTTTGATCTAGTTTAAATTTTCCAGCTCTGGAGCTGTTCTAATTTTTCTGATTTTACTCCCAAACTAAAGTATTAAGTATATTTAACTAAAATTAAGCCACTTACTAAAAATTGCACTACAGCAAATATTATGAATTTTTTCACAAAATAAATATGTACCTACATATATGTGTGCTTATGTATGTATTTCTATACTACATAAACAGCACTTTGGTAAAGGGTATATAAGATTCGGCACAGCCGAATATAGCACTCTTACTTGTTTTTACTACATTTCATTTCCCACTTTAACTCTTCTTCTTTTAGTTTATTCGTTATTCTTTGGTTATTCCACTTATTATTGAAAAAAAAAATACATACAACAATTTATTGCCAACATCACTTAAACTTAACAATCAGCATACTTTGAGTTGTGTACATCAACTTTTGGCAAATAACATTTTCAAGTTGTTTTAGTTACTGTGCACTTTATTTTCAATTGTGTGTATGAAAGTATGTATGTATGTGTTATATATGTGTGTGTGAATGGGTGTGTGCATACTATTCTTAAGCTATTTTCATTGTCCATTTGTCTTGTTTGCTTTTCTACTTTTTAAGTAACTTAAAAGCGCTTCAAATGAATCTACTTTCTCTTGCTTTTAATGGTGGGGTCTGTTTGTCCAATTTTTCTTAAATATTTTTTTTTAGTTTGTTAAATTTATTTGCTCTTCCACCTTTTATTCGCTTTTATTTACTATTAAAAGTGGATGTAAAAATATTTTCTTGGCATTTTTTATTTGAAATTCTTCATGTTCTTATTTGATATAGTGCATATTTTTCATTTGTTTTAGTTATTTGGAATTTAGTTTTAAAGGAGCGTCTTAAAATTGTGAGAGCAGTAATTTTTCTTGGGGGTGAAGTGAGCCAGAAAATTATTAAACAAATATAAGAAAAGTTTTGTATTATAATTATTTTTGTTCTCTTTAAAGATTTTATGTAATTATAATTAATACTACCTTTGACGCCTGTGATTTGTTGAAAATAAAATTTGGTAAATATTGTCCTTTGGGTTCTTAATAAAAATTTTTTCCCAACATCGTACCTTTTACCGAAATAATGAAAGAATAAAAGTTGCAAAGATTTTAAAAATTAAATTTTTTCAACTACATATGTTAAATCTGATTGAATTTTACTATGGTATTTACAAAAAGCAATACAAATTACGGCAGGGGTAGTAAAGTTGAGAGTATCTCAATTTTTTTAGTTAATTACTTTCATATACAAAAACAAAATAAAATGAAGTTGCCAGCCCTGAAACCATCTATTTGATTTTTATGATTTTTAATAATAATATTTTTCATCATAATGTATAAAATATTTTTAAGAAATAAAGAAAAAAAGAATTTTTTAGTTAGTTATTTTTATATATGTACATAAAAAGCTTTAGTTTTCCAGTCCTGGAACCGTTTTTTTATTTATGTAATTGGTTTTCAATACCAGTAAAAATTCAGTAAAAATTCTGATATATCAGTTCAAGATCAAAGTCTGTAAAGGGCATTGGAATATAAATTTTATGTACAAACAGACAGACATAAAGACAGATGGACAAACAGAGAGACATCGCAAAGTGGGGACTTTTCCAAAATAAATGGTAATAAATCTTGAACTTCTAATTTCTGAAACTTCGAAAGTCATTAGAAGAAAACTTAAGCTTTATAACGCATGTCTTTAGAGCCTTCTAGTTAAAGCAAAGAAGCAATTATAGTGGGCCAAAGTTGACCTAGGACTTGTACCGTTGTATCGGATAAAGCTTTTTGAGTTAAGCGAACAGTTAAAAAAAAATTATTTCCTTGCATGTGTTTCCCTATCTCTCTCATAAGTTATAAGATATTAGACTTCTTTTAAAGCTTGCAAGAAATTTTGTAAGTACTTGATTTTACTCAGATATATACATATATGCACTATAAAATAATATGAAATCGGTAGAGGTTATGAAACTTATTTGAATTTTTTTAGAAGCCATTTTAATTGACACAACTTTAATTAAACGCATTGGCTTGCTAAGCCGGGACTTCAATTGTTTTCTGAAATTTTATAAAATTAGCCAATACACATTTTTCGCTGGTAACCCTTCCTAATAATTTTTTTTTCTATAAAAAATGTTTTTTACTTTTTATAATTTTTGAAATCCATTTCCCGAACTTCGCGAATTTATTCTACGTTTTAATTTGAGGAGTTAGGCCTTTTAATTTTTCGTTTTTAAATTCATGAAGTGAGAAAATCATACTGTATCTGATTCTTGACTACCAGAACTTAACACTTTGCACAGCAATTTTTTTTGTCCCATTTTGAACTGCCATTCAATATATAGCCAATAATTGTTATTTCGAAATGGTTTCAATACAGTGCAATTTCAAATTGTCGCCATTATTTTTTGTATAGGTGTGTGTGTGCTTGTCAACTTCTATACATGTGCATGCATACAACCATCGTTAGTTGCTTTCACACATTTGATCAAACACTCACATACACATACATATTTATGTACTTATATGCACTACTAAATATTATTAAATTTTTTTCTTTCACTTTCAAAATAAATGTACATACCCTAAAGAAAGCGTGAGTGACGTTAAGTGACCCCAAGTCACCACTTTTGTCGATTATTTTGGTGACATTGTCAACGGAGCGTCTAAATATTAGTATTGTTTTTGATGCGTAGAAAACATTTTGTCAGATACACATATCTATACTTCTTCTTAATGTTTTATTGGTTTGTTGAAAATTTAAGTGGCGTCTATGTAGCAAAATTTAGGTTTTTATAAAAATTAGTTTACGAAATCAATTTAAAATGTAAATATAAATGTGTTAAACAATAATTTAAAGCATAAAACAAAAAGAGCTTACAAAAGACGAATAAAAAAGCATGGATTGCGTGTGGTGATATCGTCAATAGTAGGTCAGTACAATCTTACTGTCCAAACTAGGTTTGAACACTAAACTTAGAATTTAAAAATATTAAATAATATATTATAAAATCATCTGGCATCATTTTAAATGGTCAAACTTTCGAATAATTGTACTAAAATTTAAACTTTTTTTATTAATTATAGAGACTAGCTAAAACCCTGTACTTTACTTGTTGGTAAACTTTCGAGTAAGCTAGAACCCTTTGCCTTTCATACATACCGCCAGGAATATAATATATATTATAAGTATACCTGAAATTCAATAAAATGAATTATTAAATACAATATCTCAATTGTATTCATGGTCCTTCGAGCCGGATACGTATAAATGTGTACTGTGTAACAAATTCCATGCTCTACGTTTCTGTAAAAAAATTTTAAGCATGAACCCATTAAAAAGAGAGGAAATAGTTGAAAAATATCACTACTGCGTAAACTGTTTGGCAAAAACCCATAATTTAAAGGCTTGTTCTTCAATGGACACCTGCAGAAAATGCAGCAGGTATCATCATACCTTGTTACACCGATATTCTCAGCATGTTCAAACGAAGGAACGGGAAGAAAAGGATTTGCACCACCATAAACACCAACAGGGAAAACCTTCTACAGCGGAAGACCAACTACAACCAACCACATCCAAAGGGCGATCTGCCAACCAACGACTAACAGCCACATCGTCTGCTGCATCACCTTTGGCAACCACTAATGATACTAAATTCATCGTTGAAGCAATAATATCATTGGCTAAAATTCTATGTGCCAAAGAGAAGCATTAGTTTTGGCATGATGCCAAGGCCGGCGCCATGTCCAAACTAGGTTTGAACACTAAACTTAGAATTTAAAAATATTAAATAATATATTATAAAATAATCTCGCATCATTTTAAATGGTCAAATTTTCGAATAATTGTACTAAAATTTAAACTTTTTTTATTAATTATAGAGACTAGCTAAAACTTTGTACTTCACTTGTTGGTAAACTTTCGAGTAAGCTAGAACCCTTTGCCTTTCATACATACCGCCAGGAATATAATATATATTATAAGTATACCTGAAATTCAATAAACTGAATTATTAAATACAATATCTCAATTGTATTCACTTACTATTGACATTTTCGTCATATGGTCCCACAAGAACTACCTAATAAATATTGACGAAGTCTACTGGCAGATTTCGTAGAACAAGCCTGTGTTAAATGCCAATAGTAGATAGATGGCATTAGGTGGGGTATAACTTCTCAGTAGTACAGGTGACATCCTCCATAGGTAATCAGTATAATTTTACTATTGACATTTCCTGCAGGGTACAAATATGTATGTATCTATGCATGTGTTAGTATTTGATTTCATCACTTTTATAGTTGTTCAAGTTCAGAAATAAAAAAATGTTTCTACTGCAACTGTATGAGTAGAAAAGTGTGCACACAACATCAATTTAATATTGTTCTTATTAAAGTACGTTTGTGATTTATGGTATTTTATATATGTATGTATGTATATCATTCTCAATTCTTTTTATGTGTCTGTTTGGACCATAAGAAACCACTAACGTCCATCAAGACCCACACACCACCACTTTTACAGTCAAACACATTATCACCAAAAGCCATTTTTACGGTTAATAGTTCTTTTGTTAAAATCCACAGAATATTTTATATAGTTTTTCCCTTGTCCCCTTCTTTACCTTGTACAGACGAAACTTTTAAATAATTCTATGTGCAGAGTGTTAATTTTTTTCTTCTTATTTTTTGGCTTGTTTTATGATAATTGTTATTGACAAAAGGGGCATCTTTTAACTCCATCATCATTATTTTCCATTTTATTGCTTCTGTTTGCTTTTGAGTAGTGGCACTTCGAAGCAGCTTTTATTTATTATGGCTATAAGTGTAAATAGTTTGAGCTCTTTTTATTTACTTTTAATTTTAATGTTCGGTTAAGAAATAACATTAACAAGAGCACTTGATTGAATTTTGTCAAATGAAAAAAAAAAAACGAAGATTTCTAGAAGAAAAAAAAATATCCTTTAAGAGTGCGTTCGAGTAAAAAAAAAATTTTAATTTATTTTTGTTTATTCAAGTTAAAAAATATTTTTCAAATAGTATTAAAGTTTTCCTTAGAAATAAGATCCCCCAAACCCTTTTCCTTATGTAGTGTGTTGGCAGAGGAAACTAGAAAACCATTAATTTTTGGGAAGAAAATTAAGAGACGTACACATACAAAAAAATTTCATATTAAAATCTACGAATAGAAGGTTAATTTATAATTTTTCTGCAATGATTTTTAAAGGTGGAACACAACGAGTTTTTGCCGTAGCTGTAGAACACTTTCTTTGTCACTGTCCTGGACTTGCCAGAAAGACATGGGCCACAATGGGGGTTCTGCAATGTATTAATAGCTTTATATAGAGCTCTGGTTGGTTCGATGGTGGGGACTTCGCATAAGCAGAGACTCCGTGGTATCACAATGGACCAAAACTCTCTAAGTGAGTCCGTGTTTCTGACTGCCACCCCTACCTAACCTAACCTAGATAAGAATATATAACTTTGTTTCATGTTGACTTAACATTTCGGTACTAAAAAATCAAATTGAAGTTGGAACAACGTAAATTTGACAGTGAAATAGCTCGAGGAACCATATTGAATCAAAGTTCCTTCACGTTAAAACAACATGAATTGAATATAATGTGGTCATGTTATATAATTAATTATTGAATTTACGTTACTTTTATTGTTGTTAAATGTACCTGGTTTTCATGGAATTTAATATGAAATTTTTTTGCAATGACCCAAGCCTGTGGCAAAATGATAAGGGATAAGACAAATTTACACTACTTCCGGGTTTGCAATATTACATATATTTTTATAATTTTTTTTTTAAAGAGAAGGCATTCACTACTATTATTATTAGGTGTTAGCTACTTTAGCAAAGGGATAATAATAGAGATGACTGGCAGTGAAGGAAGAGATAAAGGAAAGCTTAATTATTTTCTTTACAACTATGCTTTTCAATAATGCGAGGCCCCTGGTGTTAAACGAGGCATATTAATTTTTTTTTGAAGCTGTGATTTGTTGGATATTTTACTTCAATGATGATTCTGCTACACAACAAGGGAGAGCGCTCTAATGTTAGATTAGTATTACTATATGCCAAAGTCGGTATAGTTCAGTGACCAGTGACTACTATGCCTTCATCACTTGAACTTTCCTACAACAACTGTCACACAGGGACACTAATGCACATCAAAAATATCCTTGGTGTTGTTATTTAATTGTTGGATACAAAAATTGAACCCAGGACCTTAAATGTTCTACTTCAGCCAACGCCACTCTCGTTTGGTGGTTTTTGAGAGTTCTTTTGATCAAGTCTTGTTTCGAAAATTTTTTAAATTTTTTAAAAATTAAAAGCTACTGTTAAATTTCCATAGTGGATTCAAATATCCAGACGTGCCTTTCCAACAACAAATAAAACTTCTTTTTAAAATAATTCTGTCAAAAACAAAAACCTACTTCAATGCAGAGATCTGATAGAACATTTTCGAAAAAAATGTATGGGACCCAACTGGAAGCACTGGAACCCTTTCCAAAAGAAAAATAAATGAATTTGTTGGTTAAGAAAAAGCATGTGAAATATGAAATTAGATTTTAATAGGGGTACCTCTGTCCATTTTTTAAATGCAAAATTGAGTGTTTTTGGAAGTTCCGGGGGTGTATAAAGTTTTGTTCAAATCGGTTAAGTAGAACCTCTTAAAATAAAATATTCAATTTTAATGGACGTGACTCCACCCTTTTTTTCCACGTAAAATATGTTAATGAATATTAAAAGAAGTAGCCCCGCCCATTTATTGAACTATGAAATTGTGCAAATACAAGATGCAAATGTGTTTGCTAAGTTTCCTAGCAATCAAATAAGTAAAATATCTTAAAATCAAATAAAAATATTTGTGGGAGTGTTTCCGCCTACATTTTTACAATTGGATGCTATATCCTCTCAGACAAAAAAATTATTTTACAATCGGTCTAAAATGTAAAGAGTTATAAAGTGACAGTGTCAGGAACAAGACAAAAAATACAGACGAATTGATAACCTCCTCCTTTTTTTTTTGAAGTGTATGTTAAAACAAAATTTCCATATAAACTCGGACTAAAACACACTGGAAATATAAATATTTTTTTAGCATACGGCCATTAAGCTTTAAAATAAATTACAAAAAAAATCTAGTAATTTTTACTGGTTTTCATGTTTTGAATTCCTCTTTGGCCTTTTCTGGTCACCACATTTATTAAGGTTTGGAATATTTCCTTGACATTACGCATCAGTGATTTCAGGTTTTATGTTCACTAAAAGAATTTTTGCTTTCAACTCATTTTCCTTGATTATACGAATACACATGCAGTGTAAGTGTTATTCCTTTTTAAAAACATTAAACTTGATTGTGTACACTTCAGCAAAATTGAAGTTGCTTGTGATACACATTTCCCACTTTAAATAAAATAAAACAAATTAAAGTTATACAGCCAAGGTGATGGAGTAAAGATATTTGAGTAAATGCTGGTAGAAATTTCAAATTTTCTATTATTTTTTTTGTTGTGAACACAAAAATGATTATGTACCCGTATCTAAAAGTAACACCTGTCAGCTGAGTTACATTTTTAGCATACAATAAACGTTTGGCTTGGTAAATATTTTAGCTGCCGTCAGCAGGTGTCTAAAGGTATAATAATAAATATTCTAAAACATTGAAAAACCTTTGCTTTTGTTTCAATTTTATTTCAGCTTTAGTAAGAGTGTTAGCTAAAGGTTTTTTTTTGGTATATCAAATAGGTTTTTATATTTAACCTTCCGACCGTAAGCATTCATTTCAACGCCATATGAATACATACATAAATGCATACGCACGTATTTGTATCGTAAAAGAATATTGCCAGAATTTCATGGCCAACAAAAATGTTTGGGTGAATTGAAAATATTAAATGAAAAGGTCTGATGTGTTCAACTCTTAACCAAATTGTACTAGTTTTGTGTTTTTCCTATTTTATTTAAAAATAAATTTCTTTTTTTTGCAGAAACTTTAAAACTCGCAATATTTTTACTATATGGGCATTTCCACCGAAAGGTCCACCAACATTAAACAATTAAAAGTTCTTGCAAATACATTGTTATAACATATTTTTTGAGAGAAAATAGCAATTAAATTTGTATATGTACATACATATAACCCATTTAGAGATATTCGTAAAAGCGCAACTACTTTCACTTGGATATTTCTTTTGTTGGTTATGTTTCGATAAACGTTCTTAAAGAGCAATATTATTCATTGAATTTTTCTCTATAAAATTTGCCTAAAAATTTTCTTTAAAAAATTGCTTTTTTCAATGTCACGTGTGACATTACGGTGAAAGTTCGTTAAGTAAGCTCATCTAAAATTCAGTACAAAGAGATAAATTTGCTACAATAAAATTAAAAAAAAAGTTTTGCAGAAATATATAAATATTTGTGATCTTAGAAGCCATATAAAGCTGGTCACGTCCAACATCAGCAGTGTAAAATTAAAAAAATTTATGTATGTAATTTTTTTTTAAATTTTAGTTGTTTAAATATAGACCAAATCGAAGAGTCAAAAGGACTAAAAATTAAGAGACTTGTAAATGATAAAGAGAAAAGTTGAATAGGATGAAATATTATAATATTAATTATTATTATTATTATTATTATTATTATTATTATTATTATTATTATTATTATTATTATTATTATTATTATTATTATTATTATTATTATTATTATTATTATTATTATTATTATTATTAATTATTAATTATTAAAAATATATATTAAAAACAAGTAAGAGTGTTATATTTGGCTATGCCTAATCTTATATACCATTTACCAAAGTAATGCTTATGTAGTATAGAAATACAAAGATAAGCACACATATATATATAGGTACATATTTATTTTGTGAAAAAATTTATAATTTTTGCTCTAGTGCAATTTTTAGTAAGTGACCTCTCGGTCAATTAAATTAAAAATATTTTAGCAGGTAAGAAGACAAGACGAATGATGCACAAGTTCTTCATTTTGGGCCTACTTTCACGTGAAATTGTCAAAATTGAATCCCGAATCAATGACTTCAAAAATGTTGTACAGTGTTTTTTTTGAGCTTGATCTTTTGGTTTAGTACAACTAGCAGTACCGTGCAATTCACCGCAGATAACACACACTGTAGGTGTGATTTTTCTGTATAAAAGGTATTTTGGGCTATAAATAGGATGAGTCTCGTTTTTTTCAACTGTATATCATTTGGCTCTAGTTCAACACGAAATAGAGGTTGGGGTACCTTTTCACTGTTCATTATGTTAGATACCTTAAATCCCTGGAGGACAAGTGCATCTTTTATTTCTTCAGTAACAACATAAAATCCATGCCCTTCATTACGATCTGCAGGACTTTAGCGCTCTTAAGCTGGTATGTGTAGTTTTATTTGATTGTGTGTGTTGTTTTATTTGATTCAAACTCAGAAATCATTTTACAGAAATCTTTTTCATCAATTTTCGTTTCATCGATGTTGCCACGTTTTATTGGGACAATGTGAAATTTATTCTCACCAATGACCGAAATTAATTTTTTAATAAGGACATTTGAATTTTTCGCTCTCAAATAGTTTGGGGCGGCTTGAATGTTTTATTCGAGGAAACATCGGGTTTGTCATTCTCATCTTGCAAAATTTTAAGGCAATTTTGACGATTAGTTGAGGATGCGCTGTTATCCCTAGACATCTTTGGAGCGGATGCAATTTTTGAAGAATTCGGACTTCTTCCACGCCTTACCACGGTTATATATCTGTCCATTCTGACTTGCACCTTGGATTTTGAGCTACTGTTATCTGCAGTGATAACTTTGTTAAGTGATGAACATGAGCCTGAAGGGGATGATATTACTGACTTATATGAAGAAATACTAGGCAACTGTAATGTTAATGAATCACTGCTATTTGACATTGGGCAAAGCGAAGTTGATCGCTGACGAAAAATTGGCTTTGCCGTTAAAATAAGACTTTCATTAGATTTATTATTTCTATTGTTTTCATTAAGAGCTTCAGAACTCACAGTAAAATAGGCATTTCTGCCGTTAAAACTCACTTAACAATTTTTGGTACTTGAGGTATTCATATAGAGTATACCTCAAGAGCACTTTACTTGTGTTTGTTTTACTTGCGGTTTTTTTTGTTTTTGTAATTTATGATTGTTTGTTTATTTTTTAGGTACTCGTATAGAGTATTCCTCAGTGTCACTTTGTTTTTGTTTTTTTTTGTTTACGGTTTTTTTTTGTTTTTGTTATTTCCACTTTTAAAAAATATTAGCAAAGCAATAAATCTTATTTATTAAAGTCAGTATGTACCTATTACGAATAATATGTACTACGAATAATTTTTTGTATAATTTTTTGTTTGTTTGGTATGTATGAAAATTTCCGCTAATTGACTGTTCGCTATGAAGGTAACACGAGAACTGCCGTACTTTATTGAAGTCATTTTTAGTTGAGATGTGTGGTAAGGTCATGTTAGTCATTCTGTCCATATAGAAATATAAACATATATAAGCATATATAAATGTATAGCGAGCCAAATAGGCCTGGGTCTAAGGAGTTACAATAAAGCATTTTAGAAAGATTGCGGTGATGTAGTTTTATTTATTACGACCGTTTATTCTTATTCCTTTCCAATAATAAAATGCTAATAAATTACGCATACATTTATTTTTTAAACATAATTAGCGCAAGCAATGAATGCCTACTACTATTACTGGGTGTAATATTCCTTAGGAAAGAAATAATGGTAGAGAAAACATGTAGTGAAGGTAGAAATAGAGCAAAGCTTCATTCTTTTACAACTCCACTTTTTGCACGTTTGTAATAATGCAGTTTTACAGTGCCTTTACTTTAAAAATACTAAACAAGGGAGACTAAATTTCATTTCATAGCTTACATTTACTCACATAATTAATTTGCTTTTCTAAAATAAGGTTTACTTAAAAGAAACATATTTTACAAACAAATGATATTCAAATATCACAGTGCAACAAGAAAATATAACCTGAATGAATCGTTAATCATTCTGGCAACGTGGAATTGTCTAAAAGTTTAATCTCTTGGCTGTGATTACCCTAATTTGTGATTTACTGTCCGCAAAGATGTTTTCATCTGCGTCCCTAATATTCATCCTAATCCTAGTGCGGCGTAATCTAATGTTTAAAAAATAATTGTAGTTACATATTGGGCAGAAAAAACTTTATATTTAATTAACTCAATATGTGAGTTAAAAACTGTTTCAAATGCCACTAAAAAATGTGTAATGCGTTGGTTTCTAATAAGATACAAAAAAATTTTATAACTCAAATAAAATTGCAAATTTGACATTCTGAACGTTATGTAAAAAAGTTAATTTAACGATTTTCATATTATATTTGCTAATAACCTTTTTTCCTTTTCACACATTAACCCATAATATGCTTTGGCCTCCTTTCAGGCTGACATATTTGGTTTTATTGTGCTTTGGGTCGCACGAGTATTTCCTTTGCATTTTTTTTTAGAAAATTTTATTAAAATTGTGGCTACGATTCTTTTTATTTATATTAGCACCATTTTTTATGTGAATAGTTTTTAATGTTAGTTTTATTCTCCTTTTTTATGGGCTTTTTTTAATTTAATTTTTCAACACTGTCATTTAAAAAATATTTATGTTTTTTAATATTTTTTTAGGACTGAAAAGCATTTCCACATGTTACAAGTTAACATAATAAATATACATATTTACGGTTGATTTTATATAATTTTTTTTATTCAACCTAAATGTAATTTTTTGTGGGTTTACAAATTTTTTATTTATACAATCGAGCCTGCCTATAACAAATAACAATGGTAGCATTTAATTGTTACTTTATTATACAGAAATTATATTTTTACAAACCAAAAAAGTTTGTCTTAAGTAGAACAAAAATAAGCAAATTAGCTAACATGTGCATAATTAGTAAAGAACAAACGACAAAGGCAAGACTGTTGCAAATTTAAAGATGTTAAATTTGAACTTTCATTACAAAAAGCTTTCAGCAAAGTGAAATACGATGAATCAAAATATTCCATTTGCAAAAAAGATTCGTATATAGGGCAGAAATTTACATCAACTGATACCAAGCGCAGTGGACCGAACACAAAAGAACGCTGATGAAAAATATTTAGTGACCTTCTAAAACAGCCAGTTAGTCAGAATAATTACAACTAACTTTACTGTTATTTGTTCATTAGTAATTATCACATGAAAATTGGCTTAAAAAGCGATGTGAACTTTAGTCCGTTTAAATCATAAATTAAATACAGAATTATGAATATTGATTGTTAGACAAAAATATTCGAACAAACCTACTAAAAGCTAATGTTTTCATAAAAATAAATATTTGCTAAAGAAAAAGAATTATTCCAAAAATTTTCGCTCAGGAATTGCAAAATACGCATGTGTACGCACATACAAATATAATTAAATAAACATGAAGCAAACTATAGCAACAACAATAATGAAATAGCTTCTGCTTATTAAGAAGTTACACCAGCAACCATACACTTATGTACTTGGTGGTGTAGACAAAAATAAACCTAAATAAAAAGATACATCAATAAACATCCACCATGAATTGCTTTCATAATGATGTATGATAGTGCACATAAATCTTTAATACATAAACTAATGACGCTAGCGAATATAAGCATTGGAGATGCTTTTATGTTTTATATTGCCAAGTAAGCACATTATCTAGATATTATATGAAACTTTTACGATTACAAATTTATATAATGATGGGCGAAATTTTAGAAAGGACCTTGGCCTTTTTCACATTTATGTTTTTGTGAGGATTAAACTTACTACTAATATATATAGATGTAATCAATTCCTTAATAATTGCATATGAACTTTCATCGAAACACCGAAGTGTAAAGAGATTAATAGTTTCTTTTTTGCTCTCTTAAAAACTGGTATTTTTTCAGAAAGTTTCAACTTATTTCTAATATAAAAAGCAAATATTTAATCGAAAAATACCGAGAGGTCACTTATTAAAAATTGCACTAAAGCAAAAATTATGAATTTTTTCACAAAATAAATATGTACCTCTGTGCTTATGTATGTATCTCTATACTACATAAACGCACTTTGTTAAAGGGTACCCAGTAAAAAAAGAGACTCAAAAAAAGTCATGAAAATGTAGAGTTTACGATGCGGAAGTAGTGCAAATTTCGATCCGATCTAATGATTTTTACTTAGGGTTGTCATTGCAAGAAGTTCTCTTTTTCGATGCCTGGTCACTGAATTGGAAGCTATATTAAGAAAAATTCCCTTTTTTGTGTTCTATGATAATATTTTCATCTAGGAAAATAGTTGCCTTTTTTAACAATTCGTTTCTTTTTTTACGAATTTCAGCCCGAAACAGTGTTTTCATGTAAATTTAAGCAAATATCTTTTAAATTTTAAACTAAAAATAATTCATAAATTTCTTTAAAAAAATAAATTTTTTTAAAATTCTGGTGAGTATTTTCTATCACTATGGAGGAGTTACAAGGTTTTGTGTGACTAAAATAAGCTTCTACATTGTTTTTTGCTTACTGTCGGCAAATTAAAAATATCGATTTTTTGGAAGCAATGAAAATGTACTTCCGCTAGAATGACTTCTATTTTTTTTCACTGGGGTATATAAGATTCGGCACAGCCGAATATAGCAATAACATTGTTTTGTTGACTATAATTATTGTCCATTGTTTTCTATGTAATATTTTCTAAATTGTTTGCATCCTATTCCTGATAAGAGTGAGATTATTGTATTCAGTGGGAATGAGTAATATATAATTAAAGGCATATCACTCATTCGCACTTAACAACTTTTAGAAACACTATTTTCATTTATAATTCACTAGCAACATCTTAAAGTTATATTTAGTATTGTCAAGCACTCTCTTACGATAAATATAAAATACTAATATATATATCCTAATATATATATATATATATATATATATATATATATATATATATATATATAAAATAGTAAGTTTAACTAGAAAATTTAAATTGTTGCCAACAACGCACAGTGGGATTTTCGATGGCTAAAAGCGGAATTAATTCCTTGTGACTTTCCCTGTTCATAATTTTATATTTTCTTTGGCCAATATCATAGAGCGATCAATATAGCGATTTTGTTGGTAAACAAATTGGTGAAATACTGAGTGAAATACTCCATAAAAAATAATAAAAAAAATCTGCATTGTATTCCCCATACAAAATAATTTAAAAAAGTCTGCTATCTAGAAACCTATGATTTCAAACTATTATTATTTTATTTACTGTTATTAGTTTACTAGTTAATGCAGGTTTATTGGAAGTAGGTTCAAAAAGCATTAACAATTACCATCAATTAACTATCATAATCATCATCACTGTCATTTTTTTCATTATCGATTATTTTAGTCTCACGCCTTGTTAAAATCATTAAATGGGTAATCCAGTAGGGAAGAAACCCCACCTAAAATGCTTGATTCTACACCCGATTATTTTTTTTTTTAATTTTTTGCTGGGTTATAAGCATAAAAAAATAAAACCAAACAAATTTTTGGCTTTTATATAGGATGTCGTAAGCAGCTTGCTTATCAAATGATCGACATGCAGATAAAAAATTTATATATTAAATAAATTTCACAAAAAAGCTGACACAAACATTCAGCAGTAAGTTTGACAATCACTTGCCACTGAATTAAAATAATTTATTCAAAGCTGAGGGTATTACAAAAGTATTTGCAGTCTACGCTGGAAAAAAATGCGAACAAAAAGCTTAGATATAAAAAACAGAATTCATTTCTTTCCTGCCCAATAAACTACAAATTTTTAAATGTTTTTTCTCGTGCATCAACTGCACAGTCCAACAAACTGAAATCAACCACATGTAACCTTGACAATTAAATATTTGTTTGAGTATGTGTGTGGGGTTTATTTGTTTTACGGTTTGTTTGGGGGTATGCAACTGCCATAAACAATAGGAGTAGGCAAACGATGTTTGAATTTGAATGAATTTTGTGAGGTTTGTAGATTTTTTATATTTTTTTTTGTTATCTAAGAAATAGTAATTTTTCATAAGCCTCTAACCATAAAACTTTGCATATGCGTTTTGTCCCTCAATGCTTTTAAAGCTTTCTTTGCATGTATTTGTGTTTTTTAGGAAATACTGACAATGAGTTTGTTTGTACTTGACTGGAATATTAAATAACTTTTATGCAAGAGATTACAAGATGATTTTTGTTTTTTTTTTACTTTAAGGTTTTTTTTACTCCTAAACATCACAGCTCTTAAGTTAAATTTCAAATTTAAATTTTTAATAGGATTCAAAGCAATAATTCGGGTTGAAGTTACGGTACTTGTAAATCATTAAATTTTTTGGTTGGAACCTTCTTAAAATTATATATATATGTTTTGGTTTGCTTGAATAAAATATCTAAATAACTTCTAAGACGTGTATAAGACTACAATCTTGTTCAAGGTTGGCACTAGCATTTTTAAAATAATCAATGCTACAGCAAAATTTGATTAATTTTCTTGAATGACTTTAAGAGAAATCAATATGCTATAAAGAATTTTTATTTTAATACCGATAGAATTTTTAATTGTAAAAGAAAACTGAAAAATTAAATTTTAAATTCAAAAAATTTTCTTATTCAAAGCATACGATATGTGGAATCAATATTTGAAAGTAATTTTTGGAATATGATCAACGCAGCTGTTCTTGACAAACTGCATTCTGGACTCCCCAGTTTGTGTCACTTTCTCGAGAATCGTTGCAAGTATTTTATGAATAATAAGAGTAATGTTTTGGTCACTAAGTTCTCAATTATTGCTGGTTTATCAGCATACACTAGTGAGTTTAGTAAACACTCTTAAACCCCATTCTAAAACATAAAAGTTTTTCATTCGTATTTACATTTTTTTTTATGCCCATGATGCATACCAAAAATCTTAGCTATTTGAAGTAGCTATTTGATGCCAATGAGTCAGTCCTCATTTTGCAAGGACTGTCCGATATGAGACATTTTTGCTAATAGCATTACAAATGAGTAATGTTAAATTTCCTTGTTTTAGACCGAGTAATATTTTTCCACTACCTACCAGATTTTACCCTTCAATATTATATTTTGCGATTTTTTTATTAAGAAATTTGATCTTATTTTTATGGTTTAGGATTGTCTGTATGCATTTATTTCGAACGCGTCTATGGAACTCATCAGTAGACTTCAAACCAAAAATTTTGAATTTATCAACTTTTTTATTTTTTATTTAACTTCATTAAATATTCAAATGTCATAATTTTCATTTAACATAGAATGTTAACTATAAAATTTGAATTTTTGTGACTATGTTAGGAGAATACAAAATTAAGACCGAGTCACAAGAGTTAATATGGAACTCAGTCATAGCGAAAGTTGTGAATAGGCATGTTATACTACATATATATACTTTGGTGAAGGGTATTTAATATTCGGCATTCGTACTTGTTTTTTTTATATTTTGCTTCATAATTTTTTGCGATTTATTTAATGTTGTTAATGTTAAATAATATGACTAAATTGTCTATAAGGGATTTAATCCTATCCCAGTGAAAAAAATGGAAGTCATTCTAGTGGAACTACATTTTCATTGCTTCCAAAAAATCGATATTTTTAATTTGCCGAGAGTGAGCAAAAAACCATGTAGAAGCTTATTTTAGTCATACAAAACCTTGTAACTCCTCCATAGTGTCAGAAAATACTCAGCAGAATTTAAAAATAAATAATTTTTTTAAAGAAATTTATGAACTAATTTTAGTCTATAATTTAAAAGTTATTTGCTTAAATTTACATGAAAATACTGTTTCGGGCTTAAATTCGTATAAAAAGAAATGAATTGTTAAAAAGGCAACTATTTACCATTTTTCCTAGATGAAAATATTATCATAGAACACAAAAAAGGGAATTTTTCTTAATATCGTTTCCAATTCAGTGACCAGGCATCGAAAAAGAGAACTTCTTGCAATGGCAACCCTATGTAAAAATCATTAGGTCGGATCGAAATTTTCACTACTTCCAGATCGCAAACTCTACATTTTCATGACTTTTTTGGAGTTTCTTTTTTACTGGGTTGTTATAAATGTTCTCGTAACTTAACCAAAAAATTACATAACACAGGAATTTTATATTCTAACGTACCTTTTTACAATATATGGTTAAAAGATAACAGGGACTTTAACGGCAAGTTTTGTATGAAGAACTGTCAGTTAAAGTTCACGTTAACTCTTAGCCATACATTGTGAAAAGGGACGTAAATAGCTTAAATATGGTAACTATTAGTTTTCCTTTTCTGTTAGATGAATAACAGCAGCTGTTTCTATTTTTGTTGTATTTAAATTTCTTTTTCCAGGAAATACTCTTTTGGGTGTGTGACCTTTTTTTTTAGAAAAAAATTTAATCCCCAAAAACAAACTGCAACAAATTGCTTTACATTTAAATATATGAAATTTATGCTTTTAAATTATAATGAGTATCTATCTAACTACTTCTTTGCTTTTGAATGTTTTAAAGTGTTTTTAGTAATGCATAACTTTTTTTTCGTTGTTAATTTCTATTGATGTTTACGAATGACACTTTAAGTATCAAAATTGGCGAAACAAGTATTTTTTTTATTGTGTTCATGGGTTTCTGTTTCACTAAGAGTTAAAACACATTTTTTTGAAAGTGAGAAAAAAACTATAAACCAAATGAAATGAAAGAAACTGTAAGCGTAAAGAAGGAAGCAGTACAAACATAAATAAATAAAATAAATATAAATTTCAAAATGAGGAAATGAAAGCAGAGATACATACACATTTATAAATATAAATATATATTATTATAATACCCATATATGCATATATCGGTGGTCATAACCGATAACAGCTTAAGTCAAAAAATGTAGTTTTGAGAAAATAAACTCTTAATGAACACACAGAAATATTCTTATTATATTAAATTCTACAAAAATAAGGTTAATTTAAAGCTTTTAGCTAGTGATTTTGCTTTATGAGGTGTTTCGTGTTAACTCAACATGATTTGCAGTAACCTTAAAATAATTTTTTCCTTTAGAAATAACTTTATTTCATGTTGATTTAACATTCCGGTGCGTCAAGTTTTAAACAAACCATGTTAAATCAAATAAAAAGAAATTAAAATAAATTCTTTGTTAATTCAAGATTTCCGTATTAATGAATGAATGCACCCTAGATTTTATGAAAATAGAGTTTGTAGTATAATATGAGTTTATTTTAAGACTTAACTAAATATCGTTTTGCTTATATCCTTAAAATAATCTTCCTTAGAGACGTGGGGACTTCATGTTGAAATGAAGCTTGGCTAGCACAATTTTCTTGCATAAATAACTTGATTTTATCCTAAGTCGACTTGTGTTATTATCGCTTTTAAGTGACATATACTATTTGTGTTTGCTGTATTATTTATATCCCTTTCTTACTTTCTTTTTTGTCGTAACTCACAAAGAACTTTGGGTAGTTTTTGGTGCGCTGTTTTAAAAATAAAATTTATTGCTTTATCCCACATTTTTATGTCAAGTTTCTTACCCTAAAAGTAAATGGGATTGAATTAAAATTTCAAATAAAAAAATAACAAATAACGTTTCATAAATAAATAGAAAAAAATTTATTTTTTAAGCTCAAATACAAATAAATATTTATTTTTCATTTAAACTGTTGGGCTTATGTGACAGAATTTGAGAAATTTTTAATGGAAAATTTTGCAATGCTAAAAGCTTTTCGTCAGCTAAAAAAAAACTAATAAATTTTAATTAATTCGAAGTTTTAAAAAAAACTTATCTTTATTAAGGTGCTAAGTTTTTGAAAAGGATTTTATATTTACTTTTAATTTTTTAATTACCTAGATAATGGTTTATATTTAGGCAAAGTACAGTGGCGGAGTAAAAAAAAAATTGGGAGACATATTTATTCAATTTTAATATTTCTTTGGAAATTATCCCAATTCAGGTTCCAGGGCTGGAAAATCTAAACTTCTTGGAATTAAAAAGTAAGTAAATAAATGTTATTTTTCTCTCCATTCATTAAACATATATCATATTTTGGAAAGAAAAAATTGTAATAACAATTGAAGCGTAGTCGTTAATAACGTTGTAAAACACTATTTTTTCAAAACCAGGGGTCCAATCGTCGCTTTCGATAACGAGCTGATTCTATCACAACTTTTTAGTTTGAGATTATGGCATACAATATCGATCGAACAATGTTTTATAATGGTTCAATATCAATTTCCATAATTTCAAGCTGAAAAAACATGAGCAAATCACCTAGTTACCGAATGGGACGATTAGACCCCAGTTTATTTCACAGATTGCCGTTAACATTACTCTCTTGCGTTGTTCACATATCAAAGCATCCAAAATTATGCAAAATTATTGTCGTCAAAATGCAATTACAAACAGTTAGTCTGTGGAAGAATTTTTTGAGTAACTAACAATATCATGCAAACGAAATTGTCGAAAATAATTGATCCTCACAAAAACATAAATGTGAAAAAAGGCCAAGTGCCTTTTCAAAATTTTGGCCATTAAAAGTAGTGAGATAACAATTTTGACCAAGTTCTTGTTTGGCACAATACTTATCACTGTAATATGCTATGCATTATATAAATAGGTAACTGTAAGAGTGTCATATAATTTCTAAATAATCTGCGAACTTGGCAATTCATTGTTCAGCTATAGCGGAAGTGCTTCATAATATTGATGAGTGAGTCAGTGAGTCAGTGTCTTAAAATATGCACTTTTTGCACCTCCATATCTCCGGAATATTTTATTGAAAGACTTTCAAACTTCGCATATAAGGTTACATGAATTTATTCTAATAATGGTTTAAATTTTATAATTTTAGCATTGCGGGGAACATGGTGGTAAGAACAGCTCGAATGGCTTCCTGTAAATATACACACTGCGTTCATTGGCCGGACTCTTGGCCTGGCGCACTGCCGTGCTCCTAGATAAATGTAGAGCTGGCGAACAATACCAGACTAGTCCCGTTAAATGTTTCTTACAGGAGAGGCAAATAACTGAACTACTTAGATAGAGACTAGCAAGAAAAAGGTAGATTGCTTTATTTTTTTTAAGTAGAATCGAACTGGTTTTGAGTGAAAATAATTCGTTATGATATAATCATCAGAGCTCACGGCCTTATGAATTCATCTTAATATCAAATGTCATTTTATGTGTCATTGTGTATTTAACGTTTATTTATTAAACAATTTTCGTTTAAAAAAGGTGGCAAAACAATTATTTGTGAACCATAAATTAAAAAACACGCAAATTAGTTAATTTTGGCAAGTATTTTTCAAACATTTGTTAGATTCATCATAATATAAAATCATCAACGTCTACCCCTTTGTGTTGATATTAATGAAAAAATGGCAGTTGCTCTGTCGGCGTCATATTACGAGGTATGATATAAAATCATCAGGTGTGGACACTATGTAATGAAAAGTATCTGTATGTGTACTTGGAGAAACCGAAAAAAGTTTAAAAAAATCATATACTGAGGACATGTCTAGTTTTGTTCGCCAGCTTAACAAATGTAACAGAGATACAATAATAAAATAATAAAAGTTAATTAATAATAATAATAAATAATAAATAATTAATTAATGTTAATTACCATTTTGCTTTAAAATACGTTCTTTGTCTCTCCTGAAAAATTACTATTTTGTCACTTACAGTGTTATTCGCGACTAATCTTCAATTAGAAAAATCAAAAAGAGGCTTCCAGGGTTGGAAAATTTAAAGTTTTTGTGATATACATATGTACAAAAGTTGCCAACTAAAAAGTTTTTTTTTTTTTAATTAGTCAAACATATATTTTTGAAAGAATTTTATTGGTATTGAAAATCATAAAAATCAAAAAGCTAATTCCAAGGATGGAAAACTGAATTTTTAATTAATCTACACAATTTTTTTTATTAATCAAACATTTATATAAAGAATATATTAGAAAGAAATGTGTTTGTTTTGAAACTCATTAAAATCAAAGATATGGTCTCAGGGTTGGAAAACTCAAACTTTTTATGTTATTTATTTATTTCAAAGTAGCCAACTTAACTTTTTATTCTTATTCGTCAAACATACTTAATATATTTGAAAGAAATATCATATTTATTAAATATCATAAAAATCAGAAAGGTGGTTGCACGGTTGGAAAATTTAAAGTTTTTGTTGTTATATAAAAGAAGCTACCAAAAATTTATTTTGTTAATCAACATGCTTTACACTTTTGAAAGAAATATCTTGGTATTGAAAATTAGAAAAATTAAAAAATATGGTTAAAGGGCTGGAAAATTAGAACTTTTTTTCCAAATAAAATTATCTTGAACATATTTTTATATTTTAGAAAGATCTTGACATAGAGTTTTTAAGATTTGTGCAACATTTATAAATAAGTCTACGTTAACCATACGATATATATATATCTATACGTTTTTCTGTTAAGAGTATATACAATCTAATATGGCACTCTTACTTGTTTATTATCCATCAGTTTCTCTTACTTTGCTCCTTTGTTGTCATAATTTGTTATCACATGTAATGTCTAATTTTCATCAATGTAAACTGGCGTCAGTTTTGTTGATAAGTGGCCTGGAGATGATCGAATTGAGTCATACCCCTGCAGGAAATTGAACTGATGCAAGACTAGTCACGTGACCGGTCACCAAGTGATAGGGACCAGTCCGAGTTCTAACACTAACTATGAAGCGTACCAGTCACTTTCATATGGGGATGGCCTAGGATGGGGTTAATTGATAGTTTGTATGCACCTTGTGACTTGTCACTGAACTATCCCATAGTTACCTAATCGGTGTGGAATAATATAAATTATGTACATATATATAAATATCATTCCACCATTTAACTGCTACAATTAACGATCATAATTTTTTTAATTGTTATAAATTAACTGATATTTTATTTTAAATCTGAAAATTTTTCAAGACTCGAACCGACAACCTTGTGCATGACAGACTCATACAATACCCACTCAACCACAGGGCCACTCATATTTTAAAAGTATAAATACCAGTTAAGCTTATGTTAATATTTAAATATAGTTACGGGACTGTTTCCAGAGTCACATTTGAGTGATTCAACTACATCGACCATGTGCAGTGCCATTTACTAAAATACTAGACCGGGTCCCAATTAAATTGACCCAAGATCAAGCCAAGACTTCACACAAAAATGGTGAAAATGTAACCTTTTGAACGATATGTATTTTTTCAACATACACTACTCCGTACTTTTGATAACACTCACGTTTTCTGAAGTCATGGGACAAGTACTTTTGGATCAATTGTCACCAAATTTTCTGCAGGGATGCTTGTTAGAAGTTAACATACAAATAAACACATCAATCATCATCTTCTTTTGCTTCGATTGCTGTGCTCAACGCTCTATTATTAACAAGAATCATAAAGAAACTGATGTTTTTTGTCAATCAGAGTTTGAGACCACCAAATAATTATTTGATCAGCCGTCAAATAAAAAATTAAAACTTTGTGATTTTCATCAACCAATACCGACAAAGCCCGCGCTCGAAAGTCCAAAAAATTTTCAAAATTGTTTTAAAATAAATGGGTACTACTCGCTTTATTCCGATTAATATATCGAGTACAATGTGAAAGAGCCTAATGTTTTTAAAATTTTATTCAAGTTAAGTGTACAAGATTTTCTAGGCCACGTTGGCCATTTGTTACTCTTTAATATTGAGGGCAACAAGGGAACAACCAAATATTTTTAAATTATTGTTTCGAACTAAGTTTCCAAAAAATGGCAGCACTGTAGCGGCCAAATATTTTTTTTATGAAGTTTATTTATCGAATCATGGGATGTTAAAGTGTTGCCGTTTTTGATAATTAATTTCCTAAATTATTATTTCGAACTAAATTTTCAAGAACGGCAACACTGTAGCACCCCACAAATAGACAAACAAACTTCATAAAAAGATATTGAGCATACACGTTCATATTTATTAGAAGTTCTAATTATGCTAAATTTCAAATAGTTTCGAAAAATTTTTTTGGTTGTCCATTTGTTAGTTTTTTTTTTTTAATCCAATACAAAATTTGTATGAGAATATTTATTTCTCCTCTTTTAACAGATGTATACAAAGATTTAGCTGAAACATATGCTACACTCAAGTGCTTGGAAAATGTGTAAATTTAAATGATAAGGGTTTGTAATAACGCACACATCATTCTTGTACCCTAGAGTTTCGTAATTCACATTTATAAGTCTGTGTTCTGGTAACCTACACGTGTTGTAACACATTGTTGTGTAGAAATAATAAACTGTTGTCTTTCACTTAGGACATGTGCAAATTTTATTCAAATGTAAAAAATTTTTCATACCATTTAAATCTTATGTTTTGTGTTTTTTTTTTGGTTACGCAAATATTAAATGCTTCACGCCAACAACAAAGTATTCAAATACTTTTCAATGTTTGTATGACATCCAAAGTTTATGTAGTTATCACTGAGTTTGAGAAGTACAAGTGTATATATATTTTAAATGTGATGTTACTTGTAATTCCATTTTCTTAACATCTTTTCAAATATTTTTCCAATGCTAAATAGATAATTATTTTAATATAAAATTCTCACCAACGAAAGTTGAAAATTGCAACTTTTTTCTAGTGGAAAAATATATTCATGTATTAATACTAAAATCAGTAAAATTTTTTCATGTTATCACTTTATAACATGTTAATTTATGACTACCATTTGAATAACCCAAATATGTTAAGAGCACATATCGATATCTAAAAAGCAAAAAAAAAAAAAAAAATTAAACCATTTTACTAAATTGTTATACATATATTATATGCCGTCACCTGCTGCCTAGGTATAAGTGGCGCTATGAGAACTACATTCAGCAAAGCACTGAAGACTAGTCGTTTAGACATTCGTGTTAGGTACGAAGTAACTTTTGTTACAAACGTCTACAAGTGATGTTAGAATGGATCACTCAAAACATCATACCACACCTTCAGAACATATGGACGTCATTGGAGGAATACAAACAGAATACAAGAAAGTAATATAAGAAAGACACTACTGGGTCAATCAAACCCTAACACAAACACCGTCAACATGACTCGAAGGTAGGGGAAAGAACGTGCCTATGTTTCTTCATAGAAGAAACAAAGACCAAAATTTACTTTCGTTCACCTGACCATAATACAGTCTTCCAGTTGGATGTTCGTGAGATGACTGAAGTTTTAAAATAGACCAATGTGAATATTAGGGCCATAGATGTGGATGTATTTATTGACAGCAAGTCGGCAAGTCACAACTGAAATAATAAACTCAAAGACTGTTTTAGCGACATTAGTCTTATATCGGAAACGAAATTGCGAATTGACTGACGAAGAAGGCCAGAACGTTACGGACATAACTCTAATAAATGCAAAGCCTTTTAAGGCAGGGAAGATTGAGTTACAAACTTTGGGGAAGATGGCCAACAGGACATGATGGAATTGTAATACTGCGGGTAATTTACCCAACGTTCTATGGACCCGAAATAAGACAAAATAAGGAGCTGTTGAAACCAAACAAGCCCAAGCTATAAAAGTTGACCGACCTATTGACGAGGCACTCTAATTTACTAGGGCAATTGCATCGGATTGGAACCACAGATGATAATAAATGCAGGGCATGCATGATGTATAAATTATCGCCCAAGTGCAAATAGCCCAAAACACCCAAGGTTGTTGGATGATCAGTCATTGTGAGGAAATACCAAAAAACAAACAGTGCCCAATCGCCCAAAAAAGAGAAGCATAACCCAAAAGTGTAAAATAAACAATCGCTTAAAGTTTTTTTGGTGGTTGTTCATTATATACAATCACCCGAATTTGGAATTAATAAAAACAATAAACATAAACATTTTGAGGAAATTTGACAATTATTCACTATGAAAAAAATTTTCAAATACCTAAAAATGTTGAGGCGCCCATAGTCGGTAACATTTTTAGGCAATTCTATCTAAATTTTTGTTTTTCGGAAGACTTGCACTTGGGCGATAATTGGTACAGCTGGGTATGTTAAACATCTTTAGCACAGCCTAGATCCCGTTATTTTGGGTATGCCACCTTAGAGGTATTGACTCGAAAAGTTTGAATATAAACTCACATGAGCTTATGCGTATGTTCCCAGACATGAGCGTAATGGCTTTTCTTTCAACCTTACCTAACCTTACCTTACTAAGAATTAATAACACAATATATACTTGTGATTCTTCCCGCAATGTTGATATTTTTCTTTCAGGCAGAAGGTTCTATCACAAACGAACGTGATGTGAGTTCATGGTCCTCCATTTCAGCAGTGAGATAATTTCTCATTGGCTCTCTTATACAGAGAGAATCTCTCTGATTCCTGGTCGCATCCAGCCAGACCCTGTGGAACAAAGCAATAACACCATAACTGATAAAAGTTCTTATCAATATTTTGGTGGCGCAATTCCATATTTTCTCTGCAACAGATCTACAAACCGTAAATGATTTTTTGAACTTGTTCACGGTTGTCTCTGAATGCTGTCTATATAACAGTTTTGAATTTAACATCTCTCCCGGGTGATTGATCTCCGATTAGTAAGGGGTTTGATAGCACTTTATTTACTTGGTTGGTTTGTTAGTGATGAAATGAAATCTTTTTGGTGAAGGAAAACATTTTTGATATTCAGCTTTACCATTCTTAATCCATTTGCATAATATCACACAAAATCACTTCAAACTTCCTCAGTAAATGATAACGCTGTCATAAGCAAATTCTTCTATTCTTTTCCATTCCTCGTTAGTTTGTACAAAAGTTCATTAAATGCTAGACTCCAGAGAAGCAAATAGAGCAGGTTTACTTAGAGATATCTTCTCGGCGTCCTTATTGCAAGATATTTCTGCTATGTTTGAGTCTCCATAAGCTTACTGCTGATCACTGCCCATACCAATCAGGTGGCCAATTGTCTTCGTTCTAAGTGTGTTTGCCTTCAACATCCAGAAATATACAAAATATAACTTCCTTAGTATCCAGACTATATGGTGTTTGCCAGTTCATACAATGTGGTATCCTTAAAACAAACTGTTCCATATGTATGCTGTCGTGGATGAAAAGTTGTTTTACACAATATCAAGCGTAAAAAAATCAAGGTTATGGTACAAAGTACAATATATGGTAAGAAGTACAATATCTCTCCCACTTATTTTAGGTATAAAAAGCACTCTGACACAGCTAAGTTACTTTTGGCTGATTTTATTAGGTGAGGACATAAACTTTTTTTCCCTGCTAGAGAAATATGTCGCCATTTACATCTAACAGTGTTTAATTTTTTTTTTAATATTTTACATTAGTTAGTTTAACCAATTTTTTTTTGTTGTGTTAACTTACATTTTTAAATATCAAGTTTTACTTATAATACTAGGATTTTATATTAAAATTTTTTCTAATTTAAAATAACATTTCCTTAAGTGAAGTATATACATATATTTATACAAATCTTACTTTCCTTACGATGGTTCACTTAAACTTATTCATGCAATGACAAATTACTAACCTGCACAGTGTATTTAATATCAAACACATTCATTCATTTATCTTTCCTCGGCAAAGCTTATGCGAAAACAAACGTTTATCCACAATAGCAGTTGGCAGGAATTGAAAGGGATATTTAATCCACACTCCATAAAATTATACACACTCAATGGCAATAACTATGTATGTCAAGACCAGCGGTCACATAAACTATGTAAATGATATACATACATATGAACATACATATACTTATAGACATGTGCTATATATGCCCTGTAGGAAATGTCACTAGTAAATCAGTACTGATTCACTATTGACTTTGTCACCAGTACTATTGACAAATTATGCCCCAGACCAGTGCTGCCAGAAGTAGGAGCAAATCCCTACATACGGGTATTTTTGATACTAAAATAGAGGTGTAGAGAAAATTGGACAGATTTTTTATATTCGCCGTGTTGCATGATTTATAAAAAAATGCCAACACAACGTTTTTTATTAATACGTTTTTTTTTCAAAACGGTTCAAACATGTTCTCTTCGTTAAATCGCTTAAAAATATATTCCCAGAGTTGTTGAATATGTATATACTAGGGTTTTTTTATTCCCGGACTTCTTCATTTCCCGGGAAAGCGGGATTTTTTTACATATCAAAATAATTTCACGTAATGGTCCAATTAATTGGCCACCAAGATCGTGTTCTTTAACACCATTGAATTATTTTCTTTTTTGGGTTATTTTAAGTCACTTGTCTACGTCGATAAACTACAAACAATTGAACACCTGGAAATCAACATTGAAACAGTAGTCGTCTAAATATGGCTGTAAGTGCTGCGAAAAGTTGTTGTAAATTGGTATTCCTGATTGCAACTTCTACGCGCCAGCCGTTGCGGCCACATGGCAGAAATCATATTTAAACATTAATTTCATAAAATTTTTTTTTCCTTGTATTACCTTCCAATTGCATAAATAGGTTTTTGGCGAAATAGTATAGAAAATTATTTAGAAACACATATCGTCTTCTTGCAAAAAATTTATATTGCAAGATTTTGGGTCTAGCATAATGGGAACTGATATTTTTGACTATTAACCGAAAAAAAGCAACGTGAGTCCGATCACAGCGGAGATATGTTAACATCTAGTAATGAATTTTTTCTTTAAATATTGGCTTATATTAACTAAAATATGATATATACATTTTTGACTCTACTATATTTAAAAATCTATGGAAAACTACACCTATAGTAATGGAATTATTATTTTAGGGGTGGCGGTTTGTGGAGAATTGCTCATATGTAAGTGGAAAACGTCTAATAAAGATTTTGATAAAGCTTGCGACTGTGGGTGTGCAAAATTTGTATTAAAGTCTCCACCCATAATAATTGGCACGAGATAAAGATTTTTACCCAATTGTCGTGCAACAGCTTTGGTGTTATAATATAATATTATAAATTCTTTATAAAGACTAATATATATATCTTTTAAACAAATATTTGACATTTAAAATGCTCTTTTATTTGAAAGATTATATATATTTTATTTATTTTATATTTTTTAACTTTTTAACAAAATTATCACGGACTTTTTCATTTCCCGGGAAAACGGGAATTTTTTTCACATATCCCGGGATCCCGCTCCATAGAAATAATAAATATTAAATTTTCCAGGCATTAAAAAAGCTTAAAACACTCACTAAAACACACCTTATATACATAAATATTCGAATTTTAATTCAAATTGGGTTTTAGAACAAGAACTTTGTATATTTTTAGCTTTTAGTTTTTAAATTCCTTAAAGGTTTTTTCCAACACGAAAATTTTTTTTATATGAGATAAAACAAAGTAAACTTACAAATATAAGTAATAACATAATAGTTAATAAAAACAAACAAAATAAAAAATACTCGAGGTTTGAGATCCAAAAAACGTCCATACAAGTGACTTTTCAATGTAAAACAATTTTATTAAAAACAAAAAAGAGAATAATTATTTCAACAAATTGCTTTAAAACCAGGGGTGTTACTCTCTATTGCGATGCGAAAGCTAAATGCGATGAGATGCCAAATTGGTACTCTCTATTACTTCCGCAAAGCCTTTTGCAAAATTGTTTAAAAAAGTGGCAACACGGACATTGCAAAAGAAAATATGGCAAAGGTCGGCAGTACTGAAACGTCAAAATAGGTAAAAAACGACATTTAAAAAACAAAATTTAAGAAAAAGTGAAGTGTAACAAATTTTAATTGAAAATAAGTTGATGGATTCTGTAGCGTTATGGTTTTATGAAGAAAACGACCACGTAAAATGAGTTGCAAGACTAGTCTCAAGAGATATGTCCGACGTAAATGACACATATAAGAAAAATCTGTAGCGAAAAATGTTGTTAAATACATTTTGCTTTATTTTAGTTTGTGCAAAATTTGCGTTTGAGTAACGAAGCGTTTCTCTGTGTTCTAAACGCTATTCAACACGGGATTCACAACTTGGTTTTCCATAGGGAAAAGCGGACATAACTGAGAGCGACCACCACCTGCTCTGGAAATGCTTAATTTATTTTTACGTATTTTCAACTTGGTGTGATTTAAAAAATCACACCAAACCTATACAAATATATGTATATATATACACTCAAACATACATGTGTAATTATATTATAACTACTATTAGTACAACTACTATGAGTGTCACATTTCATTATAAACGTTACTTTCTTTCAACCAACTACAATATCCCTTAAAGGAGGTCCATTAGAAATTAGGTCGTCTGTCAATTTTGTCCAACTGTCCCTTGGCCAAGTCGCTATGTTGCACCATGAAATCCAATAAAATTTTAACCTGCCGTTCTTTTGTTTGTAATCTTTTGTCTTTTTCCGTAAAACTTATGATTTCAATATTAACTTCCTTATTCATAAAAAAATATTTGTTTTACAAGATGTTAATAAAATAAATTTTCTATGGAAATTTGATTAATATAATAAACCTTTTAAATATAAAATCAAAATATTTTTATGAATTATTCCCCAAATATAAATATTTTTTTCAACGTATTCAACGTATTTCTCACTTTGCGTTTAATATTTAGCTATCGCAAGATATTTGCGCTTATCGTAGGATTTTGACAGATGCTTTCGCATTACAAAGTACGGTGATACCAGACTTGCGAAAGGGAAATAAAAGATGCGAAAGGAAAATGCGCTAACTCATTACAGAGTACCAATCATTCGATTTCGTACCATTTTTCTTTCGCATCGTAATAGAGAGTAACCCCCCAGGGACCGAAATTAATTGTTATTTCTTTCTTTCTGAAGAAAAGGTAACTTGAAAATAACCATTATCTACTTTAGGTTATTATTAACCATTATCGTGAGATATCCTTGTATTATTATACCGTTTTGTTAACTTTCCAAAGACATTTCAATATCTTGCCCTAGAAATGCATCCGGTATATCTAAAATACGATGTGTATTTTTGTAGCGATAACCGAAAAATAAAATTATTTTCGACAATGGTCATTGGTAACCAAAAAACTTTTTTGGTTGCTGTAATAGTTAGTTATATATAAAAAATATATTTCTCACTTATATTGGTTACGATTATAAACATTATTTAAAATCAATAAATGGTAATAAAAACTTTCGAAACTGTTATGTTTCTTCTTAAAACATCAATCGGACGGGAAAACCCGGGAAAAAACCCTAGTATATACCCAGAAAAATTTTTCATGTTTTTTGAAGCAATAGAATACGAGCTTGTTAAAAAGTAGTGAAAATATAAGAAGCAACCTATAGGAAAAAATCGATTTACTAGTGCTCAAAAATGTAGTGCTCCAAACCGAGAACGTGCCATACAAAAATCAGCAGCGATATCAGCAGGTATGTCAGCGCTACTTTTATTTTATAATAGTAAAAACCTGCTTTTTTGAAACAAAATTTTTGCTGGGTATGTATAAGCAAGATGAATCCATATATCAGGCGGTGTCAACCCAGCAACAACAAAGTTTGCCTATTACTTTATTGCAATGAAAATTTATAAATCAAACTTCCTAAAAACTTTATTGCAATGAAATTAGAAAAGCCAAACTTCCTAAAAAAGCAGCTCTTTACTTGGTACCACCTGGTACATGAGATCACCTTAGTATATGCTTTTTCTAAGATATCGTTCATTTATACTTTAATCAAATGAAAGTTCTGATATTTAAAATAGTTGAATAGAATAACATATGTGTATTAAATTTAAAATAATCTATTTTTGTATCTGAATTGAATTTATCCTTTAGAATTTTATTTGAAAGAAACTTTTCACATACATTTTTTAAAAACTTTATGTTGTTTAATTGAAATTAACTATACATATGTGTATTATTTTTTTTTGGTTTTTACTTATTTTTTACCAAAGCTTTAATAAATATATATATTTTTTATGACTTCTATTTTAATGACAAGAATGCTTAGGGATTTTTGTAGGGCAAATTTTTTCAACGTGTAGGGATTTTTTTAGCATGTATAGTAATTTTTTCGAGAAATCTACTGGCAATACTATCCCAGACGATGTATTTTGCTATAGACATTTAACATATGCTTGTCATTGAAAAGCAACTACTGACGTTGGTACTACTGAGTAGGTAGTTCTTTTGGGACCATATCAATATACTGGAAGCAGATAGTCACTAGTACATTTTAGTAATTCTAATGATATTGAAACTGCATATTTAGTCCATTCGTTCAGCAATTTGAGATTTGGTTTGCCGCTTCTATCAAATATGAAGGGAAAATTCAATATTTAATTGAATTAGTAAAATCAAACACTTACGTATGAATCTGGAATAACACCAAATTTTTATTTGATACCACAAAATCTTCTACAGGCTCATTTCCTCAATTGTGTGCAATTTAAAAAATTTTTATACCTATAAAATAGATTGCTTTTTATTTGTCTTTTGCGATTTTTTTTTGTCTGATTGTTTGAGTTATTTTTTAATGCATTCATATTTGAATTTTAAAATGATATTGCAAGCAAGTTATTATAAAAATTTTAATTTTGCTTCTCGCCACACAGAAAAAAGTAAAAACAAGATTCAATTAAAAAAAACAAAGATTCAGTTAAAAAATTAATTAGTTTTCAACCAATCCCGGAAATTGTAGTATTAACTCATCCAATTTAATTGAAAATTTTTTTGATTTTTTCAATTAAAAAAATATTATGTTAACTAAAAATTTAATTGAGATATTTTTAAATATTTAATTAAAAAATTAATAGATATATTTTTAAAATTGAATTAAAAACCTACTTAAAATTTTTTAAAGATTCTATTAAAATAGTAATTGACATATAGCAAAAATCAAATAGTATAAAAAACTTTATAAAAAATTATGTTATGTAAATATGTATGTATGTAGGTATGTATAAAAAATTTTAGTATTTGTGTATTGTACCAAAAACCTAACTGGCTTTTGAATTTCGAATGGTGCACAAAAGTACAATGGCCATATTCGTTGTTTGAGAGTCTTGCGTAAAGGTAAATGCAGAATATCGTAGCCGTACTTTGAATTGTGTGTGTATTTTGTGATTGGATTTTAAAGAAAGGCTACAATATTTTCCATATACTACATATACATACATACATACATACTTACGCAAGACCATTTGCATCGGACCCCAAATATCGGCAATATACTAAGATTACCATTCACATTTGGTCTATATATATAGCTTATATACTCTATGGACTCTATAAGCTTGTGTTTCTGATTGTTATGATCTGATTGTTAAGTCGTCGTCCATACAATGAAACATTTGCTGCAAAACATTTTGGTTTTCTCTTTTGAAACTGCATTCGTGTCCACATTGTGAAGTTTTTGTTTTGCAGGTTAATACATTTTCTCATATATATTTCATAAGAATGAGGCGAGAATGACGTACTTAACAAGAACTTCGTGTACATGAAACAAAGTACCCTTTGCCATTCCTCTTTCCCCTCTCGACAAAAAACTCAAATGTTTTGCAGCAAATGTTTCACTGTATGGACGACGACTTTGAAATAAGGCAACAAAATGAATTTCTGTTTTTTTTTAATATTCTATTTTTATTCCACGCATGTCAAAATTACTATGAATCAAAAAAAAAAAAAATATATAAGCTGAGTAGTTTTTTAGTTTTTAGTTCAAAACCAATTAAAAGATTAATTGGGTAATTTAATTGAAAATATTTTTTGAAAACAATGTGGCATACTATAAAAAACATCTCGATTTTTACACATAATAAGAAAAATTATAATATTTACATACAATAATTGTTAACCATATCATACTTTTCCGAATTAAACTCTGTTGATAACACTTTTTTAATAGAGCAGTAAATTCAATTAAAATAAACATATATTCAATTAAAATATTAATAAAAAATATTATTTTTTCTAAGCAATAACTTAATTGAAAAAAATTCAAGAATAGTTTTTTCTGTGCACTTGTATTTTCAACAAACTAATAATACATTAAGAAGAAGCATAGCTGTGTATATCTGGCAAAATGTTTTCTACGCATCAAAAACAATATTAATATATAGACACTCCCTTGACAATGTCACCAAAATAGTCTACAAAAGTGGTGACTTGACCCTACGCTTCCTTCAGGGTGTAGCAAGAGCACATATTCATGTTATTGTATGCATGTAGTCAGTCGTATTGCCACTGCTATGACTACTATGGAAAATTTATAAAATGTGTGTATGTCCAAAGCATACGTTGAAAGATTAATTGATAATGAAATTAAAATTGTTTGCCAAAAACGAAATGTTTGTGTTCCCTGGAGATTTTTGCTAATATGTGATTTATGTTTAAACATGCAAATAAACAATTGCTTTATTAAAGAAATAAATAACCAAATTTTACTTTTCACATATGTGAGTGAGGGAGAGTGTAGTAATATGTTTCTTAATTTAATGTTTGGTATCATCTATATGGAGTAACTAATTTAAGAATATATGTTGGAAATTAAGCTCAATTGATCACAAATGAAATTATATTTATAATCACATAAATACATTCATTATATTATGCATTAAAACTATTTATTTCATAAATTCCTTGTGCAATTCTGTTTTTTTTAAACATCGAATATTTTGTGCTGTACTTTGTTATAATGTAGAACGTATAATTCAGGGAAAATCTAAAATAAAAAAATCTATAATAATTTTAAAGCAGTAACTTACATCATACACAAACACTTACAAAACGTATGAACACGTTGTTCATGTGTTTGCTCCACTGTAATAAGGATAAACTTCAACCCTATATAGAAATTTTTAAGTGAAAATAGAATACGTGAATTGTTTTGATTCATCGAAGCGCAATTTATTGAACTAAATGTGGTTATGAAAGCTCGCATTTACCATTAAAATTAATATTTGCTCGTTGTTAATCATAAACATGCCTGTACATTTGCTGTTTCATTTTATTTAAGACTAACGAAACTGTTGAACTTACCTCGTATATCAATTATGGCAGCTGTAATAATTCCATGAATATAATAAAAAAAAATGCAATTAAGTAAATTACAAAACTAAAAATCAATGTGTTATTGTATCTGATTTGTTTATGTTTATGAGTTCTACCATAGGTTTTTATTTTTCATATTTTGATAATAGTTGCTGTAAGTTGATTCAATTCGCTTTTCTATATTCAGTTGCTTTTATTGTTGTTGCTGAAACTTTCATTAAGCAAATTGGAAAATACTCCATTATATTTAACATGAACAGGGAAACTTTTTTATTGTTTGGTTTGAATACAAAATTGATTTTGTAAAACTAAAAATTGAAGTACATTCAGAGAGAGTTTTCAATATAAATTGTAAGTCGAACGTTTTCTTTCGCAGGTGAGAAATAGGCCATCAATCAAGGAAAAGGCATAGTAATATAGAAGATTGATGGTGGATGAGAATATGCAGGGAAGGCTTCATTCTTTTTGTTACTTTGATTTTATTTTATTTTTTAAGAAACTCGGCAGCACATCTTAGAGTCAATAGGACACATTAAATTTGTAAAACTATGTTTAGTAGCCATAAAATTGTTTAGCTTATTTTGCAAATGATTTTGCTACAAAATACCAATGAGGCAGGGTGATCTAGACGCTCTAAAGTGGGCATGAATCAGTGAGCAGGGACTGTGCCGTCATTACTTCAACTTTCCTACAACAACTGACAGAAATGTATACAAAATTACAGCAGAAAATTGTTCTCAACCCCAAAACCATCGGGTTTGTAGTCGCTGCTCTAATAATTTGAAATATTTAAAAAATTTTAAAAATATCGGTATTTCTCCCAGCTAATAAAGTCTTAGTTTAATTTTTCTTCTGTTCTTTAGAAACTCAAATTAATAATAAAGAAATATTTCATCCAGTTAGAATTGAAATTACTGAGCTTGAGCCTGACTAAAAATTATTTATGATTAAAATTCACTACAGTTCAAGTAAAATCTTAAAATTTCTTTATTAATTTGACAGAGATTTTTTCTGAAGTTGCGGACTTATTCTTTTTGATCATTTAAATATGTAACAGAGAACGCCAAAAGTATTATTTTTAGTACTCTTTGAGTATTGGCCATCCAAACAAATATAAATCCATACAGTTAAAAATAAAATCCATGCTAAAACACATATATTCATCAAATTTAAACTGAATTCTTTAAATTTTGTAGCACAAACCATTATAAGTAAGATATATACACTGTATCAGCTTCAATTACATGCAAAAATATTATAATAATACTCTGAGTACTTATTTAGATACACATGAGTATATACAGAAGTATTTTGTTTCACACCGAAAAATGCACACATACATACATACACTTTCACTATCAATGCTTCCCGAAAATATAATTGGCGAAACGATAAAATGACAATGGTGTTCAAGTGATTGCATGACAGGGATAGAAAGTACGCTTTACTAGCCTTAGACTGTACTTAAAACGTTTATAACTAAATATTTACAAGAAATTATAATTTGTTTTAATAATATGCTTATTATAAACTTTACCTTTCTAAATATCTGATAATATTTTTCAACAGAGAAAGCACATTTTTCTTTCTATTTATTTAATACGCATAAATGCATATTCTGCAGACAAGCTTTTAAGCTTTGCGGAACTTATTCTAGTAAGAATTGTATGAAAATTATTGAAATAAAACTTAAACTCAAAAACTTAAAAAAAAAAAAATATGGGGGCGTATGATGAATACTCAGAGTATCATGCGTATATTTATTTTGTCTGGAAAAATATCCATATTTTGAGTACAAGAATACTCCGGGTATAACAATAAGTAGAAATAAATATGTGTATTATGCGAAGTGAGTGACTGTCATAACTCACTTCGCATAATACACATATTTATTTCTACTTATACACTCTAAAACACTTTTGTTGAAAATTAGGTCGATAATAGTAGGCAACACTTTACAGACTACTTTCGACCTAAAATTACACAACTATATTTTTAAACCTTTTGTTCATTTTTAAGCACAATATGTTTAACTTTGAATAACATATGTTTAATCATGCTCTCACCCATTAAAATAAATAAATTTCATGTACGCCCTTTCAAAATAAAACTGCAAACATTCACCAAACATTAGAATATATAGATTAGATAGATTAGAATATCGGAAGACAAATTATTTTTAAAAACACTGTTTTTATTAGGAAGACTCCGTGAAATGCACTAAATCATTATTGTAATTGGTAAACACTGTCTTGCATTTTGAATACGCATAAATGCATAATCATTTATATGTAAATGAGAGATTCTTTTAATTTTGCACAATATATTTTGGTCCAGTTTCACTTTTTACATAAAAAATATACTACGCGTATTGTTATTGACATATAAAGTGCTTTAAATTTAATTTTAATTAACTTAATAAAAAATATGGCGTGCTTCTCTTGCAACTTGTACGCTTTTGTACTTCTACTTTTTTTGTTAAACATATTTCTGGTGTTTTACGCATATATGCTTAATTTTCAACATTCTGACGTTATTTAGACATATCTGGCTTCAGCTCTTAAGTACAATTTGCTTAAAAATAAACATTTTTAGCAGTAGATTTAAATTTTTGTGTAAAGGAGGACAAATATTGTTTATTTTATACAAATTAGAACAAAATCGATATAAATTTAGACATTAAGAATATTTCAACAACAAATTAGACAATATATGATCCTAAATTTGGGCCAATGTTTTAGAGTGTAGTAGCAGAGTATTTAAGTCAACATTCCTTCAATGAAAAGTTCAGAATTTTGTAAAAATCGTAGTCCAATCACTAAGCTGTAAAAGATTTTCCAATTGCTTATATCCACCAAGAAATAAATATTAGTTTGCAAAGAGTTTACATTATATCAAACAAAATGGATCCAATTGGGTCTCCGATTGGGGGTGCATTTGTGGCACCACCGTTCCTAACGTTATATTATTTCAAATGCCTCTTTGAAAATTAAGCACATCACGTTTGTTTTAAATACAAAACATAAAATTGTGAGCAGTAATGAAATAAAAGCTAAATAACGAATAATCACGCTATTCAATATACTACGAAATAAAAATTCGAAATTGCGGTTACCAGCGGCATGTTTGTATTTATCATAATATTATTTCAAATACATAATGCAATTTGTCTATTGGTAAAGTTAAATGAAATTTATTACGAATTTAGCATCATTATCCAATCAACACACACACACACACAATCAAGCACTAAAATATAAATCGTTTATCCAGTCATAAAATCAATTATTCAAACATTCATTCATTCATTCACTTCTTCATTTATTTATTCATTCACACACAACAAAAACTTTTCCTACTCGCACATACAGAATTAATAAGGTTGAATATTTATAAAAGCAAAAACAAGAAAATAAAGTTTATTGAATTTGGTAGAGAGCTGAAGTCAATCAGCAGATTGGTTTTCTCAACTTATAGTTTGTGGAGATGCTTTCTCTGCTTTTTTCTATAATCTTCCGTTTGTCATTTCTGTGGTTGGATGGAACAACTCCCCGACCTAATTTAATATTGCTGACAGTTTTCTAATGCTGTTTTTTGTTTGATTCGTGTGTTTTGGAAGCTGTTTTTGTTGTTGTTGCTGTTGGATATTTATTTATTAGTTTTTCATTGTGTGTGTGTGCATGATTATGCCGGTTTAAAAAAGAGAGCATTTTAAATTGAAAAATTGCTTTAAAATGGTCAAACAGTTCGTGTGACATAAAGTTAGTGTCGATTTTGCTGGTTGGGTTTGTTTTTGATTTGATGGCATAAATTTTGCAAAATGTAAGGGACGGAAGTAAATTGAAAATAAATTTGTAGCTTGTGGTTTAGTATTTTTAGAAATTGGTGATGGACGAATATAATTTTGCATTGCATTGCGTTATCTGAAATGCAAAACCACAAAGCTAATACAAAATGCAAAATCGCAAACTTGAATTTTTTTTAATAAAGAGAACTTAACACTCAGACATTGCATGCCTATTTTTCACATTTTTAATAATTTAGTATTGCAGCGCCTCTGGTGTCAGTGAGGAGTATTAAATTTTCAAAGCTGCCATTTTATTTGTTATTTTACTTTGTCAATTATTATGCTGCGAATTAAAAATTGAAGCAAAAAAACTTAAACTCAGTCACTTGAATATTTTTATTTAGTTTTTGCTCTCAAAATAATTAAAAAAAATGTATTTACGTAACCAGAGGTGTCAAATCGTAAGACTTTGGAAACCAATTGACTGGTTAATTTTTCTAAACCATATTATCACCAAATTTTGATTATAATAAGTCGCTGGTTGCGTTCGCCGCACGTACAAGCTAATGGTGGCCATTTCACGGATTACTTAGAAAAAAAGTTGAAGTAGAGTAAAAATTGAAAGTACTCGCTTAAAGTGCACAAAATTCTGATGATTTAAAATTATTAAATTATTAAATTATTATCCTTGCGCTTAAGAGTTTATGGACATCTCAGTAACATACCCTGAATTTAACAATTTCTGTTAACACATTGCTATCTGTTTCGATATCGTTTTATGTGCTTTAATTAGAGATTTAAAAATTTCATGATTTTTTATACGTGAGTCACGTGTTAGTCACGCGTAAGTCCCTCATGAGTCACGCGTAATTTTTGCTGTATTTATTTATAATAATGATATTAAAAAATAACGTGTGCAATTGTAGTACTTTAATTCTCGCGCATTCACGAGCTAACGTTCGGATAATTCATATCCCATGTAATTCAATGCTAGGCTAGTCATCAGGAGCTTGGCTCTTGTTTTAGCTTGTTTTTTTGGTTAAGTACCATCTATGTGCATATCGTTTCTGCTTCTACATATCTTATTGAAAAATAAATTCAGTAAATTGCGACTTTGACACTCACGCGAGGGGTTCCATACAGTGATGAGCGATAAGGTAATTTTTTAATAATGTTGCTCCTTGTGAACGTGATTTCTAAATTGCTGTTCTTTTAAATTGCTATCACAGTTTAGCAGTATTATGTTTCTAGCAGTTCTGTTATTTTGAGAAAATCTAATAAGAAGAGTAGCAGTGAAATTAAACAGTGACTGTGATCACGGTTTAACACATATCAGCTCGTCTGCTTTAAAAGTATTTATTAGTATTGGTGTCTTGATAAATACTAATAAGAAGAGCGACAACAACAAACAATTAGCAATTAACCCCGTCAAAATATTGAGAATTGTCGTATAAGACGCAGAGAGACAATTGTACATATGAAAATTTAAGCTGTTCATAGTTGCCAGAAAAGACGATTTGACGCGATTCGACGATTTGACGCGATTCGACGATTTTTTCTTGACAAAAGATGAAAGTATAAAAAAAATTAATGTGGTAGCTTTATTTACTGTAAAGTAAGCATACACAGTGTGTATGAAAGAACTATATTTTCAAAACCTGTTCCTTGATAAATTCAGTCACCGTTGTGATTAGTGATTTTTCAATTGCTGTGAAAAAATAACAGGTTTCGAAATATCGCTAAACTCTAATTCCATACACATCCTACATATGGAATATCATACTTTAGCCTATATAATCCAATATTTTACCTGATGTAGGCTTTAGATCCTCACAAAAACATAAATGTAAAAAAAGGCCAAGTTCCTATCCAAAATTTTGGAAATTAAAAATAGTGAGATATAAATTTTGATAAAATTTTTTCTTGCGCAATACATATCACTATAATCTGCCATGCATTTTATAAATATGAAATCGTGAGGGTTTCATATTAAATCTATGCCACCTGCTTACTTGACATCATTTTTTACAAAGAAGTAAATAAATATCCGCTATTATCTTTTGTATTACAAGGACGATTTCATATTTATTAAATGCATTGCAGATTATAGTGATATATATTGTGCAAGAAAAAACTTGGTCAAAAATTTATGTCTCACTATTTTTAATGGCCGAAATTTTGGATAGGAACTTACTCTTTTTTCACATTAATGTTTCTGTGAGTATATGACTACTTTTTGAAAAAGTTTTCTATAATAATACTTTTTAAACTTAAAATTTCTATTGTATTTTATTGCTTTATTGTTCACTGGGCCAGTTGAAAAGGACATAGTTCCCTAAAATAATGGGTTAGAGTGTGATGGTTGTTGGATTGCGCACCTTAAAAATGCATTTGGTAATTTTTGAAAAAAAAAGTTGAACACACTTTTGCTCGTTAACTTTAATTCTCCACAGTTTTAACTATAGTTCCAGTTGTGTAATATGTTTTTGTGGATATCGGAAAGCCTCATGAGGGTTTTCGTGCATACCTAGGCAGGCTGTATCATCGGAAAACGTAGATGTATGGATATTACTGCTCAAAAGAATATCACAAGTATAAATCAAATACAAAACTGGCCCCAGTATGCTCCCCTGTGATACACCAGATGATATAGATTTGGGCACACTCATCTAGATCTAGTCGTGTAACAAATTTCAGCTCTCTAGCTACAGCGGAAGTGCTTCATCAATTTGATGAGTATGTCAGTGGTCAGTGGTCAGTGGTCGGGTAGTATGTCTTAAAATATGTACTTTTTGCACCTCTATATCTCAGAAACCTTTTGTTCTAAAACCTTTAAACTTCGCACATGAGGTAACATTTATTCTAATCATGAATTAAACTTTAGAATTTAACGACGGCGGCGAACATAGTTATCAGGGGAGTAAAAACATGACGAATGGCTTCCTGTAAATATACACGCTGCGTGCATTGGAAGGAAATTGGCCTGGCGCGCTGCTGTGCGCCTAGAAAAGGAATTCAGTACCTGGTTAACTTTTCTAGGTTTTTAGTGTTTTTTTTTTCGTTTTGGCGCTTTTCTTAAGTTTTAGCGTTTGTTTTTCGTTTTTGTTATTTTGTTTTAGCGCTTTTTGTCCTTCTTTGCAATTTTTCCTTTTTGACTTTTTTTGTTTCCAGAACTTTTTTGTTTGGAGATTTTTTCTAGTTTGCCGATTTTTTCAGCGATTTTTTCTCGTTTTCAGCGATTGTTTTTTATTTTGGGATATTTAAAATATAATTATGACAATATGTTTTTTTTTTTTTTTTTAATGCATGTTTTTTATTTATTGTATCTTCATATATGAACTAACAATAAGTATTCAAATCTTAAATCTAACATATAATTAATAGGCCCGACCAATGCCAGACATAACTAAATGATAGTTGTAAATAATACATAAGTGGTGATAAGCAAAAAAAAAAATTTTTTTTCAAGCAACTTCATTCGGAGTGTTTAGTATTAGAGCCCTTGTATCTCTCTTTTTTAAGCGGATGTGTCCAGTAAAGTTCAAGATGTTACGAGCAAGCGGATTAGGATGTGACACGAGTTTAGTTAGATATTTGCCTGCGTATTTTGCAATTTCTTCAGTCACTAGTGGCATATTTAAATCACGATGTATATTTGAATTCTTAATGTACCATGGAGCAGATGTTATTAACCTTAAAATTTTGTTTTGTCTTCGTTGAATTCTCTCTACATTGGAGGCAGAAGCAGTGCCCCATAACTGGATACCGTAACACCATATTGGCTTTAAAAGCGACTTGTATATTAAAAGTTTGCAGTCTAGGCTGAGTGTTGAATTTCTGCCAATCAGCCAATGTACCTGAGTTAATTTTAGTTTCATTTGAGTTAACTTATAGTCAATGTGATGTTTCCATGTAAGCCGTCGATCGAGGTGTATACCAAGATATTTCACATGTGAATGTTGAGGAACAACTTGATTATTAATCCGAATGGGGGAACAAGTATCTCTTCGTAAGGTAAATGTTATATGGACACACTTTTGTTCATTTACCTTAATTCTCCATAAGTTTAACCATAGTTCCATCTGGCTAATGTGTTCCTGGAGTTTTCGGGATGCCTCATCAGGGTTTTCGTGCATACTAAGGCATGCGGTATCGTCGGCAAATGTAGAAGTGTGGATACTACTGCTCACAGGCATATCACAAGTATAAATCAAATATAAAAATGGCCCCAGTATACTCCCCTGTGGCACACCGGATGAGATAGTTTCAGGCATACTCATAAAGTGTCCTTCCACAACTGTAAATTTTCGTGCAACAATGTAACTTTCCAAAAGATTTAGAATGTTTATTGGTAAATATGTCTTCAATTTCAAAATCAGGCCTTCATGCCACACTTTATCAAATGCCTGAGAAACATCAATAAACACGGCAGAACAATACTTCTTTTCCTCAAATGTTTTTCTGATAAATTGAACCAATCTATGCGTTTGCTCAATGGTGCTATGCTGGCTTCTAAAACCAAATTGATGGTCCGGGATGCACCCATTATCAGTTAAAATTGAAGACAATTTTGTCATGAGTAGCTTTTCAAAAAGCTTTGACATTGTTGACAGTAAACTTATTGGCCTATATGACTCAGCCTTGGAAAGATCTTTACCTGGCTTTGGAATCATTTTAACCTTGGCAAGCTTCCAGCAGTCTAGATAATACTCCAGTCGTAAAATGGCATTAAAAATGAATAACAGGATTCTAATTGCAGTACGAGGTAACTTAATCAGCATCTGGTTACTAATTCCATCCATACCGGGAGCTTTTTTCGGGTTGAGTTCGGCAATTAGTTTTTGTACATCACACATCGTAAATTTTAAGGGTCGAGGGGGTAGAGCAACTACACTCGGCAAATCAGCAACACCGGTACATGTATTTGGTGTAAATACGGATTTTAAATGCTCAGCAAATACGTTACCTTTTTCAGTATCGCTTCTTGCCCAACCTCAGGTAGATGTGCGCAGAGGTGGCTTAAACTCAACGGGTGTTTTAAGCTTTTTAGCAGCGCGCCACAAAGAGTAATTAGATGCTGGTGTGACATCAAGGCCTTCCAGATAATTTTTGAAAGATGCAGTTTTTTCAGATGCAAGCAACTCTTGGAGTCGTTTAGTGCACTCTTTAAATCTGATTTTGTGTTGAGGTGATCTGTGCTGTTGCCATTCCCTTCTAGCTCTTCTTTTTTCACATACGAGATGTTCAACGTCTGTAGAATAAATTTTATTGAACCCAGTATACGGATGGGAGGTAGTGGCATGTTCAGAAGCTTGTTTAATATTCTCGTTAAGATTTGCAATGTTCGATTCAATATCATTGGGTGTTCTTAGCGTAATTTATTTATTTTTATTTAAAAAATTTTACAAACATAATGAATTATGCAAATAAAAAAAAGGAGTTTCAGGTGCTAACAGCAAAGGTTTTCGACCTACTTAGCGTAATATTTTCCGTGCAATGACTACTAAGATATTTTTTGAATCCCAGCCAATTAAAACGGTTTATCATCTTGACATATGGGTGAGGTAAAGCGCTTCTCAGTGGACTACAGATTGTAACGATCGTAGGAGAGTGATCAGACGACAGATCTAGGGAAGCTTCAACGTGAATTAATTCCCTAGAAATACTTTTTATGACGCCGAAATCTATAACATCCGGAATTTTTCTCACGTCATGACAATATGTAATATTACATATTACATGACAATATAATATTACATATTACATGACAATATGTAAAATATAATTATGACAATATGTCGAATAATTTTCTTAAATGTTAAATTTTAGATTTTATTTTTCATTTTGCCTTGTTATTACTTTTATTGTTATCTGATGGATTTCTAATTGTATAAAGGTGTAGAAAAATAAAATAGATTCATATCGAATATAAGTTATTTGCTGGATTTTGTATAAGTTTTAAAGCCTACTATGCTTATTTTTCTTTTGTGATTTTCAAAAATATTATTATTTGTCAATTCTCAAAAAGTTCTTGAAAGTCTAAGCAGAAGATAAGATGTTTGTGACTATTCAAAATGTGTGGTTGAAGTCTACTGATGATTTGTTACAGCAACAATGAAATGCATATAGACCAAGCTGGACCACCAGCAAAAAAAAATTCAAAATAAATCATAAATAATATTTGTTTATGATTATAACCAATATTTATATTTAAGCAATCTATATAACCATAACTATTTTAAATATACTCTTCTCCAAATAAAAAATAGTTTCTATTGAACTTACAAAACTTTACCTTAAATTAATTTTACCTTAAAATCTCTAATTATAGATAGACAAACACATCCAAAAGCTTAGAATATTTTTATAAATTACAAACTATAGCAGATATTATAAACCAACAATCACACACACACATACACACATACGTGTTTACTTATTTACACAGATAAAAGCATATTTATTCCTCGTACGTGATGGCAAATATACACAAACAGGAAAGTAAGTTGTTATTAAACATTATGGGTAAAACATAATGATAATAATTTGCAGAATACGAGTATCTGTGTATCTTAAATCTCAAATAACAAACAAGCAAACATTAACTTAAAATATAGAAATTTGAGCATATTGTACTTTACTTTTAACAAATGACTTTTGCAAGAGCATGTATGTATTAAATTATCATTTATTTGTTGTACAAAATAATTTAAATTATTAGAGTTTGTTTTACTGCAAAAGCTTTAATAAATTAAATTGCTTAACTAATAAAATTTGTCAAATTAGTTCTTTATACTTTGAATGAAAAATCTATAGAAGAAAATTAATCAGAAATATAAGAAATAAAGATGATTACAATTATAAGATTAAAAAAAAATAGTGGAGATTTTGTTCGAATAAAAAACTTCCTTTTAATTAAAATTCAAGATATACGAGTTAATTTTTCAAATTTTAAAATATATGAAACGGAAAAATAGATTTGACAAGGATTTTTGAAAATACACTTACGACTTACACGATACTTTTATTACACGATTTCACTTTTACACGATTATTTTGGGTTTCGTGTAAATTGAGAAATTTATGAAATACCTCGATTTACACGATTTTTTTAAGTGTTTTATTGAATATTTTTGTCTCTGATAGGACGTTCGAGTCAGTTCTTACCATATTTGTTAAATCAATGTGTTCTCACATCAATTAAAAATTCATAATTATTAAATATTAAAATAACGTCTATTTCTAATAACTAAGATTCATGTGGCTTCTTCTGATGGCCGAAATTTTGGAAAAGAACTTGGCCTTTTGTCACATTTATGTTGTTGTGGGGATCTGACTAGTTTTTGGAAGGTTTTCTTAATAAAACTTTTTAAACTTTAAATTTCTAGTCTGTTATAGTTCTATTCGTAATGTCTGCGCCACTTCAAAAGGCAGAGTTACATAAAGTATTGGGTTATAGGGTGATATGTGCACCATTGTGTCATAATAAGCACCAAGTAGTTTGATTAATTTTTTAAGGGTCATCTGAGTAGAAATATGTAAAATATAGTGTAAAGTATAGTGTAGTAAAGTCTACTCAGACGAAGTTCTTTAAAAAACGCGAAATTAAATGCTAGCATGAGTGAAATGTGCATGCAAGGTTTCAGTACAGTAACTTGTGTTTTAAATTTATCTAGTTGGGAACTTATATAAGCCTTTTTTTTTTGCAAAATTTCAGTTCTCTTCCGTATAATATTTCAATACAAATTTGATAAACAAGGCCCTACTTCCCTTGCACTGCGGAACTTGGCCTGGCGCACTACCGGGCGCCTAGATTAAATTAACTTATTTTATACTTCGGTATGAATAAAATTGGTTTTTCTAACATAAAAAAAAATATAAAAAAATAAAAAAATTAAAAAGACATTTCCTGGGTTGGAAAACTTTAAAATTTTTTCTTATAATTAAACATATTTTTTTTTAGGGAAAAGGCTATTTTTTTAGGAACTGTAAGAGCTACGGATCTGAAATTTTGACAGAGTATGTAGAACCTTAGCCGCAACAACAACAAAAATATGAAAGTTAAAAATTAAATGGTGTTCCAAACCAAGCATCGAAAAATACTAAAATCCCATGTAATATACATATATATACAATTGTAGGTACATACATATGTATATAGATACTTGAAATTACTGTATTATTATACAGAGTACAACAATTAACACTAAAATTTATAAAAATTAAAGTTACAGTTAAAGTATTCTATCAATTTATGTAATTTTGATTATGTAATTTTGACAACTTGAAATTTTCAAAAACGGTAAAACAAAAAATTCACCAAACCCTAAAAAAAATCGTCTAAACGAAAAAAGCACTAAATTATAAAAATTCTAGCACTAAAATAAATTGCAAAAATTAAAAAAATCGTTAAAATGAAAAATATCTCCAAAGTAAAAAAATCTACAAAAAAAAACCCTCAAAAAACTTAAAAAATCGCTAAAACGAGAAAAAAACACCAAAAATTAAAAAAACACCAAATTAAAAAAAATTACAAAATTAAAAAAATTCTAACAATAAAATATATTGCAAACATAAAAAAATTGCTAAAATGAAAAAATCGCCAAAATAAAATAAACGCCAAAAACTTAAAACAATCGCTTAAACGAGAAAAAAAACACTAAAACTAAAAAACACCAAATAAAAAAAATGCCAAAAACCTAAAAAATCGCTAAAACGAGAAAAAATCATCAAAACTAAAAGACAGCACCAAATTAAAAAAATTACCAAACCCGAAGAAAATCACAAAAACGAAAAAAGCACCAAATTGGAAAAAAATCTACAAAATGAAAAAATCGCTAAAATGAAAAAAAACCAAAGTGATAAAAAAATTCGCCAATATAAAAATAAGCGCCAAGAACTTTAAACAATCGCTATATGTAACAAACACCAAAAGTAAAACAGTAGAAAAACGCATATAAACTACAAAAAGCTCAAAAAACGCCAAAACAAACAAAACCTTTAAAAACTAAAAAAATTAACTCCAAAACCCAAAAACCCCACAAAAGTAAAAAAAAAACCAAATTTTGAAAAAAATGTGACACTAAAATAAATTGCAAAAATGAAAAAATCGCTTAAATAAAAAAATCTCCAAAATAGAAATAAACATAAAACACCTAAAAAAACGCTTAAACGAAAAAAGCTTCAAAACTAAAAAATATCGCCATATTAAAGAATATGCCAAAAACAAAAAAAAAATTGCTAAATAGAGAAAAATGCACTAAAACTAAAAAAAGCACCAACAAAAAACGCCAAAACTCAGAAAAAAAACGTGGAAGCTAAAAAACCTTATTAAAAAAACGCTTATAACCGAAAGACTCCCAAAAACGAAAAAATGCCAAAACTATATTTTATATAGGCTAAAGCTCATATAGTATTATATATTTAGTCTCCGTACGGCACGCTTGGTGCGTAAGTCAAAGTTGCTCTTTACTGAATTTATTTTTAGTAAATGTTAATGGAAATAAAATTTATTGCCAAAGTACAGTCCTAACTATAAAATGAATTAAAGAACACGTTCCGTTTCATTTCCCTTTGTTCCTTTGTGCTGAACAAATTTGACATTTTGAAACATTTTGAAGTCTACTGATGATTTGTTACAGCAACAATGGAATGCATATAGACCAAGCTGAACCACCAGCAAATAAATTTCAAATTAAAATATAATTATTACAATATGTCGGATGTGTGCAAATTTTTTTAAAAATCGGTTAAATAGAAGCACGTGATATAAAATATTAAATATTAATGGGTGTGACTACGGTAATTTTTTTTATTTAAAGATTGTGTCGTTATAAGAGCCTAATGTGTTTCATAGCAATCGGATAGTAAGATATCATAAAATTAAGGAAAATAATTAGTGGAGGTATCCCCACCTATAAAATAACAAAAAAAATTACAGAAGATTTGATAAAATTCCTGTTGTTTTTAGTTCAATCCCTGTATACGAAAGTCATTAAATAACAACAACACACATTTTTCTGATGTGCATTAGTGTCCCTTTGTATCAGTTGTTGTAGGAAAGTTCAAGTGATGAAGGCATAGTCACTGGTCACTGAACTATATCGACTTCAGCAGATGCTAATCCTAATGTAATATCACAGCGCCCTCCTTCGACGGTATTGTGTAGCAGAATTATCGGTAAAATATTTAATAAAATGGCTAATAAACACAACATCAAAAGATACGCCTCATCTGGCACCAGAAGGCGCTACAACACTGCATGATTAAAAAGCTTACAAAAATCAGAGTTGTAAAAAGAATGAAGCTTTCTTCTATAACTGTGGTCGAAAACCTCTGTAGTTAGTACCTTATTAAAATTTAATTTCATAATTTATTATGTCTTTAAATATTATAAATAAAATAAAAATAATTCTATAACTTCCTTCACTACCTGTCTTCTATCACTAACCCTTTCCTAAGGAATGTAACACCTAGTAATAGTAGTATGCATTAATTGCCTAAGTGATACTTCTTTTACAAAAAATAAATATTTTTTTGTGGTTTGTTGGCAATGGAAAGACTGTTGTAAATTTAGAGATGGTAAAATTGAGCTTTCATTACAAAAAAGCTTTCAACAAAGATGAAATAAGATGAATCAAAACAATCACATATTCCATTTGCAATGATGGCTGAATATATAGAGCAGAAACCTACTGATGATGATGGTTTAGTGGCCTTCGAGCTAGTTGTTCCGTTAAACTTTGTCTTAGTCAGATTATTTACAACTAACTTTGGTGTTAGTTGTTTACTAAAAATTATCACATGTAATTTGGCTAACAAAGCGATACGAACTATAGCCTGTTGAAATAATTAATATAAACGATTTTTAGGCTTTTTACTTACGAAATATTTCCCATACTTTTATTAAATTTTTTGGGGAACTTTTGCGGTTTTGTAAAATTAATACGCAGTATTAATCTTGAGTTATTTTCTTCTTTCCCCAACAACTTTAATAAGTTTGCTTATCTTAAATTTATATTTTTATGATGTTTTTTTGTAATTAATCAGGGCTATCGTGAATATAATTCCGCGAGAAATTTTTCCTTGGGACCAATTTTGACTAATATCAAGAATAGGGAAACCAAAAAGTTCTAATTGGAAAAGGGAGAAATTTCACGCTGAATTTTATTCATGATAGCCCTGAATTTTTAACATAAAACTGTGTCATATATCTAATTAAAAATGTCTAAGCTTTTTAAAAGCTTATTTGATTTCACCAGAGATATGTAACTAATTTAGCTTAACTGCAAAACCAAAATGAGTTTGATTGTCTTAAACGTGCTTATAAATTAAATCTTATAATCTTAATGTATAAACATCAATGTGTGTGGTAAAGCACTGATAAAATATTAGTTATACTGGCCCATCAATTTTACAAATAACTGGCTAGCTATAAAATAAAAGATAACATCAATAAGACCAAGAACGCACTCAAATCCAATTTATATAAAACATAATATTTACAATACCCATATTTACCAACAAATAATGCCCATCACACCTTTCAATGTATATACACACCTTATAATACACAAATGCACGGTGACAAGCCACCGGCTCGCAAACAAATTGTCTAAAATCGTTCTAAATTTTTACTCGCATGGGGAAGCTGCATACACTGACACACTTTTCACATGTTTGCTTAAGAGACTTGAGCGTACGTATGTACATGTAGAAATGGCTACGTGGTGGAATTGAAAATGATTTTTATGGTAGTGCTAGTGGCGAATTTCTTCCTAATCTAGGCGCACGGCAGTGTGTATATTTACAGGAAGCCATTCGGACTGTTTGTATACCCCATAACTTTGTTCCGCGGAATCGAAAAATTATAAAATTTAAACCATAATTAGAATAAATTCATGTATCCTCATATGCAAAGTTTGAAAAAAAAGTTTACTATTATCCGTTTCCAATGAAACTAAACAGGAAATTTGGGATTAAAAAAGTAGGCGGGAACACGCCCATAAGAATTAAAATTAAAATTTTGCGCTAGTGAGCTGAAATTTGATAAACTAATAGTTATAGATTAGCAAATAACTAGAAAAATCTGAAAACCCAAAAATTTTACCTAGAAGGGCGGGGCTGCGCCCATCAAGCTCAGAATTTAAAAAACAAATCTAAGCCGATTTTAATAAAATTTGGCACACATGTTGCTACAATACAAGGCTATAAATTTTCGTTGAAAAAGTGGGCGTTAACACGCACAAACAGTTTAAGCCTTCTATTTTATGTACTTCGGATCAGCATATTTGAATATACTACATATTTATATATTTATTACCATCCGTTTTCAATGAAACTCGACAGGAAAGATAACTAATGGCTACAGCAGGTATTGAGATTGAAAAAGTGGGCGTTATCAAGCCCATAAGAACAAAATAAATAATATATACGCTAATTAGCTGAAATTTAATAAACAAGTAGGTCTAGATTAGCAACTAACTAGCAAAATCTGAAAACCCGGAGATTTTAACCAGGGGGCGGAGCTATTCCAATAAAGCACACAATTAAAATCGCAAATTTAAAATGTTTATCTCAAGAGATTTTATTGGAATTTGACACAAATGTTGGAATAATACAAAGTTATAAAATTTCGTTAAAAAAGTCGGTGTTAACACGCCCATAAAATTTAAACCTCCTATTTCATGTACTTCGGATCAGCAGATTTAAATATACTATTTATTTAAATATTAACATCCGCTTCCAACGAAACTTGACAGGTATGATTGGCACTGGCAAAAATTTATTTTAAAAATTGTGGGCGGGAACACGCCCATAAGAATTAAATAATTACATTTTCCCTAGAGAGCTGAAAGTAGGTCAGGATGAGAAACCAAATAGAAAAATCTAAAAACCCAAATATTTCAACCAGGAGTGTCAGAGGCCACGATAATTTTTTACTGAAGGTTTTAACTGAAGCTTTAGCTAAAAGCTATCATCTTAAAAATTGTACGATAATAATTGAGTGCTGCTCATAACAAAATCTTGAGTTTAAGAAAGTGATGGAGAAAGGGGGTAACGGCCATAGCATTTCAAGCTAGAATTTGCACTAGATAGCTTAAATTCAGTATACACATAAATCTTAATTAGAGATCATCAAGAAAGATTTAAAATCCTGGAAGTTTCAATTGGGGCATGGACACGCACTTTAAGCTCAAAATTAAGAATTTTAGTTAAAGGTTTTACAAACAGGACAAATCTGAAAGCACCGATTGTTAAATTAAGGAATTAGGGCCACGTTTATCAATTTTCTATTGAAATATTATACGGAAGAGAACTGAAATTTTGCAAGAAAAAATAGACTTATGTAAGGTACCAACTAGATAAATTTAAGACACAAGTTACTGTATTGAAACTTTGCATTTACATTTCACTCATGCTAGCATTTAGTTTTGCGTTTCACTTCATCTGAGCAGATTTTACTACACTAAAATTTACACTATATTAAAAAAAATTAAAAAACTTATCAAATTACTCAGTCCTTATTATGACATAATGAAAGAAATTTAAAGTTTAAAAAGCTTTATTAAGAAAACCTTCAAAAAGTAGTCAGATCCTCACAAAAACATAAATGTGAAAAAAAGGCCAACTTTCTTTCCAAGCTTTCGGCCATCAAAAGTATTGAGATTCAAATTTGGCCAAGTTCGTGTCTGGTACAATACCTTTTTACTGCAATAGGTATGCATTATATAAATTTGTAGTCCTAAGGGTGTTATATAATTTTTAGATAATGTGCTAACTTGGCAATATTTTTACTCTTCTAAGAAAGGAGAAAATATAGTATATTTGTTCGTTTCTTTGTGTCGGGAAAAATGTTGTCAAGTAAGCAGATTATCTAGAAATTATATAACACCATTACGATTACAAATTTATATAATGCATACCAATTGCAGTGATAGGTATTGTACCAAACAGGAATTTTGCCAAATTTGTATGTCACTACTTTTGATGGCCGAAAGTTTGGAAAGGAACTTGGCCTTTTTTCACATTTATATTTTTGTGAGGATAGGGAACTAACAAATTATACTTAGCTTCGTGTATATTATTTTAATATTTTAGCAATGGTCCAGAAATTAAGCGAAGCGATATTCCCATGTGTACATATGTATATGTTTATATCAATAATATTAGACAAAAGTTGTCACACGTTAGATGACGAGAACGTGAATGGTAACAAGTTTTTTTTTCGTGAAATTAAGTGATACTAGTTTTAAGCAAACAAACAGAATAATTTCATCTTGAAATTTACGATAACAAAGATAATTTAAAATTTTTATGAAATTAATTCGTTTCTTATGTGTTTCATGTTAATTCAACATAATTTACAATAATCTTGAAGGAAAATGTTTTTTGGAAATAAATTTATTTCATTTTGATTTAACATTATAGTTAGGTTAAAAATATGAAGATTAATGTTGAATCAAAGTTATTTCAAGTTGAAAATTTCCTGCTCATACCAATATGCAATATATCTATTACATTTATTTTTTCAACTTAACAAGTCCCTCCACGTGTCATGTGAGCTAAAGTTATTGCAAATTTAATGCAACCAATAAATGGTGGTATTTTTAACCTTTAAGTATAAACATAAGCAAGTTAAACAAGTGACAAAGTGCCCAGTTAACAAGTAAAAGTGTAATAAGTATAAAACGTATAAAGGGGGAGTCACAGTATTGAAAAATAAAAAAATGTTAAACAAGAGTGTGAGAGAGATAGAGAGAAAAAAAGTGCGGTTACTTAACAATAAAACTTCTTGCATACTTACAGGTGCTTTTACTTCTCTATACTTACATATACTATACATACACACATATGCTTTCGCTGCTAATACGCAACTACACAGCATATATGCTTTAAACGAAAATATCCATTGTGCTGCAGATAAGCGTGTGCAACATTATTTGACCCACTTAACAAATTAAGTGTAAAAACCTTTTAAATAGACACAAGCACAAAAACTGACAAACATAGAAAAAGTGCGGCAAAGAAGTGGTAGCTACTGGCAGCGGTCTGCAGGAAATTTGAAGATAAAGTGTAAAGCTAAAATTAAATGCATTCAACTGAGATGAACAACCCGCTTAAACAAGGAAAAAATGATACAAGGAAATTAGTCTACTTTGCTTATTTTATATATACTTTTTTATACCCTTTACCAAAAAATTATAAAAGGGAATATATAGGTTTGTCATTCCGTTTGTAATTTCTACAATATTAATAAGCTACACATAAAGTATATATATTATGGATCCTTATGCATAGGGAAGACGAACAACCGATGTCCGTCTGTCTGTACGTCTGTATGGTTTTTCGAAGCTCCCAGAATAGCTAGAGACTTTGTTCTTGGACTGGTGTCTCAGAAATTTCCCAAAAAATTTTGCTATTGAAAATCAGCAAAATCGAGCGAACGGTTTCAGAGCTGATTAACTCAAACTCTATTTTCCCATACAAAATAACCACCGAAAACAAGTTTTTATTGCTTTTGTATTAAATTAACTAATTTTATATTTCAGTATGAATAAAATTGGTGTTTGTAATTTAAAAAAACATTAAAAAAAATTAAAAAATTAGAAAGAAGTTTACAGATTTGGAAAACTTTAATCTTTTTTCTTATAATTAAACATATTTTATGTTAGACAGACTATGTAAAACTTTAGTCGCTACAACAACAAAAATATGAAAGATAAAAATTAAAGGGTGTTCCAAAACGAGCATCGATAAATATTAAAATCCCATGTAATATACATATATACAATTGTAGGTACATACATATGTATATAGATACTTGAAATTTGTAAAATTACTGTATTTTTATACAGACTACAACAATTAGCACTAAAATTTATAAAAATTAAAGTTAGAGGGTGTTCTATTAGTTTATGTAATTGTGACTATGTAATTTTTACAACTTGCTGTATCTTGGTAACCATAGGAGGCAAAGTCTTGAAATTTTCAAAAAAAAATCGCCAAAACCCGAAAAAAATCGCCTAAACGAAAAAAGCACTAAATTAAAAAAATTTTAGCACTAAAATAAATTGCAAAAATGAAAAAAATCGCTAAAATGAAAAATCTCTCTAAAATTAAAATAAAATCGACAAAATAAAAAAAAATAATAAATAACTAAATAACGCTAAAATGGAAAAAGGCACAATAACTAAAAAAGCTCCAAATTAAAAAAATCGCCAAAACGAAAAGAAATCACCAAATTAAAAATTTCTAGCAATAAAATATATTGCAAATATTAAAAAATTGCTAAAATGAAAAAAAGCGCCAAAAAGAAAAAAATCGCCAAAATAAAAAAAGCGCCAAAAACTTAAAAAAATCGCTAAAACGAGAAACAAGCACCAAAACTAAAATACAGCACCAAATTAAAAAAAAATTCCAAACACGAAAAAATCACAATAACGAAAATAAGCACCAAATTGAAAAAAAATCTACGAAATGAAAAAATCGGTAAAATTAAAAAAAAAAACAAAAAATTATAAAAAAAGTCGCCAAAAACTTTAAAAAATTGCTAAATTAAAAAAAAACATCAAGTAAAAACGCAAAAAACATAAAAATACTAAAACGAGAATAAAGCATAAAAACTAAAAAAAGCACCAAATTAAAAAAAGAAACTGCAACACAAAAAAAAACTTTAAAATACGCTTAAAAACTAAAATAAATAAGATAAACGCCAAAACCCGAATAAAATCACCAAAGCTAAAAAAACACTAAATTTAAAAAAAAAATTGTGACTCTAAAATAAATTGCCAAATTAAAAAAAAATCGCTAAAATGAAAAAAATCGCCAAAATAGAAAAGCCAAAAAAAATCGCTTAAACGAAAAAAAGCACCAAAACTAAAGAAAATGCCAAAAACCTTAAAAAATCGCTAAAACTAGAAAGAAGCACCAAAACTAAAAAAAACAAATATAAAAACACCAACAAAGTCGATGCTAAAAAAGCCCTTTTAAAAAACGCTTAAAACCGAAAAACGAAAAAAGCTTCTTGCACAAGTCAAAGTGGCACTTTGCTAAATTTATTTTTAGTAAATGGAAATGGAAATAATAATAATAAATAATTTATCGCTAAAGTACAGTCCTAACTATACAATTATATAAAGAACATGTTCCGTTTCACATCCCGTTCCTTTGTGCTGAACAAATTCGAAAAAATTCTTTAGGAATAAACGTTTACACAATACCGCTATATTTTCCATTTTCAATGGGATGTTTAAACTGAGACACTTAACAATTTTGTAAAATAAAGGATTATTGAATAAAAGAATATGGTATGGAGGTACAGTAATAAAATTATTTTATATTGTTACAAAAAAAAAAAAGAAGAGAGAAGTTTGAAGTTCGAAGCTTTAGTGAACATTCCATTTTGTTTAGATTTGCGAACAAGTATTAAACAATTTTGTTTGGAAATTTCTTCGCTTTAGGGAGCATTAGTTTTTATCGAATTTCAGGTCAAGTGAAATACTAAATATTGTTTTTTTGGATAGTTTTGATATTAGGGTGTTATTTGTTTATACAGCTATGAATGCAACAAAGGAGTAACTTATTCATTAAGCAGCAAAAATTAAAATTACTCTTAAGGCAGCAAACTCGTATCTTAATAAATGCATTTCATGATTAAACTAGAAAAGATTAGTGTATTATTACTACTATATATATATATATATATAATACATTCCTTAATAATTGCATATGAACTTTTATCCAAACACCGAAGTATACAGAGATAAAGAGAAGAGAGAGAGAGAACCCTTTCTTTTTTTTCTCCTGAAAACTTTTATTTTTCAGGATACTAGGTTGAGAAAGTAAGGCATCGGTATACAACTTATTGCTAATATCAATAAAAAAATATTCAATCCAAAAATAAAGAGAGGACACTTACTAAAAATTGCACTACAGCAAAAATTATGAATTTTTTCACAAAATAAATATATACCTACATATCTCTGTGCTTATGTATGTATTTCTATACTACATAAACAGCACTTTGATAAAAGGTATATGAAATTCGGCACAGCCGAATATAGCATTCTTACATGTTTATCTTCAAGCAGATAAGTCGTTTTGAACGAATTGATGTACATAAGGGAGATGTAAAGGATTTTTTTTAAGTGGAGTTACAAGTGTAGTAAAAAGTGGTAACATATTTCTTTAGTTGAAATTTTTGGTTTTTTTGTGCTTAACACACAACAGAGAAAGTTTTTTTTATTTAAATACAAATAAAAATATACAATACGTTTTCCATTAATATTGCTTTGCTGTTAAGTCTTTTTTATTCACACAAAAAATAGTATGAATAATTTTGTAATATCAATTAAAATGTTTGTTATATCAACTAAAAAATGTATTAAATTTTCCCCTATAAACAACAGTTTTTCTCCTAAAATTAATTAGTGCAATTAAAAATTTAATTGTAACTGTTAAATTCTTGGCCGAAAACATTAATTGGTGAATACTTGTTTCTGTGTTATAATGTAGTGAAAATGCGCAATATATAAGTCATGTGTCACTCAACAGGTTATTTACCTGCACATACCATGGAATCGTATTATTAGCTGACTTACTTAAAGTACAGGTTATTTACCTGCACATACCATGGAATCGTATTATTAGCTGACTTACTTAAAGTACAGGTTATTTACCTGCAAATACCTAGGAGTCATATTATTGGCAAGTAATTGGCTATTCTCTCTACACATCCATATTTGCTTAGGTTTAAGTTTTATTGTTCAAGTATTAACTATAAGTATTTTAATTTTTAGATTATAAGAGACAGTTGTAAACAGACAAGTAAATAAAGGAGTTGAAACAACTTAACATGGCGACCGTGACCGCGAAGACTGCGAAATAATAAAAATTAGAAGTGACTAAATAAAAAACTGGCTTAAACTATTGAAAACATAAGATAAGTGAAATAAGTGAGAAAAAAATAAAATTTTTAATAACAATGGGCTGGTGGACAAAAATCCTCCAAACAGTATCTGTACTCTTTGCAGGATACGAGGTAGGAAAAAACCTAAATGAAGAGGAAAGTAGTGAAAATAAAAAAGTAATAATTAAAGTAAACCAAGATGAACAAACCAACACACATCTAATTATCGAAATAACGTTGGGAGCACTGTTACTAATAGCCGTAATCTCAATATTGTTAAAAAAATTACTAAAAACAGCAATAAACAATCTTCCCCAGACCCGAATATAAGATCAATTACAAACAAAAAAAATTATTTTACAAACAATCAATTGTGTCAGTGTTAATGTGCAACACACCATCTCGTATACATAATCATCATCTATCTACACTTAACTTCTGGACAACACACCACCTTATTTCTACAATCATCATAAAAACATAAAAACATTAAACTTTAATATAAAAAAAGCGAACACAAGTTAAAGTGATGACGATTCATTTTTGTTAAAGTGCAAAAAAAAAATTTAACTGAAAATTGGAAACAAACAACAAGTACATAAATTCAAAAAAAAAAACAATATGAAACAATTACAGCTATTAACTTAAACCTATTGAAAAAAAAATAAATCAACAAAAGAGTTCAAATAACAAAGTTCGCTGGACATAAAATATAATAAAAAGCGTTTTTTTTTTACGGAAGACTTGATGAAAATCATTAAAAACAAAAAAAAAAAATCTCCTGGATTTTAAAAATAACGTCAAGTTAAAATGGTGTGGTGGGAACAAATTTTTATCAACTATTCCACTCCTGGTCGCAGGTTACGAAGTCGGACCAAGCTGATGAAAGCCAGAAGTGTTGCCCAACAACAACATATATAACAACTATAATTCATCTGTAAACACTATCAGTATATTGTAAGTTTATTTTTAAAATGTCTAAAATTATAAATAAAATAAATAATTGTAAATTTTAAATATATGTACGTATTATGCAATGGGAAAATATCATAGACAGTCTAAGCCCTTTTCAAATTAAGTTTGAACAATCATATAAATGTTTAAACCAAAATCGGACAATAAAACAAGATACCTTAGACAAACACGCACAAAATTTAATTGAAAACTATAATTCAATTAGGGCAACATTACATAGAAACTACGACAGATACACTACCCCACACAAAGAAAAAGCGAACGAGATCTTTCTGACGTTAAGAGATAAATTGATAAAAGTCTTTCATCGACATAATATTAATACTAAGGTACCGCTCGCATTAGGATTTGAGGTAGTTAGGGAAATTACTGAAACAGAAGAAAACGAAGATTTTAAAACGGAAACAAACATGACACGAACAGAGGACGACATTATAGACAAGACAACTAAAATTGTCCCCGTATTTGACGGTAACGTTAATGAACTGCAAAGTTTTCTTGACGCGTTGACTCTGATTGACAGAATTAAAGAAACACACGAGGTAGTCTCTATAGAGGTAATTAAAACGAAACTGAAAGGCCAGGCAAGAAACTTAATTACAGATGAAAACTCTATTCAGGCTATTAAAAGTAGACTACAGACTTCCATAAAGGGTGAATCGTCGGAATTATTATGTTCGAAGTTAATGAACATAAAGCAAAATTCAAAATCAGCTACCGCATATGCGGATGAGATCCAAGAGATTACGAAGAAACTAGGTGGGGCCTATATAAGAGAAGGCTACCTTCAAGATATTGCTGATAAATTAATAAGACAAAATACGGCTAAAGCCATTTCGCGAAACGCCTCAAATGATGAGGTAAAACTTATCATTAAAACTGGAAACTTCTCGTCCTTGAATGAAGTCGTTTCGAAATTTGTAGAAGCTAGTACCGAAGCTTCAACTACAAATTCTGCAGTTTTCTACTTTAAACGCCGTGGATCTGGTAATTTCAATAACAGATTCAATAATTATCGCATGCGCGGCCAAGGCTGGCGTTCGAACAATAACTTTAATCACAACAGGTATAATAATATCAAAGATGCAGGGAATGCAACTTAAAATTACATCCGGACAAATGTAACTTTTTCAGATCTGAGGTTACATATTTGGGTCATAGGTGTACTGACAAAGGTATTTTACCAGATAGTAGCAAATATGATTCAGTTAAAAACTATCCCAGACCGACGAATGGCGATGAAGTTCGCCGATTTGTAGCTTTCTGTAATTATTACAGACGTTTCGTACCAAATTTTGCATACTATTCTGTGCATTTAACTAGACTAACTAGAAAGAAAGAACCTTTTATATGGACTGAAGATTGTGAACAGGCTTTTCAGAGTCTTAAGACTGCATTAACATCCCCACAAATCCTTCAATATCCTGTTTTTGACAAACCTTTTTATATAACCACCGATGCAAGTAAAATCGCCTGCGGTGCAATATTATCCCAGGACAAAGATGGTATACAGTTGCCGATTGCTTATGCGTCACGTGCACTAACCAAGGGAGAATCGAACAAAGCGCCAATAGAACAGGAATTAATTGCTATACAATGGGCAATTAATCACTTTCGACCATACGTGTATGGTAACAAATTTATTGTGCGTACTGATCATAAACCATTGACATACTTATATTCTTTAAAAAATCCATCTAGTAGATTAACAAGAATACGTATGGATCTGGAGGAATATGATTTTGTTATAGAACACATTAGAGGAAAAGACAATTCAGGAGCGGACGCGCTATCTCGAATTGACTTTAGTGATATTAAATCAATTCCTTCTAGCAACAATGTTCTAATGGTAACAACACGAGCTCAGTCAGGAAACAGGAATAAAAATAAAATTCAGAAAACGAATAATCAAATGATTCACGAAAAGCCCAAAGTTTTTGAAACTATCGGGTTTGATTGCGTAAAGAAATGGGTAAGGCTTAGAATGGATACTAACGAAAAATACCTATTATTTCTTTTAAAAGAGGCAAACAAGTGCTAGCACCTAAAGTTAATATAGGAAATATTATTGCTAATGGAAACATTGATTTGGATCAATTTTTTCCAATTCTTGAAAGAGAAGCAATAATTAGAAATTTAAACAAAATTCAAATTAATCTAAATGATCATTTATTTAGCCTCGTAACTATAGAACAATTCAAACAAAAAGCAAATCAGCATATAAATAAATTACAAATAGCGCTCACACCCAGAATAAGCATCGTATCAGATAGGGAAGAACAAAAATTTTTATTGAAAAAATTTCATGATGATCCTATATTTGGCGGACATCCTGGAACAAACAGACTACTTAAGAAACTACGTCAATTTTATTATTGGAAGAACATCACCAAAGATGTTAACCAATATGTAAAGAAATGTCTTCAATGTCAAACTAATAAAACTACAAAACACATAAAACCAAATATGATTATAACACCAACACCCCAAAAACCCTTCCAAACGGTAATAATAGACACTGTAGGACCCCTACCTATTTCTGAAATGGGAAATCAATATATTGTTACAATAATATGTGACCTAACCAAATACCTTGTAGCGGTGCCCGTAACTGATAAGTCTGCTAAGACGATTGCAAAGGCATTAGTAGAACATTTTATATTAATTTATGGACCTATGAATACAATAGTTAGTGACATGGGTACGGAATACAACAATCAAGTACTTTCAGAACTTCTTACACTACTAAACATAAAAAGATCAATGTCAGCCCCTTACCATCACCAAACACTAGGAACAGTTGAAAGATCCCACCGTACATTTAATGAATACATACGTTCATACATTCACACATCTAAAAACGATTGGGATAAATGGATAAGGTATTTCACATATGCTTTTAACACAACACCCTCAACTGTACATGGATATTGTCCATTTGAATTGATTTTTCCGAACGTTCCAAATCATAATCCACTAATACCATCTGAAAAAGTAGATACTGTATATAATTTTGATAACTATTCAAACGAGGTAAAATTCAGACTGCAAACTGCATTGAAAAGAGCAGAACATCTAATAAACAAAGCAAAACTAAATCAAAAAAATTCACATGACCAAAACCTCAATAACATTAACATTACCGTAGGTCAAGAAGTATTCATAAAAAATAACACAGCACACAAACTAGAATCAATTTACAAGGGACCATATAGAGTCATTGACGTTGACGACAAAAATAATATTACTGTAAAAATAAAGGGGAAGAATCAGAAAATTAACAAACAGAATGTGAAAACCTTTTAATAATTTATTTGTATACTTGATACATTGTATTTGTCATATATTTTTTTTTATTTTTAATTAATTTTTTTATATTCATAATAATCATATTACAACATGCATTTTAGTATAAGTTGAATTAATAGTTCTTATAATATATTGAATAATATATTAAAATTTATATATACCTAAAACTATTATCAATAACATTTGTAAAGAAAGTTCTTATCGACATCACTTGATCAATGATCTCTATAAGAACTTTCTCTTTAAAAGGGGAGGTGTAGTGAAAATGCGCAATATATAAGTCATGTGTCACTCAACAGGTTATTTACCTGCACATACCATGGAATCGTATTATTAGCTGACTTACTTAAAGTACAGGTTATTTACCTGCACATACCATGGAATCGTATTATTAGCTGACTTACTTAAAGTACAGGTTATTTACCTGCAAATACCTAGGAGTCATATTATTGGCAAGTAATTGGCTATTCTCTCTACACATCCATATTTGCTTAGGTTTAAGTTTTATTGTTCAAGTATTAACTATAAGTATTTTAATTTTTAGATTATAAGAGACAGTTGTAAACAGACAAGTAAATAAAGGAGTTGAAACAACTTAACAATAAATAAAAACAGTTAAAAATTTTTGCTGTTTTTTGGGAATTGTTACAATTAAGTTTAATATTCAAACCATAACCAACGAAAAAGCTTAAGCTACATATTTTTAAACTTTATTTTTTTTTGATAAAATTCTATTAGATTCAATTGTAAATAATAGATTTTTGGTAAAAACTTAAGCACAAAAAAAGCAATATGATACCGATCACAAGAGAGATGTGTAATAAAATTTTTTTTTAGTATTGGCTTATGGTAACTAAAATAAAATATATAAATTTTTGACTCTACTGTATTTAAAAATCTATAGAAAACTGCATCTTTGGAAGTGGAATTATTAATATTGGGGGTTTGTTAAGAATTGTTCATACGCAAGTGGAAAACGTCAAATAAAAATTTTGATAAAGCTTGCGACTGTGGATTTGCAAAATCTGAATTAAAATCTACACCCATAATAATTGGCATGAAATGGAGATTGTTACCCAATTGTTGTGTATAATCTTCAGTGTAAGGCAACAGTATGTAATGAAGATATGTTATAATATAATTTTATAAATTCCTTATAAAGACTGTTATATGTCTTTCAAACAAATATTTTACATTTAAAACGCTCTTTTGTTTAAAAGTTTATAGTATATTTTATTATATATCATTTATTTTATATTTTTCAAATTTTTATCAAAAGTATCCCCACTGGCATCACTATTACACTTCGCAAGCAATTTCTATTAAAATTAACATTGCTCCTAAAGGTATGGTTTAAAATTCATTTGAGTGTATTTGTATGCAGCTGTTAAGTTTCTCTGTACTTCTTGTTCGTATGATTACACTAATGCACTCATACATAGCTCACACAGATTTGATAACGATCATACTCAAAATTTTTGATTGTATTGTAAAAAAGATTTTTATACCCTACAATATAGATGTTTAGACATCAAATATATAGTACGATTTGGTAACACACTAACAATACAAAATTATTGATTAACTTATACTTAATGTTAATTATTATTTTTCGAACTTCATTTATTTTTATATTTATGTTTTGAACGAGCTAAAGCTTGTAGAACTTTTTAAGCCAAATTACTTGGGATAACTATTAATGAACAAATAATAGTAAAGTATGTTGTAAATATTCTGACTAACACATAGTTGAACGGAACAATTAGCTGTTTTCGGAGGCCAGTAAACCTTCATCTTCAGCGTTTTTTTGTGTTTGGTCCACTTTGTGTGGTATCAGTTGATGTAGTTTTCTGCTTTATATACGTAACTTTTATGCAAATGGAATATGTGAATTGTTTTGATTCATCGTATGTATTTCTATTTGCTGACAGCTTTTTTGTAATGAAAGCTCAATTTAACCATCTCCAAATTTATTTACTTATTTTTAAATTAAAAATACATTGACATTGGGTTATTTTGATCCCATTCACATTCCACTGTTGCTAGTGCAGTTCATCAGAGAACATTTATCCAAAAATTCCTTTAAAAAACTGGAGATATTAGGTTAAAGTTTTATTTTCTTACCTGTTTCAAAATCTTGAGCATTTATTTTTCCACTTAATGACATCTGACTTTATACACAAGTTCTTGAATAATTCATAATTATAGTAAAAATTGTTATATAACTAAATAATATTTTTTGGAACAAAATAAATTAATGCACGCGTCCATTTCATTTCGTCTGAAACTGTTCTTTTCTGCTGAGCAAACTCTAATAAGTCTATGAAAAGAAAATATTTACATAATATCGCTATATAAATTAACGTGAAATTTTAGCAATGGGATGTTTGAAACGAGATATTAAGCAGTTTTTTAATATGCAATTGTATTAAAAACCGGAATAACTTAAGCCTATATTGCAAATGAGTTGACGTATTTTGAACATCTGCTCTCTATATGTGAAATAATTTAGCATATTTGGTATGTCGGGCAAATGCGCAAAGACTTAAAAAAAAATATTGCGATCGCGATTTCCCGCCTTGGGATATAGCTTGTGTAGCTTTTATAAAAGCCATGGTTGAATGTTGACAGACTTAATGGTGTCTATTCTGAAATACGCGTCGACTTGGTGAAACTTACATGGAAAACAAAAACAAAACTGTGTAAATGTAAAAAAGTTGTTTTTGTTTCTCATACAAAATTAACCGTTTTTGAAAGAAAGAGAAACGCGTTGATATTCTCACGTTTATTTCATTTATGAAATGCATGGCAAACAAAAATAATTTTTGAAAATTTGTTTTTGTTTGAATGTAAAGTTTCACTTCTTCGACGCGTTTTCCAGAATAGCCCCCAATATGTTTTTGCTGATCACATTTTTATTTTCATTTAAGAACTCAAAAAAAAAACAAAATGTATATACTCTCTCTCTCTTTCTCTATCTGTGTCTCTATCACATAAAATCAAAACTTCAGCATTAAAAAGGGATGCATGTTAGACCGTTCAGTGTGAGGCGTTTTCCTAAATTGTGGAGAAAAACATTATGAGCAATCCTTAAATACATTACACGTGCGACACATATCGTTGCCTTAATATAGAAAGGCTCTAACTCATTATTTTCTTAATAGAGATTTCCGAATTTTTCATTACATTACACATAAAAAAAATAGCAATGCCAAGAGGATTTCAAAATAATATTAAATTTACAAAAAGTAATATATTTTTTAACTGTGTTGGTGTGTATTTGCTTTGTGTGTGACTTTTTTGGAATTTTTGTTGTTGTTCATTTTGATGATACACTAAAAAACTTGTGATATATACTGGCTCTTTCTATCCCTTTCTTTGTTTTTTTTTTTTAAATAAAAGTAAACAAATGTAGTGTCCGTTGTTATGGAATAGCCCATATGTATGAATATATGTACTTATAGCTTTATTAGTGGTTATTATTACAATTACAAGTTCAGACAAAATCTCTGCATTTCTCTATCAGGTGTGGTTTGAGGTTGACTAAACACCGTCTGTTTATTTAAAATATTAGTATCAAAGGCCATTTGAAATTGTATTTAATATGTTATCTTTTTATTCTGAAATTGCTCGTATTATCTTTAAGTTTGTTGTTGCTGCTTTGTCAGTTTTATTTGATTATCTCATATATGTTGTCTTTACTAAAACACTCTTTATTTGCATTGCACAGGATTATTGAAATAAGAAAATATAAAGTAAAAGTCGAGGAAATGATACTAAGCTGATGATATATTTAAAAACTACGATAATTTTTATGTAATTTGGAGTAAAAGTTTAGTTGTTGCAATACTATTGTTAATATATTGTCAGCAATAAAATTTATAATATAGGTGAATAACAATTAGTTAGTTTAATGTACTAAAGAAATTTTAAATTTTCAATCCCTGGAATCATCTTTTCATTTTGGTGACTTTCATTATCAATCTTTTTTTGAGGCTTTTCTGGCAGTCTCAGGAAATCAATTTCGGGTAAAGACAAATATTAAAAAACATATATATTTTATTTGGCTGCATACACGCAAAGAAAAGATATGGTTGTAGAATGGTTGAGAAAACAATATTATCTTCTCTAAAACAAATGTGTGGTCATTGAAAACTAGTTATGGTTTATTTAAATATTAATTTCATTACGATAAACAAAGTAATGTTTAAATTTAACAATTTTATTATTATAATTATAGAAAGTGTGATATAGTTAGAGTTGAACAATATAGTTTTGTTAAACATTTATGACTATAACGTAATTTGTATTATTATATAAAAATAATATGATGTAAATAACAATATAATGTTATCCAAAACCATACTATATTTAGTTTAAAAAAAATCTTTTTCAGAAACATCTTCTGTCAATTCATTGTTTCGTTTGTAAGCTATCGGTAGTGCATGCGTGATGTTTAATAAGTTAATAAAGTATAAACATAAGAGTAAATCAATAAAAATATATACATACTTATTTATATACTCATCTTTATAGAGAAGTGTCTGTATTTTGAGTACACACACATATGTAAGTATACATTTTTATATATATATTTTATTTTAACAGTATTAATTTATTTTTATTTCGGATTTAACGCAAATCTGTTTTAAATAAAATAGTATTATATATAATAATAATGTGGTCGTATTTTGCAATATTATTATAATATTAGAGCATAATATGGTGAGTCTCAATTATATTTCAGTCACATCTAACAATAGTGTTGTTATATTTACAATAATAAGATTCTGTGCAATAAAGCTCATTGTTTTTGTAGATAATATTATCATTAACTCAGATAATAATATTATTTGAAATTTGCTTTTCTATTAGCAATAGTATGATTTGACTGCGACCACATAATTCAATCATAGTATGTTGCTGCTTGATTATGGTTACGTCAACCATATTTTTTCTTTGCGCGTATAAATATTGTAGAAATTACTCGGAATGACTAAAACATATTTGGGGAGTGATATCAAAGGTATTAAATAATCTCTTATTTAACATTTGTTTCCACAACACGAACGGTCGACTTGAGTAAATAGTTTATGTGAAAATCATAAATTTGTTTAAGTGATTTAATAGGGTGTTAAACTTTGTTAAATAAAATTTAACTCAAAAATATGTATGTTTTCATTATTTCAACTAACATTAAATTTAAATTCTGGAGGAAAGAAATTTCATTTATATAAGAAAATTTAGTAGATCTACACACACACGTGCATGTATGGCAGCATACATATTTTACATTACCGTTATAATCAAATGTAGAAGATAACAAAAACTACACTCATATATTCAAACAATGGCGTTGTACTACATACACATATATACACTCCATCGCACACATATAGATACATGAATGTGTATGTGTAAAGCGACACTGAATGGCTTACACTACTGATATCTAAAAAAAAGGATTAAAACTAAGTTATTTTTCTATTACCGGTAAATCTTTTTTTTTTGTTTTTACTCGATTTAACAGTCTGTTAAAATGGAATTTTATTACATGACAAGATTAGTGTGAACTTAACACTCATATTGTGTTTCGACACCTCCAGTATCCTTTTTTTTTGTTTGCAGTTAAACATCCTCTAATATATGTGGTAATCGTACATATGTAGATGGTTTTACAATTTGATGACATTTTTCTTTACCAACAGTATTCTTTTAACTAGTGGCCATATCGCTGAATGGCCCCTTTTTTGCTTGTTTGCGAGTTAAGTTTTGTTAATAAATCACAAGAAACACATTAATAGTAACACCATTTAGTAGTGGGACTGTTGAGAAACAAATTTATTTGTTATACAAGGAAAAAGAAAAGAAAACGCAAAAAGCAAACTGTAGATAATATGTGGACAAGAGTTTCCTTAATTACAATGCAAACGTTTAAAAGGATGCTAATATTAATTTTGCAACCATTATAGAAATATGTACGAATATTTCAGTGATTTTGCAAAAAATGTCGTAATGCTGTTGACTTAGAGTTTTAATTTGTTTTTATATAAATAAATATTTAAGTGACACTTGCTTGTATTTTGTTATGGTTAAATCCTCACAAAAACATAAATGTGAAAAAAGGCCAAGTTCCTATCCAAAATTTCGTCTATTAAAAGTAGTGAGATATAAATTTTGACCAATTTCTTTCTTGCACAATACATATCACTATAATCTGTCATGCATTTTATAAATATAAAATCGTCAGGGTTTCATATTATATCTATGCCACCTGCTTACTATTACTGGGCCAGTTGAAAAAGGGCATAGTTACATAAAATAATTATTGTGTCATTACAACGCTGCCAGTGTGAACGCATTTTGGTAAGACTCTTCTGTAAAGAAAGATCAAAACTAAAGCATATATTTTAGTGTGCATATCTTAGAAATGTCAGCCCTCGACAGTATAATCTGATGTAAAACCTTTATGGGCCTATCCTTGACCACTTTTCTATGTGATAGTACTTATGGTTCATGTATTGTTTTATAGGAAAAATCTAGTGAGAAATACATAAGTAATAAACTTAAACTGCTAAGCCAAAGTACATGAAAGAAAAAAAATTAGATTTATGGGTGTAATCACGACCACTTATCAAAACAGGAAATTCTTACTTTGGCTAAGTGCAATGTGTATGAAAAATTTTAATAAAATTGATCTTAATCTATGATTTGATCAGGATAAAGCTTATAGCACTTTTTAAGCCATGTGATAATTATTAATGAAAACATAACACCAAAGTTATGTGTATGATGTGACAAAATATGGTCATGAAAATATTCTGATGAACACGTAGTAGAACGGAACAACTAGCTGATCTTAAGTTTGATTTTAAGGTGTTTATTCTCGCCCCTGATTGCAACTTCCAAGTTTTTAGATTTTGCTTAGCGATCTCTGATCTAGATTTATTTGTGTATCAAATTTCTGCTCTCTACTGCAAATTGGAGTTTTAAGGGCGTGGTCCCCATATCGGATAAAACTTCTTGGTCTTAAAATTTTTTTATTGGATTAATCATCTACACTTACCTGTATATAAAACTTCTCTAGGCTGAATTAAACCTTTAAATTTTATGAGCATTACCCCGCCCAATATTTTAAAGTCACGATTTTGTTGTGAGCCGCGCTTATAATTCATGCTAATTTTCTTCTAAAATATGATAGACTGAAGTAGATTAAACATAAGACTTACATTTTATGGGAGTGATCACGCCCACTTTTTAAGGTGACAGTTTAAAGTCTTGCATAATGAGAACTCGTATGCAATGTTTCACTAAAAGAATGTGAGTTAAAAGCTGTACATAAAAGTTTTAATTTTGAACAGTATTAGCGTGGCCCCGTCCATTCTAGCTAGACTTGTTGGGTTTTCAAATTTGTATAGTTGGTTACTCACCTAGACCTACTTGTGTATCAAATTTCAGCTCATTAGCACAAATTTTAATTTTTAGTTTTTATGGGCGTAGCCCCGCCCCTCTGACTACACTTTTGGGTTTCAGGGCTTCTTAGTTGGTTTCTCACCTAGACTTATTTCAATATACAATTTCAGCTCCTTAGCGCAACTTTTAATTTAAAAATTTTATGGGCATCGCTCCTCCCCCCATTTTTTCAAACATAATTTTTTTTTTCGGCCAGTGCTTATCGTTCGTGTCAAGTTTTGTTGTAAATGGATCATAATACCTGCATAAATTGTATATCTAAATAGGCTGAGGCGTAGTACATGAAATATGAGACTTAAACTGAATGAGTCAACGCCAACTTTTTTAACAAAAAATTTATAGCCTTGCATTATCGCAATATATACGACAAATTTCAATAAAATCGCTTCAGCGAAGCGCTTTAGATTTGCTTTTTTAATTCTGACCTTTATGGGCGTAACCCGGCCTCCTGGCTAAAATTTTCGGGTTTTCAGATTTTTTAGTTTATAGCTAACCTAGACCTAGTTCTGTATCGAATTTCAGTTCACTAGCACAAATTTAAATTTTTATGGGCGTAGCCCCACTCCTGGCTAAAATTCCCGTGTTTTCAGATTTTTATAGTTCAATGCTCACCTAGATCTACACGTGTAACAAATTTCAGCTCTCTAGCCACAGCGGACGTGCTTCATCAAGTTGATGAGTGTGTCAGTGGTCAGTGAGTATGTCTTAAAAAATTCACATTTTGTACCTTCATATCTCAGGCACCTTTTGTTCTAAAACTTTCAAACTTCGCGTATGAGGTAACATGGATTTATTCTAATTATGAATTAAATTTTAGAATTTATACTGCGGGGAACAAAGTTATCTGGGGGGTAAAAATACGACGAATGGCTCCCTGTAAATATACACACTGTGTGCATTGGCCGGAACTTGGCCTGGCGCACTGCTGTGCGCCTTGATATATATACCGAGAAAAAAAGTTAGAAGTAAACCTAAAAGATTCAGCACAACCATTTTTGCCTTCTGTAGATATAAAAATAAATAATAAAAATGATTAAAAATATGTCATTAAAAGACAGTACATTTTTAGCATAAGCACATGTGAGGCAAAGTTAATATATTTTTAAAATAAATTATCCATTTTTAAAGGGATGGTTCAATCGAAATAAAATTTCACAAAGAGGTATTACTGCTTGCGATTTAAATACTAGTGAGTCTACTTTGTAATTCGAAGTCATTTTATTTCGTTTCGAAATACAGAGTAGACCCCAAAATTGTGCAAATTGCTCACAAGCGTAACTATGGAGTTTGAAATGGGATAGGTGCCATGTGAAATTGTTAAGAGCCATTCCTCACCCATTTGTCAAAATATTTTTGCCATATTTTAATTCTCGGTCAGAGAAATTCCAAATATGTTTAGTTGTGCATCCATAATTTTTCCTTAGTAAGTTATACTCATATTAAAATTTCTAAATTTTTCACAATTTTGCTTCAGTGTTTTCCAGATATCTGACTTGGAAGATATTTATTTTTTTTCTAAGTTTTATATCAAGCTTTATTTTTGATTCAACCGTGAGCGACAAAAATTATAATTTTCAGTAGAATATTTTTTATAATATTAAAGTTTAGTTTGCTTACGATAAAATTTTACAGCCTGTATCTTGAAATTTATCAACAAATTTGGCATTTTGATAATTTTATTCGTAAGCTATGGGTAGTCTCATAAAATTTTAATTTCAATTAAAAAGTAGTTAGCTAATTGTTTTATTATATGTCGCTTACGAAAATAAAATTCAATATATATAATTTTTTTTTGTTCCAGAACATACATTAAATGTAAACTTATATAAAATATATTTCCACAGACTTAAATTGACAGCAAATAGATAGTTGAATTTTCCCTTTTTGTTGGACCTGGCCCTTCCGAATGTGACTTATATTACATGAAAATTTTTATTTTATGCCGTATATTCCAAAATCATAAAGCTGGGATAGAAAAATTTTAACTTCTAAGAAACTTTACGTTTGTGTATTTATTTGCAAAGCGATATGGGCAAAATTTTTCATCTTTTAGATTTATTTGAGCTTGTTTAAGATTTTTAGGTTCCCAGAAGTCTTAAGCATTAAACACATTCACCACAGAAAGCTACCGACTAGCAAATGTCAAGAATAGAATGCGCGTGCTTATATGAGAGTGATTCTTTTGAAGACAGCAAGGCAACATGGCGGCAGGTTCTTGTATATGCTGATTTTGTCGTTGTCCAATTAATCTAATTTCCATTTCTTTGGCTGCAATGAGAAAATTATTTGTTGCCAGTACAATACAAAATATTAAATGAGTGATATTGCACAATTATTTCATATCATTTAACAGAAACAAAATCCAAAAATTGATGTAAGGAATAAATAAGTTAATTTTTATACTTTTACGTACATTTTGAAAGAGTATTTTAATTTTTTTAAATGCGAAATATTTGAAGGTAGCAAATCTGAACTATGTACTTATACTTAAATTTGAAGTGCAAATGGTGCTGATACCGTCTCCAAAATAATTAAGTAGCTGGCTACGTGGCGACAAATGCTGCTAGCGGCATTTGAAGTCGTGTGTTCGTGTAGCCTGCTGTGGTAAATGTGTTTAATGCATTAGTATTGTCTATCTTCTTGTAAGATATTATATATAAATTTGTATATACTCGCAACTGCAAAATTTTATTTGAAAATATCTATAAAAAAGCACTTTAATTACTTTTAGCATATTTTTACATTTTAGCTGTAAAATTTTTAGGATCTGGTCACACTGTTCATATTTGTTATTAAATACAGGGTGGCCCAGAAAGACCGAAGTGGTGTAAATTCCTTATAACTTTTTATTTAAGACATATTTTTTTAATTTTTTGTTTTTTAAATACAGTAAATTTATAGGGAATATTTTTAGATTAGTTGTTAAAAATGATATCCCGCAAGTGGAGGCCATTTTCTGCTTCGCACAAATGATCTCTTTTCAACACATTTTCCATGACCTTTCGCAAAACTTCCGGTGTTATGTTGTTAATTTCGTCTGGAATATTGGTTTTTAATTCCTCAATAGTCCAAGGCTTATTAACATAAACTTTCCCTTTTAAATAACTCCAAAGGAAACAGTCTGGAGCGGTTAAATCCGGGGAACGCGGAGGCCAATTAAAATTGCTTCTACGCGAATTTATTCTTTCCCCAAAGATGTAGCGTAAAATAGCCATTGTGGCCCTCGGAGTGTGCGCTGTGGCTCCATCCTGTTGGAACCATATTTGCGGATGGTATTCCACGGCTGGCCTTACAAAATTTTCCAATATGGCCCGATATCGATCACCATTGATGGAAATGGCGACATCTCTTTCATTTTCCAAAAAATATGGACCAATGATCCTTTCTGAAGAAACACCGCACCAAACAGTACACTTAACTGGGTGTAATTGTCGTTGATGAAGTACTCTCGAGTTTTCCTTAGCCCATATCCTAAAGTTTTGCTTGTTAACAAACCCATTTAATTGGAAATGGGCTTCGTCACTCATAAATAAGTTATGAATAATGGAAATGGAAAGAGCACATTTGTGCGAAGCAGAAAATGGCCACCACTTGCGGGATACAATTTTTAATAACTAATCTAAAAATATTCCCTATAAATTTACTGTATTTAAAAAACAAAAAATTAAAAAAATATGTCTTAAATAAAAAGTTATAAGGAATTCACACCACTTCGGTCTTTCTGGGCCACCCTGTATTAAGTATACGCCATGGGGCCATGACATCTTGCCAGGATAAGTAAAGATATTTTAGTACGAGTTTTTACTTATAAGTTCATTAATTTTACAAGTTTAAAAGAGAAAATTAGACATATCACATATCAAAATTTACAAAATTATATTTGGTTTTTAATAATTTAAATTATTTTGAAAAATTGTCATCAATTCCATGGCAAAAATATTGTTATGTAGTGTTTTTTGCTTCTTAAATTTATTATTAATGCTATCAAATCGTACATTATTGATATCCTTGAATGAAATTTTTCAGTTATAAAAGAATTTCAAATGGCTAATTTCTTTTTTATGTATTATGGCTTAAAAATATGCACACAGCTGTCAAAATTAATTCTTCTCAATTTATTAGTTTCAAATAATAAAAAAAGTTAGGATTTTTATGCATTAAAATTTTTTTCTTGGCAGTTTCATGTCATACACCATAAATGAATTAAATACAGGCTGCTAAGCCCATTTTATATTAATAGACAATTATCTTTACTGGCCCACACAGAAAAAAATAGACAAGAATTATTTTCAATAAAACCGTGTTATTGAATAAAATGTTTAATTTCAATCATATTTGTGATTAACTTGAATATTGTATTTATTGATTCCGCGCATTTAAAAATATCATTTATTTTAATTTGTTTGTATTGGTTTTTTCTTACTTGTGGGTTAACACAACATGGTCATGTGCTGATGTTGTTGTTTTTTTTCAGATTTTTCTAGTTACCCAGTGAAAAAAAATGGAAGTCATTCTAGCGGAAGTACATTTTCATTGCTTCCAAGAAATCGATATTTTTAATTTGCCGAGAGTGAGCAAAAAACCATGTAGAAGCTTATTTTAGTCACACAAAACCTTGTAACTCCTCCATAGTGTTAGAAAATACTCACCAGAAATTAAAAAAAAATTAATTTTTTTAAAAAAATTTATGAACTATTTTTAGTCTAAAATTTAAAAGTTATTTGCTTAAATTTACATGAAAACACTGTTTCGGGCTTCAATTCGTATAAAAAGAAACAAATTGTTAAAAAGGGCAACTATTTACCATTTTTCCTAGATGTAAAAATGATTAGATCGGATCGAAATTTGCACTACTTCCGCATCGTAAACTCTACATTTTCATGACTTTTTTAGAGTCTCTTTTTTTACTGGATAGTTGTTAATCTAGAACTACTTGTTTATTAAATTTCAGCTAACTAGCGTACATTTTATTTATTTTCTTCTTATGGGCGTGATACCGCCCACTTTTTCAATCTCAATACCTGCTGTAGCCATTAGTTATCTTTCCTGTCGAGTTTCGTTGAAAACGTATGATAATAAATATATAAATATGTAGTATATTCAAATATGCTGACCCGAAGTACATAAAATAGGAGGCTTAAACGCCTTAAATTAATAAATACATGTCTAATTCAAACAGTTTTTCATAAGTAATTAGTTGGTTACGCTTTTTTACGCTTGTGTGCAATTTGGCACATAGATGTAAGCCCGGCCTTAGGTCTGTCATAAACAAAATCTTTTTTAAACACAAGCACAACGAAAACTGCAGATGTGTATGTTTGCTAAAAACGAGAAGTAGTTTCTCTCAATTTATGTGTACTTATGTGCATATGTACGTATATATATATTCATAGAATTAAAGCACTTTATATCTTTTTTTAGCATATGTGTACTTAAAGTTGTGTATATGAGGCCCGATGGTTAAAATAACTTAAACTGCCAAACCATAATTTTGCTTCGCATGCAACTACAGTGGAAACAATTTATATCAGGTCGAGCGGCGGCTGTTGTTAAATAATAAATTTGTTTATTTCGCTATTTCTTACACAATTCTCCCATTATTTTCTGTCAGTTAAGTTATTTGAATTGAATTTTTTTTTGAAAAATATGTCAGTTATGTTACTTACGCGCTTAGGATTTGTATACACTTAGTTTTGTGAGAGAAGCATGCATATGCATGTATGCTCTTGAATTAGTGTAAAGTGAGTGGATTCTTTAATTTCCGTTTTCGTTTGAAAACTCTTATTTAATTAAGGAATATTAAATTTGTTAGTTAGTTAGTTATTCTATAATGATTATTTTCATTAGAACATATGTAAAAGAGATTTTTTTATATATAAAAAATAAAATATAATAAAGATTTAATTTATTTTTATACCACAATTTTTTAAAATAAATAAATAATTATGGCTTTGGCAGTGCTATATAATTACTTGAAAAATTAAAAACTTGTCATGAGCTAAGGTCGCGAAGACATTTTGATTCGATAACATTTCAACAGATCTTATAACATGAAGTAAAAAAAGTATTAAAATTTATTTTATGCCTCATTTATATATATTTTTATATTATGCAAAAATACACGTTTCAATATTTCTGCTGTTTTATATTCTCTCGTTTTTTTTTTTTTAACTTTTCTTTAGTATGGTGACCACTTGTCTAAAGTAGTTCACATAAAGTTATTTAATAAGCAAACTATTTTAGAAAATTTAACCAAGACGCAAAATACTACTTTGCTAGTTAAACTTTCAGCCAAGAAACGGAAATGAGTATTTGCTCTTTATTCTATATACAAACATACATACTAAAGACGTGCACGATTGCAAAATATATAAAAAATATACTGCTTAAATTAACTTTCCAGGGAAAAAATAATACTGCTTTTAAAAGTTGGAGACGAAATAAAAAACAAGTAAGAGTGCTATATTTGGCTTTGCCGAATCTTATATACCCTTTACAAAAGTGCTGTTTATGAAGTATAGAGACACATGCATACATAAGCATTAGCAATAAGTTGAATATCGATGCGTTACTTTCTCAACCTCGTATGTTAAAAAATACAAGTTTTCAGGAGAGCAAAAAAGGAACTGTTCATCTTTATACTTCAGTGTTTGGATAAAAGTTCATATGCAATTATTAAGGAATTGATTAGATATATGTATATTAGTAGTAATAATTCACTTATCTTTTTTAGTTTAATTTTGAAAACAATATTTAATATCCCATTTGACCTGAGATTTGATAAAACGAATGCTCACTAAATTTTTGAGCAAAATTGTTAAATATTTGTCCGCAAATCTAAAAAAATCTAATGTTCGCTAAAGCTTCGAACTTCAAACTTCTCTCTTTTTTTTTAATGTCCCTATAAAATAGTTTTATTATTGTATCTCCATACCAAGTAAACTAACTTGTTATATTCAATAATCTTTGATTTAACAAAATTGTTAAGTGTCTAAATTTAAACATCCCATTGCAAAAGGTATATATCGCGGTATTGTGTAAACGTTTATTTCTAAAGAATTTTTTCAAATTTCTTTAGCACAAAGGAACGGTTTCACGGAAATGAAACGGAACATGTTCTTTAATTAATTTTATAGTTAGGACTGTAATTTAGCGATACATTTTATTTACATCTCCAATATTTTTTTTAATTTGGCGACTTAGCGTTTTTTTTAGGTTTTTGGCATTTTTTTAATTTGATGCTTAATTAGTTTTGGTGCAATTTTCTCGTTTTAGCGGTTTTTTAAGTTTTTGGCGATTATTTTTATTTTGGCGGTTTTTTGCATTTTGGTAATATTTTTCATTTTAGCGATTTTTTCATTTTGGCGATTTATTTCAGTGCTAATTTTTTTCCAATTTGGTGCTTAATTTCGATTTGGTTAGTTTTTTCGGGTCTTGGCGTTTTTTTTTAAAATTAGTGTTTTTTATTTAATTTTGGTGCTTTTTTTCTCTTTTTATCGATTTTTCAGGTTTTTGGCGATTGTGAACATTTCAAGGCTTTGCCTCTAACGGTTTCCAAGATACAGCAAGTTGTCAAAATTACATTGTAAAAATTACATAAACTGACAAAACACCATTTAATTTTAATTTTTATAAATTTTAGAATTAATTGTAGTCTGTATAAAAAGACAGTACTTTTACATATTTCTAGTGTGTACATACATACATACATACATATGTAAATGCAATTGTATATACAGATATTACATGGGATTTCAAAATTTTTCCTTGCTCGTTTTGGAACACCCTATGATTTTTTACTTTTAGTGTTGTTGCGACCAAAGTTCTACATAGTCTGTCCAAATTTCAGGTCTGTAGCTCTTACAGTTCCTGAGAAAATAGCTTTCTTCCTAAAACATTAAATATGTAAGTTTCCCAACCCTGGAATCATACTTTTTAATTTTTCTAATTTTTTACATAATTTTCTTTCTTTAAATAACATAAGATATGCTTAATTTATAGAAAAAATGGAAAATATTTGTTTTAGTAAATTACTTTTTTATAAGAAAAAGAGTTATGGTTTTCCAACTCTGGAAACGTCTTTTTAATTTTTTATTATTTTTTAAATTTGAAATATCAATTTTATTCATAGTGAAGTATAAATAAAATAAATTTGTTTAATAAAAATAAATAAAAAATTAATTTATGGTAATTAATTTTATCTTTCAAAAAATTTCAAGTTTTCCAACCCTGGAATGATCCTTTAATTTTAATTTTTCTGATCTCTTATATCAATCTCTTTCTTTAATAAATATAATATTTGCTTAATTTATTGAAAAAGAAGAAAAATTTGTTTAGTAATTTACTTTTGTATGAGAAAAAAAGTTAAAGTTTTCCAACCCTGGAATCAAATTTAAATTTAAAAAAAAATTTTTTTTGAATTAGAAATTTCAATTTTATTCATACTGAAAATAAGTTTATTTAATAAAAAATAAGTTTATTTAATAAAAAAATAATAAAAACTAATTTTCGGTAGTTATGTTGGTGTGTGGAGTTTTCCAGCTCTGAAACCATCTATTCGATTTAGCTGATTTTCAATACCAAAATTTTTCAGACTATTTTCGGCACACCAGTTCAAGAACAAAGTCTCTAGCTTTTCTGGGAGTTTCGGTAAACCGATTGCACGTACAGACAGACGGACAGATGGACATCGCTTGTTCGTCTTCCGTATGCATAAGGATCCAGAATATATATATATTTAATACGTCGCTCATTAATATTGTAGAAATTACACACGGAATGACAAACCTATATAGGGTTATACCCTTTTACCATTTTTTGGTAAAGCACTTGCTGCTCTTAAAGAGGGTCAAAACAAAATTTTTAAATTTTCACATTTTGAATGAAAACGATTTATGTGTCTATATGGAACCGTAAAAATAATGAAGCTTGGAATTGTGCACGTCTTTAAAACACACATACGTGAGTTAGTTTTGTTTAGTTAAAGGTTTTGTAAGATTCTTAAAGAAAGAATAACTGCTGACATTTAACATCAGCTGCAGTCCTTGTTTTACAACAAAATTTTGCTATTACCAATGAGATATACAGCCTAGGCTATTGCCATTTTAGTTTTGAATTATTTAAGAGACACATTTATACACACATATATTTACATATGTAAGTAAAGGGTCCGCCAGATAAATTTTTTTTTTAAATGCTATGAAAAAACTACTGAAGCTTCGGCTGTGTAGCACGTAGCGCCGTCCTGTTGAAACCAAATGTTGCCAATATCATCTTCTTCAATTTTTAAGAACAAAAATTCGTTCAACATGGACCGATAACGATCGCCATTGACTGTAATGGCCACACCTTGCTCATTTTCGAAATTATGCCTCTGGACCAAAATCCGCACCAAGCAGTGACTCGTTTTGGGTGCGTCGGCTTTTCAATGTATGCGTGCGGGATTTTAGTGCCCCAAATGCGACAATTTTGCTTGTTTACATACCTGCCAAGATCAAAATGAGCTTCATCTGAAAAGATGATTTTTTTTGGCAAAATCGGCATAGTCTGTTAGTCGATCGCAGGCCTACTTAGCAAAGCGAAAACGCATTGGATGGTCAGTTGGCTCGTTCAGCGGAAGGAAAAAACTAATTATCTGTCAAATCAGACATGAGCTAAGTGTTACCATTCACGAAAACAGGCACTAGTTGAAAAAGAAACGTTAGATGGCGGACCCTTTATATATGTGAACGTTTATTGTATGCATAAGTATTCGTTAGCTGATATACAAAAATTAACTAACTACGATTGCTAACGTCGGTTATGTGACCGAATGTGTGAATAAAATGAAGTATTTTATTTATGCGTTTCTAGTTGATTTGCAATTCAATAAGCTTTTGGCCCTAGTAAACATATATAATCGTCTGCATACATTATCTTGCAGCATATTTTATACACATAAAATACCTACATACATTAATTTGTTATATTAACAGTGGATGTTGAAATAAGTTAGCCAAAAAAATTTCTTAAGCAAAATCGAGGGGAAAATTTTTAAAACCAAGATTGCAAGGTTTTTAAGATTATTATTATATTTTTTTAAGAAAACTAATAAGTAGGCAATTATATGTATGTATGTGTGTTATATTCTTTAAGAAAGGGACACTAAATAGAGTAAAGATGGTCAATTATTAATTTATTAACTTTAACTCGTTTTACAACTCTGCTACTGTCTTACAGCTCTGCATTTTGTTCATTGCTGTAGCATTAATGCAGTGCCTCTGGTGCTAAGTAGGCACATTATTTTAAATTATGCAGTCATTTTATTCCTTATTTTAATTCTTTATCAAATATTTATGGCAAGAAAAGTACGGGGATGCGATATGCATTAGCATAGGTACTATCAGACAATTTGTGATGGTGATATGACTGGGTGTGCCCAGTGATAGAAAACCGTTACCGTAGTTAAAAAACAGCAATATTTTCATTTTTTTATCATAGGATCGGCACACAGGAGATAACTTCTACTCATGCAATGCATTATGCTAGAACTAGGAAAATAGGTTATATGGAAGGAAGATAGAGGGAGTGGTGTCTGTAGACATTTGATTTAAACTTTATCACGCTGGTAGTGATAGCCAAGACCTCCACAGGTAGTTGGTTACACATACAAACAGTGCGGCTAAAAAAGGAATTCTATCTGTAAAGCGTAGTGCGATTTATAGGCCAATCTACCACAAAGGGATGTGCTCTGTATGAGGCACGTGTTTTGAGTATAAATGTGTAGGTTTCAGGAACAAGTTCCCTAATTTCATTAAATTTTATGCCATTGTGGTAGTGATAGAACACGGAAAAGCATCCCACATTGCGTCGATACTCCAGTGAAACAATAGAGTGATGAGCTTATTCGCCCTCTCCTGTATGCAGTCGAGCAGTCCCAAAGGAGACTTTAAAGTGCCGCTCCATGCATGAGAGTTGTATTCCTCTAGAATGAAGTCCAAAAAATATGTCGGTTAATTTTTTTTGCTCTCAGTGAAAAAAAATGGAAGTCATTCTAGCGGAAGTACATTTTCATTGCTTCCAAAAAATCGATATTTTTAATTTGCCGAGAGTGAGCAAAAAACCATGTAGAAGCTTATTTTAGTCACACAAAACCTTGTAACTCCTCCATAGTGTTAGAAAATACTCACCAGGATTTAAAAAAAATTTATTTTTTTTAAAGAAATTTATGAATTATTTTTAGTCTAAAATTTAAAAGTTATTTGCTTAAATTTACATGAAAACACTGTTTCGGGCTTAAATTCGTATAAAAAGAAACGAATTGTTAAAAAAGGCAACCATTTAGCATTTTTCCTAGATGAAAATATTATCATAGAACACAAAAAAAGGAATTTTTTGTAATATCGCTTCCATTTCAGAGACCAGGCATCGAAAAAGAGAACTTCTTGCAATGACAACCCTATATAAAAATCATTAGATCGGATCGAAATTTGCACTACTTCCGCAACGTAAACTCTACATTTTCATGATTTTTTTGGAGTCTCTTTTTTTACTGGGCTGTTCTGGCTCAATATAAATTTTTCTTTTTAAAATTAAATACGTCACCAAAAAACATAACTTGACTAACTGTGGACTTTGCTGTGGAAATGCCCATATATGTGTGTTTTAAGTTTTGCTTAATTTATTTTAATAGAGCCCGTAGTTTTAATTAAAACTTTTAAGGTATATAAAACATAACAGATTTAAGTATTACATATAATAAAATTTTATCACAAACTCTACAATAACCCACATATTGTACCATAACTGCAAAAAAAACTTGAGGGAAATAATTTTCCAATTTAAGCTTTTGACCAAAATCAGTCATTTGCAATCCTAAGTAATCGATTTCCGCAAAAAAATTAGACCCAAAAAAAAATTGTCGGTTAAGCCTTTTTGGCGGTTATGGCTCGATATATATGTATGCTTGCAAGTTTAGTTTAGCTGGAAGTATATTAGTAGTATAGTTTTGCCAAGTATCGAAGCAGAAGAAGTCATTTTATATCCTTTGTTCTTCAGAATTTTAGTTTTACATGTAAATGTTAATTTTTTTTTGCTTCTTTTCCTTCTTTTTATATTTGTTTTATTAAATACTGTTTGTATTATGATAAGAGATTTGAAGAGTTTATGTGTATTTGATTGCATAATTTTTTTTTGCTTCTTTTTGGCTTTCGATTTGGATTGTGCTTTAGTCCCTTAGTGGCTTCACTTTATTTAATAAATTGTAAGCAAATTTATTTTTACTTCCTACTTGGACGCGTGTTATTTCCATTTTTATATTACATAAGCAGAAGTGTACGCGAGTGCATACAAACATATGTACATACATATATGTATATACATTTGTACATATATAACGATAGTACAGTTTGTGAGTTTGGGGGAACAAAAAATAAACATATTTTTTTTTGTTATCCGAAATTTATGTGTGCGACATATGTATAATGTTACTTTGTGTGCTTAAGCTTATATTTAACTTACATTTTGCTGAAAGTGTTGTTTGTTAGCAAATCAATGTGTGTTTGAGTACGTGGATTTTAATACTAACACACATTTAATACTACACAGAAAAAAGAGAGTTATAGACAAATCGAAGCAAATTCAATGGCAAATGACAACAATCTCAAAATTTGGTTAAACCAATTTGTAGCAGTTCAATAAAATTGTATCCAAAAATCAGGTGGTAGTCCCACGAGGTTGAGAGAAAACTTGCAATCGACAACTTTTATTGAAAACAAGAATAATATTAGAAAATTTTTGTTTTTGTTTAAAAACAGGCTGTTAAAGTACAATTAATGCGGTTAAGTTAAAAAAAACTGAAAACTGCACCCCTGAATAAAAATCAGTGACAAAATTTAATACTTATTACCCCAGCTAATAAAAGTCTAGTTAAATTTTTCTTCTCTTCTAGAAACACAAATTATTTAATAAAATTGAATTTACTGAACATATGTCCGTATAAGAAATTATTTGCGAATTAAATTCACTGCATTTCAATTAAATCTAAAAATGTCTTAATTATTCTTGAATTTTTAAAGAAAACAATCAAGAACCAGGAAATATCGTACAACGCTGTCAATCACACAATTTTAGTTGATTTCAAATCTCTAATGATTTTAATTTTTCTTTTATATTTTTAAGCAGAAATAATTTTGAACAGAAATAATTTATATATATTATTTTTTTTCTTTTTCTTTTTTGAAAGAGATAGGTCTTACTTTTTTTAGGAAAGGGATAGTGATTGAGAAGACATGTGGTGAAGGAAGAGATAGAGCAAAACTGCTTTCTTTTACAACTGTACATTTTGCACTTTATAATGCAGAGTTGCAGCGCCTCTGGTTTCAATTAGGCGCATTAAATTTTTGAAGCTGTATTTTTTTTTATTCGTTTTTCGTTTTTCGTTAATTGTTTTATTCGTTATTTTACTTCGCCGATGAGTCTGCTACACAATACCGACGAAGGAGGGCGATCACATGTTATATCGGTGTCTTTTCTCGACTTGGTGAAAGTTACATGGAAAACCAAAAACAAAAATGTAGAAAGGTATAAAATTTGTTTTTTTTTCTCATACAAAACAGTTTTTCAAAGAGAGAGAAACGCGTTGAAATTCTCGCGTTTATTTCATTTTTGAAATGAATGGCAAACAAAAACAATTTTTGAAAATTTGTTGTTGGTTTAATGCAAAGTTTCACTTCTTTGAAGCGTTTTCCAGAATAGCCAACATTAAGATTAGCATCCGATGAAGTCGGTATAGTTCAGTTACCAGTGACAATGCCTTCCCCACTTGAACTTTCCTACAACAACTGACACAATGGGACACTAATTTACATCGAAAGAATGCGTGATGTTGTTATTTTAATGACTGTTGGATACAGGGACTGAACCCAGGACCTTCGGTTTTGTAGTCAACGTGCTAACTACTTCAGCCAACGCCACCCCCAGACTTAAGTTCATATAACTTTGAAAAACAAATTACATGTAATAATTATCAATGAACAAATAATACCAAAGTTAGTTGTAAATATTCTGACAAACATATAGTTGAACGGAACAACTAGCTATTTTTGAAGGCCTTCAAATTTGTAATTTGTAACTCGCCTTAAAAAGCGATACGAACATTAGCCTGATCAAATCATAAATACTAAAATTAACTAAAAAGAAATAATATTTATTTTGTGATTTTTAGGGTTTCGCACACCAAAGGTGAAAAAGAACCCTATTGTTCTCGATCGATGTCCGTCTATCCGTCGCTATTTTCTCAGGAACCGTAAAAGCTACGGATCTGAAATTTGGGCAGAGTGTGTAGAACCTTGGCCGCTACAACAACAAATACATGAGAGTTCAAAATTAAAGAGTTTTCAAATCGAGCAACGAAAAATTTTAAAATCCCATTTAATATATATACAATTGTATGTACATATGTATATAGACACTTGAAAGTTGTAAAATTAGTGTATTTATTTCTATACAGACTACAACAATTAACACTAAAATTAAAAAAAATTAAATTAAAGGGTGTTTTATCACGAAAAAAATGGCAAAACTATATTTTATATAGGCTAAAGTTCGTATTGAGTTACATATATAGTGTCCATACGAAACCCTTTGCGAGCGGGTCAAAGTCGTACTTCACTGAATTTATTTTGTTGTTGTTCGGTCGAAAAATTAAAATCAGAAAATAACAATAATTTTTGCTAGAAAATATAAAAATAATTCTTTTGATTTTTATTAAAAAATTCATAACAATTAAGGTTCCTGATGAAAATAGTTAAAAAAAACATTTAAACAGGGTTTATGCCTTATCCCTAATTTTCAAGTTTCCATCCCCAAAATCTCTAAAACTGCTAATTTTTTTATCTCAAAAATCTATACATTAAAAAATTATAAATAAACCATGTTATATCAAAAGAAAAATTTGCAATTATATAATTAAATCTATTTGTGTTGAAGGGTTTTAAAATTAATTAAATACAATATATATATATATATATATATGTATATATATATGTATATATATATAAAAAGATTAACGTAAATATTTAAAAAAATTATTCATCTCTTCTTCATTAAAATGTGTTCTTAAAATATTTGTAATAAATAATAACTCCCTTTAATACTGTTTTAGCATCTCATGTTTTTCCTTTATTGTAAAATTTAGAATTTTGACTTGAAATTTTTGAATATGTTTTTTAAAAACTGTGTTGAATTGTGCCAAACGTATCCAAAAATTTCAAGTCAAAATTCTAAATTTTACCATAAAAGAAAAACATGAGATGCTAAAACAGTATGAAAGGGAGTTATTATTTATTAAAAATATTTTAAGAAGACATTTTGATTTACGTAAACAGTACATAAGAAAAAATTTGTTATATATCAATTTATATCACTTTAAAAACTTTTGATTCATTAGTTTATGCAATTTTGTTTGTTATGCATTTAAAAAAATATTATTTAATTTTTGAAATATTTTTTTAGATAAAAATAAGTTTTTACATACACCCAATCACAATTAAACTTATAATCCCTACAGGTGCAGTATCATGAATCAATTGAGCTGTCATTTGTTTAGTATTCATTATTGCGTAGAACAAAGTTTTTATTTGATTATTAGCAGGAAAATTAAAAATTTATTGGAAACTTTGGCATACGTTAATGTTGCATCTTCCTCTAACTCATGAATTCCTTAGAATAGGTAACATATGTCTTAATTGTGCACAATATTTAGCAATCGATGATAGCAAAAGTATTAGTCAGGTATTAGATGTTCCACTATAATACATATCGCTCATTTATTTCAAAGCTGAAAAAATACGTTCTTTGAGTTAATAATGCAAAATAATTGGGCGTTTTGTATTTTATCTCTTGTAAAAATTTTATATAAATAGATTCTACTACCAACTCGCGAGAGAATAATATTTTTTCATATCTTCATTCAGTTGTATGTAAGTTAAAAACTTTAAATGCATTTACTGCAAAAGTAGTTTTGTGACACTATTGAAGTAAATAAGCGATATTTTTATTAGAGTAGAGCAACTATACTTGATAAATATATCATCACTCATGACCAGTCCATTGACTATCACTGCTGAATTCAATATAAAATTGCTGCAAATGTGTTAGTGGTTTCTTGTAGGAATAATTAATAGCACACAATTTTTTGACTTGCCAGACATCAATTTTCATGTTTGAAATTTCGATTATGAAACAACTAAACTAAACCATAGAAAAAAGTTCTTTTTGCTCAAAAAAAAATCCCTGGGAATTTTCACTAAATTCTTATCCCCAATCACAGACACAAGCCCCTTATTTAGGAAAAAGTTCCCAAAACTGTAAGTGAGCACTATATTTAAGCCTTAAAATTATCGAATTTGAGTGACATTCGAAAACTCACCATTTTCGAAGAACACTTTCTACTCACCAGACTATTTATATTTCACACTCCAACTGTCATAAGAAACAAATTTGAAAAGAAAACAGCGAAATAAGAAAATTTTATGTGCTTTATAAATATATGAATAAAATTATATAGAATTATTTTTTATATGTTTTTATGTTTTTACTTATTCATAAAAACCTTTTCGGTTTATATTGGATTTATTAAACAAATTTCATATGGAAAATCTTTTTATAAACTTTTCATATATTATAAATATTTTTGTATGAATAAAACATTGTATATCTAAAACAAATCGCAGCAACAAATTTGGAACAAAATTGTCAACTTTTAATTGCTTAAATTAGTGCAACGAATAGTTCGTTCATCCCCAATATTAACAACTAAATTTTTTAGGTAAAAAAAGGCTGTGCAAGAAAACATTCTTCAGCAAAAAAAAACTTTGTGAATCTGGAAATCTTTATTAGGCTGTGCTGAGTAGGGAAACACCATGGTGGAAAAAAATCCTTTAGCCCGGCCGAGAATTTTCTCCACCATGGTGTATCCCGACACGGCGCTGCCTAAAATGTTTTCTGCCTTGCCTTAATCCTGCGTAAGAACGTTTTCTTGCACTTGGGCTTAAGAAGATTTAAGATGTTTTTGATTTTAAAATACTTTTGAGTTCTTGTATTTGAATGGTTATTGTCTTTGATAATGAAAAATAAAAATTATTATTACCATGTTTGTAAAACATAAAATTAAATTAATACTAAGTTCACACTTTTGTGTTTAACGCCTCATTCGTGTTTTTCATAAATGACAGCAAGTGAAAAAATTATTTAATACACAGCAATTGCTTGAAAAGTTTAAACTATTTAGAAAAAAAGTTTTTTGTTAAAAACAAAAAAAAAAACAAATATAAAACATAATTGTTCAAAATTTATTACAACGTCAACCTTAAGCATCTCAAATGTGAACGGTTGTGTTTAGTTTTTACAAAACTCTTCTTAAACATGTTTAAAAACATAAGTGTGAATATAGGATAAACTATTATACAGTATTTTGAAAAATATATAAAAAAATATGGGTTGGATATCATGTTTGAAACAAAATCATATAGTAAATACATGAACATTCTAGCATAGACAATAAATAATAATTGTTTTATAGAATCACAACTGCGGCTTTTTTTTCGTCCAAAACGATATAATCATCGTACATAATTAGGGCATAAGTTTTCACTAGTTCTGGCGCTGAGATTTTTAAATTGTGTATATATCTGTTAAAGCAAGTATTTTTATAGTTTTTACATTGATAATTTAAAAATAAAAAATATAAAAAAATAAAATAAAATAATATTATTAAAGCCTTATTTATTAAACTTATTAAGGCTTTAGAAAGGCTTTTTAAAACAAATTTTCTTACAAAACTTTTCCTAAAAAGCCTTAATAATTTTTGTATACATATAAGGCTGTTATAATTTAAAGCAACGGTAGACGCGAGCAATAATTTTGCTTACTAACCTGCCATTTTTTCAGTGTATACACGTGCTATATTGCGTGCATGTGTGTGTGTGCTTGTATGTAGTGCTTGTATATTTATCATGTTTGATCAGGATATTATTATTTACTTTGTGTCAATACCATTTAGCACTTGTAATATCAACCTCTTGAAAGACGTAAAGTAAAATTTGCATTTTGTGTTTGTTCTTAAATATTGAGGTGAATAGAAATAATGTGAGTTATATATATATATATATGTACATATGGTTATGTGTGTACATAAGTATATGCATGTATGTCAATAATATTATGTTGCAAAATTATCATTATGTAGGCTCTCTAACTACTGTTGAACTGAAAATTGCATAACATAAGATATAAGATGCTTAGTTTGCTTGGAGCTGAAATTTCCTGAAAATATCCAGACTATTTTTTATAAGCCTTTTTTGAAGAGTCAATTTCAATCTAAATTTCTCAAAGTAAAAACAAGTCATTTGTAAAACGATTTTGTTTTGAGAAACATTCTTACCATTGTCATTTATTCCTTACTAATATGAACATGTTAGTTAATTTATTTATTTTTGTTATACTTAAGACGAATTTTTTTCGTTGTTTTCTAAACCAAAAGACTATTTTTTCCGAATTTTTTTATTATTATTGTGGCTGCATCCATTTTTAAGCTGAAATCTTATCAAATTGTAAATATTCTTATTCACTGGCATAAACAATATCAGCTGCTTTTCGTCATTTTAGCAGCATTGAACTCAGCACAGCATTTAATTAAACCAAATTAAAACCAGTTCAAAAATAGTTTTAAGTTGATTTTAACAAAAAACATTTGGATGGTTAAACTAGGTTATAACAGTTTATTTTAACGTTAAGACCAACTTTTATTAAAAAAATATCAGTGTAAAAGCACTAATAAACTTTTGGAACTGATTTTAAGTTTTTTTAGTTGCTTTATTTAGTATGATTCATGTATAATAAACTACATTAATAAGGAAAAAATTTATTTTTAATTTTATGAAACTTTTACGAATTCAATTTTATAGTTTTACAAATTCTGTGTAAGGTCTTATTTCAGTAAAAATATTTCGGATATTCAGATGTTAATCATAAATTAACACGTTTTAAAGTAATAAAACGAAAAAATATGACTGCTATGAGCAACCCCTCATAATTTACAATTATAAATATTGTAGTTATTTGTATTTTGGTTTTAGCACATTTGTTCATTGCTTACTCTCTTTCTCTGTCAATTCCTGTGGTAAAAGTCTCACGCATTTCTAAATGTAGTTATGAGAAACAATAAACATAGCTGAGAAAGTCTTGTTACTTTATGACCTTTTTGTTTGAGCCACAACAATTTTTTTAAACTATGTTAAAATGTTAAGACATAATAACACTTAGGACACTTAAGACGCTCTTGTGAATACCCCAATTATTTTATAGTTTTAATAAAGTACTTGAATACAAAATGAATTTTTTTTCTATATATAAACTTTAAAAAATATTTGATTTATCTAAAGAAACATACTCATTATTCATTAATTTGCAAGTGAAGTTTAATATATATTTAAAAAAAATTATTTCTTAAAATTTCATTTATTTAATTTCTATTTTATTCACAATATTTACACTTGTTGTTTACAAGTCCACTCTGCATACGACTACATTAAGACATGTAATTAATTTGTTTCTTTTTTTTAGTTGAAAACCAGAAAATACTAAGTTTTTGTTTTGTAGCCTTAAAACGAATTTACAAAATATTTAATTATATTCTACTAAACTAGTGACAGCGATAGTAAAAAAAGAGTGTAGAAAAGAAAATTGCTTCAACTACGGCACTTACTAAGCAAAATTTGTCTGTAGGTGATAAATGTATTAATGAATAGTTAGTTCAGTGCTTGAAGTAGAGTTTTATATATGTAAGTGTTAAGTGCAGTTTAAGGCATGCATATACAAAGGGTGATGCAAAATGAGATATATTAACTTAGTTTTTTGTAAATTTTTTATTTAAGCCATTGTTTTAAAGTTTGTTTTTTTACTACAGTATTTTATTGTAAAATTGTTTTTAATAAGCTTTGAAGAAGTATGTACTTTAAGAGGTGACTATTTTCTGTTTTGCGAATTCATATTTCTTATAACATATTATCAATAACTTTCAGCAAAATTAAAATAATTAAAAATCCAGGATATCATTTTGAATAATGGTTTTTGATTGAAAAATGGTTGTTATCTTATTAACATACCAAACATTTTCTTAAAAAAATACTTAAAATTTAATTGGTAAGCAAAAAGAAAAAATTAATTTGACATTGTTTCTTTAATATACACACAAAAAAAATAAAATTTTCCAACCCTGGAAATATCCCTCCTCTGATTCCTTATACCAATCTTGTGCTTTAAAAAGTATATAAAATATTTTAAGTTAACAAAGAAAAAGAGAAAAAAAATTGTTTTATTTAGTTACTTTAATATAAAAAAAGGTTATAATTTTCCAGCTCTGGCGCTGTAGTTTTTATTTTTTTAATTTTTTTCTACCAAAATTTTCTTTCCAAAGCATAAAATATATTAAATTTATAAAAAACAAAATAATTAGACCTTGTTACTTTTACATATCAGAAAAAGTCTAAGGTTCCCAACCCTGGAATCATCCTCTTAGATTTTTCTGATTTCTTATACAAATATTGTCATTTAAAAATTAAATAAAATATTTTGAGTGAACAAAGAAAAAGAGGAAATAAGAAAATAATTTGTTTTATTTAGTTACTTTTATATAAAAAAAGGTTAAAATTTTCCACCCCTGGAGCTGTAGTTTTTATTTTTTTCTTTCCAAAGCATAAAATATATTTAATTTATAAGGAAAAAGAAAAAAATTTAATTAAACTTAGTTACTTTTACATGTCACAAAAAGTGTAAGGTTCCCAACCCTGGAATCATTCTTTTAGATCTTTCTTATTTCTTGCATCAATTTTTTTTAGAATGTAAGATATTTCTAATTTATAGAGAATAAGTGAAAATCAGTTTTAGTAGGTTATTATTATATAACAAAAAAGTTAAAGTTTTCCAACCCTGTGAAACGTCTTCCTAATTTTTTTATTTTTAATTCCAATTTTATTCTTACTGAAACATGAAAAAAGTTTATTAAAAAAGTAAAAATTAGGTTTCGGTAGTTACTTTTGTCTGCCAAAATAAAGTTTGAGTTTTCCAGGTCTGAAACCGTCTCCTCGATTTTGCTGAATTTATACACCAATATTTTTCGGACCATTTCTGACACACCAGTCCCGTTAATCTGTTAACCGGTTAATTGCTACCTGATTAACTGATCGGTTAATTTAAAATCAGCTTTTTTCGGTGAATGGTTAAACCGGTTAATTTTCAGTCGATTAACCGATTAACCAACGTAACAAAGTTTTTCATATTTTTTGGTATTACAACTTATTTTTTGTCTCATTTACAAAACGTGAGTTTTTAGAAATAATGTTTCATACAAACAAAGAAGTACATATGTTCAGTGATCTTAACTTAAGTAACACTTCAAAATCTTTGGACATGGCTATAAAAGAGTTTAAGTAGAGACTCTGGTACCCTAACTTGAGGGAATTATTAAGTTTTTATGTAATAATTTAATAAAAGCCATTATTACTGTTGAAAGCGATTTAATTAAGGATTATATTTAATGAGAGACGGTACAAAAACGAAAGCTAAGAAATTCAGAAACTTTTTTGCAGAATATTCATCGCTGAGGTCTGTCATTATGACTCAGATGATGATCCGCCAACAGAAGGAACTATCTATAGTATTTTAAGAAATGTTTTAAAAAAATTAACCAAATTAGTTTGATAATTATTGTGTGTTTTTGGTTTTACTAATAAACTCAAATTAAAAAATATTTTATGCACTTTTATTTGTTGAAAACACTTGATTTATGGAAAAACTTTATTAATTGGTTAACCGGTTAATACCATAATTAACCGATAATTAACCGATCAAGCGAAAACCTCGATTAATTACTCGAGCGATTAACCGATTAAAGCAAAAACTCGATTAAATGAATATCCTAATATATACCCTTTTATAATTTTTTTTGAGTAAAGGGTTTAAAAAGAAATCACTTGGCGTATGATTAATCGCTAATATTACTCATACTCATATATTACCGTCAATTCTTGATAATTCTTTGATAATTCTTTGCTAATTTGAATCTCCAGGAAATTTTGAAGGGCTTCCCAGATCCCTGGAAAAACATTTAATGAAAAAAATCCATACCATTTGGTCCCCTAGGAAATTTGAAATTATTTTATAGGGTGATGCTTTAAGAACTTTCAGATTTGATTTAAAAAATACACATACGCTGGGTCCAACTTCCATCATATCGCCGGTATCTTAAGATTAAATACTTCCGTATTGTCTTTTAGTGTGTCAATCGTTTTGGGCTTGTCTCTTTGAACATGAACCTTAATTTAGCCCCACAAAATTTAAAGCGTTAAATCACACGATCTAGACCAATTGACCGACCTCAGAAGTCAAATAAACTATTCACCAAACTCACCCCTCAATTGAGCCTTTGTTTCGCGTGCTGTGTGACATGTGGCACCATATTATTGAAACCACATGTCAGCCAAGTCCAGATCTTCCATTTTGGTCAAAAAAGTAATAGAGGCCCAATTGCTGCGAATGGCGGATACAGAAATAAAAAAAATTAAAGTTGCTAAAAAATCACCCTTTATATTTGATAATTTTTGCAAACATTTGTATTTTTATATAAATGGGTTGTAAACTCTTGTTGATATTAACTCTTGATAATTATTTTTTTAATTAGTAATTAGTGTTTTTATGGGAATTTTTACAATTTAAGTTTAAAATTTGTAAACGCACTAATAATCCCAAAATTATATTTTACTTATTCAGTAAAATATTTTTTTTAATAAAATACATTGAAATTGATTATTGAGGGGTTTAGCTGGATCCTATGCGCATTTCACTGTTGCTAATGCAGATCATCAGGGAACATTGACCCAAAGTTTCTTAGAACAACTAGAGTCATTATGTTATAAACTTTCATTTAAATAAATGAGAAGCTCAACAACAAATAACAAAGTTGAAACAAGAACTCAATAATCAACATGTTTTTTATTTTCTTACTTTACCATTAGGATCCAGCTAAACCCCTCAATAATCAATTTTAATGTATTTTATTAAAAAAAAATATTTTACTGAATAAGTAAAATATAATTTTGGGATTATTAGTGCGTTTACAAATTTTTAAACTTAATTATTTTTTTATTTTCTCTGGTCCCTTGTATTGTCTTCAGTGAACTGTTTAAACGGTCTGGCAACAGGGACTTTCCCACTTTGACACCTGATAGCGGCCATATTGTTGGAAATATATCTGTCATATTTACCATCATTTAGTCAGTCTATTTTGCCAAATCACTATAAATGGAAATATCGTTTAACATCCTGATACTTGCAAAAGAATTTTTTTTTAGAAAAATATGAGAATAATTATTGCACTAAAGTCTTTGTATGGACTATTTGTCCTTATTTTGTTGTTGTGTGTATTACATTTACTGTTACCAAATGTATTTAATTACTTTACTTAAAATTCCTGACTTCTAATTAATAAACATATTCTGATTACTTTAAGTATGCTTAATTTAAGTTTAAAGACCCTTCTTGAAAACTACTTACCTAAGACTTTGTTAACGTATTCATATGTAAAATAGCATTATAATACAAAAGGTTAAGACCACAAAGTTACGTCAGTAAGCATTCAAATCAAATTGAATTTCCCTTTAAATACTTGTAAACATTTTCCTGTCGAAATTCTACATAAGATGAAATTGTTTACAATATTTGGTTGATGTGGTATAAAATCTTAGGAGAATTGTACTTGTAACTTACATCTGGTTGTATGTAGTCATCTGTGATATATACATACAAATATAGACAACAAGGTATTCATTAGAAATTCTTAACTTAAGATGTAATTCAAATTGTTTGTTCACTTTAGGAACATTAAACAAATTTATAATATTCATTTAGATTAACATTTTCAAGTAAATTTTACATGCTTAAGCAAATATGTTTAAACGAAACAATTTGTTTTTTGTTTGTTTGTTGGAATACTTGGGGAAAATCGGGTTGTTATAACTAAATATAATAATTTTATAATAGAAATATTTTGCTTGGTTTAAAGGTGGTTTTAAGTTAAATTTTTGTTTATTGTGTTTAATTAAAATGATATTTAATATATATCTTTTTTTACAAGCAGCATTCAAGAGGAGTTGTTCGTTATAAAAAAAAATTATTAAGTCTATTATGTTGTGCAGTGCAATTACATATTACAATTGAAGATAAGGATTATATCTACTTAGGATCTTACATTTGGACTCTGTTTTTTTCTTTTTGTTTTCAAATTAAATAATATTTGACTTACCTTAGTCAATTAATTTTAATATCTTGCTGCTTTAAATAAACATACTCGTAGCACAAGTTACGATTTTTTAATTAAACTTTGCTCTCTTTTAAATCTTATTAAAATTGAAATATCTATTAGTATGTTTATGTAAATATTTTTTAAGCTTTGCTGTTATTTGTTTGCGTACTGTCACAATCTATAAGCAAGCATACATACACACACTACATACATACATACATATACACATTACATTTCCATTTTTTATATAAGAGCTACCGTATCCCAATTACCGAACACAAAAATTATTCTCCCTTCCCCACTCGCAAATTGCTACCAAACTAAATGTTTCCTATCCAAATGTTTTCGTTTCTAAATACGGTCTTAGGAATAATATGTTGTTTAAGTGTGTTAGTGTTTATTTGCTTTGTTCGTACTAGTGATGTAACGAATGTAAATTTTTGATATTCGCGAATACGAATACGAATAAGAATATTTCAAACGATATTCGCGAATACGAATACAAATATTTGAAACGATATTCGCGAATACGAATATTTTATACAATATGATATATTAAAAAATTCTTATGAAAAAGGACTTCACACTCTTGTTGGCGTACTTTAAAGTTAATAAAAAGTACCCAAAATTTTAATGATCGTCATTGAATAGTATTTGCAAATGATACAAAGCACACGAATGCATTCGTATTCGCCTGATAATGGCCGAATATTCGACAATTCGAATACGAATACGAATATTCGTGCATCACTAGCGCGTACATAGCTATAATGCTTTATTGTGCCCAGTTTGATGACTTATTACTGTTTCGTTATTCTTTATTCTTAAGAAATTTCATATTACCAGCAAAAACTTCTTCCAGGTTCTCTAGGTGATCCTGCAGACGAGCTAAAGTAGTTTGGCAGTTTCTATTTTTCTAATGATAATTTTAATTTTTTTTGTAACTTTAATTTCAAATAAAATTTATGTTAAATGATCAATTAAATCATGCATACTTAATAAATTAATTCATGTTAGTATTTACTTAGTGTCAATTTAAATAATATTTAAGCTTGTTGAGTTTGAACTTAAGTCTAGGCCAAGGAAGTCAACTATACATATAAGACACACACACACACAATATCTGTGCCAATACACAGTCACGCAAAATAAATCAATAACAAAATCAAATAAAGTGACTACATTAACTTGAATTCATATTGTTTCAGAATCCCATAAACATTGTTTCAACTTGAAATAACTTTCATTCCAACATGAATCTTCACTTTAATTTAACTGTGCTGAAATACTAAATCAACATAGAATAAAGTTATTTCAGAATGAAGTTTTTTTTTAAATTAATAAAAATCATGGAGATTTAACATGAAATATATATGAATGAAAAAAATCCCTAACAATAAATATTTAATTAACATTATTTTCGTTTTTCTGTGTGTAGTATGATCAATTGTTAACATGAACTTAGCATAAGTGACGAAATTGAATTATGTGTTAAAGAATTTCTCTATACAATTTGACATTAAAAGTGATCGAAATACGTAGTTTTAACCCACTACTAAGTCCTAGCGTAATTTTTTATGCGAAGTTTGATGGCAAAACTCGTTAAGGTCATGTTCAATGCTAACTTCATGCCAGTTTTTGCTTAAACATATAGCCATATGTCTTTAGCACGTAACACTGCAGAAATAAACTTCTTGAAACAATTTTTTTTGCTTAACACAACATTTATGTATTATTTATTTCTATCACTAAATTTATATCTGACGGTGGTTGAGCTCAATTATAACATATATCTAGACTTAAGATTTGAATACTTATTGTTACTCGTAGTTCAGTTTTGAAGATACAATAAATATATGTTAGTGTGTTAAAACATGCACTTGAACATATTTCTTAGATTAAATATGATATTCCAGACTACTAGGACCTCATGTAATAGCTACTAAGGTCCTGCATAAGACCACTTACAACATCTTTTAAGACATGAGGGATTTTTCAAATGCTTTACTACAGTAAAATCTTCTAAAACAAACGCCAAACAACCCTTTTGGCAAGACATTTGTGTCAGTTATTGCAGGTATAAGATTAAAGAATTATTTATTTATTTATTAAACATATTAATGCAAAGTAAATTTGCATAATATGGTGTTGCACAAATATGGGCGGAGTAACGTAGACCATATGCCGAAGATGGTATTAACAGTTTTTTTTAAGTTTTTGTGGCTGACTGTACACGACCTATGCCTTCACATAGGAAGTAGGCAACGTGGTTGTTAAAGAAATTCCACAAAAACCCGCAAGATTATACGGTTATCCGTGGCAGATCAGTTAACCAGTGCAAGCGAGACGAAAAACTCTCGAAGGCCAAACAACAAACACAAGCCTGACCGCACTTAAGAAATAATTACGATGACGCGAGAGATGTTCCCCGACCCAGAGCTGCTTACCGATTGAAGATTAAAGAAGAAAATACTTCGTGATTGAAAAAATTTGTGATGCTTGCTTCTTTATACACATGGGCGCGTATACAAAAGTCATGCATGTAAATACGCATACACGTTGTGTGTATGATATTTAATTTTTCTGCGCACATACAAACGCACACATGCACTGATATTACTTGTGTGCGCTTGCTTTAAACACATACATACTAGCTTACCATATACTTCTTACACACAGACACTCAAACGTGCAATATGCAAACTAACAAGCATACACGGATCAACACTATTTCTTTTGGTTGTTTGTTACGAAGAAGAAATCTTGGCAATATGGCTTGTTAACACTCATATACATGAATATCAATACATCCATGGTGATTCGCTTGTTAAACAACCTCATTTATTATTAGTTTTGTGTTATACATGCCACAAAAATACATTTAAAAAACGAGACATATTTACATTTCAAGACTGTTTACGCAGGTCTTTAATACCTACTTTGTGGCAGTGCGAGGGTAAAAGTTTCAGATTTCTAAATTTTTTTGTTATTTGTACGCAACTCTTAGCTGCTATAACTAATATCACTATCCAAAAAATTTTGCAAGAATAGTTTTGGATATTTTGGTGAATAAAAATGTAATTTAGAAATCAATAAATTTTAAGTTGTAAAACAAAAGTAGCCGATAAGTGTGCCAAGTCCATTTTAAACTGAAAATTTTAGACTATGACGGGCTAGTGCCCGTGATTTTTGTTGTCTGGCTCTTCCTATCCACTTATTTCTATAAAATCCAATGAAAGTATCATAATTATAAAATGTAAAATCGGACAACAGCCACTTTGTTTTCAAATTAAAAACTTCTATTTCTTTGGCGACAAAAGGGCGGTGTTGGCTGAAGTATTTAGCACGTTGACTACAAAACTAAAGGTACTTGGTTCAATATCTGTATCCAATCGTCATTAAAACTAACAACATCATGCATTTTTCTGATGAGTATTAGTTTCTCTTTCTCTTTGTGATGAAGGCATAGTCACTGGTCACTGAACTATAACGACTTCAACAGGTACTAATCCTAATGTTACATCAGACCACTCTCCTTCGGTGCACAGCAGAATCATTGGCTATGTAAAATAATCGCTAAAATTGCTACTAAGCACAGCCTAAAAAAAAAAAATAAAAAAATTAAACGTCCAATTTAACACCAGAAGTGCTGCAACACTACATTATTACAAAGTGCAAATAACAGATTTGTAAAAGAATCAAGCTTTCCTCTATCTCCTCCGTCACCACTTGGCTTCTCTATTACTATCTCTTTCCTAAAGAAGGTAACACTAAGTAATAGTAGCAGCTATTCCTTGCCTGAGTGTTACTTTTCTTAAAAAAACAATAGATTTGTCGGAATAAATAAGCACTTAAAAAGTCCAAAGAGCGTTTGTCAGGCAAAAATCGTGGCAAACGTTTTTTGGCACCCACTCGTACAACATACGAACATACTACTCTGTCTGCAACCCTGAAAGCTGTTCACATAAGAAATTTAAAATATCAGATCCTATTATTTTCATAGTGCATGTGCTCCTAGAGTAGGGCTGCCATACGTCCTGGTTTTCTAGCATTTGTCCTAGACGTAGATAAATTGTCCTGATGTACTTTCTTACTATTAAACTGTCCTGCTTTTTTTTGTACAGGAAAATTTAGCAGCAGCTACAATATATTTAAACGTTAACTACTCTGATTCAATTTTTGTTTCAACTAAGGCCCTTCTTATGAGCATCTTTCGATGTGCGACTGTAATCAAAAGTACTGATTGAGCGAATTTTCATTTGGTAATATGACAAGCATTCAAAAGAGAATGTCTTTATTATGAATATCACTTAAAGTGATTTTTTTTCAAAAACTATACCTAAAAAATTAAAAACAGTAGTTTATAAATTTTTTTTATCAAAAGCTAAATTCTGTTGTTCAATGAAGTTTTCTATGATCATAATATAAATAAACATTAAATTTGCAATGTTCAATAGCCAGCTAAGATCGAAAGTCGAATGTAATTCATAATAAGGGGCCAAGTGAATTAATTTAAATAAATTTTTTTATTTTTGTTTATTGTTTTTTATCTATAGTAGTTGTTGGACTTAATTCTGCAATATATGGTTGATACATGCATCAAAATAAAAATTTGTTTGAGTTAATTTTTAAACAATTAGTTCTTGGAGTATATGTACATATGTATATAAAGGGTCCGCCATCTAGCGTTTTTTTTTAACTAGTGCTTATTTCGTGAATGGTAACACTTATCTGTTGTCTGATTTGAAAGAAAATTAGTTTTATCCTTCCGCTGAACGAGCCAACTGACCATACAATGCGTTTTTGCTTCGCTAAGTAGGCCTGCGATCGACTTACAGACTATGCCGATTTTGCCAAAAAAATCATCTTTTCAGATGAAGCTCATTTTGATCTTGGCGGGTATGTAAACAAGCAAAATTGTCGCATTTGGGGCACAAAAATCCCGCACGCATACATTGAAAAGCCGACGCACCCAAAACGAGTCACTGCTTGGTGCGGATTTTGGTCCAGAGGCATAATTTCGAAAATGAGCAAGGTGTGGCCATTACAGTCAATGGCGATCGTTATCGGGCCATGTTGAACGAATTTTTGTTCACAAAAATTGAAGAGGAGGATATTGGTAACATTTGGTTTCAACAGGACGGCGCTACGTGCCACACAGCCGAAGCTTCAGTAGTTTTTTCATAGCATTTAAAAAAAAAAGTTATCTGGCGGACACTTTATAAGATTCTTTTGTGGTTTGTATAAGTGTCCTGGTTGACGGGCTCATACTTTTGGCAGTTCTATTCCAGAGTCTAGCAGTATACTCGTAGAAATTATGTGTTTTTAGGACATATCCTCACATACATTCATACATACTTTGGAATATTAAACTAACATAGACGTGCTAAAAACTTATTCCGCTTAATTTTGTGTAATTAATTAACAAAGTTTGTTTTGCTGACAATTTCAAAAAATCGCAAAATAATATCAACATTTAGAAACAGTTGCCAGAATATTAAATACATATCATTTAACTAATATACATACGAGTATATAAATAATGTATGCTTCAGGGAAACTTTGATAAAAGTAAAACAAAGCATTTGTTTCTTTTAGTTGAATGCCACGAGTCTTTACCTTACGCATATGTATGCAATGAAAGCCCTTTGCGTAGGATGTTTTTTTTAAATAATATGTGAGTGTGTGCAAAAAACATAAATAACCATGAAGGAAAAGTTATTTGTAAAATAAAATTATGCATATTTCGAGTATATTTACGTAACAACAAAAATAAATAAATACTGGCACGCACAAAAAAAAACATATCCTTCATGTCGTATAAAATATGTGCAGACTTACTTTAATCTTATGTATGTATACGCCTTGAGTTTACTTTTGTGTCGTCATAAACCACTAAACAAACAGTTAAAGCTACAATATCTGCCATACAATCTCATATGCAAATGTGTTACTAAATATGAACGAGTTGTAAGAGAAGAGAGAGAGAGAGAGAGAGAGAGAACATGCTGTGGAAAAATACTTTTCCTTTTGCAAATGCTTGAATGTATGCAGCACAAATTGTTAAATTCAGGGCAGAGTAATATTTTAAGGCTCTTGATAATTGGAATAGAAATACTTTAATTTATTATTTTGGACTTTTTAATATTTGATATAAAACCGTCTTTTGGTTATATACATAACCAAACTGAAATTCAATTGGTTTCTATGCTGAGAGTTATGGCGTTATGGCGAGTCAGTGTTGCTCATTAATTTGGTTCTGTTCTCTATGGTTAGGGCTATGGCACCTCTGATTGAGCCTTAAATTCTTAGTGTTCTTTAGGTTTTTAAGCGGGAATTAAGTGCTGAGCGGCTTTGAGATGTGTTTTCAAAGCTTACTTTCCAAATTCTTAATTCAGCTGGGAGAAAGATAAAGGGAGTACTTTCTCTTTCTGTCTTTCTTCCAGCTGAATTAAGAATTTGAAAAATAAACTCTGTGCGTTTGAAAGGGGTAAAAGTACATATATGCTTTTTGCTGATGATATTCAAAATTAGAGAGTAAAAAATGCTTCCACCAGTTTCAAAATTCCTGACCTTAATTTTTTTTTAATTTTTCTTAGAAATGTTAATGGGTATATATAGGTTTCTCATTTCATGTATAATTTCTACACTATTCACATACGACCCATTAAGTATATTTATATTCAGGGTCCTTGTGAATACGGTAGACGATTAAGCGATGTCCGTCCGTCTGTCCGTCAGATGTACGTGGAATCGGTTTTCCGAAGATAAGCTATATACTTGATTTTTCCATATAAAAAACTAATTTTTTAAAATAAACTTATTTTATATTTCATTATAAATTAAACTGGTATCGAGAGTAAAAAAATAAGTAAAATAAGGAGTTTCCAGGGTTGGAAAGCTTTAACTTTTTTTGCATAAAAGTAACCTACTAAAACTAGTTTTTCCTTTTGCTATGTTTTATTTATATATCTATTTTTGTCTATAGATTATAAATCCTTACAGACTAAAGTTGAATAACATTATCTATTCAGATACAAAATAACTTTTCTTTTTATAATATAATTGCTCTCAGAAATATCTATAATATGATACAATTTATTAAAGTGTTCACAAATGCGACGAAAGGAGTTATTGTTAGAATAAACAGATCTGTAGTAATTCATAAGAATTAGCTGAAAGTTGCGAGTTGACCTTATTGGAGCACAAAAGCTAATTTTACCAAGCAGGAATGCAGAATCAACTTCACCACGAATCAATCCAAGTAGAAAAGAGACACTCAGCATTACACGACGGTTTTTTAAAGTTGGCAGCTTAATAAGGGGCTACTAAAATGAGACGGTAAAACATATGAATTCCATCTGAGGCCTCGTAAACAGAAAATTAAAAATTGCTTTTGCATCGATTCAATGCTGTTTATATGAATGGAGTAGTAAGGATCCCATACAATGCATTCATATTCAAGAATAGGACTAAGTAAAGAAATATAAAGTTGTTTCGTGACGTAGTGGTCAGAAAATTGCTTTGACCATCGTTTCATAAGACCAAGAACCCCATTAGCTTTATTAACAGTTAACGTGATGTGATCACGGAAATTAAGCCTGTGATCTAACAAAAAACCCAGATCGGTAATACTGTCCACTTTTTCAAGTGTTGTTCCATTAACGTAATACTGAGAATGTAATTTGTTTCTGTTCTGTAAAATGTCATATGTTTACATTTTTTAATATTTAAGTCCATTAAATTAATTGTACACCATTGAAAGAGTTTATCAATATCAGGCTGTAGTAACATCTGTTGATTGGAATCATTAAAACTTTTAAATATTTTGACATTATCTGCATACATAAGTAGTTTAGAATGCAAAATAACAGAAGTGAGGTCATTTATGAATAAAGTAAATAGTGAGGGACCAAGATGACTTCCCTGCGGAACACCAAAAGAAACGTCAATGTTTGCTGAAGTAACATTTCTGAACTTTACTTGTTGAGTTCTATTAGACAGATAAGAACGCAGCCAGTTAACAGCTGCAGAAGAACTAAATCCCATCAGTGATAGTTTGTAAAGTAATAATTCATGGTTAACTTTGTCGAAGGCTTTACTGAAATCCGTGTAGATTACATCCGTTTGCATGCTATTTAAAAATCCATCATTGACCATAGAAGTAAGTTCAAAAATGTTAGTTGTTGTGGAACACGACTAACAAGGAGATAACAGTGATGAAATTTGGTGTGATAAGCTGTCAGTTAAAACCTTTTCTAAAAGCTTAGGTATGGCATTTAGCTTAGCAATTCCTCTATAGTTTCAAACTTCAAGTTTGCTGCCACTTTTAAACAAAGGGATTATAAACGATTTTTTCCATGAAATGGTTTAATATTGAGTAAAAATTAGGGACAGTATAGTTGAAACTATTTATATTTTTAAAAGAAATACATATATTGGGGTAAGAAATCAGAAAAATATAGAAAGATGATTCCATGGTTGGGAAACTTTAACTTTTTGTGATAATAAAAGTTAGAATGGCTAATAAATTTTTTCCGTTTTATTAAAATAATTTTTCTTTCCTCGCTTAATATACTTTATAATAATTTTCAAACAAAATTTTTTTAAGGAATCAGAAAAATATAAAAAGATGATTTCAGGGATGGAAAATTAACTTTTTTTTTATATAAAAGTAACTAGTTCAATTGATTTTTTGTTTTACAAATTAAATATTCTTTGTGTCTTTAGCTTTGTACTCTGTTTACTGTTTCGTGCGAAACTACACGTAAAAGTATTTGGTTTAAATATTTGTGAAATAAATTTGGCTTAAGTAGTATTTTGTTGTTGGTAAAAACATGAACAATGACTGTAGCATCATTTTAGTTTAATCTGAAACAAGATTAGCAGTAGTTTTTTTTCGCACGGGATTTTAATAATGTTTCATACTTTCAAGCAATAATAGCGACAAATTTATAAAAAAATCAGCGAGTTTGGCTACACTTAATACATGTAAAATTTTTCACGCGAAATAATCAATGTTGCTGAAAATTTTTTAGAACTTCGAACAGAGGCTTTAGAAAGAAATAGTTTGGAATAAAAATTTAGAAAAATAAAAATCATTGCTCCAGACCTGGAAAACTTTAGCTGTTTCTGGTATATAAAACTAATTAAATACAACTTATTATATCTTTGGTAATTAAATATATTCCTTATTGTAGAAAGAAATAAATTAGTATTAAAAAAGAAAAATCAAATATATGATTCCAGGGTTCGGAAGTAAAACTTTTTTTGTTAAAAAATAACCAATAATATTTTTTTTAGTTAAACATATTTTTATGTTTTAGGATTTTTTTTATATTGGTAAATTTGTTTATGTATATCTAATTAGAGTTTAAATGAATGTTTGCATCATGTTGTTTATTATACTCTCAGGATAGTTAAATTTCAAATTGATTGTCTCTCGTTGACAGCTTTTAACGAGTTCTTATTAATTTTTAGTAAGTGGAAAAAAAAAAAAAGACTTACCGCTAAAGAACAGTCATAACTATAAAATACATTAAAGAATATGGAACATTTCCTTGAAAAAATTCTTTTCTGCTGAATAATACATAACTTCGCGAAATGGCATACTTGTAATGGGATGCTTAAATTGAGAGATCTCGAGAGTGAGTTAACAATCCAAAATTGTTTGGTATTGTAAGGACGTGACGCCGATGTTGACAGGCCTTATGCGAAATATTTCTAAATACAGAGTGTGGAATAAAATATTCAACTATTGCTAATATTGGAAATAAATATTTGAATCAAATTCTTTAATCGAAAAATAGCGAGAGGTCACTTACAAAACATTGCACTGGAGCAAAAACTGATAAATTTTTTTTACAAAACAAATACCTATGTGCGTATATTTGTGTGTGGCTGTATACTACATATTACGTATATTGGTGAAGGGTATATAAGATTCGGCATAGCTTTTTTTTTTTAAACAATAAACGAAACGGGTAAATTTTTTTTATGTAGTACTATAATTACAGATATGTTTGCCTAACGAGACTTTTACGAATATTTATAAAGGTTTTACTACACTTTCAAGAATATTCTTAAGTACCCTTTGGTTTTGTTTTTGCCCATCTAATAAATAGCATAAGCCTGTCTAGCACTTTCTCAAATTAAGTATCAAATTGATTATCCTATTAATTTCTTGCTCTATTTAATTTTTACAATAAAGTCACATTGTCAAAGACACAGGCTCAAATTAAGCCTGCCGTGCAAGAATTTAATAACCCCCCAAGACACTTAAACATTTTCAAATGCACATGCACATACAAAAGCATTCAAACTCATGCAACCATTTTTGTAAATACAAGTACTTACATGCATGCATATTGTACATATACTCTGTCTGTTATATTAACGTAGGCAACTGACAAACTAACCTTTACCTTTGAAAGAGATTCGTTACATACCTACTTTATCTTTAACAGATTGTTTAATGTCCCAAAGGGTAATATGAGATATGATTAAGAATGTGACATAGACTCTGTGGCTAGCAGAGCTATTATTTCTCATCTAAAAACTCATTTTTAGCCAGAATGTAAAAATATGGTAGAAAACTCTTGCGGTTTTAATTTCGTTAGTATACCAGGTAGTTGCTAGTGATTACGATTAAATAGCTGCCATGTGTAGCACAAGTAAATGTATGCATGTGTTAGCTGCATGTGAAGGTATTGATACCGAAAATCATTGTATTTGTAGAGCTGTAGTGATGTAAGGCTTAAATATCCTGCTATGTGCTTTTACTGGTAACTTGTTTAATTGCAGTCGATTATTTCTGTACGAGCATTTGTTGTTTTCTAAAACATGACAGCAGTGTTGTCAATAATGTTCAGTTTTGGAAAATGTAAAATAGAAGGTTGTAAAAATTTTTACTTTAACTTTAAGTATTGAAATTTTATATCTTTGAATTAGAAAGTTTTGTAAAGACTTTTAGGGAACCCAAGAAATAGAAGTAAGGAAATCTATGACAATAAATTTTTTTTTATATAAACTAACAATTATTTAAAAAAATTATAACTGTAAATATCATATACATACGTACTCATAGTTATTTTCATTTAATAGAGAGATTTTTTGTTTGTGTACGTACAAAAATCTTTGTTGTCAATTTATAATTTTTGTAAAAGCCTTAAAGCTTATCATATATAAATATTTGGTATATGAAGCTTTTTAAATTTTTTAAGAATTTTCTAACTTCACTGTCCTAGTAAATATATATATATATATACATATATATATATATATATATATATATATATATATATATATATATATATATATATATATATATTATACATATATATTATAAAGAGTAACGTTATTGAGTGACTGAATGAGTGACTGAGTGAGTGACTGACTGAGTCGACACCGATTAGCCAAGACGACCATAGCTGAAGAGCTGAAATTCGGTTTCCAATGCTTAAATCCAATAAGAAGGAAGTTTTGGAAATTCAAATGAGAAAGGGTGAAAAGAGGCAAACACGGGTAAAATCGGTAAAAAAAAACACTCCATACAAATGCTGCTAACAAATAAGCCGACACGTATTTGGTACTTTTTTGTTGTTCGTACACTTAGGGGTTAAAAGGCATAAAATTGAACTTTGGTACCTTTTTACACTCGAAACATCTTCTAAAGTATTGAACACAAAAGAAAGATTTTTGATTCGTTCTTTATATCTGAACAAGATATGAAATTGGTTTTGGCACTTTCTGGAAACCAACACTTATAAGGGGTAAAATCGTATCCGTCTTCGGTACTTTTTTTTAATGATAACGTACATATGTACATACATGTACAAATAATTTACTATGACTTTCTTACAACCGCTGAGATAATAAAATATATAAATAAATAAAATCTAAGTGTTTTGACTGACACGGAAAGGTACTAAAAAGACTAAATACGGGCGACAGTGCTAAGGGTTTCAAATTTGAAAGAATTTATATAATTAAAACATTTTTAAATCTGAGTTATATATTGCTAACTCATAATGTGTATTAAAGTCCTTCACAAGACCTTTCAAGACATGAGAGATTTTTCGAGTGCTTTACTACTGCGAAATATTCTAAAACAAAGGCTAAACAACACCGTTGGCAAGAAATTTGTTTCAGTTGTGTGTCTTGCCAACAGTGTTGTTTAGTGTTTGTTTTAGAATATTTCGCTGTAGTGAAGAATTTGAAAAATCTCTTATGTCTTGAAAGGTCTTGTAAATGGTCTTGTGCAGGACATTATTGTGTATTCTTGAACAATGGAATTAAAACGTTACTTTATATATTAATTTTGTACATTCGAAAACATACTTTTCGGAAAAGGTACCTTTCTAGAGTTGTACTTTTTGAGTATAGTACTTTTTGAAAAGAGTACTCCATCCAGCAAAGTACTTTCAAGAAAAGCTATATACTTTAAAAATATGCTTTAAGAAAAAGGTACTTTTTAAATGGGAATTTTTTACGCAAAGTATTTTAAACAGAAACAACTTTTTTAAAAATTTAAGATAACATAAATAAGATAAGATAAGATTCAGATAAGATACTCCTTTGAAACCGAGCTTTATTGAAAAAGGTACTTTCTTTAAAAAGTGTTTTTTGCAAAAAGTACTTTCCGAAAAAGTACTTCTCAGAAAAGGTACTTTTTGAAAAAGGTATATATTTGGTTAAGCTGCATTTTGGAACAAGTACAAAATATGTTGAAAATATTTGGTCGAATATGCTAGTTTTATTATATTCGTTTTATTAACATTTTCATTTCTTAATATTTTTGCTAATTATGTTGTTCTCAATTACATATTGTAACTTGTTGTTCTCTTAACATACTATGTCAACTTTATTTTATCAAAATTTACTTATTGTCCTTTAGTAGACAGATTGTAAATAAGGAATTATATAGAGTTTGCTTAAAACAGATAAAATAAAAAAAACCGCAATTTCGGTTTAGAATTTACCTCAACTGACTATTTTCGGTTTGGATTTCGTTTTTTTTTAACCTAGACAGGTATTTTGTAATTGGACTGCAAATCAAAACTGTTTAAATTTGAAGGCTTTTGACAGAGAAATTCAAAAGATTTTTCTCTGGCTTGTGAATACTATCCTGACAAAAGCATAGATGTGGTAAAACGCCACATAGGATTATGTATTAAGAGAGCTCAAGGTGTGTGTTAAGTTTTTTAGAAATCAAATTAGTGAAAGAACCTACAAGAAAAAAAATTAATGGACAGGTCTCCGTCAACTTTTTTTTGGCAATGGCACCAAATGGAAGCTATATTCTTGCGGACAAAAAAAAGAATTTTTAAGATCGGTAAAAAGTGAAGTATGTATAAACTCAAACACAATAATAATACATACGTTTCTAATTATCAATACGAAAATGGTAGAGTGAGTTGCCTTTTGTCAAGCCGAAAAATCGTTTCTGCACAAAACATATTGTTACGTTTACGTAAAAATATTCCTACAGGGTTAATGCAAAGAACTATCTAGAAGTATTTAACTAAAGCACTAAACGTACACAATATTATGGCACAGTAATAAAGCATTTAAATAATTAATATTTTGGGGTTAAAACACTTTTGAAATTAAAGCTTTATTTGGAAAACTCCCCCTGTTTTGAAGTCGGTTTAAAATATGTTTAATAATACGAATATTACGTATTGATAAAGTTGAATTTTTCTTTAATTTTATTTTATTAGACTTTCAGCATGAAAGCTTCTCGGATAAGTGAAATGAATAATTTGAAACACTATTTTTTCATTTGGTTGGCAACATTTCATTCAAATAATACATTTATACCCTGTTGTATTGGAAAATATGGAAAAGCTTACAAACAAATCTTTATGAAGGACAAAATGATGGTATCAAACCAATACAATTTAATTAAGAAACTTTGGAATTGGTTAGAAACCATTTCTTCTTGCAGTTTACAGTTTGTTATTTTACGCTTTTATACTACACACAAATTTTACTTGTTCATTTTGTTACATTTCAGAATTTTTAATTTCATTTATCGAAAGTGTATGAAAAATTCAAGGGAAAAATTAAGTGTCTACTTTTATTTTCTTTAAATTGGCTTATTAAGCTAAGATTCACGACTTTAGACATTTGGCAGATATAAGTGTATTTAATTATTAAAATAAGATATTCAGAAGTGACAAAAAACTGTTGATACTAAACAAATGATGCAAATATGCAACATAAAGCAATAATAACTGTATTTAATATTTAAAAAAAAGACTCAGTTGTAGAAAAAACTTTGGCGGTCCTTAAAGATTTGTTCAGTGAAATGGTTTCTAAGAAGCAAAACAGTTTTCACAGTTTCGTGTGGTGTGCGATATGTTTGTGAATACTTCGACCTCATATTGTTACACTTAACACTTACTTAGAGTCTAATATTAACAGCCTTATTTTATTAAGGCTTTATAAAGCCTTTTTAAGAAACGTTTTTTATGAAAATTTGTTTTAAAAACCCTTTATAAAGCGTTAATAATTTTTATAAATAAGACTGTAAGTATTTTATTATATATATATATTCATGGTTTAAGTCCTTAATATCTTTATTGTTTTATGTTTTTAAAACATGAAAATTACATTAAAGTATTATACAATAGTTTGAAAAATATATAAAAAATATGTATTGGATATAATGTTTCGAACAAAATCATAAAGCAAATACACGAACCTTCTAGCACAGACAATGAATAATAACTAATAACCCAGAAAAAACATGAAAAATCATGTGTTGAATCATGGCTTCAAGTGATGACGCATTGGTTCGATTTAGGTGAAACATGCATGATTTTTACATTAGCTTGTCATTGGAGATCATGTGTTTGTGCAAGAATTTAAATACTTTGATATAAATTCAATAATACGAATATAAACCGAGCATTTCTCACTCTCAAGGCGCACTATCTACCAGTGAGCCACTTCACTCTTATTATTTGTTGGAGGTAAACCTTGTTTTATGAAAATTCATTACCCATTAATATCGCACGCGTTTTTAATGAGTTCAAAAACTATAGCATTATTTATGATACTCAATGATATTCAGAACGCATTCGAACAAAAGATTTACTCAAGAAACCATGACCCATTATTTCATTTTTAAAGCGGCCATTTACTTTTTACTTTGAATTGTTTTAAATAATCAGAACTGCTGCTTTTTTCCATCCATAGATAAGACGGCACAATAGTCGAACAGAATTAAGACATTAACATATGTACTCTTACGTCTTACAAGCATACTCTGTATCAATAAATCAAAACTGCACAATCTGATTTCAGCGACATATACAACAACAACGAGTTACTAGCGACTATTAAGTTGAACAAGCAGCACGAGCCACCTATCTTCATTCTTTAAATATAGAGAGAGAAAAGAACTAAATTTCTTCTATGCGTTTTAGGCGTACATAACCCTTCAAGGGTTAAAATAAAGGGCTTGGATGAAATTTATCATCAATAATATTTGTAGAACTATTAATGAATTTTACGACATTTAGTCGCCTTTTTGCAATTCGAGAATTAGTTAGATTTTACTAGCGCTAAGTTAAAAAAAATCTATTTAAAAATAGATAAGTTTGCTATCTTGTAAAACTCTTCAAATTCAGTCTGTCTATCAGAGTTTTATAATTTTATTTTGTTACACACATTTGAAAACATCTGCAGCAAAGAGGCATTAGAAACACAGAAAAACAAATACAGCAGTTCATATGGTTTATACCCAAAATTAAGAACTAAATTATTTTTGTTTTGTAATTGAATTAGATAGTTTAACTGCGGAGGAAAGCAAAAACTGGTCATATTTTTGTATACGAGTAGTTTGAAGACTATTAACCGAATAAAATATAAAACAAGTAAGAGTGTTATATTCGACTGTGCTGAATCTTATATACCCTTTACCAAAGTGCGTTTGTGTAGTATATATATACATACATAAGCACACAGATATGTACCCAGCATACCATTATCGGAGCGCTCTTATATATGAGCTCATATATGAGCGATTTTATGAGCTTCTGTGAGTGTTTCCTGCGTGCATATTTCTGAGCTCATAAACGATAGATTTTATGTGATTTTTATGAGTAATTTCTGCACGCTGCCAGATAACGGTAAATTCCAGCTAAGCAGAAGAAAGAAGTTACACAAATTGATTCAGTAGTGAATATTTTTGGAAGCGTAAAGACAAAATTGTGAGTTATTTTATAATAAATATAAAAATAATACATAATTAAAATAATGAAAATAACAAGCTTAAAAGAAAGCAAATTAATAATAAGTGAACTTCGTTCAAATAAATTAAGAAAAGAAAATCCAGCATGTAATATTAAAAATAAAAAGAGTCATAAAATACTCTTTTATGGATAAAATTTAGAGCTCTTTCATGAGTGACCAATTTAGTGGAAAAAGCCACTCAAATATGAGCGTTTTATGACTGTTTATGATTATTTTATGAACTCATTATGAGCGTCAGCGTTCCGACAAAAGAGTCTTTATGAGCTCATTTAGAGCGCATATGGTATGCTTGGGTAGGTACATATTTATTTTGTAAAAAATATCATAATTTTTGCTCAAGTCCAATTTTTAGTAAGCGACCTCTCGGTATTTTTCGATTAAATATTTTTTTTTTACATTAGCAATAAGTTGAATATCGATGCCTTACTTTCTCAACCTCGTGTCTTAAAACATAAAAGTTGTCAGGAGAGCAAAAAAAGAAACGGTCAATCTCTCTATACTTCGGTGTTTGGATAGAAGTTCTAATGCAATTATTAAGAAATTGATTAAATCTATGTATATTTTTTTAGTAATAATATACTTATCTTTTAGTTTAAGCATGAAGCGCATTTATTGAGATACGAGTTTGCTGCATACAGAGTAATTGTAATTCTTGATACTTGATGAATTAGTTACTGGTTTGTGACACTCATAACTATACAAACAAATAACGCCGTTATATCAAAATTATCCAATGCAAACCATATTTAATATCCCACTTGATCTGAGATTCGATATAAAATGAATGCTCACTAAAGCAAAGTAACTTCGAAACAAAATTGTTCAATATTTATTCGCAAATTTAAAAAAATCGAATTTTTGGTAAAGCTTCGAACTTGGAGGCTCTCTCTTCTTTTTTTATAAAATAGTTTTAGTTTTGTACCTCCATACAAAGTAAAATAACTTGTTTTATTCAATAATGGTTGATTTTACAAAATTGTTAAGTATCTCAATTTAAACATCGCACAATGAAATTTGTTCGGGGAAATGAAACGGACCATGTTCTTTAACTAATTTTATAGTTAGGACTGTACTTTAGCGATAAATTTTATTTCCATCTCCATTTACTAAAGTGTGACTCTGACTTCCGCACGAAGGGTTCCGTACGGACACTAGATATGTAGTACTATATGAACTTTAGCCTATATTAAATATAATTTTGGAATTTTTTCGTTTTTGGGTTTTTTTTTTCGGTTTTAAGCGTTTTATAATAGGGTTTCTTAATGTTGCCGTCTTTTGTGGTTTTTTTTATTCGGTGCCTTTTTAATTTTAGTCCTTTTTTTTGTTTTAGTGATTTTTTTTAGATTTTGTCGATTTGTTTAGTTTTGGTGCTTTCTTCTCGTTTTAGCTATTTTTTTAAGTTTTTGGCGATTTTTTACATTTTAATGAGATTTTTTATTTAAGCGATTTTTTATCATTTTGGTGATTTATTTTAGTGCTAGTTTTTTTCCACTTTGGTGCATTTTTTCGTTTATGTGATTTTTTTCGGGTTTTGGGTTTTTTAATTTGGTGCTTTTTTATTTCGTGCTTTTTAAGCTTTATTTTGAATTTGGTGCTTTTTTAATTTTAGTGCTTTTCTGGTTTTTTTTATGTTTTTTGCGCTTTTTTTATTTTGCGATTTTTTTCCTTTTGAAGCTATTTTTTAAGGTTTTTGGCGAATTTTTTAGGTTTGGTGCTTTTTTCTCGTTGTAGCTTAGTTTAAGGTTTTTTGCGCTTTTTTTATTTTGGCGATTTTATTTTTCATTTTGGTGATTTTTTTCTTTTTAGCGACTTTTTTCGTTTTGGGAACTTCTTTTAGTACTATATTTTTTTCTATTTAGTGCTTTTTTCATTTTGGCGATTTTTTAGGTTCTCTGCGTTTTTTTTAATTTAGAGCTTTTTACCGTTTTGGTGCTTTTTTCACGTTTTAGGGATTCTTTTAAGGTTTTTGGCGTTTTTTTATTTTGGTTCTTTTTTTCATTTTGGAGATTTTTTTAATTTTTGCAATTTATTTTATTAGTGCTAGATTTTTTTTCATTTGGTGCTTTTTTCGTTTTGGTGATTTTTTTTGGTTTGGTTTTTTGGTTTTTTTTGGCGATTTTATAATTTTCGGTTTTTTTTAATTTTGCCGTTTTTGAAAATTTCAATACTTTGCCTCTTACGGTTTCCAAGATACAGCAAGTTGTCAAAATTACATAGTTGAGGTTACATAAACTGATAGAACACCCTTTAGTTCTAATTTTTATAAATTTTAGTGTTAATTGTAAAACTACACTAATTTTAATTTTTTAATTTCAAGTGTCTATACACATATTTACATACATACAATTGTAAATATACATGGGATTTTAAAAGTTTTCGTTACTCGTTTTAGAACACCCTTTAATTTTAACGTTTTTATATTTGTTGTTGTAGCGACTAAAGTTCTACATACTCTGTCCTAATTTCGGACCCGTAGCTCTTATGGTTCCTGAGAAAATAGCCTTCTTCCTAAAACATGAAATATGTTTAATTATAAGAAAAAAAATTAAGGCTTTCCAACCCTGGAAACGTCTTTTTAATTTTCTAATTTTTTTTTTAAATTAGAAACACTAATCTTATTCATACTGAAGTATAAAATAAGTTAATTTAATAAAAAAGTAATAAAAACTAGGGGAAAATAGAGTTTGAGCTTTCCAGCTCTGAAACCGTCCGCGGGATTTTGCTGATTTTCAATAGCAAAATTGTTTGGAAAATTCCTGATAGACCAGCTTAAGAACAAAGTCTCTAGCTGTTCTGGGAGCTTTGGAAAACTGATTCCACGTACAGACAGACGTACAGACAGACATCGTTTGTTCGTCTTCCCTATGCATAAGGATCCAGAATATATATACTTTATGTGTCGCTTATTAATATTGTGGAAATTACACACGGAATGACAAACCTATATAGGTATATACCCTTTTACCATTTTTTGGTAAAGGGTATAAAAACAAAAACTCTAGAGTTCTTATTGCAATTAACAGCTGTTCATATGGTCACGTAAATGGGCACATAAAGTTCATATACATTTTTTAAAAAAAGGTCAGATTTGGGAACTTTTTAATTTCTGCTGTTGTGTTTAGTTACTTTTTTTATATAGACATATTCTTATATCTTTGGGCTATTCATGATGAAGAGTTGCCTTATCTAAATAATATTTTTAATTATTTTCAAGCTAAATTTTAATCCAACTCTCTGCTGGTGGTTGTTGTGGGTTGTTTATGAAAACTGTAAAAAATTTATTAGATAAGCTGACAATATGCTAATTTTCTGTGGATTTTTTTCTAATGGAATTGGCATTTCCCTGGACGAGAATTATTACTTCCTATCTTCTTTTGGGAATTAATTTATACACAACGGAAACCGACCGAAAATTATGGAATTTGCCACAAAACTTTTTCACAAGAATTTATCAAACGTTACTCCTGAAGGGTTTTAAAACATTTAGCTGAACATTTTTCTTTTGTTTGATCGCCCATATTTCTGATTTTAACCGTAATTATCCTTAATTTTTTTGTCTCGTATTTTATATGACAAGAATATTTGTTTTGAGAACTACCGTTTCTTTATTTAAGATATTTCTTTATCAAATTAAAACATTTTTATAGCTCTTATATGCAAAATTTGCCGAAAAATAAAGAACAGCTGATTGTTAGTTTTTGCATTAATTTGACAACATAAGATTATATTTTTCCGCCCTGTACCAAATAAAAATTATTATAGCATCCTTTGCGAGCTTAAAAATATTCTTTAAACGAACGCCAAATTGATTTTTTTTTGGAAAAATTAAAAAATTTTGCACTTTTTCCAGAAAAGAAAACGTCATAAGCTACTAAAAAAATAAGTAAGAGGACATATTACGTGAAATAAAATCTACTTATTTTTAAACTAGTTAAAGCTATTCTGCCTGTGGTGCTTTACAAAATATTTTAAATACCCCACAAGTTCAAAATGAAAATTCAATTAGCATACTTAATATAATCTTAATATCTTATTATAATACCACATGCCGTATATTATTAGCATTTATAAGCATTCAAATTTTCATATAAAAACTTAAAATATTTTGCTTTTGTTTTTTAAGAAGATTTGAAATGTTCTTAAGCTTTTGCAAGGGTAATAGTATGCAGGAATTAAGTCATTTTATAATTACAACTCTTAATAACAAAAAATATTTGATTCTGTATTTTAAACAAAAGACAAAAAAAGTATATAATTTTTCCATATCTTAAAATTGAAGTTAAGTTTAGTTGCTGAAGATTTATGTATTATTTATTATGTAAAGTCGAACCCGCTTTATTGAAAAAAATCGAATTACTGAAAGCGATACAAATTCCCGCACTGATTTGAGACGCAGCTTGTCTTATTATTTCGCTTTAGCAAAACATCATTTTACCGAAAATATCGTATTACTGAAAACTAAAAGCGAGCCCACAACTACGTTATGTATGAAGCTTTTTTCGCTTTATTGAAAAAATTAACAATGAAAAATTTATTTATTAGAAATCGATTGCATAACTTAAGGCTGAAAAAATTGTGCATGTTTTGTCCGTTAAAAAATTATATGGAAAAATGTATTTGTCCTTTTCTATATATTGTTCTGATTTTAAGCAGTACGCTTAAATGTAAAAAATTTCATTAATCCGAACTACGTTTTAGAGAAAAAATTGGATAACTGAAAAAATTGGGTTTTGGTTATTTCCTCTACAGCGGAGTCGAAGCTATGAGCCTTTATTTATATTTTATTATTTTGACAAATTTTTGCAGATGAGTACGTATGAGTAATATTTTATTCTTCATCAATATTACTCATACGTAATGAAAAATAACTGCCTGTCTCAGAATAGCACCAGCAAACGTTCGATCGACAGCTTGTGTTGCCAACAACAATAACATTAAGAAATTTTTTTGTTGTTTTCAATATAAGTTGTCAATCAAAAGTTTGCTGGTGGCATCGTGGGGACGGGCAGTAAGTTTGACAATGCGATCGATCACATTTGAGGTTATTTTTCTGACCTGTGAATGGCTATAGTTAGACTCTTCACTATGTTTTTAACGGGACACTATGAAAATAACTATGGACATTTACCTTCTAGGTGAAAATATATATTTTTAATCTACATCAATGTATAATATGTTTATTACTCAGTCATTCTTATTGCACTCAATTTTACGTGACAATTCATAGGGATTGCATGCAACCAGGCAAAATGCTTTCCTTCAATTTTATTAATTTTCCACCACTTTATATTGCCTGATAGAGCTATTATTCCTTTGAGCCTTAAAAAGGAAATCATTATATTAAAAGCGATTGTAACACCTAAAACTTGACGCATTTTGCACTTAAGATACCACGATTATTGCATGCAAAAATGCTACAAAAATATGTATGTAATATCATAGAAACAATAGAGAGGAATAACTCTATTAAAGAAACATTTTCTTGCATCATTGGAAAAAATATATTTTAAATAAAAAATAAATAACAAAAAAATGTGATAGAAATAAAGCAATGTTAGAAAGTCTCTTAGGTCTGTGGGTTAATATTTGTTCTTGTGACTGTGTTTGGTGGTTGTGTATTATGAGCATGAAATGGATAGTAGAGATGGTATTGTGAGTGAACTTTTTAATAATAATTTTACACGCTCACGAATAAGTGAAATAAATAAACCGTATTATCAAGCAAAACATTAGGTTTTATCCAGAAAAATACTAAAACATTTATACGATTCCATTATGAGCATGAAATGGATAGTAGAGATGGTATTGTGAGTGAACTTTTTAATAATAATTTTACACGCTAACGAATAAGTGAAATAAATAAACCGTACTATCAAGAAAAACATTAGGTTTTATCCAGAAAAATACTAAAACATTTATACGATTCCATTAACAAAATTTCGTAAAAATCTTTTCTCTTTGAAAGTATTTCAAAATTTTTGCAATTTTATTGGATTACTCATCTCTAGTGGAAAGAAGTGCTTCTTTGGTTATGCTTTGTTAAATGCGCGTTCTGTGTTTTCTTAAGGAAAATGCTTATTTAGCTTCATTTGCATTAAAGCGCGTGTTGTTCTGCTGGTAAACCTTACCAAGTAAAGTTGAATTAAATTTAATATGTTCAGGGAAATACAAGTGGTGAACATATAAAAAATAGAATTTCATAGAGATCTGAACAAAAACAAAATTCTTCAAAAGGAATAAAAAAGTGTAGCAATAAAAAAATATGCAAACATGCGTTTGCAAAACATGGATGTTGGATATGATGTAATGAAGTGTAATAAGGAGATCATCATATACTGTGGGAAGTAATTTTAAGTTATTGATTTATGATATACATATCGCTCATTTAGTACTAATTAACACTATGCAATTTTTATTGCTAAGCTGATTAGTTTGTTAGGAGAAGGAGAGAGATAGATAGAGCGACGAGGGGAAAGGAAACGGTTTTGTTCCTCTCGTCTCCCTTTGCCACAAAAAACTCAACTTTGCAATAAGACTTAAATAATGTTAATAAGGACTTACTTAAAGAAGGTCATAACTCAACAAAAAACAAGATTGCCACAAAACGCGTTTTAAGTTTTCAATTTAATGGAAAAATAAAATTTTACTTTTCTGCCAAGAGTTGAATAAACAAGATATTTGTATGAAATTTTTACATAATATGAAGAATGCTATTAGAATAAGTTCTGCATCAATAAATCAAAAATTCCATTTCTGTGAGTAAATGAGCGATATGTATGTATTAACATTAGACTGGTCACATGTTGTATTAATTTTTTTTTAATTCTTAATATAGGCCGCTGTCATTAGTCTTTGGTTTGCTGCCGTAAGTCTTAATTTTTTAGCGACAAAGAAAAATTCCGGTATTTTTTATTTCTTCCATCTAAAAGTCTAGTTTAAGTTTTTCTTCTTTGGAAAACCACATTTTTAATAAATTACGGATTTGAGATTTAACCTTATTGGATATTTTTGTAGAATTCTTAGCTTTCCCTCGTAATCCCATTTAAATTTTTTTCATATGCCATGAATATAATTTAAATTATTTATGTAAGTATATTCCTTTCTACAAATTTTATAATCTAATTCTATTTGGCATTAAGTAAAAAAGTTCTTGTAACAGAGTGTTTTCTTAGGAAAAATAATTTAAGAATTTCATGGCAAAGAAGAGAACGTTGTTTTAAATTTCATAGAAATATATGAAAAATTCATTTTATGGAAATTGGGTATTTGTTTTAATGGGTTAAATTTATGCGACTTAAGTGCTACATAACCAGCTTAACTTGCAGCTATAAATGATATAATATCATAATAATAATTCAGTTTTCCGCGTAAAAGAAAATAATAGGAATGAAGAAAAACAAACACTGACTTTAAAAATGCTTTTTTTATAGTAAATTACTTTATTAGCTTAGAAGTATACAATTATATTCAGAAAAAATCTCTAGCATATCTAAGTGGTATTAACATTTTTTTTACAACCTCCGAAATTGTTTTTAAAATATTTCACACTTACTTTTTCATGACACTTTGTAAAAGTTTCTTGGTAAACTAAACAAATCTTGATTATAATATTTAAATATCTGTCTTGCTTAACGCCAAAGTTTGCACCCTAATTAAGTCAAGAAAAAATTTGCATCCACATAATGTTTTTTTCCTGTTCTTTAAATAAATTTTTGATTTTTCTTAAAGAAATATATTTAACAAGAACGAATAAAAAGTAAAAGATAAATAAAGATTTAACAAATTAAATTTGCTTTTAAACTGCACTAACAAAATAAATATACTTTTTATTATTTTATTAACTCGCTTTTGGGTATTTCGAGAATTAATTCCAAATAATTATAATATTTTTTTTTATAAATGCCAAAAGACTCCTTGTTAGAAAAAGGCAAGCTGCTAATTATACCCCGGTTTTTGAAAACTGAGTTTCCATAAGATCACGACGTTTGCGGCTATGGGAATTCATACTCAGCATATTTACGATGATGTACGTATGCATGTAGACGTTAGTATGTATACCCAGCGGTAAATGGAAGGAGTAAATAAAACTTCTATAAGGCCTTATTTAGCAGACACAAGGCCTACTACTTCCAATGCGAACTCATTTCTGTTTTAAATTCAATGTTATTAGCGACCAATGCCTTCCACTCCTCCTTACTCAAGAGGCCTGGTTGAACGCCTACCTTACGGTTTTAACACAGTTTAGAAATTGTTGCTTTGATCTTAAATTATATAAGAAATAAATTCTGTGCCCCTTTCAAGAGAAGGGTATGGAAAATGTGTATCGAGTATTTTAGAAGGGAGTATGGAGTTTTTATTGAAGGCTTTTCGTAGAAGGCAGGAAAGAGTGAGTATCGAAGAAGGTCTGAGAAGACCTTCACAAAGTCCTATTTGGTGCAGACCTCGTGAATTTTACCACTAGGTACGTATATAAACCTATCATGATTTAAGAATAGCTTATCAATACTATCTCGTGAGCAAATTAAGATTTTAAGAAGTTTCGTAAATTAAATTTTGGGAAATAAATAAATTTTTATTTGTTGAACCCATACAGTCCAAGATCTTATTATAAGGTCTTAAAATCAAAAATAACATATAATGCAGTAAACATTTTTAAAATATGCTTTAATGGATATTAAATAATTAAACATTAAATTTATTAATTATTTAATCAATTTATTAATTATTATTAAAATCAATCTGCTTGTACAGACTTGTAAAATTGTGTCCAATGTTGCTAATTCCATCGCAATAAGTTGAGCGGCTTATGAGGAAAATTGTTTTTTCTATTACTCAACAGTCCTCTCCAAATAGATTTGCTATGCAAATTTAATTTTTAAAGCTTAACAAGCTGTTAAAAGAGCTGAAGTGACGCAGGACTTACATTTTCTGTGGCTTTGGACTAGATATTAGCAGGAAGTTTCATGGACTGCCTGTGCGGTTAACCGTAGTCATTTTTTATAAATTTGTCAAGCCGTATATAATTTACAGAATATTCTGAGCCATGAATAAGGTAAACGAATAAGTGATGCTAGTCTGTCTGTCTGTTCAACAGTCTAAACATGAAATCCAGCATGAAGAAAATATAAAAATTTCTGTGTGAAAAGTATTCTAAGAAATGCTTTTGTGACTGACTATACACGACCTATGCCTTCACATAGCAGCCACGTGGTTGCCAACGAAATTCCACAAAGAGACTGGAAGACTATAAGGTTCTGCGTACCAGAACCAGTACGAGCTATGACAGGTTATTATCCACCGCACGAGGTCTTTTAAGGCAGAATTACCCGACTGTAAATGTAGAACTGTAAATGTAATTCTGTCAGCTGATCGAGACTGTTGCATAAAAAGCTATGCAAATGCTTACTTGACTGAAATGTCACGTAAATGTAACGTCTGAACCCGCAGAAAATAGAATTTCATGACGAGGTTACGAGACAATTGTAGACAGTGATGGGATGTGTGTGTATTGAATGGGAGTGTGGCACAATAGCCCTATAGTGGTACTTTTGTTTCTTTTGAAAATTTAAGTTGCTAAATTTGTATACGTAATTTTCTAACAGCTTTTTTCTTTATAAAATGTAACCAGAGATTCACAATCGTATGTGTTTGTTTTTTGTTAATATACATACATATATACATTCTTATATTTATATACGTATGAATGTGTAAAATATACATATTTGTGTACAAACATACACACAAGCGTACAAAAAACTTTTTTGGTTTAATAATAATACCAATAAAAATAATAATATGTACGTATGATCATAACAATTATAATGATAATAAAAATTTAAATATTTTTATAATTATAATACGTTGTAATGCATGTATGTATTTATAAAGCTAAAATTGTAATTTAACTAAAAAGCAAAGCCATTACATTGTTTGTAAGTATAAAATAATGGTTTGATAACATCTAAATAATTTTCGTACTTTTTTCACACAATCAAAAATAATGTGAAGATATTGAACTCCCATCAGTGTTTCGAACAGCTGTTGTGCATTTTATTTGATTTTATTTATACTGATAAACACCCAGCAAACAAAAAGTCCTCTTGTTAAAAATTACATACATGTATCCATATGTACATATATTTTGTGAGTAAAAATAAATTATTATAAGTAGGAACGAACATTAACAAGAAAAGGATAAAACGAAAAAGTGAAGATATAATAGGTTTTTTATGTGATTGAGGTGGTACTGCAAGCATAGACTTTCTTAGAAATTAATTAGCCAAGTACTTTGCCTTTCCGAAGAAGTTGCTCAAAATTTGTTCTACTAATGAACAACGACAAATATTACGGTTAGAGACTTGAGCCTTATAACTGCTATTAATATTATAATAATTGAGTTCATTTAAATAAAATAATAATAATTTTTAAACCCTCCTAGGCGCATTTTCGTTCTAAAAGGTGTCTTATGTATTTTAAAACTTGCAATCAAAAGAAAGTAGAATAGAATAGTTTCAGTGAAATTATTAAAAAAATCTTTGATTAATTAAAACCTTAGTATTTTATATGTACATGTGTGCTTATATTAATAACTTATGAGCTCTAATGCATACGCATTTCAATCAAAATGAATTCCACGAATTAACATAAATATTATACATACATATGTATATGAATTTTCACGTTTGACTTCAAATAACTTGCAATTTAAAATCAAAAATGCGTGTTTGCTGGGCACAAAGTAATTCTCATGTATGGATGTGTGCACAAAGAAGTTTTCTTGTGTGTGCCGAAAACACATGACACGTTTTTAAGCATTCTATAATCGCACAAACGCTTACATTTACATCACGTTTAACATTTATCTTACATCTGCGATTTCTACAGTCGGGTAGTCCACTAAATTCCAATTAGCTCTGACTCAATCGCACATATGGCACTTCATTTTTTACTATATGAACCGGATCTAGAATATTCGTCTGATAGATGGCGTAGCAACATGCGTGCATGTACTTAGTAAGACCAACTAGAAGAAACTATTACCGCACAACGATGTGGCTTTTTAGGCGTATATGTTTATTGGTAGCCAGATGATTAAACAGTCTTCTAGCACAATCAGGAAAATTCATGTTGCCTTTTCTAGATGTTTGTAGGTTATTCGATTGGCCGTTAGTTTTTGAATTTTCAAAATAACGACTTTTATGTTGGCAATGCGGTATGCTACTGGTAGTACAGGGTGTTTACCATAATTGCTTGCACTTTTATTTGTATACGTGTATGTCTGTAGCTATGTACACAATTATTGTTTTTGCTATAGAGCTTGCACGTGAATATGTGTGAACGTTTATTGCTTTAGTTAAACACTTCTAAATAGTTCTTTGCATTAACCCCGTAGGATGAATGGAACTCCAGGTAGAAGAAAAAGTGTTGATTTTTATACGGACGGCTCCAAAACACATGAGGGTGTGGGCTATGGGGTCTATTCGAGGGCTTTAGGTCTTCGCATTGCAAGGCGACTTCCAGATCACTGCAGTGTCTTTCAGGCAGAGATCCTTGCTATAAGAGAAGTTGCGAACTGGTTAAAAGTGAATGCCACTTCAACGACTTTAATTAATATTTACACCGATAGTCGAGCAGCTATTATGGCCCTTGAATCCTCGCTTCTAAGAACAACAACAGCCCTCGACTGCCGATCATCTCTAAATGAGATGGCAGAGCAGTTTGATATTAGGATCATCTGGATCCCGGGGCATAGAGGCTTACAGGGGAACTCTAGGGCTGACGAGTTTGCTAGAATTGGGACAACCTTACAGGTTCCACCGGATTTGGAATGTGTAGGTCTACCCCTACTCTCTTGCAAACTCAGACTTAGGCGCAAGACAGAGGATGAAACAAATAGAAGGTGGGTCACAAGAAATGATTGCGTGATCACAAGGCAGTTATGGACTCACCTAAATAGGGAAGGTACGGATTACCTCATTTCAAAGTATAGGAAACAAATCTCGATTCTAGTGTCCTTGTTAACCGGACACTGTCTCATAGGTAGGCATGCACAAAGGCTAAGGGTTGAACACAACGACTTTTGCCGTAGCTGCCAAGATATTGATGAAGAGGAAAGCATAGAGCATTTTCTTTGTCACTGTCCTGGACTTGCAGGAAAGAGAATGGCCACAATGGGCGCTCTTGAATTCAGGGAACTTTCTGACGTTGCTGGTGTTAAACTTCAACGTATTAGCAGCTTTATACTGAGCTCTGGATGGTTCGACCGTGGGGACTCCGCATAAGCAGAGTCTCCGTGGTATCATAATGGACCAAAACGGTCTAAGTGAGTCCGGGTTTCTGACTGCCACCCCTACCTAACCTAACCTAACCTAACCCCGTAGGAATATTTTTCGGTAACAATATGCTTAAATTATAGAGAAAACGAAAACATTGATTTTAGTTGGTTACTTTTGTATACCAAAACAAGGTTACATTTTCCTCTATCCTTTTTGGTGCAGGCTATAACAATTTAAAGAGTATAGTGTACCTAACAGCATTTCAAGTATAACAAAAAAATTATAATTGTAAGGTTTGTTGTACAAGAATTAATTTCTCTTGTCATTTACAGCAACTTGTTTAATTTTTTCTCTCTTATTTTCTTGTTTTAATAAATGAAACTTGAGTTGTTTGTTAACTGCATCCAAATATTGTAAAAAAATTTACCTGTAAAATGCGTGCTTCAGTATTCAACTCTATTTAGATGTGTTGTTTTACATCGCTAAAGTGTATACAAATGTAAAAACAGTAGCATAGTGGTTTTAAAGGTTTTTCTTATGATGAAGTTTTGCGTTAACTGTAATTTTATTGCTTAAAAATGGAATAGCTCAAGGTGGACAACTGTGATACTCTAAAAATGCAGTTTTTGTATAAATCTTTATAAAATCTATCTTTAAATCTAGTAGTCTTTGAATGCGAATTTATGGTTTTTTAAAGAAATTTTTTTATATTCTTGAAAGTTAAAGGTAAGTAAGAAAATACTGATATTTTCACACAATAATGGTTGACGTTAATATATTTAAAAAAATATAGTATTTCTCTTTAAATAAATTATTATGTGTTTAGAAGACATGTCGACATACACAATTCCTTGAATATTACTTAATTTCAGATTTTGAATGCAAAGAAAAAAATATGTGACCCACTTTCCCCTTAATTGTTCTTTCATGAAAGTAAATAGAAATGTCTACTTTTGATTTGAAAAAATTAAAAATTGTTCTCGGAAATTTTCAATAAAAAATGCAATAGAGTTATCAATGATAATAATTACTATATTATTGTCAAGTTTAAACCTCCAGTTAAAATTGTTATCTCTAACTTCATTGAACAAAGTTCCTCAATCATTTCGGAAGCTTTCAAATTATTTCCATAATATAACTTTCGAAGCCACTGTGTTTCCATATTGTCTAACAAAAAAATTAACGATGAATGAGTGCCTGCCAATGTTGAAAAGAGCAAGTCTCAAAGTATGACAGTAGTAATTTCCAATTATCATCTTCTACCAGTTTGCTTAAAAGCTTTTTAACAACATGGTTAATTGAATTTCGGAGGCCAGTAAGTCAAAAGATGAACGCATTTATTTTTTTTGTGTGAGCAAAATTATTTTGCTTATGTGTTAGTTAGAAAATGAGAACACTTTTAAGGCAGTATTTTTTTTTACTCCACGGTGTGTGTGTAAAGGAAAAAGTTTATAACATAAATTTTTAAGTAAATTTAAGACAGTTATTTAAATCTAATTTTATATTTAATAGATTGGAAGTATTTCCCAAGACTTTATTAATATTAAAAAACCCAACACAATAAATGCTTAAAAATTAAAATATTTATATTGTGATTTTTGAGCATTAAGAAATTAATATTTAATATTATACTTTTTTTTTTTTTTGATTAATGCTTTTTATTTTTTTTTTATGACTATGTAAAAATACTATAGAGCATGTACAATAAAATTTTTTCTCCAAAAAGCTGGAGACTTGGAAAAGCTCTGTCTGGTACACGAAAGATTGGTATTGAAAATCAGTAAAATTCATTGGACGGTTCCAGGGCTGGAAAATTTATTTGGTTAAAATAAGAAAATAAAAAAGAACTGCTCATTTTCCCTATTAATTAAATATATTTGATAGTTACAAGAAATCTGAAAAAAATAATATATTCTATTTATGCTAAAAAAGAAAAAATTTGCTGTAGTTTCACGCAGCGCGCCCCACATATTTTATTTGGGTTCCTCAAAATACCTTTTTAAGCCTTATTAAAATAAATCAAAAATAAGTTTAAACTGATAAAAACCAGCAATTAAAACCAATATGTACGCATTATCACATTTTGTCCCGTGCAACACCACACTAATGTGCTTGTTTTTGTTAAGAAAATGAAATTTTTTTTCCTTCCTTATATGTTTTTCACCATTTCTATATTAGTTAAAATTAAAAAAAATTAAGTCACATAATTCTGAAATACAAGCTTATTTGCTTGCTGTCGCACGTGATAAAAAAAGTGAAATTTCCCTTAGATATGCGGCTATGTAATTGAGATTGAATAAAACTTAAAAAAAAATTAAACCGACTTCAAAAATAAGCACTAAAACGCTGAAAATAATACTGATCTAGTTAAATAAAATATTTTTACATATGTTACCTATAGTGTTGTTTGAAGTTGGTGGCAGCAATACTGGTAACTAACTACATACATATATATATATGTATGCACATATAAAGTTCTTGCTATTTTTTTTACCGGCCATGTTCCTATGTGCTTAGCACTTGTATTACTGGCACCAACTTCAAACAACACTATAGGTAACATATGTAAAAATATTTTATTTAACTAGATCAGTATTATTTTTAGCTTTTTAGTTATTATTTTGAAGTCGGTTTAATAGTTTTTTAAGTTTTATTTTTAGTCTTTTAGCTAAATATAGTATTGAATTTCATAGGGCGTGGCTACGCCCACGTTTTTAAAACAAGATTGTGTATTTTTAAGAGTTCAAGGTGTGTGGCAAGTTTCGTAAATATTGGTTAAGTACAAGCACGTAAGATATTATACAAACATTTAATAGGCGTGCCCCGCCCACTTTTTTGAACGTAAGATTGTGCCTTTATTTAAGCTTAGGCTGTGTGCCAAGTTTCATAAAAATCTGTGAAATAGAAGCTTCTGAAATATTATATTAAATTTTAATGGGCGCGACCCCGCCCATTTAAAAAAAGAATGTGTCTATTTTAAAGTTCAAGGTGTGTGGTTATTTTCGTAGTAATCGGTTAAGTAGAACCACGTGAAATGTTATAATACATTTTAATGGGCGTAGCCCCACCCATTTTTTCAATGTTTTTTCAATGTTTGCTAGGTTTCGTAGCAATCAATTAAGTAAAAGATCGTAAGATCAAGTAAAAAAATTGTAGGCGTGTCCCCGGCCACTTTTTTTAGAATGGGACCAATGGGAAGCTATACACTCTCAGACAACAAAAAAAGTTTTACAATTTAAAAAAAAATAATGTGTCTATTTTAAAGTTCAAGGTGTATGGTAAGTTTCGTAGAAATCGGTTAAGTAGAACCACGTCAAATGTTATAATACATTTTAATGGGCGTAGCCCCACCCATTTTTTCAACTTTAAAATTGTATAATTTTAAGAATTAAAGATGTTTGCTAAGTTTCGTAGCAATCAATTAAGTAAAAGATCGTAAGATCGTAATTGTAGGCGTGTCCCCGGCCACTTTTTTTTAGAATGGGACCAATGGGAAGCTATACCCTCCCAGACAGCAAAAAATTTTTTTTTTTACAATCGGTCTAAAATGCACCGAGTTATGAACCTACACACTTAAAAAAAAATTTAGACGAATTGATAACCTCCTTCTTTTTTTGAAGTCGGTTAAAAAAGGAATAGTACAAGTACAGAGGGTGAAATAACAGATGAATATGGAGAAGAGTAGCATAATTTTTGCGTTTTTACCACTCTGCTAATATGTGCTTTGTTAATTTTCAAAGCATCGTTTTGATTAATACAGCCTTCTTATTAGTTATTTGTATTTTATTTTGCTCAAAATTAGTTGCTAAATATATCGATGAGAGAGTACGCTGCGATATGCATTAGTGTAAGGACTGTTTAAAAAGATTATGATATTGATATGACTGGAAATGTCCAGGAAGAATTGAACTTAGGATCCCGAAGACCATCCTTACCTGCTCGATGCATTAACTATATGTTTTTTTGTTTTAAAACACCAATTTTATGACCTAATTTTATAAGTGAGAACTTTCTTTCATGAAGCTAATCATATCACTCGCCAGGATTTATTAGATCTTAAATTTTATATGTAAAAAATCCTTCCTTGCTTTTATTGCTCCAAATAAATTTCATCATTACCTCATTGTTGTCTCGGTGCTTGTAACTAGTTTCATGCATCGTTAACTTGAAAACATTAAGTTAAACTTGCTACATTCATTTCATTGTAATTTCATATCACGCCACTGAAAAATTTCTAGAATAAAATAAAAGAAAAAGGAATTGCTGAAGCGTAATATAAAAAGTGATGGATGTATGTAAATACCCAGCAAAAAAGTTTGCCTACTAGAATGCAAAAAATTTTATGTACTCCCCAGTCGCAAGTAGTTACAAATTTGACTGAATAACCCATTATTTTTGTTTGGGAAGTTAATAGATTACTAATTGCCTAAAACTAATCAAAATTTAACGGGTTATTGTTTGTTTACAAATGTGCAAAATTTAGAAGATTACCTTTTGTTTAAAATTATTCAAAAGTTACTGAGCATATTTTATTTTTGTTGTCTTCGAAGCTCATTTTTACTATAAATAAATTTTTCTCTAGATATTTTTCGTTATTAACTGGAAAGTTCTACAATAAGTACTTTCACGTAATGATATAAATAAGTTGCTATTTTTTTCATTACAGGACAATAATTATTATACACATAAAATAATTAGATAAATAAGTACCATTCGTTACTTTGTAAGCCGTTAAAAGAGTACTATCCATTACAAAAACTTAAAATTATTTTGCTGGGTGCTGTTCCGACTTAAAAATAATATTAAAACGTCTAAAAATAATTTTGTTGTCGAATTTTGAATTTTTACTTAACTAAATATAGTATGGCCCTGTCATGTTATAATAACAAAGCGAGTTTTCTTAGAGTGTCACAACTTTAAGTTGGCATCACTGCTTTATTTGAGCAGCAATTGAAAAGCTGATATTTGCTGTTGGTTTAGTTTGCCTTGAAGTTTCATTACAAATCAGCCTACACCAGAGCAACGCTTACAAAATGTTGCCATTTTTAATCAAAATAATTGTTCTATTCGTAGTTAAAATTTTATTTTCCGATGAAGCCCATCTCTGGTTGAATTGGTACGTAAATAAATACCCATTTGGAGTGAGGAAAATTCACAAGGTTTTGTCGAAACACAATTACACCCACAAAAAATTACTGTTTGATGTGTTTGTTGTGCTACAAATGATTTAATCAAAGAAACTTTTGATAAAGAAATAATTTCAGATGATGACCTAATTAATTTCTCACCAAGATTGTGTGAGTTATTCCCATTAGATTTATTTCATTTGGGGTTATGTTAAGTCACTTGTCTATGACGATAATTCATAAACAACTGAACACCTCAAGATCAACAATCAAAGAGTTATTGGCGAAATACGCCCGCAAATGCTGCGAAAAGTTTTTGAAAATTTGTGTTCCAGATTGTGCCTTCTACACGCCAACCGTGGAGGGTACGTGGCAGAAATCATATTTAAACATTCATTTTATAAAATTTTATTTCCAATAAAGCCCGTTTCGTTGATAGTAAAAATATATTTCTTTGCATTGTTATGAATTAAACTTGTATCGCTCTATACAAAACAACCTTTATATATCCTGCCTTTATTTTTGACATAACGGTATATCTCGAAAAATAGAGTTCATAAAACAGTTCTATTTATATAATATAAAATCTGCATAACGTATGAAGATGGCTTAAATTTTCAAGAATTTGAAATTATTTTCCTGGGTATGTAGTTGTGTATTATGATTTTTATATTTAATGAGTAATTTGTGCAATTTTCCATTTTAATAAAAATAATTTTTTAACACCTTTAAATTTATTGAAAAAATTAAATTATAAATAAGGCTTTCCATATTGAGAATTTTGTGGTTAAAATAAATATTTTATATATAAAATAGTGTTAGTTTTTCTCAAGTTTTTTTTAAAAGCAGCATTTGAGGGTGGAATATAGCTGCACATAAGTATTAAAAGTTAATTCATATTTGAACCCATTTGATTGTAACTTACAGAAAGAGCATTTTTTAGTAACAAGCATTTGCCAAATTCATTAGCACAAACTAAAATTTCCATCAATTTCAAATCATAAAATTTAAGCTCAATTGACATCCCTTGACGTGCTGGGACTTAGGCAATAATTTGTTAACATGTTTTATGGGTTAGACAATCTAAAAAAGTCATAATCCTTAAAAAACATAACTTAGATAGTTTTGTGGGAATAAGGAAAAGGTGCTTAAGTCATATTTTACTGTTTCTTTTATGAGAGCACTTTTAAGCTGTAAAGTCGATTTTAAGAACAGTGAACATTAATTTAGTCATACTATAACTTCCGGGAAAATCGCAAAAAATAATTTAAGGAGCACTTTCAAATATAACGATTACAGAGGTGTGTCATTAACATAAAATTAGCTTATCTCAACTTAACCAATTTTCCTTTTTTATGACAGAATTATTAAAAAAATTAAATTATCAATTTCATGTCGTAAATTTAATTTATTTTCCGTGCATCTAAATGGATAATATCATCAATGCAATGACAGCCGCATACATACAATAGAGAAATTTTTAACGTACGAAGCTAAAGGATAATGTTGTCAATAACAAACAATAAATTCCCAGCATTGTCAGCATGGATGTGTAAACAAGTATTGTATGTATGTATGTATGTAGATATGTGTGATACTCGTATTACTTCTGTCGTATGCCCGGTGATGAGACAAAGCCAACAAAACAATTAATATTTTTATATTTTAATGTTCGCCTAATGGAAGTTGGAGAAGAATTTTTAATAACATTTATAGCAAAATAATAACATTAAAGCATACAATAAAAGAGGTGTTCCGAAAAAAAAATCTTTTACAGAAATGGGAAATCTTGCAAACTTAAGGGAACTTCGTTCTATTCAAAAAATTACACAATATGTCAAACTATCGCATAAAAAATACATTTCCTTTATTTGAAGCTCGTAATATAACTTTCCATTAATGAAAGAGTTTTTAAAATCGGTTTGGGCGTGAAAGCGTAGCAAACAAACAAACTCACTTTCATATTGATAATATTAGTAATTTGGTATTTACATTGTCTCAAAATCTAGTACTTACGAGATCTTGAGTTAAATCTAGCTGCCTTTTATTAGATTTCCCAAACCAAAAACCTAATCTAATTTGTCAAAAAATTTGTAGGAAATCTATTCAAAATCCAATATGAATACGATATCTTGAGCTAAGTCTTGCTGCTTTTTACTAGATTTCGCATACAAAATGAAATTTATTTTGTCAGTTGGTTTGTAGGAAATCTAATAAAAATCTAAAATTTTTATTTATTTTTTATCACCCTGTTTAACATATTTATAAAACCATGAGTGAATTAGCTACGGTCTGCTTAAAAAGGTGCAGTTCTTTGGTTGTAATTTTGGAAATTTTTCGGTCAATGGGCTTTGTTTTCTATAAAAAATCTTGATAAATGTAAAAGAAAATTGGTTTAAACAGTTTAGATTGTCATAAAGATTTTAATTAAAATCTGCTTGATTTTGTGTAGGAGTAAATGGTCTATTACACTATGAAACAAAGTTTGATCTTTTTGCCATAACCTCAAAAATGAGGTGTTTTCTTCACTAATTAAGGGTTGTTGAACACGAATATGGCACTCATTTATTTTTCTTAAGAAGCATTTTCGAGATATTCGCGAAAAACTTATTTTTTTTTGCATCTTGAGAACTGCTAATTAAAATTTAGCAAGTTTAATATCATTGCAAAGATATGTTTTTCTTTTATCAGCCCATAATTTTAATGTAGTGATCGGATAAAAATTCATTGAGTTCCTTAGATTCAAAAAATTTAAAGTTTTTAAGATTTTATTTTTTAAATTCAGTATTTTGAGTTGCACCTTTAAGCCAAAAAAAAATCTTAAATTTATCTAAAACCTGAATCTTAAATAAAATCCTCTAGCCAACTTAATAAGCTTTAAATTATTATCAGCGGAGAAAAAATTAAAAAGTTACGACATATTTAGTGAAAATATCCATGATAGGTGAGTCTTGCTAGATGCCACAAAAAATCAACCTCTAAAATTAAATGTTTTTTTAACTCGGGCTGCCAACAACGAATATGGCTCTAATTAATTTTTCTTGAGAATTGTTTTCGAGATATTCGTGAAAAACGAGTTAATTTTGCTGTTCGCAAAGATATTTCCAAAAATCTTGAGAACTGTTTATCTAAATTACGCAAATTTTACACTGCTGAAAAGATATGTCTTTCTTTTATCATTTATACTGTATTGTTTGGCTAAAAATTCACTGAGTCACGGCCCTTTAGATTTAAAAAAAATTTAAATTTTTACTGAAAACATCCGAATTAAAGTCGGATATATTCAGTAAATATGTCGTAACTTTTTAATTTTTTTAACGATAATAATAATCTTACGCTTAATAAATAAGTTAAAACATTTTATTTAAGATAAAGGCTTTTTTTGGCTTAAGGGTGCAACTTAAAATACCGAATTAAAAAAAAATCATAAAAATTTAAATTTTTTAAATCTAAAGGCCCGTAACTGAGTAAATTTTTATTCGATTAACACATTTAAAATATTGGCTGTTAAAACAAAAACATATCCTTGCAATGGTGCTAAAGTTGGAAAATTTAAATCAACAATTCTCAAGATTTTTGGGAATGTCCTTGTAAACTGTAAAAAACACGTTTTTTGCGAATAACTCGAAAACGTTTCTTAAGATAAATAAATGTGAGCTATATTCGTGTTCAGCGACCCTAAATTAGCTAAGAAAACATCTTATTTGAGTGGTTAATTTTTTTTGTTGCATAGTGTTATTTACTATTTTTTTTACTACCCTATATATTTGTTTAAAAGGTTGCTTAAAAAACTGTGTGAATCTACTGCATTGCAGTTGTTTGCTTAAAGTTTTGGAAAAGTTTTAGATATAGGGCATTTTCACCTAAACAATATACAGGAGATTTTAATTAAAATATTTATTAAAATCTGTACCGTTTACACCAAGTTTTTTTTAACATTTATCAAGATTTTTTCTTTATCCAAAACAAGGCATATTACCTGAAATATTTCCAAAGCAAACAACTGCAATGTAGCAATTTAAATACGTTTTATTTCGGCGAATAAAATTCTGATAACTGTCAAAAGATTGGCATAAATTGGTATATATTGTCATGAAGATATTAATTAAAATATGTTAGTACATTTGTAAATATGCTGTTTATTTTTAATTGAAAACTCAATATAGCTGAGTAGTTTTCAAAAAATTTACTATTGTTATTATTACAATAATAAAAATCCTAAAATAATAAGAACCACAAGAATAAATTCACGTAGTTCTCAACAGTAATCCGTTGATAAATCAGCTCAGCCTGCACAATAAATCCCATTAAATTTTTGCGAAAAAAGCTACTAAGCACTTACGGATTTTTCATTTACAAAACTGAATTTGTGTATTAGAAAAAGTGTATATTGTAAAAATTTTCGCATTATAGAACGAAGTGTTTCTCTAAAACTCCCTCGCTGCCGGCTTACAAAAATTATCTTGGCCACAAAACAATGCATGAATATACTTGTACATGAATGCTTTAAGCATTCTTAACTAAACACGAGTTGGTTACTGGCGTTTGCTGCAAGCATGTGAATGAATGTGCTTATGTGCTTATTCACATTTATGTATTTAAAACCCACATTTGCTTGCAAAATAGGATGTGCTTACCAACAATTTTTTTCAATCTATTATTTTTTTCGTTGCATTTATTTTTTTCTTTGGAAAAGCATACTTGAACAATTGCAATGTAATTCAACTTAACCAAGGATTTTTCTTCTCTCATCTATTTACGAGTACAGTTTTAACTAAAAAAATTTTACTTCTGTGAATATGCATATTATTAATGAGCGCGTACAGTAAATTGCATAAGTGTAACTCCGTTTTATATATAATATAATTTGCCTTAGTTATTTTTTAATATTTATGAGACTTAAAGCTGTAAAACAAGTAAATAAAATTACAAATAACAACTCTTTATATATTATAATATAGAAAAAAAGTATGCACAATTTTACAAAGCACTGTGCATACTTTTGCAATTTGAAATTATATTTTAAATATGGATTTAGAGGCATACTTTTTCGCATGCATATATGCACGCAAATTTATAAAGTTTTCTGCAGTCCTTATTACAATTATTTCTGAATTTTTTATTTAACTAATATAAAAAGCTGTTACGATATTGAAGCTGTTAAATGCTGTGGGAAATGGTATACCCATTGTCTTGAATAGATGTGATGTCCTGCCCTAAGACTAGTGAAAATAAGAATGGAACTAAAACTTCCTGAGTCGCTACTGGTGGAAAGAAGATATATTACTAAACTAGAACAAAAATGGCAACAAAGCTGCCTCCCGCAGCTTAATGTCAGAAGAATTATATTTACTATATTATATTTTTCAGACAAAAAATGAGTATAATTCTACTTCAGGTTCTTATGAAACCAAAATTGAGACTGGTACTAGGGATAAGTACCTTAAGTCTAGTTCCAGAAACTATCACGCAATATGTTTGTTATGTCAATGAACTCCCTCCACTTATTATAAATGTTAAAGCTTAATGTCTCTTCTATCAAGTTTCGGAACTAGAACCAGTTACTAGTTCCTGCGTACCAGTTATGTGACGTGTCCTGTAACAGGTTCTCTTCCTGTAGGGTAGTCATTGAATTAAAGTTAATATTAAAATTAGTTGAAGTTTTCTAAGTAATTTAAGTCAGTATATACACATACACACACACTTCTACACACATATACGAAAAACATATGAGCCCAATTTATAATCTTGTGCAAATGGTCCTGAATCTCAGTGATGCCAACTTTTTTGGCTCTAAAAGCACACCAAAGTTTGAAAAAAGCACTAAAAAGCTTAATTTTTATATCTAAAAGGCGTAAGAAGTACTAACGTGAATAACGAGTGAAGATATAAACGAAAGAAGTTTAGTTATGTTTAATAGTGATTAATATTTTCTGGGCTATTCTTGATTTAATGAAATATGTGAGACGAAAACGATATGCCTTACACTGGAAAAATAAATTCACCAAGTTTCTTAAAAGTAATTTTAAGAAATACATAAATTTCTTTGAAGCACTACTTAGTGTTTCGTCTTAGTTTATCACAAATTCAGCGTTTCGAGTCTTCAAAAAGCTCTAAAAGTAGTGCCAAAAGCACCAAGTTGGCATCGCTGTACGATCGTAGCATGTGCAAAATGGTATAGTATATTAATACTCACCACTAGGAATTGTTAAGTGGTGAGTATCAATATACTTTACCATTTTGCTCCTATTACTATTCAACAGCGATGCTAACTTGGTACTTTTAGTACTATTTTTAGTGTAAGAATTAAAAATTAAAGGGTGTCCCAAAACGAGCAACGAAAAATGCTAAAATCCCATGTAATATACATATAATTGTATGTACATATGTATATTGACACTTGAAATATGTAAAACTAGTGTATTTTTGTAGACTACAACAATTAACACTAAAATTAAAAATAATTTAAATTAAAGGGTGGTCCATCAGTAAACGCAATTTTGACTTGCTATATAATTTTGACAACTTGCTATATCTTTGAAACCGTAAGAGGTAAACTCTTGAAATTTTCAAAAACGGTAAAACTAAAAAATCTGAAAACCATAAAATCGCCAAAATTAAAAAAAATTGCTAACACTTAAATAAAAAATTCTAATCACAAAATTCTAAAAAATCGTCCAAAATGACAAAAAGCGCCAAAAACCGAAAAAATCGCTAAACGCGAAAAAGGCTCCAGTAACAAAATAATTGTTAATATGAAAAAAAATCACCAAAATGAGAAAAAAAGTGCCTAAATGAATAAAGTCGCCAAAATGAAGAAACGCTAAAAACCGAAAATAGCCAAAATTAAAAAAAATCGCCAAAACTAAAAAATCTCCAAAAAATAATAAAACGCCAAAAATCGAAAAAATCGCCAAAACGGGGAAAAAATGTCAAAACTAAAAAAATGGCCAAAATGGAAAAAATCGTCAAAACGAAAAAAAATCGCTAAAATTAAAAAATAGCCAAAATTAAAAAAAAGTCAAAAACGAAAAAAAAATGCCAAAACTTTATTTTATATAGGCTACTAAAGTTCGCATTGAACTAAGTATCTCGTGTCCGTACGAAACCCTTCGTGCGCGGGTGAAAATCGCACTTTACTGAATTTATTTAAAAATTTCGGTGATCTAAATTTTTATAATAATAATAAAACGATAAATGATAAAATAATCAAGCATATGTAATAAAAAAAAATCAAATTCATCACTAACAATATGTTATGCTTAAGTTGATTTTACTTAAATCACTTGAAATTTTTTTTTTAAATAAAAAGAAAATTAATTAATGTTAATCTGCTAGATAACAATAAAACTCCTCTACAGCTCTTGTCAGCAGCAGATGGTTAACAAATAATTTCAATTTATGTAAAATAATTGGAGGGCATGGAGACATATACAATTTCTACAATCACTAAACTGATTACAATGCAATGCATGTCATTTAACCAAACTCTCGGACAAAGTAAGCAACTAATGGCAGCCACAAACAAAGCACGTAACAAGCAGGCAACACAAACAGAAGAAGATTACAAAATAGTTACACAACTACAAGGACAATAGGGAACAATAAGAGTTACAACTTTGAGCGAAAGTTATGTACCAGCATTATAAAGTTTTCATGTAGCATGATGACAACTAAAAGCACCAGTATTAATGTTTGTTTGCATAAAGTAAAATTTTTTTTACATATTTTCTTGCAGTATAATTATGATGCTGGTTTTTTTTCTTGTTTTCATTTTGTTTTAAAAGAACATTTATAAAAAAACAAAAGCCACAAAATAAATAAAAATCTGACATAAACTTTATTAAAATAAACTACAGCGATAATAATAAAAAACGAACCATTTACAAAATAACTAAATAAAAATATATTACGACGAAGATTTACAAAGAAAAACAGTACAAAATAGATTATTATAAACATTTACCATATGGAATTTAAATGAATGAAGCAGCACAAAACAATAAGGATATTCGCTTAAGTGTGTTAACTAAGATTTCGTGAAGTAAATTGTTGTTAACAAGGCCTACAAGGAATACTTATCATAAGCAGGTATGAAATGGAAACCGTTTTTGATTCAAAATAAATTGAAAAACGTTAAAAGTTGTGATGCACACATTTATTTACAGTTTGTAATGGTTTTGTTTTAACTAGAAATTCATTTCATTTTCTCATCTTTTTCTATTAAAATATCAGATAAAAATATGTGTTGGAAAACGAACTTTGCAGGAGTTAACGATTTAGGAATTATAATACTCTAAGAAAAATTTTCCTACAATAGCTTGTGTGAAAATGTAAATTAAATGCTTGAAGATAATATGAGTCAGATTACATATAAATATATATATATTACATGATGATACCACATTATAAGATAGTTTTATTCAGAGCTGTTAAATTTCCATTAAGATTAGGAATTAATCAGATTACATATTAAAAGGAATTGTACTGATTATATAAATCCCTTTAAAAGAATTTCTGATAATTAATTGATTACAATTACTAATAATCGAAAAGCAATCTGAATTACTAGAAATTACAACAAATAATCAAAAAGAATCAAAAGTAATTAAAAAGTAATTCAACTTATTTAAAAGATTACTTTAGATTATTAATAAATAATCAAAAATAATTAAAAGTAATCCTTAAAAGTAATAGAATTATTTTTTAATTACTTTTCATTATTTTTAATTGTAATTTGAAGTAATTGGAAGTAATTCAGATTACTTCTCCATTATTAGTAATTGTAATCAATAAGTAATCGGGCGAAATTGATTATAATCGTAATTTAATCATTACTTCACCTTTAAAAAAAAAGTAATCAATTTAGTAATTAGTACGATTAATAATCAGATTATTAAAATTTATTTTTGTTTGAAAGAATTTATATATGGGTTAAAATAATCAGCTGAAATCCAACACCGACATGTATTGAAAACACTTAGCCGCCATCAACGTGTCCACTTTTTTTGCAAGACTTTTCCATTTTTTTTAAATAAAAGGTTTTTCATTTTAAAACAAGGTGTTTAAAATTTGGAAAAATGTGCCATTCCTACACTCAAAAAAAAATTAACTAAAACTTTGGAACATTTTCTAAATTTGAATAAAAAACGGTTTTGGTATGGAGCCAAAGCTGTTTTTTACTTGAAACCAGTAAAATATTTACTTAAATTCTAGTTCACTAATCAACTAGTTTAAAGTAAATATATTTTCATATTTAAGTAAAATTTTCCTAAAATTAAGTAAAATTTTCCCATAAAATTCGGAGTTTTGCAAAAAAATTTTTTCGTCTTCGATCTCAAAATTAGTAAATTTTCCAATTTTTTTATCTTTAATTCTGGTAATTATTTTAATTTTTAATAAAATTCTATATCAAATGATATGTTATTTATTATATCTTCATTATATATTCTTAATAATAATTCATATTTATATAAGCAAACAGATTGTAGGTGCATATTTATTTTGTGAAGATATTTATATTTGTTTTCCCTATTGCAATTTTTAGTAAGTGACCTCTCGGTATTTTTCGATTATATATATTTTTTTCGACATTAGCAATAACTTGAATACTTTATTCTACGCTCTGTATTTAAGAAATATGTTAGATTCACCCTTATTCCGGTTGTTAATAACGACGTAGCATCTTACAATACCAAACAATCGGTGCTTGTTCACTGATACTCGAGAAGTTCTAGAACCGGTGCTACTATGAAATAAAACAGAAAATAGTCTTATTATTTTACCTCCTTACCAAGTAAACTAACTTTTTTATTTAATAATCCTTGATTTTGCAAAATTGTTAAGTGTCTGAATTTAAACACCCCACAGCAAAAGGTGTATATCGCGGTATTGTGTAAACGTTTATTCCTAAAGAATTTTTTCGAATTTATTCAGCGCAAAGGAAAGGGCTGATATGATATGAAACGGAACATGTTCTTTAATTAATTTTATAGTTAGGACTGGACTTCAACGATAAATTTTATTCAGAAATAATTCATAGTTAGGCTCAAGTTCAGTAATTTCAATTCTTATTGAATGAAAATATTTTTATAAATTATAAATTTTATTTTCATCTCCATTTACTAGAAATAAATTCAGTAAAGTAAGACTGTGACTGGCGCACGAACGGTTTCGTATGGATACTAATTAGATAAGTAATACTGTATGAACTTTAGCCTATATAAAATATATTTTTGGCATTTTTTTAGTTTTTTTGGGTTTTTCTGTTTTAATTGTTTTTTAATGGGGTTTTTTAGATTGTCCGTTTTTTTTAATTTGGTGCTTTTTTAAAATATGGTGCTTTTTTGTCGCTTTAGCGATTTTTTTATTTTGTGGAAATATTTTTTTGGCGATTTATTTAGTTTTGGTGATTTTTTCTCCTTTTAGCGATTTTTTTTAGTTTATGGCGCTTATTTTTATTTTGGCAATTTTTATTTTAACTTTGCCGATATTTGTCATTTTAGCGATTTTTTTAATTTTGGCGATTTATTTTAGCGCTAGATTTTTTTAAATTTGGTACTTATTTGGTTTAAGTGGTTTTGTTTTAATTTGGTGCTTTTTTCATGCTTAGCGATATTTTATGTTGTAAGCGGCTTGTTTTATTATTATTATTATTTTGGCGATTTCTTTAATTTTGGCGATTTTTTTATTTAAGCGATTTTTTAATCTTGGCGATTTATTTTAGTGCTAGATTTTTTTTCAATTGAGTGCTTTTTCGTTTTGGTGATTTTTTTCAGCTTTTGGCGTTTTTTTTTAATTTAGTGCTTCGTTTAGTTTGGTGCTTTTTTCTCGTTTTAACGATGTTTTTATGTTATATGCGTTTTTTATTTTGGCGATTTTTTTATTTTTGCAATTTTTTTAATTTTAGCGATATATTTTAGTGGTAGAATTTTTTTTAATTTGGTTTTTAGGTTTTTTGTATTTCTTACTTTTGGTGTTTTTTTAAATTTGGCGATTTTTTTTTATCATTTTGGTGTTTATTTTTTCATTTTAGCGATATTTTAATTTTGTAGATTTTTTTCCAATTTGGTGAATTTTTTCGTTTTGTGATTTTTTTCGGGATTGGTAATATTTTATAATTTATTGTTGTTTTTTAGTTTTGGTGCTTTTTTATAGTTTTAGCGATTTGTTAGGTTTTTGGCATTTTTTTATTTGGTTTTTTTAGTTTTGGTGCTTTTTTCTCATTTTTCCCTTTTTTTAAACTATTGTCGTTTTTTTATTTTGTCGATTTTTTTTCATTTTGGCGATTTTTTCATTTTGGCGATTTGTTTCATTTCAGACACTTTTTTTATTTTTGCAATATATTTTATTGCTAGAATTTTTTTAATTATGTAATTTTTTGTTTGTTTTGGCGATTTCTTTAATTTGGTGCTTTTTATTTTTAAATTTTTTTTAAATATTAGAATTAGAAACACCAATTTTATTCATACTTATAAAATAAGTTAATTTAATAAAAAAGTAATAAAAACTAGTTTTCGGTAGTTATGTTGTATGGGAAAATATAGTTTGAGTTTTCCAGCTCTGAAACCGTCTGCTTGATTTTGCCTTTTACGATTTTTTGGTAAAGTGTATAAAAATAGTGTTTGCTAGTTAATATTATATGGCAAAATAAAGTTTAAATTTTCCAGCTCTGGGACAGTCTTCCCGATTTTGCTGATTTTCTGTGATTTTCGAACATTGACTTCATGTATACCCATTACAACCATCTCATGACTAATCCGAGCAAACATTATGTTCTTTTAGTGTCTAGGCTTTATTAACAGTTTTGTAAAATGCTTCTATCAAGAAAACAATATGTCAAGTTTAAAAACAATATTAAAAACTTAACTTTTGGTATTTTTCTTTGTAAACCAATTAATCGCCTTCCTTTGCAGACAAAGTGAAGAAGCATTTAAATTTACTGAGCATAAATTTGCTACATATTTATTTTTAAGTAGTCTGTTAGCTTTACATAAATATTCTCAGCAATTAATTTATTTTAATTTTGCCTCTGGGAACAGGCACTATGTGACGTGCCCTATTTTTAGGGCTTGTGGTGCTTCCCCTTTGGGAGTATAAAATCCAAGCCTACGCCTAATCTATAACCAATTATATAACTGTACACAAATTGCTATAAAATTCTACAACATTGCTAAGATTTGTTTACAAACACTTTAGCACCCTTTACTGAATGTTACGTGACATTACACATACACACATTGAAACACACACGAAACAGCTGTAAACAGGTTGCATGTGTGGACATTTATTAAACAAATTCGCTAAGTGGTTGCAAATTTCATATACATATATGGATATGTATATGCTTATTTTCCCTGTATGCCTTTTAAAAATGGTAAAGTGGTATATATAGGTTTGTCATTTGGTGTGTAATTTCTACAATATTAATAAGCGACACATAAAGTATAAATATTATGGATCCTTATACATAGGAAAGACGAAAAAGCAATGTCTGTCTGTCCGTCTGTCCAAATAAGATTGGTATTAAAAATCAGCAAAATCGAGCAGATGGTTTCAGAGCTGGAAAGCCCAAACTCTATTTTCCCATACAAAATAACTACCGAAAACTAGTTTTCATTACCTTTTTATTAAATTAACTTATTTTATACTTCAGTATGAATAAAACTGGTATTTCTTATTAAAAAAAAATATAAAAAGAAATAAAAACATGTTTCCAGGGTTGGAAAACTTAAATTTTTTTTTATAATTAAACCTATTTCATCTTTTAGGAAGAAGGCTATTTTCTCAGGAACCGTAAGAGATACGGAGTATTTAGAGTATGTAGAACTTTGGTCGCTACAACAACAAATATATGAAAGTTACAAATTAAAGGGTGTTCCAAAACGAGTAACGAAAAATATTAAAATCTCATGCAATATATACATATATACAATTGCATGTACATACATATGTGTACAGACACTTGAAATTTGTAAAATTAGTGTATTTTTATACAGACTACAACAATTAACACTTAAATTTATAAAGAATAAAACTAAAGGGTGTTCTATCAGTTTATATAATTTTGACAACTTGCTGCATCTTGGAAACCGTAAGAGGCAAAGTCTTGAAATTTTCAAAAACGGTAAAACAAAAAACTACAAACCGAAAAAAATCACCAAAACCCGAAAAAAATCGCCTAAATGAAAAAAGGTACAAAATTAAAAAAATTCTAGCAATAAAATATATTAGAAAAACGAAAAAAAGCACAAAGTTAAAAAAATTCTACCACTAAAATATGTATATCGCAAAAATGAAAAAAATTGCAAAAATTAAAAAAATCGCCAGAATAAAAAAGCGCATAAAACTTAAAAAAATCGCTGAAACAAGAAAAAAGCACCAAAACTAAAACAAGCACCCAGTTAAAAAATAACCCCCAAAAACCTAAAAATATCGCTAAAACGAGAAAAAACACCATATTAAAAAAAAGCCAAAACACGAAAGAAATCACCATAAACGAAAAAAGCACCAAATTGGACAAAAAATCCAGCACTAAAATAAACGCCAAAATGAAAAAAAATCGCTAAAATAATAAAAATCCCCAAATAAAAAATTCCATAATAAAAAACGCATAAACCATAAAAAATCCCTAAATCGAGAATTAGTTAATTTTAACGCACCTCTAAGTCTTAGCATGATTTTTAATGTGAAGTTTCATCGCAGAACTCTTCAAGATGATGATTAATTTTGTCACTTGTGCTAACTTCATGCCAATTTTTATTTTATACATAGGGCCGCTAGTATCCGTACGGAACCCTTCGTGCGCAACCCAGAGTCTTATTTTACTGTATTTATTTTTAGTAAATGGAGATGGAAATAAAATTTATCGTTGAAGTACAGTCCTAACTATAAAATTAATTAAAGAACATATTCCGTTTCATATCCCTGAAACAAGTCCTTTGTGCTGAATAAATTCGGAAAAATTCTTAAGGTATAAACATAATACCGCGATATACACCTTTTGCTGTGGGGTGTTTAAATTCAGACACTTAACAATTTTGCAAAATCAAGGATTATTAAATAAAAAAGTTAGTTTACTTGGTAAGGAGGTAAAATAATAAGACTATTTTCTGTGGTTATTTAATAGTAGCACCGGTTCTAGAACTTCTCGAGTATCAGTGAATAAGCACCGATTGTTTGGTATTGTAAGATGCTGCGTCGTTATTAACAACCGGAATAAGGGTGAATGTAACATATTTCTTAAATACAGAGCGTAAAATAAAGTATTCAACTTATTGCTAATGTCGAAAAAAATATATTTAATCGAAAAATGCCGAGAGGTCACTTTATAAAACTTGCACTAGAGCAACAAATTATAAATTTCTTCACAAAATAAATATGTACCTACATATCTATTTGCTTGTGTATGTATCTTATATACTACATAAACGCACTTTGGTAAAGGTATATAAAATTCGGCACAGCTGAATATAGCACTCTTACTTGTTCTATAATATTTTTTACTATAGTTTAGAAGTTTTTTTTGTTGATAAAGCACTTTATGTAGTCCTTTTCGATAGCATAGTGTTAGCAGACACCGCTACTTTTGTATCTTATTTAGATGTGTGTGTGTGTGTGTGTGTGTGTATTGGTTAAATGTAATGTTTTAGTTTAAATATGGCAGATTTTTTTTGTTTCTCTGTTACAAAAAATCTAAAAACATGTAAGAAAAATACAACGGTAGCAGCATATAAAAACAACGACAACCTGAAACAAAAACAAAAGTAAATTAAAAGGGAATCCTTCCGAGTCGTTAGGCATGCATACCTTATTTTGCTGCCTGACTAGATGTCGACAATGGCGCTTGGTGGTGTGTTCAGTTCGGTGGATGGTTGCTCGGCTCAATGACTGTGGGCTGGCTGGGTGAACGGCTCGCAGGTTGGATGGCACATAATGTTATTGCAGCATTTAGCAACATGGTTTTACATAATTTTTAAGTAGTTCTTTTGCTTTTGTTCTAGTTTTTGTTTTGTGTCCACCGCTTCTATTGCCTTTTCGTATTCATGTTTTTCATGTTCGCTTAGTTAGTGGCCTGCCTGTTCATGTGAGAGTTCATGTTTCTGGGCAGCAAATTCATTGTAGCAAATTGTTGTTGCCAGGAAGTTGCAACAACACATTTGGGGCCAATAGATTTGTCTGTCCTTTTGTATGTTTTTGTGTGTGTATATGTGTAGAAGGAAGTTGTAGCAGGATATGTTATTATCGCCAGCGTCATCATCATCATCATCATCGTCACCAACACCAGCAGCAGTAAATGCAGCAGCATCATAATCATTGTCATCGCTACCGTTCCTGTTAATGTTGTTTGCGGGCTCTAGAGTACATAATGTCATTGTGGAGTTTATATGTGTAGATAGTAAAAGGATAAAAAACAATCTTAGTTAGCAAAAGCAAATTTAATTTTATGTAACTTGTTTTAAATGAAATTAAATTAAACCAAAAAAAGAAAAAAATCAAATAGTTACAAAGTTGTTTACAAAAATATAAACTTAACGAAATTACAGCTAACAAACACTTTATAATTAAGATTTTTACAGAGTTTGATGTAAAAATAATTAAAAGCTAATTCACTTTGGAAAAATAATCGTTTTGGACAAAAAAAAAACAGTTAAGTTGGGAGAAAACGATACTTGAGACCAAAAAGGTCAATGAAAAATTAGTATATGTAGCATAACTAAAAAAGATTTAAACAAAAATATCGTTCGCTTGTATCATTGCCACTCTTTACGGAGACGTTTCATGCTAAAGTTTCTGCTGTCTATCGGGGTAGTAAGAGATTCTGGTTATTATTTCAAAGAATAAAGAGTAATGCAAGGATGACCAAGTATTGACTGGCACTGCTGATAAAGTTAACCTACTGGCTGAAATATTAGCAAGTTACTCCTACTGGGCGGAAAGCAATCAGCCTTTGCCATAGCTTGGGAGTGATGGATACATTACTATTATTTCTAGAACTCAACACAACAACAACAACTCTCCTAGGTTTTGTGGCGTTAAATCACTGGCCTTGAATCAGTGCTCCTTGACCGTATCACGTTCATTAGCTAACGTCTTCAGCACGTTGTGTCATGCTGGTGAAATCCCATTGTGAAGGAAGTTTACTAATGTTACGTCAATTCTTAAAAAATGGAGAAGTAATAACCCAATTGCAACATATTCTGCATTTTCCATAGTGAAGGAAAGTAAAGTGAATTTCTTATAAGGTATCATAGAGGCCGCTCAAAGGTCTAGTTGTCCTTGTCAAAATTGTCGAAAGTACAACAGTTTTCGAGATATAGCAAAATTACCTTTATTTGGGTTTTTAAAAATGCGATTATCTTTAAAAATATTAGTAAAATAAGCATACTATATATAAGCTAAAATATAGTAAAATAAGCATACACCGCTTGTCAAGATTAGTCAAGAAATGATGGAGATACAGTGGACAAAATCTTAAACTTCATTAAAAAATTTTTGAATTTTTGCAATTTTGCTGTTTTAAATTTTTCTTTTTTTTTAACAAGAAATTACAAATTTTAAGATATTTTTACATGGAAAAGTCCAGATTGGTACAATAATGACAAAGGTACAGAAGATTTAGTGAATTAATCCACTTTTCGGTTTTATTAAATCAAAAACCCACAATAAATAAATACGCAGAATTTGAAAAACGAACGCTGTAAGTTTTATAAGCATTGACAGCTCACAATTTTAAATTGTTTGCTTAATATTTTGATTGTCTTGAAATGCAGAATTCATATTAACAAAAAAAAAATGCATAGTGCAAAACGTGATTTTTTTTGCCAGAACAATCCGAACAAGTTTCGCTATGCTTGTGGAGTTTATTGTTTTGCGTAGCCGTCAAATTTTTCAAGCCAATTACAAAATGCATTTTCACTGTATTTCAAAGTTAATCAGGAAAGCATTTTGAAATCTTGGACCCCAAATAGTATATGCAATTCCTGCAAAACTCGTTTAACTATGTGGATGTCGGGTGCAAAGTAAAAATGCATTTCTTAATTTTGCGCTTAAAAAGTATGCCTACAGAATATTAAGCTAATTCACTATACCATTTGATTTTCAAGCAATTTGGCGTTAGCTTACGAACCACGAAATTTACTCTTATTTTTTCTTAATCAAAGTGAAGCAAAATGGACACCATAAGTCTATTGAGTATGTAGATGCAAACTCATTTACAAAACCAACTCTTTATATGCCTAAAGTTCACTATCCTCTTTGTCCAAAGCGGAATCATGAGTCCGATTCATCTGATTCGAGTGATTTTGACGACAGTAATTTAAAGGAGAAAAAAATCAATCAATGCCATGAGCATTGTGAGCGTTTTCACTAACAAATACAAGAAATGGAATGTCGGTATCAAGGGGCGTATTATGAGGCGATGTTGGTTCCATGTGCGAGAGGTAGAAAATAATTAAAATAGACAATAGTTTAAGCAATTTTAATTTTATTGTTCCCTATATACAAGTACATATTTCTATATTTACTTGTGCTTTTTTATCTCATAAAAGTGGGATAATTCCATTAATCTTCTGTAACCTTATCATTTTTGCACCGATCTGTATTTTTTAAGCAAAAAACGTTTCTATTAAAATAATCTAATGTGATAAGTGACAAAACTTAACTTATTTAGTGTAAAAACCAAAATTGCAAAAAATCATAATTTTTTTAAAATTAGAACTTTGTTGTTCAGTCATTTATTGATCAATTCTTACAAACAAGCCATGGTTGTTATAACAATTTTATTTTCTTTTACCAAGATTCCTTTATTAAAGTGATACAATCTTTTTTAAAAACCCAAATAACGGTAATCTGTTCTACTTTTGACCATTCTGAATTCAGATTCGGATTTGGTGAAAAATTTTTCTACATTAAAATCATGTGTCAAATTCATTTGAAATTTGGTTCCAAAGTGTTATTGTCTAAACTTTGTTTGTTAATACTTTTATGATATGATTAGGCTAAAGTTCCTATCGCAATGTAAACCAAATTACATTACATGTGATAATTATTAATGAATAAATAACACCAAAGTTAGTTGTAAATATTCTGACAAACACTAGTAGAACGGAACAACTAGCTGTTTTTGATCGACACTTAGCGTTCTTTTGTGTTTGATCCACTGTGTGTGGTGTCAGTTGATGTAGATCTCTGCTTTATGTAGTCAATATCATAAAATAAAAAGACGATACTATGGTTAACTTTTAATTTCACTTAAAAACCGGTCTACTTATTTTATCCTTCACCAAAAATATTAAGGATATGTTTATACATGGAGCTATGTCATTTTATATGTAATTTTTACAATATTCATATGCGAATCTATTAAATATATGTATTTTAGATCCATATGAATAGGGAAGCCCAAAAAGCGATGTTTGACTGCAATGAAAGCTATGTTGATGTATTTGAATTAGTCCTTAATACATATATTAGAAATATTAGAAATATTAACAAGACGGTTCGAGAGCTGAAAAACCTTAACTTCATTGTATATGAAACTAACTGTATAAAAATAAATTACTATTGTATAGTACAAATTAGTAGGAATCAATGGCACTAATACGGGCTTCTTTATTTGAACGAACCAATTCTTATATATTTTTTTTTGTTGGAATATTTCAACTATCAATTATATTCTTTTATATTATCCTATAAAATAAATACAACATTACCCAGCAAAAAATTACACATAACCAACAGAACTACTTGCCATATAATGACTTACTTTACTGATTACAAAATTTCATTACTCGTTTTCAAATCACATTACCTAAAATTTAAAAAAATGATGTACAAATTGCTAAACAAGGAGAGTGATTTTTTGGATTAAATAGATTACGTGAATAAGTTGCTAAATAAAAAAAGTAAGTACTTCTCAAGAATCGATTATTTTAGTCTGACGGCTTGTTCAAATCATTAAGTTGGTAATCCAGTAGGGAAGTGATTCCACCAAACAGAACAAATGAACTGGACTTATTAGCAAGCAATAAGTTTAGCTAAATAATAGATGCCCTTTTTCCTTTTCAGTAAATTTTTAATAATTAATCAATTATACTTCCTAGTTAATATTGAATATTTTTCAATATTTAAAAATAAAATCCTTTTATATAAAATTCAATTATTTCAATTTTATCGTGCATTTGTTCTGTTCTGTGTTCATCTTCTTATATCAAATAAAGCAAAAAAAGACACAACGGAATATAAATAAGCTTATTTTCGCAAAATAAGAAAAAAACAAGAAAATCAAGTAATAGAAAATATAAAAAATGCAGACCCAGCCCGTGTCCTGTCAATGCAAATGCAAAAAATCTTGCTATCGCAATACAAAAAAACATAAAAATTTCAGAGAAAACGTTGTAAAGAAAATACGCAGTTAGGTTGATAAAAGGGAATTGACATAATTCTTAATAAGTCCATTCAATTAAGTGGAATTTGTGTACAATAAACAGCCAGAAATAAATTCGTATCCAAGCAACCTCGCTCAAGAAGACATCCACTACATCACCACCAGTAGTGGCTGCAACAGAAAAAAAAACTCCAAAACCATCAACGCTCAAATTAGAAGAATTGAAAAGAATATAAAACGAAAACATAAGCTTCTCTCGCTTAAAAGTGCTTAGAAAAGCAATGTCAGCAAAAGGAAAATGTTAAATTAAATACGGAATATTTCTATATACATATGTATAAAAAGACAAGACGAAAGATATTTTTTTATATAAATAACTAGAGTTTATTTTAATTAACAATTACTGACTGATAGAGACTGAACAATACATGAGAATACTTAAGCAAAATGAACATATTGCTGGCCAGAGAAATGAGAAATTTTCTAAGCTGAAGAACATAAAAAAACATTCAATGATACGATGCATATGTAAGGCTATAAATTAAAAAAAAAATGTAAAACATACGAGCGAGTGTGTTGCTGGCTGAATTAATTAAACTGCTGGCTATTTAAGGCAGGCGTTATTGAGAGTGGATTCTAACTTCGTATCAGGCAGAACATCAACGATATAAATTGGCAGAATTTCTAAATACAAGTTTACTGCCATACAGTCCACCATACTTTTTATAAGAAGAGTTAACTATCATGTCTTGACAAAGCTGTTAAAAAAGCTTAAGCGACATAATTTTTAAACCAAAAAGTGTGTCGGTTAAGATTTTTTGTTTCGCAACTATGGCTCGATATAGTTAATGACTTTTACTATAAGAGCAGTTTGCTAAAAAGCAGGGAACTTGTCTTTTATAATGTATTGAAATACTCAATGAAACTATTTTTTTAAGCTTTAGGTCAGTAAATTTTATAAATTTCTTTATATTTTTATTTTTATATCGATATTTCGTTAACCTTTGGTTAACTTCTTCAGGATTATTATTGTTTTTATATTTTGATAATTAGTTTTCGTCTTTTTTCCTTTTCAATCAAAAAAATTATTTTATAATTATAAATAACAATGTGTGTCATATAATTTTTTTTGAACAAGTTTTGAAAAGTATTGGTATAAAAACAAAATAGGTGTAAGTCTACAATATTTGTTCATAAATGAAAAAAGTGTTTAAAAGTTTTTTAACATATACAATTTTGTAATGGTTTTTGGAAAAGATAATAAATATTTTTAATACTTTTACATAACATTTTGAATCTGGAAAAATTTTTAAAATATTTTTTTTTGAAAAATGTTAACAACATTGGTATAATTCTAAAATATTTTATCATGGTACGAAATATTTACAAAATATGAATTGAAAAAAGATTATATAATACATGTATAATTAAAATTTTTTTAAATTTTTTTAATATTTAAACATTAATAAATAGCAAAAATACGTATTATGAATATTTACATATAAAAAACAACTAACTATATAAATTAATTAAACATTTTTTATTATATTTTTTTAAAAGAATTTTTTATATAAAAAAATATAATATAATGAACAATTCAAAATATGTAATAGTGTATTACTTTCTTAAACCCTATTCTTGTTCTTATGTAATAAATATCTATAAGTATGTGCAACATTAGCTGTATCTGTTCTGAAATTCATTCTCTGATTTGTTGGAACATCTATAATGTGTAACATTTCTAACATATACCTACGTTTACAATTAAGTTCTGTATTCAAAATTGAAATATTATGAAAATCTGGATAATGATCTAAATCAAAGCAATGTGAAGATAAAGCTGTCTTGTGTGAATTAATATTCCTATACTTTTGATCTGTTTTATGTCCCGATATTCTTGTCTTTAATTTATTTTTAGTTGTGGCCTACATACATCTTGTTGCATCTTTCGTTGTCGTTTCCTTTACAACGTATTTTGTAAACTACATTAGATCTATCTAACTTTTTAATCCTATCTTTTGTGTTAGTAAATATATTTCCTAAAGTATTATAAATCTTATATGCCATCTTATACTTTGATTTATCATATATTTCCGATTTATCTAATCTTTCTGACATTTTTGGTACATATACTAAAGATTTATAAATTTTTGGTCCATTATTATTATTATTGTTGTTGTTGTTGCTGTTGTTGTTGGTGGTGGTGTTATTGTTATTTTTTTTTGTAAGGGAATTGTGATGTAAACAGTCAACCACTTAATTATCCAGCTTTCTTTAAGAAAAGTGTGCTGTGTTAATTGACGTGGCTATACATTTTTTCTAAGCGGGCATTATGACTAATAATAATATTAAATAATATTACATACAATTTTTAATAATTCTAGGGGCCACAGCAGTTTTAGGGTGCCAATTCACCCCCTAAATGAACTTTCTGCGCCTATGGCTGTGTTACAGTCAACGATTCTATAACAAAAGTGTTTCTATGCGAAAAGTTTTCTGTGACACGTAAACTTTTCTATCGGAAATGCTTGCAATCACACAGTGAGATTTTTTTAAGAAAAGTGTGCTGTGACATCATCAAATTTTTTGTAGGAAATGTTTAACCAACTTTTATATAAGAAAAGTACGCTTTAATTCAGCTAACTTTTTTTTAAATAAAAAAGTAATTTGCTTTATAGTCAAATTCTTATTAAAAAAGTGTTATGTGACACAATCACATATAGCGATAGCCAAACACCACCTAGCAAAAATTCTGGCTTGCTTTTCCTTTCTATATAATTCTTTACACCTTAGGTGAAAAGGAACCCTATTGTTTTCGCTACGATGTTCATCTGTTTGTTTGTCTATCACAGGATGTTTTCCCGAGCACCGTAGAAGCTAGAGCCCTGAAATTGTCATTGAATGTGTATAAATTCGACTACTTCAACAAAAATATATGACAATTAGGGTGTCCTAAAGCGAGCAACGAAATCTTAATGTAGTACATACAGGCAATTGAATGTAGACACTTGAGATGTTAAAAGTTAGTGTATTTTAATGCAGCCTACACCAATTATTATGCAATTGACTTGATTGAACTTATTCTAAAAATAAAAAATCCCAAAACTTAAAAAAAAGTTCCCAAGGTAAAAAGGTTGGTAAAAATTTGCCAGAACTAAAAAAAATCGCTTAAACGAGAATAAATCGACAAAACAAAAAAAAATAGCTGAAACTCAAAAAATTGTATAAAATCTTCAAAATTGGCAAGAAATAACCCCATAAAACAAGACAAAAAAATTAAAAAAACAGGAAGATAAATATTTTACTACACCAAATTAGAGCTGTGCTTCTTACCTATATAAAACAAATTAAATATTTGATATAACAATTCAATAAAATTATACTATATGATGATGTCTAATTCGCCGCAAATATTTTAAAATGTTTCTGTTTGTTTCCCATTACACGATTTATGTATCATTTGTGTTTCTAGCTGGCTTATCATCGGTTTTGTTTTGTTTTTGATTCACCCACTCCCAAGAATGAAACAAAACAAAATCAAACATTTCGTTTCTCTTATTTTCATACTCTGCTTTTAAGCGAAAAGGGTTCAAAACAAAAAAAAACTTATAACTGTAATAGTGTCGATTGCCGTTGTTGCGAGAATTACGTCCTAGATCCTGTATCGCGCCATAAAGAGCATAGCTCCAATATGACTATATCAAGTTAGATAGTCGATTATATAAGCTGGTATCCATACGGTTCCCTTTTTTTCGAGCCAAAGTTTCATTTTACTCAATTTATTTCTTTTCTTAAAAATGTATCTCTATTTATTCCATACCAGGAGAAGACTTTTTATGCTTAATTCTATTGCACAGTTACAATATTTCACAAGTTTAGGCATAAAGTGTTGCTTTCTCGACAACTAACACATATTAAGTTTTTGTTGTCTTCTTTTAGTTTTTTAAATGAAGTTCTCTTCTTGGCACACAAATAATAAAATAAAAGAGTGTGAGTATCGGCAACAGCTACAACATTGATTTTACAAAATAAATTAAGAAGAACTTTTAAAGTGAATCTTAATTCAATTGTATCATGTCATACTAACGGATGAAGAGCAGGACTTCATATAAAAGAAAAAGTTTTACACAATATCAACAACAACAAAATCATTATTAACATCATTATCATCATCAACATCATATTCATTTATTTTACTGTTCGATATTGTCATTAAAATCATCATCATTATCATCATCTCTATTAATAAACTATGAAATGCATTAGAAGCAAATAAACAAGTAAAGATGTTATTCAAGCAATCAACTAAATGAAGAATATTCTAAATTGTATATAAAACTTATTTAATTAATGTCAAAAACTTTTAGACGACTTTAACGAATCAACATAATCGCAAGTGCATTTCGTCTATCTAGAGGAAAATGAACATGAATGATTGCATCTTTTTAAATGTGTATGTCAGTATAAGTTCGTGCCAATGTAGATGTGCACAGTTTTTCCTTTGAAAATTTGACATTTGAAATAGTATATCGCTATCATAACAACTGCAAGTAGCAATATCTTCAAAAATATACGTAAAAATATTAAAAAATGTGAGTATACAATTTAAAAGTCTTGAGTGAATAAATAATGAATTATTTTATTACCATAATTCCGCTTTGAAATTTCTGGTTGCAATGGTTTGCATTTTCTGCAACGATATAGATAAAAACTTGTGCGAAGTTTGTATTCTATAAAAGTTTTTCTTTTTATTTTCTTAATTTTATCCTAAAATGATTTTTTGAATATTTATTAATTCTTGTACGCAAATGTCTTAATTAAATGTGTGCACTTTTCAAATAAATACATCTATGTATGTACTTATACATATCGTTTATTTACTAAAATGACGTGATAACTCAAAAACATGCTGAAGTGGTTAGTACATTGACTAAAAAATCACAGGTACTGGATTCGAACCCAGTCTCTGACAGTCATTAAATAATAAGACCACACTTTTATATACACTGGTCACGAAACTATTCCTGCGTCAGCTGATACTAGTCCTAAAGTAATATAAGAGCACCCTTCTTCATCGGTAGTGTTTAGAAGAATCATTGTTGAAGTAAAATAAGCAATAAAATGTCTACTAAGCATAGCTTTGGAAATTTAATACGCGTCATTGATACCAGAGGCGTTGCAGCACTGCATTTTAAATAAAACGTGGAAATAGCAGATTTGTAAAATATTGAAGCCTTTCTCTATTTCTGCCTTCACCACCTCCTGTCTCCTCTTTCACTATCCCTTTCATGCAAAAAGTGACACCTAGTAATAGTTGTATGTATTAATTTTTCTATATAAAATTAATTTTGTATGTATATATATAATATATAACTTATCTTTTATTTATAAAATTTTTCGTATGAAACCTAAATGGGCTAAATATAGTCCAGTTTTTATACAGTAAAATTAAATGGCCAATTAAAATGCATTTTTAATGCTGAAAAAATAAATGGGCTATACATAGTGTATTTTTCGTACAAAATAATTAAATGGGCTATACATAGTCAATTTTTAATATAGAAAAATTAAATCGGCAGTCCATATCCATTGTGCAAAATTAAAAACTAAATCTATTTAAATGGTTTATACTAGTTAATGTTTCATACAGACAAATTAAGTGGGTTATACTCCCAGCAAAAAATGGTGCTTCGCTGGAAGCACCTACATATACGAGCTCTTTTGGCATGCAAGCGCTTACCCGATGCATGGAATTTTGCATGAGTTTTATATGGGATTCCTCGCGTAGAAGCTCTGCCACGTCGATCTAAAATGTGATTCTTTCATGCCTGCTGGAGTGACCTGAATTCAGCAAAAATATTCATCTAGCTGGAAGCATGTCTTTTTCATATGTATATAATTAAAAAATTTGCTCCTTATTTTTTTAAATTTTTTTAATTTTTGTTCGCTCGTGGAATAAGGAGTCGATCCCAAGTTTTTCGTATGTTAGGCTAGAGCACTGCCCATTAAACTACCGAAGCACATATATATTTTTGTACACAATTTAATTAAAAAATAAGAACTCGTAGTAAGCGAGAGAGGATGATCTATAAAAAAAAACTTTGAGTTTTAATTCTGGTGAATATTTCCCAACACTATGGAGGAGTTACAAGGTTTTGTATGACTAAAATAAGCTTCTACATGGTTTTTGCTCACTCTCGGCAAATTAAAAATATCGATTGTTTGAAAGCAATGAAAATGTAGTTCCACTAGAATGACCTCCTGTATGTATTAGTGATGTAAAGAATGTCAATTTTTGATTTTCGCGAATACGAATACGAATATTTCAAAAGATATCCGCGAATACGAATACGAATATTATATGCAATATGAAATATAAAAAAATTTTATGAAAAAGGACATCACAGTCTTGTTGGCGTACTTTAACGTTAATAAAAAGAACCCAAAAATTTTCATGATTTTCATTGAATAATATTTGAAAATGATACAAAGCCCAAATTTCTATAAAAAAATAATGTACTTGTACAAACTAAGATTTTTAGTCATTTATTTAAATAGGAATACAAAAGTGGACCACATAGTACTCTAAAAACGTGCATACTCAGAATTACTGGAAGTTCGAATTTTTAGGAGATTTTCGAAAAACTTTAAATTTGTGACCAATTTTATTTAGGAAGAAGGCGATACGGGCGGGCCAACGAGGTCACCTCCTATGGACCACATAGTGCTCTGTAGTAGAGAGTTGCGACCATTTAGTTAAATTAAAAGTTGTTGACAGTGTTGTAAACAAGTGAGTAGCAATCAAGGCGAATTCATAAAAGGTGGCTGCAATGGCGATTTTAGTCACAGCTGTTTTATTTTCAGTTGCCTTGGTAGCAATACTAAAAATTGAAGAACATAAGAACAAAAAAAGTACAACATAAAAATTATGTACATGTGTATTATTATTTTGGCATAAAAAACCAAAATGAGAAAAATATTCACATCTCCACATTAAAGAAAAAAAATAACCACTTTTGGTTAGAAATAACCAAAAACGGCAGCCCTGTTTAATATAAACAGCCGACTGACTTCGTGGAGTTTGTGTTAAATTTCGTCATTCGCTTACGTTATTGCATCCTCGTAAGGCAGAGAAGATGCACTGTGTGCTTTTCCACGCTTCCGAAGCGCTTATTTTTGTTTTATATTAAACTACACCTTCCTAGATATTATTATGAAAGAGATATAAGAAACTACAATAGAAAAAACACATAAAAAACAGAAAAAGAAAATATAAAAATGAAAAAGAGACTTTTATTAATAAGCACTTGCTTCTGAATCTCGATTATTTTTTATTTTGTTTGCTGGGCATAGTCCATTTTATTTCTCGAACAGCAAAATTAAATGGGATACATATAATCCATTTTTTGTACAGAAAAATAAAATGTTTATACTAGTTAATATTGCTTCCAGAAAAACTAAATGGGCTCTAAATATTACAGTTTTCATACAGAAAAATTAAATGAGTTTTAAATAGTAAAATTTTCGTATAGAAAATTAAATGGTGAGCAGAAATGGGCCAAAAATATCGAAATATCGAAATATCGATGTTTTAGAAAATAAATATCGACATATATCGCTGATGTTACGGGTATCGGGTTTCGATACTTTTAATAAGAGCATTATAAATTTTAGCCGTTTTTTACTGTACGATATTGGCATTACTGTTAATGATGCGAAAAAAGAGAAATTTCATAATATTAATCAAGGCATAATATTAATAAGGTGACCCCACTCAGCCAAGTGACTTATATTTGTTAACTGAGCTAAATGTCAAGTTTGGATTGTGTGGGTATACGCCTAGGGGCGGGCTGAACTAGTTTTTACTTTCTATTCTATTACAATTCAGCTGTTTGTTTATAAAAATCGTATACAAACCGTCAGTCCAATCTGTGAAAATAGAGAAACTGATTATTAACATACTTATTTATAAAAACTGTTAAGACTTTCTAAAGGCTTAATAAGCAAACTTTTTTATGGAAATTTCTTTTAAAAAACCTTTGAAAAGCATCAATAATTTTTATAAATAAGGCTGTTGATATTTAAAGAAATCGCTAAAACAAGTGGTCCTAAGCATAATAAAAAACTAGCATGAAAATTTAACATGGTCTTTTTTTTTTTTGCTATACAATTTTGCATTATACGACATGAGTATAAATACATGTACACACATATGTATGTATGTGTACGAACTTCCTTTTAGCTTGTTTTTGTTAAATAATTTTTTGCTATTTTTTATTGTTTATATTGAGTATTTTTTTTTATTGTTTTTATTGATTGAATCTTTTGTTTATATTGTTTTTATTGAACTTTTTTGTAGATAAATATTGAATATGAAGTTTTATACAAAAAAAAATAAACTTTTGAATAAAAATTTAGAAAATCATTTTTTAAAAAACTCATTAAAATTTTAAACTGAAGCAAAAAAAAAAAAATAAAATGTGCCAATGAGCAAATTTTGCAATTTAAAATAAATAATAATTAAAAAAAGCTGTAATACCAGTATATATACTACCACTTAATTGTGAATAATATCAGAATTAATGGAATGATTTTTAATAAATTTGCTTCATTTTATTTATAACATATGAATGTATCACAATTAAAAATAAAATATAAAATTTTCTTCAGTTTAAAATTTTAATGAGTCTTTTAAAAAACGATTTTCTTAATTTTTTTGAAAAAATTTATTTTTTTGTATAAAACTTTCCGAATATCTCCGAAACTACAGGGTGGCCCAGAAAGACCGAAGTGGTGTGAATTCCTTATAACTTTTTATTTAAGACATAATTTTTTAATTTTTTGTTTTTTAAATACAGTAAATTTATAGGGAATATTTTAAGATTAGTTATTAAAAATGACATACCACAAGTGGTGGCCATTTTCTGCTTCGCACAAATGTGTTCTTTCCATTTCTATTATTCATAACTTAGTTATGAGTGACGAAGCCCATTTCCAATTAAATGGGTTCGTTAACAAGCAAATCTTTAGGATATGTGCTAAGGAAAACCCGAGAGTACTTCATCAACGACAATTACACCCAGTTAAGTGTAATGTTTGGTGCGGTGTTTCTTCAGAGAGGATCATTGGCCCATATTTTTTTGAAAATGAACGAGGTGTCGCCATTTCCATCAAATGTGATCGATATCGGGCCATGTTGGAAAATTTTGTAAGGCCAGCCGTGGAAAGCCATCCGCAAATATTGTTCCAACAGGATGGAGCCACAGCGCACACTTCGAGAGCCACAATGGCTCTTTTACGCGACATCTTTGGTGAAAGAATAATTTCGCGTAGAAGCAATTTTAATTGGCATCCGCGTTCTCCGAATTTAACAGCTCCAGACGGTTTCCTTTGGGGTTATTTAAAAGGGAAAGTTTATGTTAATAAGCCTAGGACTATTGAGGAATTAAAGACCAATATTCGAGACGAAATTAACAACATAACACCGGAAGATTTGCGAAAGGTCATGGAAAATGTGTTGGAAACAGCACATTTGTGCGAAGCAAAAAATGGCCACCACTTGCGGGATATAATTTTTAATAACTAATCTTAAAATATTCCCTATAAATTTTATGTATTTCAAAAACAAAAAATTAAATAATATGTCTTAAGTAAAAAGTTAAAAGGAATTCACACCACTTCGGTCTTTTTGGGCCACCCTGTATAAGACTGTTAAAAAATTAAAAAGGACGTAACTTAAAGGTCAATTTGTTTTTAAACCTTCTGTGTATTTTTTTATTTGATCAAAGAACTGGTTCCAAAGTAAATGCAAGTTATGTGATGCAGCATCCTCTTTTTTCTTAATAACAGAAAATCTCGACATACAGAGCCAATTCAAAAAAACTGATTTAGAGGGATTGATACACAGTAATTAGTGTATACAAATTGACTACGAAACCTTTGATCTTATACAATAAATTTCATTTTGTTGACCTGTGTAATCGCTCATACTTTACTAATATTCGTTTAAGTATTATTTATGCCACCACATAAGGAAAATAAAACCATTAGAGGATACGGAGACTTTACTGACTTCATTCCTTAGTTACTGGACTCTGTACTCTAAGCGTTAAACATATACAATGATTACCAGATTGCTTAATGCCTTGACTTCCTACCAAAACCAATTTGTTATTGTTGTTGTTTTAATTCTATACTTGTAAAGATTGAAATAGCATTTATTCCACGTCCTAAGTTGTCATGTTAACTCTTGTTAATATAAGTGATTATATTTTGTGTCATGTTGTTTTGTTTTAGTTGAAGTGGCATTGTTTGCAGCATGATATTGTCAGTTATGTTATTGTTATTTCCGCTCCTATATTATCATACTTAAGGCAAAACATGTAAAATTATATTTTCATTCAAAAAGCATTAGTCTTAGATATAAAGCATACTTCTGTGTGTGAAGTTATGTATGTATATATAAACGAAAACAAATAAACACAATGACAGTGTATCTTAATAATGTCCGCGAAACAACCTCCTCAGGAACTGAGAAAGCTGAATATATCTCCTCATTGTAAGTGCTAATCGCATATACCATATTTTAGATGAAACCCTTCACTACCGCAAAATTGAACTTACTATATTTAAATGGATTTTTCATGAAAGTTATGTAACACATATGTATTGTAGACATTCTGCAATAAATGGCATTGAGGAAGAGATAGCTATGATGTATATAAGGCGTGAAGCCTCAAGCAGACAGCAAAATGAGATATGTTTATAGTTGCTAAATCAGAGTTTAAATTAGCTGGAAAATGGAATATTTCCAAGAAATAATATAAATATCAAAATATAGCTTTTTCTGGTCCTTAAGTAAAATTGCAGACTATGGTGTATAATCTTTTAATGAATACTTGCACGAAAATTATTGTAAACGTTTATTCCTAATGAAATTTTTCAAATTTGAACAGCACAAAAGAACGATTTCAGGAAAATGAAACCCAACATATACCTTAATTAATTTTATAGTTAGGACTGTTTTTTAGCGATAAATTTTACTTTAATCTTTATTTACTAAAAATTAAAAAGAATTCGTAACAAGCTGTCATTGAAAGACCATCGATTTGAAACATAACTGTGCTAAGAGAAAACATGGCACAAACCTACGTTTATACTTAAATAAAAATTTAACAGATATAAAAAATCTAGAGTAAAAATCTCCCTAAAACATAAAATATGTTTAATTGAAAAAAAATTGTTTTTGGTTATATTTTTACCACCAATGTTTTTTTTTTAAATTTTAACCCTAGAACCATTATTTTGATTTTTCTAGTTTTGAATACTGATTTATTTATTTCTAAAATATGCAATATATTTAATTACCAAAAAAGTAAGTAATTTAATTTTATTAGTTTTCTTTACCAGGAAAAGGTTAAGTTTTTCAGATCTTGAGCTGTGGTTTTGATTGTTATAATTTTTATGCCAAACTTTTTCTTTCTAAAACATAAAGTATAACTAACCCCCTTATGGAAAAACAATTGGTAAACTTAAAGTTGGTTTAATAAACGGCTTTTGTATGGCGAAATCGGTTTTAATGCATGCTTTAACTTTAACAATCGTTTTTCTTAAGAGCATAAATAATTTGTAAGGAAATTAAAATAAATAATTTGACCTAAAATATTAAAAAAATTAATTTTCCAACCCTGGAATCATCCATTTAAACTTTTCAGATTTCTTATAACAATCTCGTAATTCTTAAAAAATATTCATATATTAATTAATGTTAGAAAAAAAAAGGAAAATTAAAAAAAAGTTTTATTTAGTTACTTTAATATCCAGAAAAGAAGTTCAAGATTTTCAGCCCTGGCGCTGTCGTTTTCATTTTTATAATTTTCTACACCTTTCTTTCTTTTTGTGAGGATCTGACTAATTTTTTAAAGGGTTTCTTAATAAAGCTTATTAAACTTTAAATTTCTATTCTGTTATAGTTCTATTCATAATGACTGCGTCAGTATACAAGGATAGACCTACATACAATAATGGGTTAGAGTGTAATATGTGCATATTGTGTCATTACAAGGACCGACTGATGTACTTAATTTTTTAAGAATCATCAGAGTGGAAATATGTAAAATACAGTGTGCATTTTAAAGGAAGTGACCCCCTATTTTTCTAAAGTCTGTTTAGACGAAGTACTTTTAAAAATGCAAAATTAAAAGCAAGCGTAAGTGAAATGTGCATTTAAACTACCAATAGAGTAGCTAGTGTTGTAAATTTTTCTAGTTGGTAACTTACCTAAGTCAATTTTTTTCAAACATTGCGCTAAGTTTTTATATATATGGCCTCACATCAATAATGTAACAACCAGTGCTTTCGGATTCTTCCCGTACGCAACTCACCACTTAACTTGAGGGATATCGAACTTAAACTCTCTAGTTCAAATTCTAGCTTTAAATATTATTAACCCCACTCTCCGTCACTTTATTAAACGCAACATTTTGTTTTGAGCAGCGCTCAATTATTATCGTCCTCTTTTTAAGATGATAGTTAAAGTTTCAGTTAAAAGCTTCAGTACAGCTGGTTTCTGATCTTGACCTACTGGCGTATCAAATTTCAGCTCTGAAGCTGAAATGTGACTATTTTATTTTATGGCGTATTCCTGCCCACTTTTTTTTTAAAGAAAAAATTTTTTTTGTCGGTACCAATCATGCGTGTAAAGTTTTGATGGTAACTGACAATAATATCTACCGAAGTAGTATAAATCTGCTGATCCGAAGTACATAAAAGAAGAGACTTAAATTTTATTGTCATGTTAACGCCCACTTTTTTAATGGAAAATTTATAGCCTTTCATTATTAAAACATGTATGACAAATCTATATAATTAATATGTAAACAGGTTTTTTGTAATCCCTTTTACGCTGGTACTACTGCACCGATTTTAAAAAGATTTATATTTTTTTAAAGGTTATTTGGTACAAATGTGCAGAATCTATATTTTATTCAAATCGGTTTAGTTTTTTGGGAGCTGTAAGCGTTTAAAGTTGCTACTACTACATGCACACATATTACACACGCAATTATTAGCTTACAAGTAAAAAAAAAAACAAAACATGAGATTGTGCGCGTGTTTGTAATATTTCTCTTGATCTAAAAATGTTTTTCTCTTATTTGTTATTGTATGAAAACCATACAACTTAAAGGAAGAGAGCTCAATAAATTCAATTACCTTAGTTAAAGGGATTTCGTTTGTATTTTTAATTTCATGTATTACTTAATTATGCATATGTATGTAAGTATATGGGTGGCTGTGTTTCTTATGACGTTTAAATACATTTTCTTTGAATATTAACAAAATTATTTACATTTAGAGTCTAGAATACGGACGATTGTGCCGTCCGTTGGTATGTCTAGTTTTAATAAAACTGCTTCGCCAACCATTTAAATTTCATGTTTTAGTTTCAAGCTTAATGGGTGAAGCCCCGCCCCCATTGATATATTTTCCTGGCTTTAAGATTTTTCTAGTTAGTTTCTAGCTTAGACCTACCTGTCTATCAAATTTCATCTCATTAGCGAAAATTTAAATTTTTTATTCTTATTTGAGTGATCAAGCCACTTTTTCAAACTCAAGATTTTCTGTGGCGAGTGTTTATCTCTCCTGTTGAGTTTCGCTGGAGACGTTTAATAATAAATACATAAATAGTATATTTAAATGTGTTGATCCATGCATCAAATTGGAGGGCAAATTTTGTGGGCTTTTACACCCATTTAGTTTAAAGAACATTTATAAACTTGTATTATTGCAACATGTAACCCAAATTACAATAAAATAGCTTTAGTTAAACGCATTGGATTTGTTTTTTTAATTCTGATCCTTGTGGACGTAGCTATTATGGCTATTATTTTCAGGATTTTAAATTTTTTAGCTAGTTTCTGATCTAGACCTATTTATTTATCAAATCAAAAAATAAATAGTAATAAATTTTTACATGAAATAGTAGGGTTAAAATGTGTGGGCGTGTCAACGCCCACTTATTCCTACGTAAATTTATAGCCTTGCCTTATTGCAACATGTATGCCAAATTTCAATAAAATCGTTCAGTTAAAGGCCTTAGATTTGTATTTAAAATTCTGAGCCTTATGGGCGCAGCCCCGCCCACGTTGGTAAACTTTTTGAGTTTTCAGATTTTTCTAGTAATTTTCTAATCTATAACTACTCTATTATCAAATTTCAGCTCACTAGCGCAAATTTAAATTTATTCTTCTTATGGGCGTGTTTCCGCCTACTTTTTTTAATCCAAAATTTTCTTTGGCTATTTTATATCTTTCCTGTTTAGTTTCGTTTGAAACGGATAATAGTAGTTACATAAATAGTACATTTAAAAATGCTGACCGGAAGTACATGAAATAGTAGGTTGAAATTGTGTAGGCGAGTTAACGCCCATTTTTTTTAACAAAAATTTATAGCCGTGTATTATTGTAGCATGTGTGCAAAATTTCAATAAATTCGGTTGAGTTAAACGCTTTAGATATGTGTTTTTAATTCTGAGCTTTATGGGCGTAGCCCCGGACCCTTGGTAAAAATTTTTGAGTTTTCAAATTTGTCTAGATGATTACTCACATAGTTCTACTTGTGTACCAAATTTCAGCTTACTGGCACAAATTTTAATTTTTATGGGCGTAACCCCGCCCCCTTTTTGCACCTCCATATCTCCCGAACCTTTCATTTCAAACTGCGCACATGAGGTTACATGAATTTATTCTAATTATGGTTTAAATTACATAATTTTACGATTGGGAGGAACAAAGTTATGAAGGGGCTTAAAACAGCTCGAATGGCTTCCTGTAAATATACACACTGCGTGCGTTGGCCGGAACTTGGCCTAGCGCACTGCCATGCGCCTAGATCATAATTGGTCTAGGAATTTGGTCTCTCTCTAGTGGCACAAAGAAAGACACATACAGGAAAACATACATACATACAATACCCTACTTTGCTTCACGTACATAAGTAAGGAGTATAAAACTCACTATAACATGAATATTTGCTTACTGTCTGTAAATACAAGAAAATGGTTGGAGCTGCAATAATTTTTGTGGTATATCTATTAGTATTTCCCTGTAGCAATAAAAGTTTATTGCCATTAAAAATGTATGCATTTTATAATGTAAGAGTTTTACTTTAATCTCTAGACACCATCCCTGACAAGAAAATATTTTGCATGTCAACTTTTAGCAAATTCTTACTCGCGTGTAAAAGATTTCGCAGCAACATGAACAAAGCACTGCGTCACCAGTGGCAATTCCTCGAAAAGGTTCATTAATGTTAGTGGCAGCAGCAACAGAATTTTGTTCTAGGAAGGTAAAAATTTTATTTCGTAGTAATAAATCTTTCCTGGCAGTTTTTTTTTGTTCTATGTATCTTATTAAGTTTTAACGTATACATTTCAATATGTTTTTTGTATGTTTTTACGGTTTGAGTTTGCTTCAAATTTATTCGCACGTGTGGTTTTTTCCTTTCTTTTATAGATGAGATGATTACGCTGTTTTTACATTTGAAAGCCGCAGGTTGAAAATCTCTTTATCAGTTCTATTTAATATGTATTTTATATTAATAATGTTTTATTTATTCATCATACTTTGACTATTGGATGTTAATAGTTTGCCTTATAGTTGATGTTCTTAATTACATGGGGTATTTATTATAAAAGCCAGAAATATCCCTGCTTAAATATGTGTACAATAAACAAATTTATATAATTTGTAAATAACAATATTAAATGTTTTCTTGTGAAAACACTTTTCTTGATTTCTTCGTCCGCACCCTTGCTTATCTACTTGGGTAGAGATTGTTATTAACATCAGCTATTTAACGCAGATTTTTATGAAACGGAATATGAGAAATGTTTGTTGTGTATACAATTGATTTACCTTTAGTAAACACATTTATAAGTATCACTATTAATTTTCTTTTTTTTTCATTATTTCATTAAAATTAAAAACTATTTTTTTGAGCTTTAGGTCGGTTTATATATGAATTTATTGGTTCAATATTTCGTTAACCTTCGGTTAACTTCTTCAGGATATATATTGTTTCTCGTTTTTTTTGATATTAAGTTTTTTTGATATTTAATTTTTTCTTTTCCCTCTTTTCCTTTTTTAATTTAACTTTAGAAAAAAGGTCAAAAAATAGATAAGCATATTATTTCATTTATCTATTTAGGTTAGCATGAAGTTATATTACTCTACCTAAGTATGTTTAACTATTCTTGCCTATCTTTCAAAATATTTAAAAAATTAGATTTACTTTGTCCATGGTCCATTTAGCGCTGTGGCAAATAAGTGTAAGTGTTTACTTTTTATTTGTACACAATTAAGGAATTTATTATTTGAAATATTGTCATAAGTCTATGTTACTTGAAATTTATTTAGTAGCATTATTTATTATTTATTTATAAGCATGTTTACATGCATTTCATTAGTGCTTTGCCAAATCATCAATAGACTGTAAACAACCTTTTTTTTTGAACAGTACAAAACTTAAGGGCATGCAAACGAGCGCTAAAAGAAATTAATAAAAAATCCTTTTGTGAAATCTGCTTTTTTGCGGACTACGTTTTTTCATCGCTTAGAACCAGGAATCAATGAAAGTTTTGCTGAATGATTTTATTTATATATTTTATACATTTGTTTCTTATACATATACATATAAAACCAACCTTTTTTTATCTCAAAGTACACATGCACTTACATATGTATGTACGCCTGTGTAATAAAAACAAAACAAAGTTTTTTTTATCATTTTATCAATTTATTGAAGTTCCTTGAATTTTAAAATTTTTTTATACAATAAATTCTCATTCAATGTGATGTTGTTTTTTTTTTCTTTAGTAAAATGTTTATTATAATACATTTGATTTTTTTTTATAAAATATATTTAACAATAAATTCAATACAATACATGGTTTATTGATATTTCTTTTTTTATATAAATATTTATTTTTTTATTAATTCTGCTATGAATTTTTTATTTTTTTTTGCTTTAATAAATACAGAAAACATAGATAAATATTTGAAAAAAAGTCATGCTGGCTTTATATTGGTGCAGATATATCCTGTGGATCTCTGCACTCAGAAGGTGTACACAAAAGTGATAATTACACTTTATATTATTAAAAGTTAATAATGCATTAATTTTGAACGATTTTCCGTCATCTTAAGTAAATTTATGTTTATAATTATACAGGTATCGGTTGCATTTATAAAATAAAATTTGCTAGGGATAACTGAAAATCGTTTCAATTAAAAAAATTTTTTTTTGGGAAGAAAACTTTCTATTCGTTTTATGTTTATTTCTAAAATATTAAAAAGAAATTATAATTTTCTTTTAATAAAGACTTATAAAAAAAAATTTTGTGTGAAGAGCTTTAATTAATCAAAAATATTTATTTTATGAACAAGACATTAGGAAAAAAATTTCCTATACACATTTATTTCCTAAGGTCTTACTTATCAGAGAAAAGCAATGAATATTTAAAAATTGAGTAGAGTTACATATATATATCTATAGTTATATGACTTATAGTTTATTGTATTTATGCGCACTCCTACTTATGCAATGTTGTCTATGAGTCAGGTTCACTCGAAAGCTTGAAGTGCGCATCAAACTCATACATAGTAACATTTATGACGTTGTTTATTTTGACTCTTCTTAACTCAATGCCTATGGAGGATGTAAAATTAACAAGTATGATTTACAATTCGAATTTCGCATACGAACATTAAAGGTTGTGTGTTTGTTTCTCTGTTGCTTCTTTTTTTGTTTTTTTTTTTGCAGGAATTGAAAAAAAACCCTATTTACTATTATTGTATACCACTTGCAAACTGTTTAATGACTAAACGTTTAAATAAACATGCATACATGAGTTAAATGAGCTAAATCAATGTGAGTAGTATAGGTTCTTTGTAAGTGTTAGTGTGGTATGAGTATGAATGTCAACGTCACATTAGTATTTATTTCAACCTTTTTTTATAAATAAATGTCATTGTGAGTGTGAGTACATAATTTTTCCCGTTTGACCTTAAAACCAGAGCAGGAAAATAAATGGTAAAAACTATTGGTGATCGTTTGACTACTCGTATTATCACGACTATGTTAAAAAAAATATCGAGCCATAACCGCCAAAAAAAAGAGCATACATTTTTTGGGATCTCATTTTTTATTAAAATTTATTATTTACGATAAAAAAATCAAGTTGGTTGATTATGTCGCTTAATTATTTTTGCGGTTATGGCACGATATAAACGCATAAAAAGCTGTCACTCAAAGCGAAAAATTATCAACTTCTAACGCAGTAATACAGTAATACAATACAACCTGGCACAAATAGAATACATGTGCGTATCAGAGAATGCTAAAAAATTATCATTTTAAGTACTCTTTGAGTATAGGCCGCCAAAAACCTATAAATGCCTATAGTTAAAATTAAAAACCATAATCATACGCAATTATACTTATAAAATTTAAACTGAATACGTGTAACACTAACCATATTAAATACTTTGCATCAGCTACAATCATACTCATAAGTATCAAAATACTCTGTGTATTTATTCGACTACACATGCATATATAAAGGAGTTTTTTCAGTAATGACAGATCTGTTAACTGCTAAAACGCCAAACCGGCATTTAAGCGATATAAACTGGGATTTATTCATTTTGGACTGTACTAAACAGTTTGCTAACTAAATTTTCACTAATGGACATTTGTCACTGAAAATTTACAAAATATTATTTAGTTCATTAATGATTTTTGTTTAGCAAATTTGATTAAAAAAATTTTAAGAAATATTATCAGTTTCATATTAAAATTAATATTTATTCTAAATTTTACCTTATAATTATCTGATATATATTTTCAAACAAACAAAACACATTTTCCATTCCATTTCGTATATACTGTGGCATATGACCAATAAATACTCTGAGTATCACTCGTATATACATATATATATATTTTAGCCGAATAACTACCCATACTACATTCCCCTGTGGCTGAGTGGTAGCGATGCTAGCCTCTCATTCCAGAGATCGTGGGTTCGATTCCCACCATGGAACCCGGGTGTTTTCTGCAGACAAGCAAATCGTTTTTCGGGTTGTGTTTGTTCTTAAAAAAAATCATCAACCTCGTAAGACACTGTCCTCTTAAAAAGAATAAATAGGACAGATAGGCAGTCAAAACTCACAACACGCAAGTGTTGTACTATTTATAGTTGTAGAGCATTAAAGTTTTTTTTAATAAAGAAAATATAGATATCATTGCGTGTGGGAATCGGCTATAGTCATAGTTTTATGAAAGGAAATATATGAGTGTACGAATTGTTTGTGATACCTGCAATTTCGAGTATATCCAGTTACTTGTATTTAGAGTAAATACTTAAGACCATTTGTTGAGTAATTTGTATCATTATATGGAATATAATATTGTTATTTTCACGACAGCATGGCTTTCACTACACAACTTGAATTGTATTTAAAATTGACTGTTCGTTAAATTTAACTTATTTCTATATTTATAAGTGACAAGGAGCAAATAAAGTTTGGCCAATATAATACAAAATGTTTAAAAATTAATGATCTATATGGCTGTATATACAAAAAAAATACCTTTTTCTTTAACACGGCATCACTCACGAACACCTGGGTCAATTTCCTCTATTCTTTATTTTGGTTTGTTTGTTATTGGCTGGAAAAAAATTTTGAAAGTTGCGTGGAATAGGGTAAAACGGAAATAACTTGTGGCCTTGGTAAGTTTTACGTTTTTCATAAGATTTGTATAAATAAAATTTAAAGTCTAATCAGTTTCTTTCGGGATGGGAACAATGTCATGGAAAAATTATAGCATTAAATAAAAATTAGGAAAAAAATTCAAAATCTGTGTAATTTTAAGAAGAAAAAAAAACTAAATGAAGCAACAACAATGGCATACGAAAATTGTAAGCAACTTTTGATAGTTTTGAGCAAAACCAATCGAGAAAAAAGTCAATCACATGATGGCTCGCATGGAGCTTATGAGTGATGCATAGATTTTTATTGGTTTGTTATTTTGGTTGGACGAGAATAATTGTGATGCCATATACCAATAATAAATTCGAGTATTTGAGAGAAAACAAAAATTATTTTATTTGCCCTCTTTGTCGGTGAATTTTACTTGGTGTTGATCGTGAAAAAAACGAATAAAAAAATTATAAAACATTTTAAGAAATATTTGTTAATTTCCATGCACTATTTTTCTGTATCGCTATTGTAGATGCTTCCAGAATATATTTGAAAACTATCAAAGATATTTTTGACTTTATTTCCAGTATTTCACAGACATACTATTATGTGATGAAATTCTATTGCTGTTAATGGCTTTTAAATCCGTTAAAAATTCTTCAAATTTGAATCAATCTTATGTTTAATTTTTATTTTAAATCAACAACCTTACACTATTTAAATATAGAGTAAAGTTGTTGATTAAAAAAACTTTGAGTACTTTGCATAAAAAAATTATGTTATCAGTGACCTTATCATGTCTACTCGAACCTACTACGTATATGAAAACTTCATATATATGTATATGGAAACATATTTTTGATTTTATTGTAAGCGACATGTTATCGAAAATTTACTTTTTTTTATTGAAATTAAAGTTTTATGGTCCTATCCATAGTTTAGAATTATCAAAATGCCAAAATTGAAGATAACTCTTAAGATATAAGCTGCACAATTTTATCGTAAGCCACAATTTACGTACAATAACATATTTGAATATTAAAAAAAAAACCTTCTCTTGAAAACTTTTAATTTTTGTCGCTTTCGATAAAATTGAAAATAAGGCTCGATATGTATAGATGTACGATGTGTATGCTTAAGCAAATGAAAACTATTCATGCATGATTATTTAGTTGCTGTACTTTTTATTTTATTATATTTAAGCCTTGGCATAATATTTTAGCTGAAAAATAATCGTTAATCTTATGTAAATTTTTGTTTTCATGTGATAAAAAAAATACTAGTTTAAATTATTTTAAAAGTTAATATATATAAATTATGTTAACAAAAAATTATTATTTTGAATATTGTGAGTTGTGTTAAAATATGTAGATGCATGATTTCAATTATACTTACTAATATTTAAATGGAATTGTTAAAAAAACATAAATTACAATATTGTTATCAATTGTTAGAGTTTGGCTTTAAATGAAAATTAAAAGTAAATAAACTCAATGTGTTATATGTATGTCTGTCTGCAGTGATTTTATATATATATATATATATATATATATATATATATATATATATATATATATATATATATATATATATATATATATATATTTGCATACGCCCTCACGTTTCAAATGCTAAATATTGCATGGCATTTTAAAATATCATAACCTTATTAATCACTAATTCTTTGAACATATAAAATATTGTGATAAGAACCTGAACCCGAACCATGCTCCATTCCGTACTCATATCTATTTTACACTCGTTGTCAATGCGTAAAAGGCCTTTTGTTCCTGAAATTCTGCAAGTCCTTGAAATAAATGGATTTTACATTTGTTTTGGTAAAAACAAAACCAAATATGTTACTGATTCTGTGTGGAATATGTATCGCATCTTTTATGCAAAAAAGTGAAGGCATTTTATGAGGCATTTTTTTTAAAGTTGCATAAGAATAGAAATTAAATGAAAACAATTCCTAAGCAGCCTTTAAATAAAATCTTTACTAAGAAGGTCCTCTGAGTTTTACCGCTAGGAAGTGACTGTTGTACAAAAATATGCCCCATGCCTGTGTTTGTATGAACGTCACTTTCCACTATGGGAAAATAATTTATTATGCCGAAACAGATACTATAGAATTTTATTTTTGCATAAACAACTGTAAATATAGAAATAAGACATTTAAGACTGCAGTTTCCTAACAAAAATCTTCATAACTCAAAGATCGCACAAATACGCAAATAAGTATTCTTATATTTTAAGTGCATAAAACCATTTTTTCCTGCAGTCATCCGGAAAGTTGTTGAAACTCAATGTCTATATCAAAAATACCACATTTTTAGTGCAATTTAATCTTTTTTCATATTTCTAAGACATTTATCTAAACAAAAAATTGTTTTTTAAATGTTCATATACCTGAAGTTGATGGTTCCATTATAAAACTTATTTTTTTGGTGATGTAGAATTTTATCAATATTCGTATGGTACCAAATATGGTCATGAAAGTTAAAGTTCATCTTTCAAATAAATCAACACTTGTGAAGGCTTTCTTCACCCCACAGTGCGTCGGACAATGTATAGATTTTTGCTACTTTTAAATGTAGTTAGACTGTGAAAAATGCAATGTTTATTTTAATTTACCATAGTACTTTTTTACCTTTTGACACACACCTAATATGACACTTTGTGAATTGGCGAATTAATTAATAGTTTTTTTTTTCATTTTTGGGGACCATCGACCGCATCCATCGACGTATTAACATCGAAATTTGGCAATAAGTTGACTTTGATAAATGTGTTTACCAATTAGTCTGGCTAATGGAAGCAGATGGTAAATCACTGAAATTTTTTTTAAATTAAATCATTAATTCATATAAGAAATTAAAATAAAACTAGCAGAAAAAATATTTTTGAAATACGTGTATTTATTTTTAAACAAAATAAAAATTAATTCTGATCAAAATAAAAATCTTTACTCAGAAAATTTAAAATTTTCACTAGTTATCCTACAACCATCTTTTATATTTAGTTTATACTATTAACTATAAGTAATTTTTTTATTTCGTTTTAATAGTTTTTGTTAAATATCAAGTAAAAGAAGAAATATTTTTTTGACAGCTATATAATTTTTTAATCTATAATAAATTCAACTGATTGATTACATATTAAGAACTTTTGTATTTAGTGTGTTCAGAAAATTGAGACTTACAGCTTTAATATGCAATTTTTTTAAGTAGGATTTATTTATATACGTTTTTAGTAGCTAGTATAAATAAATTTTATAAAATTTAAATGAATTTTATTATATGTGTATAAAAGTTTTTCAAAAGTTGTATGTATTTGTAAAGTTTTTTTTATACTAAAAACTAATGTCGTTGTTTATTGAAGTTCCATTTGATCTGCAAATATATGTACCTAGAGTTGAATTAACTCTCTTCTGTCTCTTTTATACTGATAAAAAGGGATTTCTATTATTTTTATGTATTAATATCAATGACATATAAACTCGAACTCACATCTTATGATTATATAATATTTATAAATATTTTTTTCTTAAGCTAAAATTTATACTTTTAATATAAATTCATAAATATTGCAAATGGTTTTTTTTTAACTTATGTGATTTATTTATAGTATATATATATTTCTTAATTTAAAATCTATTTCCAGGTGTTTCAGCGTTGTTTATATGCTTTTTTTTGTTGCTGTAACAAACTGTTAGTAGACGTCAACATACATTTTAAACAGTCACAAAGAGACTTATAAAAAGTATTTGAGAATTCACAATTTGTTACAGCAACAATCACATGCTGAATCACCAGCAAATGTATTTCAAATCAAACTAAACTTATGACAATGAGTCGTATGAATAAAAAAAAGTATTTGCTTTTTTACATAAAATTAAAAAAAAAAAACAAAAAACATACATATTTTGGGTTTTAAAACAAATTTTCAAGTAAAAAAGCAAATGTTGTATTAATTCATACTACCAAATATGTTGAATAATAAATTTCTTAAATACAAATTTTAGATTTATACACAAAATTTTGTTATATTTTTTACAGAAAGGCAACTATTTTGTAATATAAAATAACTATGATTTCATTGGCAAAAAAAAAAGAAACAAGAAAAGTATGGAGCTATTTTCTACATTAAATATCATTGTGTAATAGTGTAAAAATAATACATGCACTGGACAGTATAGATTCAATAGTAATATCAAAGGATGACAAAACCCTATACTTAGTGTGGCGATTGCGATGAGCAATTTTACTATGCGCCTCCAAAGATTTCGGAAATCAGAGCGTTCTCAAAAAATAGTATCGTTCGGACTTGGTGATAGCTTTAAAATATATGTGTAAATAATCATTTTCAATTTATTTAAATAAACAAATATTTTACTGAATAATTAAAAAAAATTTAAATTTTAGTGCATTAACAAGTGTTAAACTTACTTGTTAATATTCTTAACAAAAAAATCCAAAACAAAATCCTTTTAAGACTTCAAAGCTAACAGTGAAGCGTAAGCCCCATATGCAAAAAAATTAACGAGTGCTTGAAGTGTGCGTTGAAACAAAACTTTCATACAAAAACCGGGTTTAACGTACATTTGAAGCGCACTTTATTTTTTTTTTGCACATATGGAGACTTTTTCAACTGAAAACGGTTAAATGTGAGTAAAAATTCTAAATAATGTAAAACAATGACACATTTTTAGCAATTGATTCGACTTATCGACTTAATGGCTCACAGTGGGAGCTTTGGGGACCAAATATGGAAATAATTCAACAGTTTCTAAATGGACTGTCCGATGTCAACATTTATAGGTGCTACAAAACTTATAGATTGAGTTTGAGTCTTATATCTCTAAGGGCGGCGGATCCACCTTGATTCAGATCTCATAAGGAAGATTTTTTGCAATTAGATTTTTTTATCCAAGAGCTTAACAAGGTCTCAGATATTTATGGATTGAAAAAAAATAAATTTTAGAATTTTTACTAACCTTGGTCTATTGGTTTGTCAATAGGAAAGTCAAATGCTGTCCAAAATATAAAAAAATAAATACTCGTAACAAAAAGTTAATATAAGTTGTTTTGAAAAAAATTATATAAAATGTATTATAATGTAAGAGCTCATATATGGAAATTTAATTGTGATGCTCTTCATATATAAATATATAATATATAAAGCCATGTAAGCATATATGTATATCGAAATGTATGATAGATGATATCTCACTTAAAGTCGTTCTTGCAATCAAAAAAGCTTCCATTTTATTAACTTTATTTTATAACTATAGAATTGGATATTTGTTAAAAAATACATAGAGTATGCAAAGTTTATATAATTATAGCCTGCAAAGAAAAACTTTTAACTAAATAAAATGTTCTTGTTGTACCACTATATTATATATATATATATATATATATATATATATATATATATATATATATATATATATATATATATATATATATATATATATCAAAAAGACAATTCAGTCATTAATTTTATAGAAAATAATGGGATTCTCTAAATATTTTTTAAAACCAAAGTTCATATTACTCAAAAAAATTATGTTGAAAACTAATGTTAGTAACAGATTATTTTTTTACAATTAATTGCATTAGTTTTTGATCTGATTTTTTAATTTAATTTAATTTAATTTAAGAAATCAGATTAAAAACTAATGCAATTAATTATAAAAAAATAATCTGTTACTAACATTAGTTTTCAACATAATGATTTCTTAAATTAAATTTTCTGAGAGTTCTCATTGGACCTTCATAGTGAACGGTCGATTAGTGGAATTTTACATACTTACGGTCCTATGTATAAGCAAAAATTAGCATGAAGTTAGCATAAGTGACGAAATTGAATTAGGTGTTAACGAGTTTCTTCATACAATTTAGCATTAAAAATGGTCGGATTATTTAATTTGAACCCTCCTTTAAGTCCAAGCATGGTTTTTAATGTGACATTTTATGGCAAAACTCTTTAAGATCATGTTCAATTTTACCACTTATGCTAACTTCATGCCAATTTTTGCTTATACATAGGGCCGTTAAAAAACAAACAAAAAATTATACAAAAAAAAATATTCTTAGTACATATTATTTATAATAGGTGCGTACATACACACTGACTTCAATAAATAAGCTAGCTTTATTTGATTTAATAAAACCCAATTTTGGGATTTTTCGAAATTTATTTGGGAATTGGAGTTGGAAACTTTAATGATTTATACTAAAAAGAATTAATCAATTAAATGACAAATATGATAACTTTTTTAATACATATAATATGAAGTTCCCCACAATTGGATTATGATAATTGGCAAACATTTGACAAAAAAGGGTTATCTCTAAATACTAAAAAAAACTTTTTGACTCAGATATTGGTTGATTAAGTTAAGCAGTTTCCAGTAATATTGGACTTATGACATCGTGTAATAAACATAAGTGAAACTGTTTAACTTAATAAGCAACTGTGTGAGTAAAAAGGTCTTTTTATTAGTATTTGGTGGTTGACTTTTTTTTGGCAAATGTCTGCCAAGTATGACCATAACTTTATCCTTATATATTTAATTGATATTTTCCATAATTTTTTTATACCAAACAAGAAAACTATATACCCAATGAAATCACAGCGTTTCTAATGTATATTTTAATTAATCAATAAGACATGTAATTACTAAAAATATTAAAATTATTTAATATTATTTAAATATTAAGATTATATAATAATAAGTAATAATCGTTTAACTTTTAGTTTCTCAAACTAAGTTATTTAAACTAAAAACCAAATAGTAAAATAAAAACATAAAATATTATAATAGATATTATAAAACTCAAATCTAGAATATGTTTTACAAATTAGTGAACATATTTTAATTTGTTTTATTTTTTTATTTAGTTATATATTTATTTTTCTATAATTTTAATAAGCGCCCTTCAGATTTATTATTCAGCTCTAATTTATTTATTAAACTTATCGTTTCATTCAGTTTCACTTGTTATTTTTTTGTAGTTTTGCTATGTAAGAATTTTGAAACCATGTTACCCAAATATTTAAATATTTTTTGTTTAAATTATATATTTTGAATGTGTATATTATACATAATTATTTTTTTTATATATTTACAAATTGTCAGTTATATCAGAACAAAAACAATATATTTTACTCTAAAATAATTTTTTTAAAGAACAACTTTTGAATGCATCACTTAAACGTCTTTTAATTTTATCTGTAAATAAATATAAAAATTATTTAAATATATATAACAAAAAAGAAAATTTTAGAGCTGTTTTAATGTGTGTTCATAATAAAATTAATATCTTTCTACACATTATGCATAACTGTGATAATACGGAATAATCGCTTTAGTTGTCTTAAGCGAATTTAGAGTTATTATGCTGTATTATATTTAAACTGAAAGTTGCAGTAGTTACGATGTTACATAATGTTTTAGCGGTAGCGTCAAAGAGTCCAAAGCCTTTATTTTGCTTAAATCGCCTAAAGTGGTTATTCTATATTGTCACAAATATATTTGTATCTACATACTACTTCAAGGTTCTACAACAGTATAGACTCAAAATATTTAATTATTATTTAATATCTTTTTTTTTAAATTTTTACTACGCAAAGCATTAGCTTAATATTTTTGGTAGCATACTCTAAAAAAAACTTCTAAACACATTTGAATGAATGCAAAACAAAACAAAATTTTTGTGTTTATGTTTTGTGACCAATTTCGTTTGTTTATGTTTTTTATTGTGTTTCACGTTGGCTATTTATGGTCAGATTTCTTGATTTTTAGGATGCAAATAAAACCAATTTGTTTCATCTTTTTTCTCAACGTTTCGTCAGCTTTTTTCCGACGTCTTTAAGAGAATTTTTATTTTTAAATTGATCTTCAGTTACATTATTAATAATTGCAATAACTTGACAAGTGAAGTTCTGTGATATTAGTTTTAAGTTTGCCTGTGATATTTTACCTTAATTTTTATTATTTAAATTATGCAATTAATTGTCCCTGCTGTCCAGTTTCATAATTTATTTAATAATGTAACTGAAGATCAATTTAAAAATAAAAATTCTCCTGAAGACGTCGGAAAAAAGCTGACAAAACGGTGAAAAATAAAAGAATAAAATAAATTGGTTTTATTTGCTTCCTCAAAATCAAGAAATCTGACCATAAATAGCCAACGTGAAACACAATAAAAAACAAAAACAAATTTTTGTTGTTGTCAGAATATTTACAACTAACTTAGATGTTATTTATTCATTAATAATTATCATATGTAATTTGGCTTTCAAGGCGATACAAACTTTAGCCTGTTAAATATAGAAACAAATTAAGTTTGAAGAATAATTAAATTAGTTAAAATTGTTCAGTTCTTTTTTTAAATCGAAACTGTATGAAGATTGTGATAAATAGTTAGTCAAATTTTAAAATTTTTGAGCTTTTGTTAAGGAAATTACCTCAATTCAAGTTGCTGGTTTGCTTACGCACTGACAGTATCTTTGATTAATTTTTCTATCGTTTAAGTTTATGAATGAATGCAACAACAAGTAAAAATTTTATATATAAAAAACCGACTGCAACCAACCTTAAGCCGTTAAAAATCTTTCATTCGAAATGAAAAATCATAAGAGAAGCCTAAATATTATTTTTAAATACCCGGCCATTTTGATATAGTTTGCAAAATTTTAATTTTTTCATATTCACAAAATCGCGTCTGTTGGGCGCTTCATTGATTTTTGACTTCCAAACACTCCCTGGATTAAGACAAATCGATTAACCTGAAATCATCAAAATTGCCTTACGCATTCGGTTTACATATATAGTGCAGCAATGCAACATACATACATACATACATACGTTGAATTATAGCTTAATACCATCTTGTTACAAGCTAAGTGCAACCCAATTATCAATCTTCATACAAAAACGTTTTACAGTTTGAAGAATTTGGCAGTTCTTCTTATAATTTACAGCTTTGAGTTGCTTATCTTGTTATGTTTGTGTTGTGTTGCAAAAATTCAAAAATTTAGATTTTGCTGTAAGCATCGTCGGTGTGACCCATACAGACAAAATGTCACTAATATTATTGTAATGCAGGTCATGTACTTTGACCGCAAATCGTGGGCTTTAGCGAAACTTTTTTTAGACTTATTTTATTTTTTTTAACAGATTATTTACGATTGCAAATAATCGATTTGTGTCAAAAAATTAAGTTCAAAAATTATATCTCTCACGGCCCTTTTCATAATAAGCTTTTTTTTACGGTTACGGCAGGATATGTTTATTATTGAGGAATTTGAATATCTTTGGGAAAGACGACGTATCGAACTAAAAGGAAAATTTGTGTCGAGCTAAACGTGTTCATGTTCGGAAATAACAGCAAATTTTCCAAAATTTCTTGTGTTTTCTTTGTTAGGACGGCTAATTTCGGAACCGCCCTCGTAATAATGCAACAATGGGGCAAATTCTCGTTCGAGTATCATTTTAAAACCACAGATAAAAACGGAAGTTTTACATTGAATAATAATACGGTATTTGGGTAGTGCGGTATCTTTCCAGTGAAGAGTTTTAAGCGGCCCATCTATTATACATTATTATTGCATATGTCGTTGTATATATTGTTGTCGTTTTGACCTATAATATGCAATAAATGGTACAACATTTCCAAAGAAAATATTGCCCAATCTTCCTGATAGTGAAATAGTAACCAACATTGAACAATGTTGCCACCACAATGCACAATTGTCTTGATTGTACAATAAAAATCAAAAGTCTTTTAATATTTGCCAATATATTGTGCCACCTTCAAATATTATATACACATTAACGATATTATTGTACAATAAGGAAAATTGCACAATAATGTTGCAAGTGTATGGGCTGCTTTAGTTTTCAAACGATGCTCTGAGCAACAGTGATGCCAACTTTTTTGGCTCTACAAGCACATCAAAATTTAAAATTATCACTAAAAAGCGTAATTTTGAGATCTAAAAAGCGTACAAATCACTAACGTGAAAAACGAGTGAAGTTTAATAATGTTTAATATTTTTCAAGCTGTTCTGTATTTAATAATATATATGAGACGAAAAATGAATGCTTTACACTGAAGAAATATATACATTAAGTTTTTATTAAATTAATGTTAAGAAATAAATAAATTTCTTAAAAGCACTACACAGTGCATTTTCTTAGTTCGGTACTAACGCTCAAAGTTTGGAGTTTTGAGTATTCAAACAGGACCATAAATAGTGCCACAAACCAAAAGTTGGCATCGCTGCTGAGAAATGCTTGTGTTATAGTTCAAATTTGATGGTTTTTATTCTGATCTAAATTTTAAAGCGCCCGTTGGTGTACTTTCCTTGACTGACAAACCTAATGTATACTAAACCTATGAGAGCGAGAGATCGAAGTTAGAGACATTAACTGAGAATTTCTAAAATAGCTTCTATACTTCTTTGTTAGTAATTTTTCCCTCTCCTTAACTTATAAATCTCTATGTGTCTATGTAAATGGTTTTTATTTCCGTTTAATTTTATCTAATCTTTAAAATTATAATGATTAAACTATATCTACATACATACCACTTACTACATACAAATGCATATTTGTTTTCGTTTCTTTTTAAAATTATTTACATATGTTCCAAATCCAACCACAACCATCTGAAATTTATATGGGCAATATATCGAAAAAGAAAAAAAGAGAAAGAGAGAAACTTACCGTAAAAAAAACGAAACGATTTTATGAGAAGAACATTGTGTTTAATTTTTTTAATATATCTAGACATCAAGAGTACACAGACACAAATTTATGTACGTCTAAAACTAAGTTAGAACTCTAAACACGCACACAAACAAATATACACGCAAAATGATTACAAAGATGTTTGTTTCTATTTATATTTTTATTCTGTATGTAAAATTGTAGATGTAAAAGTCCTTGTGGTAATGTTGCCGGTGTAGTACCTGTATATGTTTATAAGGGTTAAGAGATAGTCAGAGATATTTGTATATATATATATAGAAAGAGCGAGAGAGAAAGAGAAAGAGAGAGAAAGAGGAATAATAGATGAAAATAAACGTTTTGATTGAAACTATTTGTTTTCTGCCAGAGTTTGCCACATGATGTTATGTCACTTATATATTTGGTTATGTTAGAAGGCTTTTACACGCAAGGTTTGCTTTACAAGGTATTGAGTTTAAAGGAGAGAAGCGAAAGCAGCTTTTGTTCACTTCTCTCCTACAAATTTAGGACTTGGAAAAGTAAGCCTTGCGTGTGTAGAGGCCATGATAGCTTAAAGGCTCAGTTAGCCGACTGTAATGTAAAGTAACAACAGTAAGCAACAGTAATAAGCATCTTATCGATATTTTTATGTGAAACGTAATGAAAATACATTACAGTCGGCTAACTGAGCCTTAAGCGATGTGAGCTTCTTGATTTTTTGAACTGCAGAGAAGGCAGTATAAAAAATAGCAGTGGAGAATATTTGCTATACGCACAATTTAAATGAGAAACACTGATTCATTTTTAATTTATATAATAATTTTATTGAATTTATTTTTTATTTAATTTTTTTTTCTTTTTTAATTTTCAAAGTAACAATAATAATTCAACATTGTATTTTTTAAATATTGTTTTTTTTGTATATAACTTTTACATGAACATAATAATTTCTTGTGGTTTTTTTGGTATTGTTGTTTTTTTTGTCAATATATGTTTTAAATGTTAATTCTTTTGTTGTTTTCTTTTATATGAATTTGTTTGTTTGTTGTCTTATTAAATCCCTATACTTTCTTTTTTGTTAATAAATGTATATATAATTTTTCTCTTCTCTCTAAAATGAAAAAAAATATTGACTTTTTCATATATTATTACCATAATTTTTTTTTAGTTTTGAAAATAAACTAAAAAATAAATTAAATATTAAACAACAAATTTATTAATATATATTAAATTTCTATACAATACGAAAACATATTTTGTTGTTATTTTAGAACGTGGGATGTTTTTTTTGTTATTTAATAGTAATATTATATTTTAAATATAATAAGTACTGCTAAAGGTTTAATATACTTTTTCAAATTTATTATAAAGGAGATCAAAATAACAAAAAGTTTTTTTTTGAGTAGAAGAAAAGAAAAGAGAATTAGTTTTTATACATTAGATTTGAGAAAAAAAGTTATTTGAAAAAACAAACGTAATATCAAAGAGATTTATAGAAAATAATAAACTAACTGCTATTATTATAATTATTGTTTGCATATATAGAGAAAAAGAGAGAAAGCTCTCATAATTCTTAAGCAAGGGTTACCAGCTGGCTTGTTGAAAAGAAACAACACATGAATAAGACTTTAACACGAACTTAGTTATAAGTAACCAGAAGCTATTCAGCAAATTAAATATATTTTTTCAACTGTTATAAAGCTTAATTATTTAGCAAACCCTTTAGCTATTTTATCTTTGCAAATATCTTAAGTATGAAAAAAAAATTTAACAACTAGATCTATTTTCTTAAAAAAGAGTTAGAGAAAAGAGTGTTAGAAAAAGATAAAGAAAGAACAAGATATTTATATTAATATTATTAAAGACAAAAGGACAAGTTTCATTATACTGTTACTTGTCCATTGTAATTGTTTTAACTCCTTTCGGCAGCGCTGTTTTCTGCTAGCTTTCACTTTTATTGAAGATCAATATTTTTCTTAAAGAAAAACAACTGAAGGCAGTTTAAAACTTAGAACTTTTTACCTCTTAATAAACGATTTTTATAAAACAGAATTTATACAAAGAAAATGAAAGAATGAGAAATTACAAAATACACCCAGAGGTGTAGGGTTAACCCCACTCATGGATAGAAAATGTAAAAAATAGAACTCGGTATCAGGAAAAGTCTATAAAATAAAAATACACTGACACATTTTATGTACAAAAGACAAATCTTATTATAGTTTAAAAATTAACACAACTCTTTCCATATGATCGTCCTAGGGTGCACTGTTAATGCGAATATATAATCTATCAACAAACACACATATTTAACAAAAAACAAAATACTAAAACACAAGTTTATTTAATTTAACAAGCAATTTTCTAATTTAATTTATTAACTAAATGGAACTAAAGAAAATAGGAACAAAAACTCCAAAATAAGAGCTTCTTATAATTATTTGTCACTTAAAGTATACATTTTTTAAAATTGTTGTTTAAATCTTGTGATTTTTACACCGTTCGAAATAAAAACAGAAAAATATTGGAACACAAACAAAAATTATTATTTCTTATTTTAATACGCAGAGTAGTAATTCGTTTACAGATAGTACAGAGCGTAACATGGGTACACTGTAAATATATCAGCTGTTGTTTGTGATTTTGATGTAGATTCGGCATATATATGTTGTATGTTTGTATTATTGTGATAATAGTAGATTTATATATAGAGTTAGACACACATACACACAAACATCATAAAAGCAAGTTTATGTTCATAAGAGAAAGAGAGAAAAAGAAAGAGAGATGTACATAAAATTAGAGATTGCAAAAGTCTTTTTATTAATACATAAGCAATTTACATTACAAAGTTATTTATTAATATTTGTACATACAATTTAATATTTAAGTTGTATAAAAGAAATATGTATGTATATATAATTAAAACCGAAATCAAAATTTTAAAAAAATAACAAAACATTATGTGATAAAAACAAACAAAAACATGCCATTATATACAAAATGTGTGACTCTTTCATATAAGGAACTTCTAATTAAATACAATATATATTATATAAAATATATAATATATTATATATAATATATAATATATAATATATAGTATATAATATATAATATTTAATATATAATATATAATGTAAGTAATATACATTATATAATATATAATATGTAATATAATAGATAATATATAATATATAATATTTTATATAAAATATATAACATATAAGGTATAATATATAATAAATAAAATAAAATATATAATATATAATGTATAATATATAATAGATACTATATTATATTTAATATATAATATATAAGACATAATATATAATATATAATATATAATATAAAATATATAATATATAATATATATATATAATATATACTATATAATATATAATATATAATATATAATATATAATATATAATATATAATATATAATATATAATATATAATATATAATATATAATATATAATATATAATATATAATATATAATATATAATATATAATATATTATATATATAATAATTATAAAATATATAACATATAAGATATATTATATGAAATATAATGTATAATATATAATTGAAGAAAGCTTTTATTTAAAGCAGTGTTTGGCTATAAATCAGTTATGTCCAAACCACCAAGCCATATACAAAATGTGAAAGCTTTTACAAAAGAGCTCGGCGAAAACAATGCTTGCTATTTACTTGTTGCAAAAAACGAGAACAAATTGTAAGAGCTTTCAAAGCTGTTTACAAATCCAAACATCAGAGTATGTGTTCTTGGACATAGCTGCTATAACTAACTTTACAATGCATGGTTTTTTAAGTGATTTGAAACTTGCTTGCGAGATAACTGAAAGAAGTTTCTTCCTTACGCCTTATTAGAGGCCTTTTTAGGTGTTTGTTTCTGTCCCCATTACTATTCTTATCTAACTGCTAAAGAACGCCTAATGGAAGGCCTCGTCTGCTTAGTATAAAAGATAAGATATTCAAATCGCATTTCGTTTGAGGAAGGGGAAGATAAAGAGTAAAGGTTTGGTTTTTTTTTCAAGAAAAAAGCCTTTCAGTGGAAAGCCTTGCAACTGATAGAAAGGAATTATTTGCACAGAAACAACTTACCAGCATAAGCCTTAAATAAGGCTGTTTATCATTACGAGTGCTTTATTTTATATTTCTCTGCCACATAGCAGCATTTGTGTTCGTTTATTCTGAATTTCAGAAATGTAATATTTATATGATGCATCCCTTGCCTGACTCTGGCCCAAAATCAAAGCTTTATTGCTACTCTTATTATTTGCAATAAAAAAAAATAGTGATAGTAAATTATGTCATATAAATTCCTATTATATCTTTATCTTATATCCCGAAGGTGCAAAATAATGTTTCATGCTGTTAATTTTTTTTTTAATTTTTCTTTTGTATATTTTTTACTATGGGACAATTTTTAAAACTATCACAGCTTTTTGCACGCGTTTAATCTATTACATTTATCAAAATTCTATGGTTATTTTTAAGATATTTTTAAAACTATATAATTAAATATCTATTGGCTTGTTTTTTTCTTGCTACTTTTTTCTTATCACAACAACAGCTTTAGCTATTTGTATATATCTCTTTAGCTGAGAATTATAAATACATTTGAGTTTTCGAAGAAGTATTTACAAATATGAAGAGCAGAACCATACGGAGTTGCTTTTAAGGAAATAATAAGAATTGAAGAGTTTTTTTACTTTCTTGACCATCTATAGTAGTCACCATTAAAATATTGCTTTTTTTTACGCATATGCTTAAAGTTTTTATATAAAACTGAATACCAGCAGGAGAGGTTGAGATATTTTAAGGGAAGACTAGGGGAAAATCACAGCATCCAATACGGCTCGTAATTCAAAAATATTTCCAAATAAACTCTTTTGAAATGTTTTTAAGTTATGAGTCGTATCGAATGCAGTAATTTGCCGCTTGATCTGAATATTAATGTAGTAGAGAAAAGGAAAAAATAGATAAAGTATGTAGAAAAGAGTATAGAAAGATTAAATTTTCTTTTTAAAGGAAAAAACGAACTAGAAGAAAGAATTTAAAGAAATGCTTTAGTTTTATAAGATATTTTTTAAATATTGTTCATACAAAATATGTTTTAGAAATAATGCAATTAAAAAAATATTTTTTTGTCTACTTAACTTCCAGAAATGACATACCAATGCATACTTAAAAAAAATCAAGGATTTTATCCCAGGTAACACAACGGGGCCAACTAAGACCCCAGTAGATAGGTTTTTACAGCAACTTTTGTAAGCTAGCATTCTCTAAGGCGTTTTAAAATTAAATTAACAACATATAAACTGATGCAAGAATATCTTAAAATAGAGTGTGTTCGTAAATGCATCACTGCGCTGCAAATAAAAATTTAACTGTTCTGAATTCGTTCACTGAAGTAGATAACGCATAAATAAATGTCAAATATGTTGTACAAACATGATTACTACTAAAACGGATTATCAGCAAAGTTGTACTGCATTTTAAATAAAAGTTTACACCTATGATGCAGAGCAGAGATGCATTTACGAACACACCCATACATCTTGTGGCGAGTGCACACTATGGAATTTTGTGACATCGCAATACTGGTTACTAGTGACAAAGTTTTCATATCCGATATTTTTCATAGTGTGCCATTGTTTTCCATATAAAAAGCATAATGTCAATGGCGTTACATATATTTTGAATATTACACAAGAAAATGACACCATAAGAAATGCCAGATATTTAGTCAGCAGTAGTTAGGGGTTAATATGAATTTATAATATATTTGAAAAAAAAATTCCAAATAATTATTTCTGTATTAAAAATCTACTGCCGAGTATGATGCATCAGTTAATTCTTGTGTTGCCATTTTGAAGGGTCATTTTCAAAATATGTGCAACGCCGCATTTTACGAGAAGGCGGTCAAAAGTAATTTGTTTATGGTCACTGATAGTAAAATGTTAAAGTTCATTAGAAACTAGACACTAGTGTACCTTGGGAGTCAAAAAATTAAAACTTTATTTCAACTATAGCACGGGAAACAGGGTGACTCAAAAAGAATATTTTCAGTATTTTGCTAAAATCAGAAATTTCTTAGTAAGCTTTTGATTTTTAAACATCTATGCATTTTTAGTTTTATAAGATATTCAATCGAAATAAATTTTGTGAAATTTCCTTATTTGTTAGCTATCAGAAGTATTCAGACTAGTTATTTTCGTTATTGTTCACTGCTAAATTTCAAAGAGTAACGCAACAATTAAAAAATGCCCATGGCTTTGTCATCTCAAAGCGGAAATAATTAAGACATGGGAACTTTTCTTTTAGTATGCCAATGGCATTTTCTATAATTCTGCGGGTCGATTTATGAGCTCACAGAAACTTTCGATTTGACTCATCAATTTTGCGTCTATTTTAATTAAGGTTCCGTCAATGCAGCCACAAACCATGCAATTCCTAGTATAGCATACAATTTTTCAATATTAGTTTTCATGTTCTTTTTTGGGAATTTTTAAAAGACCGGGAGTGCTTTGATGTTTACAGCACTTACAACGTTATGAATTGAGAGATATTGTGAGCCTGCCCCATCCAATGCAAAGCAATTTGCCACTGCAACTTTTCTGTCATTGGATTATTTCTATTTGTAGGTCTTTTCAGCTGTTGGTCAGCTGTTTTTTTACAGTTGGTCACAAAAATATCTTGTCTACTTAAAATCATAATTCAGGTCATAAATATAACTTGCCTATTTTAATTGATTTATCATGCTTATAAAGGTATGTAACCAAGCACTCTTCAGGTAGAAGTACAAAATCAAAAAGGATACAGCAATTAGCGACAAAATTTTGATGTTCTTATAATGTCATGAAAGAATTGATTTTTTTCTTTTCACAATAAAAAAAGATGCCGTTCGAGTTTCAATACAATTGGCCATGCCAACCTCTAATAAAATGCATACAAAATGTAAATACGAATTTCTTACGATTGATAGAATTTTTTTCAGAACAAATACTTATTTGCTGAGTTATTACAGAATGAAGCTCCTTTATATATTATTTCACCACCTGTCGTTTCTAGCACTATCCCTTTCATTGGGAAGGTAACAACTAGTAAGCATTCACTGCCTGAGTGTTATTTCTCTTTAAATGGAACCTCGTATTGGAAGAATACTTTTTATATATACATATATGTATATAGATATCTATATTATTCATCTTATTCATTTAACCAGTCATTTTTGATTATCAAAACATTATAAAAAAATGCAAAACATTTTATTAGCTTAATATAATTTTTATATGAACAACCATAAGTTATTTATTTTTTATTACTTCACAGGTTTTGTGAAAACTGCTGTAAGTATTCCCAGGAAAATACTATTTTTTAATTCTTGCAAATATGATGGAACAAAGAGAAAAAAATGGTACACATTTGCAAAATTGTTGTTGTTGCTAATAATCATAATTATATTCAAACGATTATATCTAAGATTTCTATAAGGCCGCACAAGCACTAAAAAAGCTGGACAACCCTGGCAAATAAAGACTTATCTGGCATCGCGGGCCATAACATACAAAACAAGTGAAATTATTATTTTGCTGGCGATGATCCTTAAAAATATTTGAATGAAACGTGTTTTTATAAACTTATTTTTCTTTCAGAAAGTTGCGTTTTTTTATCGAGAGTGGTACATTGATTTGTGACTTTAAATTTGTTACGATCTCTCGTTTGTTAATATAATCCGAAACAAAACATGTGCATACGCACTTACATATATACACATTTATCCAGACATGGAAAAAACATCGGTAAGAAAGGTGATGGCCATATAAATATATCGAGGCTTTGCTGCAATATATAGTAATAACCCAAAAAAAAAATTATTTTTGAGCAAATATTGTTAAATAAAACTTTATAAAAAAAATTAAACCGACTTCAAAAATAAGCACTCAAAAGCTTTAAAATAGTATAGATCCAGTTAGATAAAATATTTTTATATATGCTACCTATAGTGCTATTTGAAGTTGGTGCCAGTAATATATGTATATGTATATAAAAAGTACTTGCAATTTTTTTACCGGGAATGCTCCTATGTGTTTAGTACCAGTATTACTGGCACCAACTTCAAACATCACTATAGATAGCATATATAAAAATTTTTTATCTAACTAGATCTATAATATGTTTAGCTTTTTAGCTCTTATTTTTGAAGTCAGTTTAATTTTTACTTTAAATTTTATTTTTACCTTTTTAGTGCAAGCTCTTAATAAACAGATGTACATTTAATTTAATACACGGGCGTAGCCCTGCCTCTTTTTTTTTAACACTTGCTTGAGTATTTTTTAAAGCTCAGGGTGGGTGTCAAGTTTCGTAAAAATCGATTAAGTAAAAGCAAGTTAAATATAGTATTAAATTTTAGGAGGTGTGGCTACGACCACACCTTTTTTAAAACAAGATTGTGTATTTTCAGAGTTCAAAGAGTTCAAAGTGTGTACCAAATTTCGTAAATATTGGTTAAGCACAAGCACGGGAAATATTACATTAAAATGTAATAGGCGGACCCCGCCCACTTTCTTGAAAGCAAGATTGTGCCTTTATTTAAGCTAGGGTGTGTGCCAAGTTTCGTAAAAATCGTTTTAATAGAAGCCTGTGAAATATAATATAAAATTTTAATGGGCGTGACCTTGCCCATTTTTTTAAAAGAATATTGTGTTTATTTTAGAGCTCAAGGTGTGTGCTAAAAAAAAATCGATTAAGTAGAACCACGTAAAATGTTATAATACGTTTTAATGGGAGTAGCCCCTCCCATTTTTTCAACTTTAAAATTGTGTAATAACAAGAACCAAAGATGTTTGCTACGTTTTGCAGTAATCAAATGAGTAGAAAATCGCAAAATCAAATTTAAAAAATTGTCCGCGCCCACTTCTTTTCAAATGAGATCAATAGGAAGCTGTACCCTCTTAGACAACAAAAAATTTTTACAATCAGTCTAAGATTCACCGAGTTATGAACCTACACACCTAAAAAAAATAGACACGAATTGTTAACCTCCTTCTTTTTTTGAAGCCGGATAAAAAGAACGAGTACATTGCAATAATACAATTTTCTTTTTCTGTAAAGTTGTTCGCATATTGAAAACTTCAAACGCGTTTTCTGCAAAAAAAAATTTTTTTTTTGAGTAATGAAAAATTGGTTACGATAATTTGAGAGCGCTTGGTCTAAAGCCGTCGTCGGAAACCTATACCATTGCGTTTTACAATTGTGTCAGTTATACTTTCACCACAATCTGGTCTTGCCAGTTAAATTTCGTCTCATTTCTCTAATTTTAAAATTTCAATCTCCAAAGGCAAATCTGATTTTATTATGGTCAGAAGAAACACTCAACTTTTGTTTATAAAGAAAGGCATATTTTCTTATTGATACCTCAACGTAATAATGGTTAGTAAAAATATGGTTTTGTAGGAAAATTTCTTAAAATAATTTAAATAATTGCTTGAAAATGCTTTTGCATGTTGTGATTTTTCATGCGTGACAACGCGCGTGGTCAAATCAAACATTCTGGTTTGCTAAAATAATTTTCTGAAAATAAAAAATTTTAGTAAATTATCACCACATATATTTTCTTATTGTGGCAACGCTGATTCTTAACGGTATGCGATACACATATAACTTGTCTGCTTAAATGTTTAAGCTAAACTGATTAATGCGTGTGTACACATACGCATATTAAAAGGCGCCGCGGCTTATTTTGCCAACCACGGGTCTAAAGTAAAACATTGAGGGAAACAATTCCAACTAATAGCAAGTAATAGAGAAAAACAATTTATTTGGAAAAGGGAGAAATTTCTCGCGGAATTTAATTCATAATTAACCTGAATGTTTTATGTCAATTTTTAAAAATAGTACAATGTAATTTAAATTTTGTTTTAAAGAGTGTTGCATATGTTGAAGCATGATTTATGTACAAGCATTTATATATTACATCTTATTTAAAATTTATATAGTATGTGGTGATATTAATATTTATAAATATATCTATGTATGTATGTATGTGTATGTAATTAAAAAAGTAGTTGCAATTTCTAGGCAAACATATAATTTAATTTATTTTTAAGAACCGAAAAATTTAACCAATTGCTTTTAAGAAAATTTCGATTTAATAAACATAAAAAATAAACCGTTTTATTATATAAAATTAAAATGCTATTCATATACAATAAGCTTGTTTTTGTAATAATGGCATAAAGTTAAAGTTAAAAAGTTGAAAATGTTTACTTACATTTTTAATAAAATCATCAATACCAAAGACTAAGTTTCTTTAAAAAAAATTTATATATCTCAAAATACAAGATCAAGAGAAGAGAAAGAAAAGAGATTATATTAATGTTTTAGTAGAAGTTATGTATAAAAGTGACAAAAGAGCTAAACAAAAAAAAACAAATAACTATTAAGAGTAATTAACAGATTAGCAGCGTTTTTAAGATCGAGTTCTTTTAACAGAGAAACAATTTTTAATACGGCTTAGCTAGGTTTTGATTAAAACTATGGTATTTAATTTTTTTTTTAATTTTTATTAACAGCCTAAGTAATGCTTTATTTATTTATTTATTTTAATAAAAATTTTTGTCTGTTTTTAAAAATTTATTTTTTTTTTAATTTTGTTTTTGTTCTAAATTACTTAAACGTTGCTGTTTAGAGTTTTTATTCTTATTATATTTAAATTATTTTGTTAAATGATTTTCATTAATTTCATCTAAATTTTGTTTAAAAAGGCTTTATTTAATTTATAATATTTTTTTGTTTTACTTATTACTTTACTCAAACGCAGTGCTTCTGTTTCAATTAAGTAATTTTAAAAATATATAACGGACAATTTGTAAGTATAGTTTACAAAATATATTCATGAAATAAATATTTAATTTAAAGAGAGAGAGAGAGAGAGAGAGAGAGAGCAGCAGCTGTCTTTTCTATGTTTGTATAAGCTAAAATATTTATTTTAAGTATTAATTAGTGTAGTAAGTTTTCACTACAGTTCAACTAATTAGCAAGTGAGCGAGAGAGAAATAAAGAGTTAGAGGACCAATCAAATTAACGCTTTGTCAAACTTGTGTATATAAACGAAAAAGTAGATTTTGTTTGATTTATAGAGTTGTATTTTGCTGTAAAATAATATGTAGCGGTTTCCGGTTTCTTTTTTGACTTTTTTGTTTTCTAAGTTTGTAGCAGTAATAGTAGTTGTGGTGGTGATGGTGGTAGAAGTTGTTTGTAAGATGCATAAGATTAGCCAGCTTTTTGGTTTCGTTTGGTTTTTAAGAGGTTAAGTTAAGTTTTACAAAACGTAGTTTATTAAGATTTGTTACTATTTAAACTTGTTGTATAATAATGTAGTTATATTTTTTTTTTATTATTTTTGTTTTCCTCTTCTTTGAGTTTATTATTTAAAGATAAAAGTTGAAATTTTAAACATATATTGTTGTTTTGGTTGCCCAATAATAAGTATAGAGTTGTTGTAGTAGTGCTGTTTGTTATTTATGTATTTAGCTTTAGCTGTTCGGTATGTATGTATGTCTATATATGTATATATACTTGTTTATATACATGTAGGTTTGTCTATTCATTATATATATATATATAATTATTGTTTGTATATATAATATTTTTGTAAGTTTTGTATAGACTATTGTATATGTATATATATAGTATATATTTTTGTTGTTTTATGTAAAGTGTTTAATTTATTTGTTATAGTTATGTAGCCTTATTTGGTTTTAATGCAATTCAGCAGTTTTACTTCCACATTTGTTATATATAACTTTCTTTTTATTATTTATATAATCCGTCATTTATTTAATTTTTTTATATATTATTGTTGTTATTTTTTATTTATTTGTTTTTGTTAAACTTTAGCATGTCATTGAAATATTTTATTAATTTTTTGTTTGTTAATTTTTCCATATCATTTGTTATATTTTCAATTTAAATATAATATATATATTTTTTTCATTAAATTATTTCTTTTAAATAAATAAATATTATGTTGACATATCACTGCATAACGCATTTTCCCTCTATTTGGGTTTTTAGCTCATTTACTTGCGTTTCTATTTGATTTTTCAGTTCTGTAAAAAGAAATTGAGTAATGGAAACAGCAATAAATAAGCACATCTTATGATAGTTGTAGTATGTTTAGTATATAGTACAAACAATAATAAGAATAGTACAATAAATATATGTAATATTTGATATATTGTAATACTGACACAAACAAAAATAAAATTGTTGTGTTTTTATTACAGTAGTCATTTATTAAAATAGTTTATTTTTTTAAGTTTATTTATTAATATTATTAATAATAATGCATATTATTTGTTTAATATTAATATAAATTTTGTTTAAAACTTATTTTATTTAGCATATTTTATTTTACAAAGGTATACAAATTAACATTTACTAACAACAATAAGGCTATTAGTGATGTGGTTAGGAGTTTTGCTATATGCATGTTTGAAAATGTATCGCATGTGTTTTGTTTAAGTGAAAAAATTAAATATTACTAGATCCGTTCATGTCAGGGACTTGTAATTAAGGCAAGAGTTTGACTATTTAGTTTCTTTGTTTTTTTTTAAAGGCGTCCCATAATGATTAAAAATAATTTTCCTTTATAAAAATAAAAAACTAATTAGTGTTTTTTTATAATTAATAAATTTTTTTGTGGTAAAACCAAAAACTGTGATGATTTTTTCCTTTTACGCTTTTTGAGGCATGAACCACTTTCGGTTTTGCCAAGAAGTGCACTTTTAACAATTCAAAAATGAACCATATCAAGTTTGCACATAACCAATTACATTTAACTATCTAACTTTTCTGTGATAAGTCGCTTGGATCATGTACATTGTTTTCTGTAGATGTTCTGTACCGGGATGTACATTTCAATAAACTCTTTATAATATATGTACATATGTATATTTACAGATATCAAAGCCTATACATATTCCCAGCCAGAAACAGTCATTCATTTGCGCTGAAAATTGCGCTCGTATCGGCATTAGTATACTACTTGCGAAGTCCCGTAAATAAAAATTTAAAAACAAAAAAGAAATTTGTTTTCATCCCTCATTTATATTAAACCTCTGAAACTTTATATTTAAGGCCATTTCCAGACAAAATTTAGTATTTGGAATACGTAGGTGTGTTTACCGTGCATTGATTTTATTTCTTGGTTAATATAAATTAACAACAAATATTTAACCGTTAACCCTAGCATCATAATGTAATTTCATTTTACGTATTTTACTTATTTGCTTCTAGCTATACTCTCATCAAGTTTTTGCTATGCTTACAAGTATTAAAGTACAAAATATTTGTATAATACTATTAGTTTTATAAGAAATTATTTTAAATAAGTAAATAAAGTTAATACAATAAAATAAAGAACAAAAACGGAATCTTACAGCAGCTGTGTTATTTATTGACATTTATCAAACCAACGAATGCACGAATCGTTGGTGTTAACGTATTATAAAATACCGTTATGGTTCTAGGGTTAAAATATTATTTAATGAGATATTTTTTTTAAAATATGGGTCTGCATTGTCTTTGATAGATTATTATACAAATGTTGAGTGCATGTTATTTCATTTTGTTTATATGAGCTGCTTTCACATTATTAAATAATAATTAACTATTAAATGCATATAGTTCAATTAATTTCGTGTAGCCCTTTAATAATAATAAATATTATTATTATTATTATCAGCAAATAAGTATTTTCTAAATAAAATATTGCTCATACAACTTTTTACTTCACTACAAAAATAAAGAAAATTTCGCGGTTACAGTTCGAAAAAATAAAAAACTTTAATTGGTCGTGTTGCATAGAGTTGAAAAAAAACTATTTCTGGATCTATGGATCTTTAGGCATTCCATTACATCGTATTTTGTATTAAATTTTATCTCTTAAAGCCTTAAAGTTTCATTAAGAAAATAGCTCATGCCATGAGCACTCAAAAAATTAAAATTCAAGCCGTTGAAATTGAACTGGAAGCAAAGTTGAGTTCAAGCATTTTTTCAAGAAATTTTCAAGTTTGAAAATATTTTCAAATAAAAAATCAAAAAAGGATACATATATATGATCAAACCTTGTCAAATTCATAATTTATTTTTTATTAAAAGTGAAATTGTTTAAGAAATATCAAAAATAAATAAATAAAATTGAATTTGGAGAACAAATGTGATTAAAATCGTGAAATAGCGGAGACAGATGTGCCGAAAAACATTATTAGAAAACAAAGGAATTGCATATTTCTTTCTATTTTAAAAGTCTAGTTTTTGCTGCTTGAAGTACACTTGAACTCAATTGTAATACAAGGAAGAATTACGGTATAATTCAAGGCTTGAATTGAATTGTAATACGATTAAAATATTCGAATTGAATTCAAGTTCCCATTTCACTTGAGAGTGCTATTTAAATAAAGTGTAAATCAAGCACAATTCAACCCTTGACAATTGAATGTGAGACTTGAATAACAGTTGTTTTAAACTTAATTTCAAGCAAAATTGCTTATTGGGTAGACTCTATTAGCAAGCAGAATTGTAGCAATTAGGGCTTGCAAAAGCAATGTATTATTGCTGAAAGCTTCTCCTTTCTTCAGTATAACTATTTGGTTTTCTTATGGCGAGGTTATTGCGCCTAATTTTTTTGAAAGTTACGCTGGAGAAATGAGAATTAATGCTTTTGTATTGCAGCTAATGGATAGTGATGGTATAGAGGACAACGCTAAGTGCTATATAAGTAAGGAGACCATCTCTCTTTTGTATGAAAGTTTTCCTGATCATGCCATTTATTGAAGAGGCTATCACAGTTGGCTGCCGGGATTTTAAGATTTAACACCTTTAGAATTTTTTCCTTTATGTGAAAGAAAAAGTCTATTCTAATAACTCCCAATCAATTTAAAGCCTTAAAACTGGAAGTCGTGGAGTTACCAAGAACATACAACCGCATATGTTCGATTTAGTGATGCAAATTTCATGAGAGGAATATAGTCTGGGAAGCGTAGACGTGGCGGCGATATTGTTTTTCTTTATTAAAAGCACACAATGCTCTTTATAATTAAATTACCGTCAGATTTTTTAATAAACATTAAAGTTTTTGCAGTAAAAACCATAGAAAATTAACATTAAGGGTATTCAATAGACTTGTGTCCAACATGTCTTTTTGAACTAGTTCGTGCAGTTAGTCACAACTCCTGTCAAAAACATCAAGGTAAATTAAATGGGTGTGAAACAAATTTAGATTCAAACGCTCTCAAACTAGTTCAAAAAGAACTGTTGGACACAAGTCTATTGAATACCCTTTATGTTGATTTTCTATGATTTTATTCTCACGTATACCGATAAAAAAGATAAGGTTATGTTATTAACTAATTCCTAAACTGCGGATGATGCCGGCATTTTTTAAATTAATGGTATATTATAAATAGTTTAACAAGTTGTTGTTTCATGTGATATAAACAGTATCATTATCTATGCAGCCTTTTACTGGAAAAGTATTTGACTTCGAACATATATGTAGATCTTCTTATTAGCTTGACATAAATGGATTTAATAATTTACATATGTATATGAGATTGTTTGTGTTTTATTGTAGCGATATTGTTTTGTATGTGACTGTATGTGTTATAATAAACAAATTTATTAAAATGTAAATATTATATAAATATTTTTCTTAAACACATCAAATTGAGCATTAAATTTTTCTTATTAAAAAATGTGAATAATTTAATGTAACATGAAGGTAAAAAAATTTAAAATAAAAATTTTTTAAACATATTTGTGTTATTTTAATTTTTGTATATGTACATTAATTTACATATGTTTACTTTACAGGACAAAGGAAAAATGGACTATTTTGTAGCCTAAAAAATTGTTGTAAATGTTACTCTATTTTTTGTTTAGCAAAATATCTAAATGAAATAAATTGGTGCCAATTGTGAATAGTAAGAGGGAAAAAGCTTTGTATATGTTTTTAAAAATGTATCTTATATATCTTCGTTAGTTTCTAGCTGCTATTGTTAGCATATGTAGCTATATGCTCGAAAAAATATGTTTATGATTTTGTTTGTTAGTGTGTTTAAAAAATTATTGTTATCAGAAACTGCTTTTATAAATTTCTTATGTTAGAAAAATTTTATTATTTAGAGAGGTGATGTTAAATGATTTCTTTAAAAATAAAAAGTGCTTGTTTCATTTTAAGTTTTGCGGTGTTTAATTAAGTATGTTGTGCATTTATTTTATTTTTTATTCTTTGGAAAACTCTGTGCATTAATTAATAAAAATTTAATTAAAAGCAAATAGTAAAATTAATTGAAAAGAAAGGTGCAACGAAAAATAATTTTTAATAAATACAATACTTAAAAGAAAGAATATCACTCTCTTTATGCAACCCAAGCAGGCAACCCAACTCGTCTATTTGTATGAAAATTACCCAAACATATTTATGCTTTTCATATAAATTTTGTACCCTAGTCGATGCTCCGCGTAATGGAAACAGGCTGGAGAGTATACGTTTTAATATTTTTGCATTTGAATAAGAAATTTTTAATACATAAATATAATTTGACTTAAGTTAAAATAAGAAAACATTTAAATTGTTTGTCATCCACAAGTAAGTATTTAGTTGCATAATTCAAGAACGCAATATATTTTTTAGACCAAAAATAATTACACAGCTTTACAAATTTTTAATTTGGAAAAATACCAAGAGCGCCACATGCTTAGATCAGTTAATTGGGACCTCCTGAATAGAAAAAAACGGTGGAATTTTTTTTCTTAGTACCGTTTTTTTCGATAACGGTAGTTTTGTGTTTTTTGGTGTATAGTCCCAATCAACAAACCCTTGTAGAGCCCAACCGAAGAAGATCGATATATTACTGCAAAAATTCAATGCGTTGAGTGAAAGCATGTATGTCAAAAAGGCCGTTATAATTTGAAAATTTATTCTTTTTTATTTATTTTTTTAGGTTCAAATTTGATACCTAAATTATACTTCTTATTCAGTAATTTGGATATTTTCCCCACAAACTTGGGCTCCGAAAGTAAAAAACAAGGTGAAAGATTTCACCAAGAAATGGAAGAAATCGAGAGACGCTGCAAAGGCTGGTGGGATGAACAAATGATGGCAGACTATTGTTGGTTCCTCATTGGCGAATATCAATCCGAAAAAAAAACGCAAAAGTTCAAGTTGCTCGTCATTTTAATTTAAATTTTTTAAATTTACGCCGAATATAGTGTGTGAGCAATGAAAATTTAAATATTGTCGTTCCACAAAGTCCTTAGCGAAAACCTTATTTTTCATACATTTTTTTTTAAATTACGCTTAAAATGTTGGTAATTAAATAAAATATTTGGTGAAAAAATAAATTATTTCAGATCTTTAATATAACGTAGAAAAAAAAACGAAATAAAAATGAAAAATTTTGAAAAAAAACGTAAATAATAGGCAAATTGTAAACTTTGAGGTGCCATAACTCAGCAATTTCTTGTCAGATAGAAATTTGCAGTATATTGACGGAAAACGCATTCAATTACCTTTCCAACGATATGCCATTTATTTCGATCGGACTTTTCGGTTGGGCTCCACAAGGGTTTTATTGGGACTATACAGCGAAAAACACAAAACTACCGTTATCTAAAAAACGGTACTTAGAAAAAAAATTACAGCGTTTTTCCTATTTAGAAGGTTCCAATTAACTGACCTAGGCATGTGGCATTCTTGGTATTTTTTGGCTGTAAACCAGTGTATTACAAATTTAGAAACAATAAGAAACGAAGTAAACCATCAATAATAATCATTTTTTAAAAGAATTATGCTAAGGATTATTTTATTATTTATGGCAATTTATTTTTAAGTCTGTGTTACTAATATATTTTTTTTATTTAATTATAAGATTCAGTTGCTGTTATTCTTAAAAAAAAAACATAGCATATTTCTATATTAGCTTAAAATACCAGTAAAGCCTACGATACACTGTCCTACACAATTGCATGATTTACTAAAAAATTTTCTAAAGACAACTTGTTGTTATTTAAAATATAAAAAAATTTTCTTAATAAATTTTGTTCTTTCATAAGTACCCAGAACACTAACATATCTGTAAAATTCAATTAAATACAAACCGTTATTGAAAATGTCTGTCCTTTCCCTACAGTCAAAAGTATAAAACAAAAAGATCCTACATAAAAACAGATTTCTGCAATGTTAAAAAGATGCAAAATGAAACAAAATGAAACCTGAATATTTTATTTCTGCATAAATAATTAATTAATTAATTAATGAGCTCTTAGTGAAATTCTTATCATTTCATTTTACCTGGTTACCATACTGAAAGGCTTCCCTAATTAATTTTATACTTTATTTCCTTTTTATTTACATGCTAGTGAATTGCACTAAAGACTTTTATGTAAATTACAAGTATTATCCTGGTTAGGTTTTATATTTTTTCTTACTCTTTTATGTCTACACTTACTTGACCTTTAATTGAGATTTTCCGGAATTGTATTCTTTATTCAGAGATGAAAAAATTTTATTTGCCAAAAAACAAAACAAGACAAATATTCAGTTAAAAAATCTGCAAGAACTAAGGGCAGCTCAACAAACTGAAAGATTTGCAAAAAACTATTTTGATATTCAGGAAATTCACAAAACTAAATTTGTGAGACAGCATATAAACGAACACATGCATGTATTTACTGTGAGAGAAAATAAAAGTTTATGTTGAGAACTGTGAAGAGAAAGGAATGTATGTAGTTCTGTCGAATACACAATATCCGATGAAGGATTACAAAATTGTACAAAGTGTTGACAATGACCGGAAGTGGTATAAATTTTTTCTAAAAAGATATTTGTTGTTATTTGTTTGGCTTTTGATAAAACTAGGGTAGTAAAAGAGAGATGTAATTAAGGAGAGAGAGAGAGAGACAGACACTGCTCTAAAATTCTATAATTTATCTGTTGTAAGAGCCCTGCACGGAAAATGTTTTAAAAAGTTTTGCTGAAACTCATCAAAATATTTTTAAAGTATTACCCGCTTATGCAAAAACAATTGGTAAACTTAAAGTTGGTTTGACAAACGAATTTTGCATGCAAAACCAGTTTTAACGCTTGCTTTAACTTTAACAATCATTTTTGCATAAGAGCATAAGTCTTTAACCGAAATTATGATAGCAATCATCAGCATTATAAAAATTAAAACCATTAAAAACATTTTTTTAAAATTAATTGAATGTACATACATATATATACATAATTAATTGAAACCAAATTTAAAATGAACTAATCTAAGCATTAAGCTAAGCAGCTTATTTTTTACAATTTTAAACAACAAACTAAGGGCCATTTTCACAACTTACCTTTAGCTAAAGGGAGGATTTTTTAGCCGGATAAATATTTTTGCATTATTAAAATTTAAATGTATATATACTTTCAAAGTACTGGCTTTTAGTAGTATGTACGTATGTATGTATGTTTTGTATGTACCTTATTATATTACATTTACTGCTTGCTTTACTTTTTTGTCATATTAATATTTAACAATTCCGCTAAACATAAAAGCGACAAAAGTACATATATTAATAATACTGGTTGTGTTACAAAAGCAATGTTACTTAAGTTACGTTGCAATAAGTATTTAAACAAAAAAGGGAATATCACTCATCAAACTAATTCGCAAGGGAACAAACCTGTACACTTGAATTCGATTACTAAATTTTAAATAAACTAAATTATTTTTGAGAATCAAGTATTGAGTTCTTACAATAATAAATTACGATTTTATAATGCAAAGCCATTTATCGGGCAAACAAAATCCTACCTTTAGCTAAAGGCAAGTTGTGAAAATGGGCTTAAGAACTGTATTGAATTAATCAAGAATGTTGACTAAAACTGCTGGTTTATGCACATTAAATAGATTTTTTGTTCCAATCATCATAAGACCTTTAATGATTTTTGAATTGTTCATTTAATATTCAAAAATCATCCATCATATGTCTTACAAATTAATTTCTTATGTATAAATACAATACAATTACAAATTTTGAGAAAGATCGTAAAGCGTTATCAAATCGGTGTGAGCTATTTATGAGTGTATTAGTGTAATTACACGAAAAAGAAGTACAGAGAAACTCAACCGAATTTTGAAGTATACCTTTAGGAGCAATTGCTTGTGAAGTGTAATAGTGCTGCCAGTGGGAATAATTTTGTTAAAAAATTGAAATATATAAAATAAATATAAACTTTTAAATAAAAGAGCGTTTTAAATGTCAAATATTTTTTAAAAAAATATGTAGCAGTCTTTGTAAAGAATCTATAATATTATATTATAACATATCTCTATTACGTATTGTTGCCTCACGCTAAATCTGGTGCACGACAATTGGGTAACAATCTCCATCTCAGGCCTATTATTATGGGTGGAGATTTTAATACCAATTTTGCAAACCCATAGTCGCAAGCTTTATCAAAATTTTTATTTGACGTTTTTTACTTGCATATGAGCAATTCTCCACAAATCCCCACAACTAATAATTCCACTACTATAGGTACAGTTTTCTATAGATTTTTAAATACAGTGGAGTCAAAAATTTATATATCTTATTTTAGTTACCAATAGCCAACACATATATTTTTCATTTTTTAAAACTTAAGTTACTTTATTTCTAGTTGCTAATCTGTCACGGTTACATTTTCTAAAATTTTTAAAAATTTCTAAAAAATGTTCTGGGCAGATCCACAATTTCATATACAGAATGGACTTTACTTTTCTGATAGTGAAAACAGCTATTGCAAGACTAAGAATATTCAAAAAGAGTTTTTAGTACTTTTGGTAATCACCTTATGAGTGCTTGAAGTGCTACATATTATAATTCACCCATCATTAAAATGTTAAAAATATTTTGCTGAAGCAAACATTTTATAAATGTTAAAAGTTTCTTGAGCATTTTCGTTTTGCTTTTAGTAGTTGGCACATAATCTTTTTAAACGAATACATAGAAATAAATATAAATTTTAAGTCTCTTGAAACTCATTAAATTTACATTTTACCTAAGCTGATTTTCATTTAATCATTTAGTTTTTCTTTGTGTTAAATAGTAACACGGGAAAGTTGCATGAATCATGATTGTTTATGAGCATGTGAATAGCAGAGTGGGATTTTCGAGATTTCTAAAAAAATTAATATATATTTTTTGTGAGATTTGAAATTTATAATTTTTTATTTATTAGCAAAATATAAAACGCCTTAAAATTCATACGAATTAAAAAAAAAAAACATATTTAACTAACTATATTTTGCATTACAATAGACTTTTCACCGATGCTGTTGAAATTGCGGAAACATATATTAAATAGTTAATATATTTTAAATAGTTAAGTTCATTCATATTCTAATAGAATATGAATGAATGTCCTCTTTTAAATGTAAGTGTACGACAGGTTCAACGTAGTCAACATCGTGGGATAGGCTATTCATTTCTGTGTTTTCTTATGAACTTGCTTATGGAGTTAGATTTACTAAAGTTTCACACATCTAAAGAAAATTAATATCAACTTATTTAATGAGTGAACTAGAATACTCAATAATTAAAATGTTTAGAAATGTTTTAACAAAAACTTTTTTAATAAACCAAGAGGGTTGATTGGTTTAGTTATTATATATCCATTCTGCATTTTGATGGTGTTAGTGCCAACTGGTGAAAGGACTTCTAATGAAATTAATTACAAAGCTTAGCAATAATTTATATTTTTATAAAAACTTCGCAAGTATCGATGGGGGAGTTCATAAAAATGTAAACATAGAAAGGTAAAATCATAAAAGTAACATACTTCGATCCAATAAATAGAATGACTGACTTAATGAATGTTTTAATTGCATTTTTTTTAAATCAATCAAAAAGTTGAAGAAAATTTTCGAATCAATGAGTAATGCATTAATTCTGTAAGAAATCTTAAAACGTTTTTGTTTGAAAATACTTTTGAGTTCCTGTTTTTGAATTTTCTAAATTATTTTCTTCAAAATTGGTTGTTGTCTTTAATAATGAAAGATAAAAAATATTATTGCCATGTTTTTAAAACATAAAAATAAGTTAAATTATTATACAATAGCTTAAAAAATATTTGAAAAAATATGTGTTGTATTTAATGTTTGAAACAAAATTATAAAGCAAATACGCGAAACTTTTAGCATGGACAATACATAGTAATTGTTTTAAAGAATTACACCTGCGGCTTTTCTTTCGTCCATAGACAAGACAAGACGATACGATTGTCGAACAAAATTTGGGCATAATTAATTCAATTAACTAGAACTAGAAATTTAGTAAATATTTTACCGGTTTCAAATAGAAAACAGCTTTGGCGCCACACGACAATTTGTTTTATTCAAATTTAGAAAATTTTCCAAAGTTTTAGGTAAATTTTTTTTGTATACTGTTTAAAAAATTGGTTGGTAGAAATTCTTAACTCGTCTGCAAATTGCTCTACATCTCTGCTTTCTTTATTTATTAAAATAAAATCCTTACATAAAAGTGCTAAATTTTATTTTTTATTTTTATTTTTTGCAAATAAAATAAAATGTTTAAAACTATTATGACACTGCTTTTATTACTGTCTTATCAGATACAAGTTTTTGTTTGCCAACAACCAAAAAAATGTAAGTAAGAATCTTCTGCAAATGTAGTTTATATTGCAGTAGACAGAATGTCTGTATAATAATTTCATTCTTACATTTCGTCAGCTGAAATGCACAAATACGTAAGTAAGAGAAAATTAAAAATCACATTTTTATTAATTTAATGGGTAAATACATTGAAACACATGTTCCCCATATATTTTTAAATTTTTATTATAACGACCAGCTGACATAAAAATGGAAATAAAGAGACTTTAAACCTGAACAAAATCTTGAAAATTTTATTTGAAATCCTGCCTGGACATTTCGTCAGCCCATTATTGGTTTGGAGCATATGCCAAAAAGTTCGAATAGAGAAAAACGATAAAGAAGTTTTACATGAAGTTTTCTCAAAGTATAACCAATAGAATGCTTTTGACAAGTTAATATTATTTTATCGTAAAATTAGAAATACTTTTTTTGCCGCATTCACTACTTTTCTTAATTTTATTTCTAAAAAATAGCCTTTTGTGCTCCATTCGTATTTTTAATGCTGAGAATTTGAAATTTTTTTGTCTTGATAATTTTTCTTGGTGTCTAGAGAAATAAGTCGATCGTTTCAAGCAGACCAAGGAGTGGTCGCCGTAATATTTTTAACTATGGATCCGCTTACACATTTACATAACAAAAAACCAGTAATTGAAGTGTATTCAATGTAAGAAATTTAATTAAATAATTTCTGTTATACTCAGACATGTATATTTAATGATTTTTGTATTTTATTTTAGTGTTTAATAAGATTATATTAAAAGATTTAATCAGCGCCTTTACTTTATTTCATATGTTTTTGTATAAAAAATTTGACGCAAACGCCAAACTGTGGCATGTAAAGCAAACCAATACTTATTAAACTTTAAAATAGTTGATATGAAGCAAAATCAATGCTTAATATCTCAGAAACCATAATAAATTTCGTGAAACGCCTTTTCGATTTAGAAAGGAAATATTTGAAATATATGTATATATCCCATATCTAACTATTTTTTTAAATGGTCGGTGGGTCAAAGCAATAATGGGCTGACAATTTCTAAATATTTTTAATGAGGAATAATTTCAATTAAATTTAGTCTCCCCTATGCATAAAATCTATTATGAATTTGAAATGTATTTTATTAAAAATTTTGCACACAAAAATTTTCTAAAAACTCATTTTATATTTTTAAGAATATGCTGGAATATGTATAATTCGATACAAAACCCATTAACTGAAAAATTTCCAAAGCCACGGCAATTTAGTCAATTCACACACCTTTTTAACTATACAAACTGATTTGATAGTATAAATTTGAAAAAAAACTTAAATTTATATCACGAAGGGCCATTATTATGACTTAACGATAAAGTTTTGGATAGTTATTCCTAACTTTAGCAAAACTGAACTATAAAGTGACCTTTAAAATTTTCCATTATTACAACTGTCCGATAAAATAAATAATAAAATGTTTGGTTGGTGGCAACATTTCTGTGGATATTGTGGATATTGTTTGTTAAAAATGATTAGTGGCAACTTGCTTTTGTTTATTTGTCAAATTACAAACATAATGAAAATATTTTTGTCAATTCTTTTGTTTTTTTTTTATTATTCTTATGTGTTTTGTGTTGTATTGTTTTTGTTTTATGCCATATTTTGACCAAATAAATTTGACTTTGTTTTATAAAGTAGAAAGTGTGGCAAGTGGCGAAAATGTGGCAACTTTAAATGACTATACCTCACATTAAAAGTTACAGGTAGGATGAACTTGCCTTAAGTTTATCGCTCACTTTTTGTTAATATGAAGTTGTAAGAATGAAAAAGTGTTTATCCATCCAATAACATCCTACCTTTAGCTAACGGTAAGTGACAATAATGGCTCTAAGTTCTACTAGATTTTCAGTAGATTTTTAAAGTATCAATATTTTGACAAACATTTCGTAAATACTAGATTTTTCTCAAATGTAAACGCGCTATTACTTCATTCATTTGAATAATTTTGATTAGTTTTTTCTCTCTCCTATAAAATTTGAAGGTATAGTTAAGTGTTTTTTGGGCATTTCAGCTAACGATTTGCAGAAGTGTTGAACACAGAATGGAAATATCCGTTTATGTGCCCACATACATACATGTTATGTACATATATATGCATGTGTGTATGTGATTTTGTGTAGCTTAAATTAAATGTCTTTCATATATTATTTATAACCAGCAGGAAGACAATAAAGTTATACACTTGTTAAATTTGATTGTGATAATAAACATTTTTAATGCATTTTCTGCATATTCATTTTAAAGATAACTAAATCTCTCCTTTTTCTATTTAATTTTCCAGAAAGAATGTTTTTGTTGCAATAAAAAATTCATATTTTTCATTTTGCTTTTTATGAACTTTTCTATGCTTTAAGCAGCATACCTTTTATTTGAGTGAAGACTTGTTGTTTATTATGTTTTTGATGATATATTACTTTTATTTTCTATATATATGTTTTTCTTTTTCTTTTTTGATATTAAGCAGGTGTTTGCCTAGAAAGTATTGTAATTTATCATGAAACTCTGTTTTAGAAGCTTAAGTGTTGATATTTATTAAATGTTGTTGACTGAAATGGACATTAATTTGAGATGAAAGTAAAAGACTGTAGAACTAGAAAAATTAAGAGCATTCTAATGACTGATTCTGGCAGTGCACTGTGAGAAATTCTTCTCCTTTTTTTTTGGTAGAAACTAAGCAACTTAAAATAAAAATTCGCAAATTCTTTTTGCTCTATTATATCTAAGGCATAAAAAAGTAAACGTCTCTATTTACATTTTTCCGCAAGTTGCTTTACCATTATGTTATTAATGTTTTTCATGTGATTTCAAAATGAACTCAAAAGTAGGGAACTTATGCAGGGAATACCGTGAAAATTTTAAATGAAAATTTCAGGAATAAGAGTTTTTAGTTAAAAGTTAAACTAAAATTTAATAAATTTATATCACACTTATTTGACAAACTGTACAACAGATGTCTTTATTTGTATAGAAAACTAGGAACCTTTAAAATGCGCTCTAAAATATAAATTATTATGGGAATAATTTTGTAAAGCGCAACGTTAAGCATTGTCAATTTCTATATGGAAAGAATTTAAATTACAAAAACAATATTCATAAAAAATTTGCCAACGCTTGGTGTTACGTTTTACAAAATAAGGCCTTATTTATATTTATACGCTTATATTGTAAATGAGTATTTTGAAAAAACTAAACTACTTATTCACAGAAGCCAAAGAAAATATCTTTGCTGTTTTCCGTCCAAAAAATTTTTCTGTTGATTATTTTTGTAGCTGCACTATTATAGAAAACTTACTTATGTTGACAAAAAAAAATATAGTGTAAATGTACAAAAAATTTATTTTTTTAAATTGTCATTATTTGCTTCTATTAATGTTTTTTGTGAAATATTTATTCATTTACAATTTTTTGTTATCAAATATTTGTAAGCGTGGCAATCTCAAACATTTTATTTGCGAACAGTGCGTGTATCAGGAATTGTTTCTGTGAGTTAGCTATTTGTAGGTAAAAATATAAATTGGTCGCTTATGAGGCAAACTTCTCTATTTACAATATTTGTATTTGCAAATGAGTAGCCCGTATTAACGTAGTAATTAACATTGGGTGCATTCATAAGAAGTAGCTGTTGCGCAACCGTTGAGTGTTTCTCTCAGAAACGCATAGTTGAGTATTTCCGCTCCACTCAACAGTTGAGTTATTTTCCATCATACAATTTTTTCGCTACCTATAGTCAAGACGTTGTGCTCAGCCTGAACATATGTTCGAATAGAGCTCTTTCTTTTATGTGCTTTGTTAGGTGGCACGAGCAAAAATTTGTTAAGTTTTACACTAAACATGCGATGAATTATATACATGAAGCCATTTCTAAGATGCAACTGTGGGGGCCAACAGTTGCCATCAGTTGCCAACAGTTTCACAACTGTTGAGCTCAACAGTTACGTCTTATGAATGCGCCCATTATCAGCTGCTTACGGCCATTTCAACTTGGCAGCACTGAATCTAGTACAGTGAAAACAAAAGTGCATTTGATAAAACCTGCTTAAAACCAATTCCAAATTGTTTAAAAAAAATTCATTTGAAGTTTAAAATTTTTTAAAAAAATCATTTGGACTTAAAAAAAATTAAACCATAATGATAGAAATAACACCAGTAGTTTTTTTTAGCACAGTTGATTATCTTTCAAACTTGAAATACTTGGGCTGCAAACATTTGCAATTTGAAAACACGTTTTTTCTAAATAATTAAAACGAAATATTAACTGCTCGGGAAAGAAATCGAAAATGAATTTTTTCATAAATCCAGTTTAAAACAAACTTATTTTTATTATTTATTATTTTATGCATTTATGAAGCAAATTAAGCGGTCTAAAAAAGGATCGTTTAAAAATTGTTACGTGTGAGAATGCATGAGCTGAGTAAAAATATATTTTTTTTTTGCTTTAATATAATAAGAATATGTAACAAGGAAGACAATTCTTTTAACTTTTTTTCGACAATTTTGATTTACTGTCACTTTATCAAGTGTTTTATACATGATTTCAAATTATGATTGACAGTAGTAAAATTTTTCTTAATAAAAATATATAGTACATACTTTTGAAAATTCCTAACCTAAAGGTTATTGTTTTAGTAATATTAGACAAAAGTTGTTATGCGTGAAGAGACGTGAACACAAGTGATACAATTTTTTTCCTGATATTCCAGAAGAAAACAATTTTGTTTTATTATGTTGTTGTAGTTTTCAATATAGTTGTCCCTTTCTTCTTTTTATTAAAACTATGTATTTTAATAATTTTAATCATTCAATTGGATTATTTGGAGAAATTTTAATTTTGATATGATTTTAGATATTATTGAAATAAAGCCTTTAAAAATAACACCCAAATAAATGATTGAGTTAAGACCCCAATATAATAAAAAGACTTTTAATTGGGCTTCATTTGAGTTTCTTGGGTTTTTTTCTTGATTTTTGTTTCATTGGGCTCTTTTAATTGGGCCTTATTTCATTTACAAAACTAATAATTATAACTATAATTATAAAAATTATTTAAAACAAAAAGGAGTACTAGCGTGGAAGGCTTTCGACTCCATTATATTAGGTTGTTTTTCATAAATTTCCTCTTGGGCCTTATTTAATTTTTTTGAGTTGTATTTTACTGTGCTTATTTCAGTTCTTATTTGGCTGTTATTTCTTGAGACTTATTTGATAGCATTGATTTTTTAACTACAAACGATACAAAAAAATATTCCAACTAACAATTTAAATGATAATAAAAATATTTAGTTAATGTCATTCATTTGTAACTCTCATGGCAGCTGTTTAGCAAAAAATCAAAAACTTGAATTTTATTTTGAGTAGATAAAAAAATCAAGTTTCTCTTCTTAAAATAGAAAGACAAGAGTCTTTGATAACAAAATCAAAACAAATAGTTATACTAAAAACATAATTTAAATTATATAAAAAGAAACATTAAATATAAACTGAAAAGTTCTTTAAGCGAAATAAGAAAACATAAATAGAAAATCACAAACCAAAAAGGTGCGTAGACGACAAACGTGCATATTTATGATAATGACTTCGTTATGAAAAAAAATACACAATAGTTAACATTTAAATGTATTTACGTGGACAAGCACAATTATACTTAGATAAAGTTTTTTAGATGAAACATTTAAGTTTATTTATAAGGATTTTTTGTTATAAATTTAGCATTAGTAATTATTATTCATTAGCAGCTGTATATTACTAGTGGATTGAACGGAGATTTAAAAAAATATAGTTATAGTAGAAAATTAGTGATAGATAAGAAATTGAAATTTAATATTAAACTTAGTTATGATAAACATAATGTAATATAATTTCCATTGACAAGTAAGTTAGTGTAAATTAGTGGTTTTTGCAGACTCTTGAGTTTTTGAATGATATTGGTTTATTTTGGTTAAATATATCATATATTCTGATGGACATTAGTTGGCTTTTGTATCAGTTTCAGATCACTGTTCACTAAACAGTTCTGGCTTAAGCTTAATACGTAACACCCAGCAATAGCAGAAAGCATTCATTAAGCAATTTTGGTTTGATATCTCTAAAATTTTTGATCCATTTTAGAAGCCCATCATTTAAGTGGTGTGGAACTCTTATATTGCAGAACCGTCTTCGTTTACAATTTTTATATAACTCTGACACGTATGGTAAAGGTTTTTTCAAAAGATTTTCAGCCAAGTCTAAATTTTTTTTATACCTGTAATTCGAATGGGTTTTCAAAAAAGCGAACGCAATGTAAAAATGAGGCTCTTGCTATTTTACTTTTCACTTCAATTACTTTAATGTATGTCTTATTTGTACACAATGTTCATAAAATATGAATTTAAATATTTTTCAACACTTTTGTTGTCGGTTATTTTCTTATATTCTTTAAAAAAAGTACTCGTACATATCCCACAGAACCAATAATAACATGATTTTGCTGTTTTTTTATTTTAAGAGAGGAAACGCTCAAGCAATGAAATTCTACTACTATTATCAGGTTTTACATTCGCTACCAAAGCGATAGTGATAGAGAAGAGATGTGGCGAAAGAAGAGATTGAGGCAAGCTTTATTCTTTTAGAACTCTGCATTTGTGCACGTTTCTAATAATGCAGTTTTGCAGCACCTCTGGTGTTAAGAAGGCATATTAAATTTTTGGAGATGTGTTTAGTAGCCATTTGATTGACTATTTCACTTCGCCTATAATTCAGTTTGAAAAGATTGACAAAGGAGGATACTCTGATGTTGCTATTATGTTGAATTATTTTTAATTATTCAATATGGTTGTATTTATTTTCATGTTATTGTTAGTAAGTTTAAAAAACCGCTAGAAGTACTTGAAATTTACAAATTGGCACTACTTTAATTTACAAACACCTAAAATTTCGTAGTTTTCTCTTTTCCTTCTATTCTAAAAAAAAGAAAAAAAAATATTTTTATTGCATGCAAATATCTATTTCAATTTCAATGTATTTTTAATAAAAAAATATTTTACTAAATAAGTGAAATAAGTCAAACTTAAATTCTAACAATTCACAACAAAAAATACCGATTATTAAATTTACGTCACCAGGTCAAAAATACTTGTAAGGCAACACTATATTTTTGAATATCTCTGGTTGTTATTAACATTTATTTCCTTTATATACTTTTACAACTACAAATAGAGCTGAAAAAAAGTCAGCCAATGTAGTAAAGTAAGAAAGTAAAAAAAATTTTGATTATTGAGTTCTTTTTTCAACTTTGTTATTTGCTTTTGAGCTTTTCATATGTTTAATTGAAAGTTTATAACATAATATCTCTAGTTGTTCTAAGAAACTTTGGGTCAATGTTCCCTGATGATCTGCATTAAGCGGGCCATCCGTTATACAATATTATTCCAAAGAAAATATTGTCCAATTTTCCTGACAGTGAAATATAAACAACATTGAACAATGTTGCCACCACATTACACAATTGTCTTTTGATATTTCCCAATATATTGTGCCACTTACGAATATGACATATAATTACATTGACGATATTATTCTACAATACGGAAAATTGCTCAATTATATTGCGTTTTAGCAACAGTAAAATGCGCATAGGATCCAGCTCAACCTCTCAATAATCAAATTCAATGTACTTTTAATAAAAAAATATTTTACTAAATAAGTAAAATAATAATTTTGGAATATTAGTGCGTTAAAAATGTTAAATTTAAATTGTAGCAATCCCCAATAAAAAACACTACCCAGCTAAAAAAATTATATATGGTCCATATATTTTTAATATATGAATGTATATAATTATATATGAATATGTAAGAATTCATTTATGGAAATATATGATTTTATACATGACAAAACTATTATATATGAACTAATATATGGACTAATATATGAAATGTATAATAACATATGAGCTCATATATGAAAATTTAATTATGAAGTTCTTCATATGTGGTTCCATACATAAATATAAGATTTTATATATGGAGCCATATTAAAATGTATGCATAATTGATATCTCAGATAAGATCGTTCTTGCAATCAAAAAAGCTTGGAATTTTAGCACTGCTGAATTGAAAATCCATTAGAAAATACATATGGTATGGAAAGTTTATATGCGTACCCTCAACGTTTAAAAAAGAAAAACTTTTTGTTAAAAAAAACCATTCTTGTATGATTTTATACATTGTGGCCCCATTTAATATATCAAATAATCAAAAGAATAATTATAAAATAACAAAATTCTCTAGATAAGAAACAAAGTTCATTTTACTGTATTGAAAACTATTGTTAGACGGATAATTTTTTCTTTTATAATTAACTGCATTAGTTTTTAATCTGATTTCTTAAGCTTAATGTTATGTACGAATATGATTTATGTGTTTTTTTAAAAAATTGATTCACCTTTTGATGAATGAAATGACTTTTAGTTCGTTTTGAATTATTTGTTTCATTAAATACAACCTCTCTCTCAAATCTTAAAAAAATTTAATTTTAGTAATTTAATTTATTGCACAGCAGTGCGCTTTTGTGAGTCAAGAGTGTATGAATATGAACTTTGCATACTGTGGAGGCAATTGTATGAAAATGTATGAATATATATAATCATATATGCCCATATACCCTCATTTTTCGGATCCGAACCATATATGGGATATCATATATGCTCCATACATATTTTTTTAGCTGGGTAGTTATTTAAATGTTCTTATTGTAGCACCTTTAGCGAGAAGCAACAAACAAAGAGCCACCCCACTGACTAGCAAAAAAGATATGCATGCAACTGTTTGTGAAGACTTCGCACGTTTGCAATATAAAGCAGAGCTGGCCAGCGAGAGAAACACGAGAGTAATGTATTCGCATATCTGTATTCATTTGTATAAGAAGCCGATTGATGTTCGGCAATCTGGTGCCAGTTTGAACAGCCTGGATATAAAATAATGTTTAAGTGAGCGAGCGCATTGTGTGTGTACAAATAAAATACGAATCATGATAAAATACTCGAGTATTTTTGCTTTTTGCACTCTTTCCTGTTATATAGAAGAAATTTACAGAAAACTTTAATAATTAGCAGATTACATTTGAACGAATAAAAAAATATTTTTATTTTTTGTAACATATTGGGTAGTATGAATATAAAAAAAGTATTTGCTTTTTAATTAAAAATTTTTTCAAAAAAACAAAAACACATACATACATATTTTGGATTTTAAAACAAATTTTTAAGCAAAAAGTAAATACTTTTTTATATTCATACTACCCATTGTTTAAGCAATTGTGCTAGTCGTCATTAAAATAAATTTATTAATTTTTTTTAAATATTTGTTGAAGTTTGTTTAAGATTTATTTAATATTTGGAAGCAAAAAATGCATATGAAATAGATCACTTTCATAATTAGAGCACATGCCCAGGAAAAAAATTCTGATTTGGAAGTACTAACAACTGAGGGAGGCAATGTATCGGTTACTTAATAACAAAAGCTTCGAAAAATGCTTCTGAAATGCACTAAGGTAAGGCACAAAATCCCACAAAAATTAAATATTATTACTTCTAGCTGGCTAATTTCGAAAAAAAATAACAAAATGCCTTCTTCATGCGAAACAGCAAGTGATTCTGTAACATTATCTCCCTTACAAGAGCTCTTCTGGAAAGCAGTAATTTTTGTTAGGTGTGCGGTGTACATATGGTTGCGGTGCACTCGTGCAGGTCTCTGATAAACAATAACATTAGGCTTCTGAATTAAGCATGAATTTCGGTTTTATTGTACATAAACTATACACACAGAAAAAAGTGTTCACCAGTTAATATTTTTAATTAAGAATGTAATTGATTCAATTAAATTTTTAATTGTATTAATTAATTTGAGTGGAAAAATTTAATTGATATTATCAAATTGTTTATATGTAAGTGAAAATTTAATTAATATTTTAATTGATATAACACATATTTTAATTAATATTACTAAATCATTCATATCACTTTTTTGTGTGCATATTTATTTACAAACGTACACTTGTACATAATTATTCCTCTCAAAAATTTAAATTTATTTTAAAATAATTATTATAATTTTTTTTATATCCAAAACAAAAACCCAAGAATCTGCATTTTATTTTATGGCAATTTAATTTCTAATACAACCAGTTTGAGTTACTTGAGACAAAAATTATTAAATATATTTATGTCTTTAACTGTGTTTCATTTAAATTAATTATACATTAATGCCTGGAGTTAAAACATTGTAAGATTTCAATGTTACTTTTGTGTAGGAAGCATATTAAACTTTGTTAACATTAGAAAACCCCACAATGTTTTATTTTCTAAGCACTAATTGCATGTTCTTAATATATTCCTTTATTATATGTTTTATATTGAAAATGTATTGCATTATGGAAAAATATTTAACGTTGTTTTATAGAGAGCAGTAGTAGTGACAGCGATAGTAGTAGAAATAGTTATAGTTTTAGTTATTGAAAGAGACAGGTGGGTATTAGTATCAGTAGTTTTAGAAGTTATATTATTTCGTTAAGTTAAGCTGTTAGTTGTTGTTGTTAATATTATTATTTTGTTTGATTTTGTAGAAGATTTGGTGTCTTATGTTTTATTATTTGTTATTCTTTCAGTTTAACACACACATTCAGCTTTTTTTTTAAATAACTAATTATTAAACTATAACATTCATTTACATAAACTATATATAGAGGTATATTAATTTAAGAAAAAATAGTTTGTGGTTTTTAAATGATAGTATACCAAATAGAAAAGTGTTTGTTTGTTTAGTAAAAAAGGTGAAATTTTTTCAAGTAATTAAAATAATTTAAAGTTTAGTTAGACTTAAAAATAGATTAAAAAAAGTTATTGTAGTTTGTTAAAATATAGAAAATATTAGTTGAGAATAAATCATGTTATCTTAAAAAATTTGTATTAGTGAGAGAAAAAGATCAAATTTGTCATGTGATATAATGTGTTCTGAAAAGAAGAAACACCAAAAAATATATTTGCTGAGAATATAGTACTTACTTGTAAAATCATCTAATTCTTCTTGTTCAGCCTCGGCAGCCAATTCTTCTGGTGTTTTCTTTTTTCTCATCAAAGGATTGGGTTCCTCTTGTGGCTGCATTTCAACTACCTCTTCTTTCTTCTTGATGTTATACTAAAAAAATTAAGAAAAATATTTTTTTTTATGTATGATTTGTACATTTTGCACATTGTTATAATCTCACTAGCTCAATAATTTTATAAATTAACTATAAAATAATGGCATTTAAACGTATAAAACAATTTATTAAATTAAAGTTTAAATAATACCGAAAATCATATGCTGTTTAACATGAATTCAATAACAATTTAGCAGTTTATAACAAAATGGCAAAACCATTTATTATTTTTAAATTACATCGACATCACTTAAACACAAAACCATAAAATTGGAGGTTTCTTAATCAATCTCGAGAACCATTTTGTGTTACCGACAATTGATTTCCGACCCATAAGGTCTAGAGACAACGGCTACATGACCTCTAATTTTTCGGTACTGTGTTAAAGTAACGTCAATGTTGAGAACTGAAATAAAGGAAGAAAGTAAACATATCAGATACATATCTCCGAATACAAGTATTTGTGTGGTTTGGTTTTGCTATTTAAATTAAAAGTTTGATAACTTTTGAAGAAGTTATAGGGTACGTCAATGACATGGTGGTGATGTCACTTACTAAATTAAATTATGTATAATTAAAGTTATATTCATTATAGTATTGATATATTGAGTATCAAAAGAATATTTAAGGTCATTGTGACTGCAGCTCTAAGTGCTTTGCCTATCACAATATGAGCTCAAGTGCAAGAGAATGTCCCACAATGTCGACAACGCTTGCTCGTCGCACACTCACATTGGAAAAAAAGAAATTAAAAATTTTGTTTTGGTTTTGAATATAAGTGTGCGGCAGGTCGTGAAACAGGTCCAAAATTCTGGCTGAAGAAGCGAACCATATTAAAATAAATTGATATTGCTTCAACATGAAATCACTTTGATTCAACATTTTTCTTTGATTAAAAACTTTGATTTAAAACTTGAAATCACTTTGATTTATCATTTTCTTCGAGTTAATTCAGTATGAAATTCACATTTTTTTAGCTTGAGATAACTTAGATTTAAAAAAGTTATCATTGTGATTTAACAGTAATGGAATTTTAAATCAACATTAAATAAAGTTATTTCAAAAGAAAACATTTTGAATTAATGCGAAACACATATAAAGAAAAATCATTGCCCAAAAATGTTAAATTAACATCGTTTCCGCAGAAATTTGTCTCTTTTTATTGGATATGAATAGGATGGTGGTAGGAGTCTTGAGAGACTTCTTGGCTGGTAACTGTTTGGTCAGAGTGAGGACCAGCATTTGAGAAACTGACACTAGAGTTTTTTGTAGGATCTTGGAGGATAAAGAATTACCATAACGTTGCGTTATGGTAATTCTTGCCCTAACAATCTAGAGTTATCTAAGGCTGCAACATTTTAGGCCTTGAAAGATGATCAAACCTTTTCATGAGATCATTAGCGATATCAAGAAGCAAAGATAAGAATATATCAGGGGATTTATCATGATAATTGATTACCTTAATGGCAGATAATAAAAATCTTTCTGAAGACAATAGGCTTAAACTTTATTAACGAATACAAATAGAAGGGAATCACTATGAAACACTGAAACTCTGAGTGAATACTAAAAATGGCTAAAATTTCAAACTTTTTTTCTTTGCTATTTTTGACCCAATTCAGTAATGCGATCTGACAAAAAAGTATTCCCAATAAAACCATTAAAAATTTTTTAAATTATTTTAATATTCAAAACCTATATTTTTAAGGACTTTTTTTTTTGTCAACACCGTTGGACGGACCCTTAAGAAGTGTCCTAGAATTGATTTATTACTAAATTATAACTGGGTTTTACAATTTTAACTTATCCAAATTTCACCGGTTTAAACTGAACAGTGGACTAATTTTAATCGAATATATAATGTTAAAATTCTTTTATTTTAATTTTATAGAAAATAAAATTTATTCTTCGTGATCTTATGGCAACGTCCCTTTAAACAAATAAAGTTCAAATTATAAGCCTAATCAATACCACCTGTGTAAATGATCTAAATGTCCTTGTTAGCAAAATGAAATAGACAATTTTTGTTTTTGTGGATACTATTAACTTTTATATTTAAGTTTTCAATGAAATTTCCTTTTTTGGTTTTTATTGATTATTGTTTTATAACTTTAAATAAAGAAGTTTTCTTGTCTTATATAAAATAAATTATTTGAATTAAATTAAAACATTTCAATATTAATTCGTAGTATTAATAGTTTTCTGTTGATATTCTAGAAGCTAAACATAAATCTATTAAACCATTGCCTTAAAATTAATGTGGTTACCTTAATAATTGTAAAAATAATTATAACTTAAATAAAAAAAAATTGTAAAAATAATAATTTTTCTTTAACTGTAAAAATAATAATTAGAGAAATCCCTTTTATATATCCATAAATGCCATGTACCACGTCCAAAAGTTCACACAATTAAATTTTTTCACTTATTTAATATTTTAACATTTTACTAATTTTTTTAAACACATTATAATAACTTCTACTTTTACATATCAAATGCACTCTAAGCAAAACACTTACTTTTTTATATGAAAAAAAAACATAAGTATAAATTACACTGTCATTACTATTAATAATTTTTATTACACAAACACTATGCCATTGTAATGGCTGGAGTATTTTTAATTGTTGTTTTAGTATGCCTGCTTGTAATTCAATCTGACTCCGTTAGGGAGTCGCTCATATAAAAGGACTCCCTACTAGAGTCAATTTGAACTCCAAGGGTATTAAAGTGCAGCTTCATCGTTTATTTTATTTGACTTTTTAAGATTTTTTTTCTTCACTATTTTCATTATTGTTTTACATTTTTAGCTTGGCTCATTATTCATTGTTAATATATACAAACTAATTGCAAAATTTTTAGTGCACTTGTAATTACTCTAATTAAAAATATACTATTTTTTCTTCAGAAATTATTTTCTTATTTATATACAAAAATTTTGCACAATGTGTGTAAAAATATTATAAAAAATATAAACAAAATATTTTCTAAGGGAAAGGAATTTATTAAAAGAATTGTAATGAAAGCAACAAAATATATTAGAGAAAAGAAAAACAAAGGAAAATAACCGGAACAAAGGGATATTTTTTTGGGGAATTATATTCATTAGCAGCCCGGGTGTATGCAATAACATTTTTCTTTAATTAAATTTCCTTTTATTACCATTTTTAATTCATTTATATAGACTGCTGTTGTGTGGTGTTTTATTTTTGGGCCGGATGTATCCTTTTAAATACAAATTACATAACTAATTGTTCTTCTCTTTTATTATAAAAGAAGTGCTTAGGGGATACATACTGTTTTAAATGTTATCAAGTAGAATAATTTTTTGTGAAGATACTTCATGGACATTTTTATTATTATTTTATATACCAACTATTAATAAAAATTTCTATTAAGTTTTGGTAATATAGAAACGTGAGTATTTACCTAAAATTTAATAGTAAATAGAATTTTAATTGATTTTACACAGACGTTAACGGCTGGACCAAAGTAAATGAGTCTTCATACAAATTTTGATTGACATTATTGTTGACATAAAAATCAAATAAGACTCAAAAACATATTACGCTTCTTAAGGTTCTTTAGACATTTAGACTTTTTTAAAAACACGTTTGCGCCTCAAATTTCTCACAAACACAATATAATTTTATTAGCTTACCTTATCACGTATATCTTGTCTCATCTTTTCACGCTCTTCTTCCATACGACGATGCTTCTCCTTGCGTCGTTCTTCGGCCTCACGAATGGCCTCCTGACGCTCTCTCTCCTCCTCCTCTGCCTTTTCCTTATCATCGGCATCGTCACCGCCATCACCACCTACCGCGCCTATAAAACAATTTAATTCATATTAGTAAAATTAATATGCAGTAAATATATACATATGTATAAAAAACAAAACAAATTTAAGCCCAAAAGTATACACCGAATAAATAAACGCTCCAGGTTATACAGCAAGCAATATAATGCTCATTTCTAACCAAATAAGACTTAATAAAGGCAAAAACAATTAAACATATTTTATACTAAAAGTTGATAACCTTTTTATTTAGGCATAAAAAGTTAAATATTTCCCACTTGCTTAAACATGTATGTATATGACTGGTTTAATATCTAAAAGCCAACTTAAGTATACTCGTATCTAATGCAATAAAAATTAATTTGGAGATAAATATTTTGTCATAAATTTTGCTGTTTGCGGTTTTTCTTTGTTCTTTCTATTATTAAATTTATTTGGAAGCTTTGTGTAATTTTGGTTGTGGTTTTAATTAATTTAAGTTTTTGGTTACAAAATATTTTATTTAATAAAATTATTTATTTATCTTTTTATAGTTTTCATTAGGGCTTTAAGCTGCTTTAAATAAAGTTTAAATATTTAAAAATTTTTCTTTTTATCCTTTCATAATATTAAAATTTTTAAAGGATTACTCTCATCAAAATATTTAACTTATTTCACCGGAAGTTAAAAAAGAGCTATTAAAGTTTACATTAGCTTAAATAAATTTAAATATTTAAAAAAGATATATTTTCTTTTAGCAGCTTATATAAAAGGTCTCATTTTTAATCCAAATGAGATTTTTTTCAGAAACGTAAACTTTCATATTTCAAACCATTTGCATGAAGTTTGCCACAAAAAAAGTTATAACCTATTTATAATTAAGTCAATTAAAAGTACAAGAAGCTAAATGAAAAATTAAGAGAACTTTGTTGTATTAATAAATTTACATTTATATTTACAGACTTTGACCATTGTAGGCAAAAAGTTTGCCAAAAAGAGTTGGTAAAATAAAAGATTACACTATTTAATATGCCATATTGCTGAGAATCCCAAAAGTTTTGGTTTTAAATATATATTTTTTTTTTTCAAATAAAAAGTTTACTTAATCCTTGATATGAAAAAATAAGTATTTAAGGTTACACAGTAATAATGAAATATTATTGAGAGGATGTATATAAAGAGAGATAGTTGAAATTTCAAAATTTAATCTTTATTTATAATATATAGTAGCGTAGAAATTTGAAATATAATACAAAGAAAACAAAGCTCATTATATTATATAAATAAAAGCTATGGCAGATATTCATATCGAAGCAAATTATACGAGTACCTTATCATACAAAATACTGATTTTTAATTCTTAAAATTTTTTTTCAAACGCTTTTTATATTTTTTTTTATTAGTTTGCAATGCAAAATAACCCAAGTTTGTCCTTCCAGAAACGCAAATTGTCTTCTTTAAAAATAAAATTTGTAAAATAATCTATTCGATAGGGTGATTAAGTTTGCCTCACTCTGTAGACAAAAACATCTGGTACTAAAACTTTTTGCAGCTTTTTATGTTAAATAAAATCTTCAGATTAATGTGAAGTTTCAAGACACTTTAACGTATAATATTTTACATTACAAAAAACGATTTTTATATAAAAATTTAATTATTTTTATTCCGAAAAAAAGTACTGAATAAGCGAAAAGAAAACATTATAATAACTGCATATATTTAAAAGGAAAGTTATTGCATAATTTAAGATTTAAAATTATATTTTATAACAATTAGAAAAAAAATTCAAAGCTTCAATGCCCTTTATATGAATATTACAGTTTCTCTAGATGTATGAAGCCATTATATTTAATTTTTTTTTGGAAATTATACTAATATTTCAAAGCTTGCAAATAAAAGTCCAGAGTTTGTATTGAGCTACTAGTTTCTGCATTTCAAGAGTAAAAAAACCTTATGAAATTAACTTGGTTGACATACTTAAATGTGCTTGCAATGTTAAGAGCCATTAGATATAAAATTTAAAAAAATTCCCTTTAAGTTTAGAGCCTGACAAAAAAGGAACAAGTTAATGCATGAGTGCATTAGTTGAGAAATAATTTGCATGAGCGCATGTATTTAGATTATATGAAAAATGTATCTCTGTATCCTTACCTTAATATAGAAAGGCGTCAACTCATTATTTTTTTGAAATCGAGATTTTCGATAATTTAGATGTTCTTCTATCGAAATACACAAGAAACTCGATTTTAATAAAATAATGAGTTAGGGCCTTTATATATTAAGGTAAGGTATGTACATTAAAATGCTTTTGAATTTTATTTCACATTTAATTTTTGTAAAAAAAACAATCTAAGACATTTAAATAACAACCCCTTATGCAAAATAAAAATTAATTATTTGAGCTTTAAATGTGTGTTAAAACAAAATTTTCTTAAAATTTTTGACTAAAGCACACTTGAAGTAAAATAATATTTTTCTCAAGTGCTTAAATATGTTTCATGTTAAACAAATTTTTAATACAATTCTAAAGATTTTCTGCGGAATTCAGTTTTTTTGTATTTAAAACTATTTTGATGATTTATATAATTTGTTATCTGTGATATTAGTTATTTATAATTATCTCTGAAATAATATTTTTTTTATATATTCCTTATCAGCAATTATATGCGTTGTATATTTTAAATTACCATCTGTCATATGTTTTAATAAATTATAAATTATTTAGGTCTATCAATGTCATACAAATAAATTACAACAGCCCTGAACATAAGAGTGTCCAGAAATTTGTGGAGTAAAAATTTAAATGTGCAAAATATTAATTTTTGTGTTCATTAATAAAGCTTGATAAATGTAACAGCACTTTAAATTTTCCTAGTTTTTTGACGGATAAATACAAATTTAATTTTTTATCTCTGAGCCTTTTTGCAAGTTTATTAACGTAATACTATTAATTTTTTGTTACAAATGTTCTATTAACCATTACCTTAGGCATCAATACAACATAAGGAGATCACAGTTTTTATAACGGATGTTTTTGGGTTTATTTTTACTTATATCTTAATGTCGCGTTCATTACGCGAGACCGCTATTAACTATTTGTAGCAGTAAATAATTATTTGTTATTGTTTAATTATTACGACTATTTTTTAAAATAAAGTTCAATCGATATTAGAAGCAATATTACTAAGTTTTGTTCTCTTGGCGAAAATTGTTGCGTTCGTTTTGTCGCGTGGGTGCATATTTTAACTTAATCCAATTAAAAGAAAAGTCAAAGGAAAATTTTGATATTTCATTGATCTACGAATAGAAAATGTTTTTCAGTTGGAATTCAATATTCAACAAAAAAATTTTTTCTTCACAAATTTTGCTGAATTATGTACATTTCTCTGTAAGCGTCGCGTTTCGTTTGTCACTGAAATTTGCTAATATATTTTTATTTTGCTATTGATTCCAAAAATTGTGGATATTACCGCATCCATTCGTTCCTTTCTGTGTTTTTTTTTTTTGCTAAACTAAAAGTGTATGAACGTCGTATTCTTCAACCAAGAATTACTCATATGTACACAGAAAAAAGTAAAAACAAAATTCAATTAAAAAAAACAAAGATTCAGTTAAAAAATTAATTAGTTTTCAACCAATCACGGAAATTGTAGTATTAACTCATCCATTTTAATTGAAATTTTTTTTTTATTTTTTCAATTAAAAAAATATTATATTAACTAAAAATTTAATTGATAGTTTTTTAAGAATCAATTAAAATTTAATTGAGATATTTTGAAATATTTAATTAAAAAATTAATTGAAATATTTTTAAAATTGAATTAAAAAACTACTTAAATTTTTTTAAAGATTCTATTAAAATAGTAATTGACATATAGAAAAAATCAAATAGTATAAAAAAATTTATAAAAAATTATGTTATGTAAATATGTATGTATGTTATGTTATGTAAATATGTATGTATGTATAAAAAATTTAAGTATTTTTGTATTGTACCAAAATCCTAACTGGCTTTTGAATTTCGAATGGTGCACAAAAGTACAATGGCCATATTCGTTGTTTGAGAGTCTTGCGTAAAGGTAAATGCAGAATATCGTAGCCGTACTTTGAATTGTGTGTGTATTTTGTGATTGGATTTTAAAGAAAGGCTACAATATTTTCCATATACTACATATACATACATACATACATACTTACGCAAGACAATTTGCATCGGACCCCAAATATCGGCAATATGCTAAGATTACTATTCACATTTGGTCTATATTATAGACTCTATGGACTCTATAAGCGTGTGTTTCTTATTATGATCTGATTGTTAAGTCGTCGTCCATACAGTGAAACATTTGCTGCAAAACATTTTTGATTTCTCTTTTGAAACTGCATTCGTGTCCACATTGTGAAGTTTTTGTTTTGCAGGTTAATACATTTTCTCATATATTTTTCATAAGAATGAGGCGAGAATGACGTACTTAACAAGAACTTCGTGTACATGAAACAAAGTACCCTTTGCCATTCCTCTTTCCTCTCTTGTCAACACAAACTCAAATGTTTTGCAGCAAATGTTTCACTGTATGGACGAGGACTTTGAAATGAGGGAACAAAATGAATTTCTGTTTTTTTAATATTTTATTTTTATTCCACGCATGTCAAAATTACTATGAATCAAAAAAAAAATATATAAGCTGAGTATTTTTATAGTTTTTAGTTCAAAACCAATTGAAAGATTAATTGGGTAATTTAATTGAAAATATTTTTTCAAAACAATGTGGCATACTATAAAAAACAGCTCGATTTTTACAAATAAAAAGAAAAATTATAATATTTACATACAATAATTGTTAACCATATCATACTATTCTGAGTCAAACTCTGTTGATAACACTTTTTTGATAGAGCAGTAAATTCAATTAAAATATTAATAAAAAATATTATTTTTTCTAAGCAATAACTTAATTGAAAAAAAAATCAAGAATAATTTTTTCTGTGTACATATTATTAAAATTAAAATGAAGCCAACAGCAACAAAGCTGAGGAACTCTAAATCGGTCAAAGTGAGATTTTTCAAAATTTGATACTTCGAGAAAATTTGACCTTTCGGATCACAGTCGGGACATCAAAATACATTTTAGAGGTATGGTTTCTTATTTTGTTCCTTAGAATACGATTTTGCTTGTAATTTGATCGATTTTTTTGCCTCCATACAAATCGGCTCGCCCTAATACACATATATTTTTTTTAGTAAACATTTAAATCTATTTTCTGCTCAATCATTCAATATAATTCTAATCGAAATGGGTCAAGATCACTAAATTTGTTTTTTTTTTTGTCTTAGTTCAATAATGTATATATGTATATATACATTATTTCTTATAGACCACATGACTATTTTTTAGGGTTTTACTGACGGGAATACCTGGAAAAACAAAACTTTAAAACTGGGGAGATATAAAAGAATACACTGCTTTTTTTAAAGTACTATTTATTTTTAGTAAGCAATTATATATTTTTTCATATATTAATAAATTTTTCATTTAATTTCTTTCAAAATTTTTTACCTCTACTAGAGTCCGTTGGACTTTCATACCCGTACTCTTCAAAGATGCACATACATATGTGTTAGTGATGCACGAATATACGTATTCGAATCTGAATTGTCGAATTTTCGGCCATTTTTAGATATTCGTATCCGTATTCATATTCTTCAAATTCAGGCGAATACGAATATTTTTCCAAACAAATTAAATAAATCCTTAACGAAATTATATGAATGTCTAAAAATATTAGTTTGTACAAATTCATTTAATTGTTTATACTTGTACTTTGTATCATTTTCATATATAATTTAATGACAATCATTAAAATTTTGCGTAATTTTTTTTTAACTTTGAAGTACGCCAACAGGAGTGTGAATTCCTTTTTCATAACAATTTTTTAATATTGCGTATTGGAGGCGTGAATAGAACCCCAATTTAATGTCTATAAATTTTATACATAATATTCGTACTTGTATTCGCGAATGTCAAAAATTGACAATATAATATCTCTTTGTACAGACTTGTCTGTATTGCGAATATATACATACACATATGTATGTAAGTAGCTATATATTTCTATAAATAGATTTTATTTCAAAAATATTAATTTATGTATTTTTATTGCGGATTTAACGCACAGCTTTTTTAAACAAAAGATCAACCAATAAAAAATAAGTTGAAAAACAAAATACTATTATTATATTAAATAATACTGTTTTTGTATTTAACAATATTATTATAATATAAGAACATGGCATGGTGAGTCTCAATTATATTTGAGTCACATCTAACAATAGTGTTGTCATATATACAATAATAAGATTATGTGTAAAAAATTCATTGTTTTTGTTGATAATATTATTATTAACTCAGATTATAGTATTATTACAAGTTTGCTTTTCTATTGACAATCATATGATTTAACTACAACCATATAATTCAATCAAAGTATGTTGCTGTTTTATTATGGTTACCTCAACCGTATTTTTTCTTTGCGTGTTCAAACTGAATAACTTAAAATTATAAACATTGCAGTCCTGAAGTCGAAAAGATTTACTATAGTATTTATATTTACAAGTTCATGTTTTGTTTTACATTTTACCTTTTAAAAAGTGTTATTATTACCAAAGATTTTTTCAATTATATGCAAAAAAAAATATTTTTAAAAAAATTATTTAAAATTATGATTCATTAAAAAAATTTTATGTCTTTTATTTATTAAATCAACTATTTATATTTCGCTTTAAGTAAATATTTTTTTCGCATAAAAGAATACTTCTCATAATACTCTTTGCTTGATAATCATAATTTATAGTAATTTAAAATATAGAACATTCTGCTTAACTTAGTTCACCTTAACCCTTGCTTATCTCTTACATATGTATATAAAAATTTTTTTCTTTACATTTTGTTTAAACAAATAGTTGCTGTATTTCTGTTGTTACTCTTCTTGTTGTTGTTGTGTTCACATCAATGAAAGAAAAAATAAAATAAAGTAAACAAAAGCATCCGTAAAACTACATGGTTTTTAATTGGAATTCTCTGTGGTAGTTTAGATTAAACATGAGAAAGAGCTAAAAGCAAAATCTCAAAACACAAACGGAAAAAATTTAGAGGAAAAAATAGAAATCATTTGAATTTTAATATAAAAGTGCAGAAAAAAAAAACATGAAGTAAAAAATAAATGTATATGAAAGAACCACAAAAAATATATGTATGTATGTATATAAAATAAAATGAAGGTGGAATTGTAATCTATTAGAAAAACAGAAAAGGTTTTTGTCTTTGTAACACAATTTAATTAAAAACAAGTTTGAAAAACGGAAATGCAAAAAAGTAACTACAAATAAAGGAATAAACTCTTTTAATTGAAATTTAATACAATAAAGGGCAAGCAAGATTTTTTTGAAAGCCTCACACACACACACACCCGTTAAATAAAATTTCATTGTAAAGTCATGTCTAGTAGAATAATGTGAGAGAAGGCGAGCATTAAAAAAGAATATTTTGAAATAAAAAAAGTGTAGAGATTTCTAATTTCAACAGAAGGTTTTATATTTAGTTAAGGTTGAAATACAAAAGTGTTAAGTTAAGCTGCCATTTAAATATTGGAAATACGAAAGGAATTATTTGCTTAAGAAAAATTACAAGAAGTGAAAAAGAAAATATTTTATGTTAAAAAAATTAATTACTTTATAAAGCTGCTTTATTGCCATATAAGTCGTTTGAAAAAAATGAGTTTTGGAAGTTAATAATTGAGAAAAAATCATTGAATCATATAAAATCGTGGGCAACATTTCTTGAGAAAATAAAATATTTTTATAACTTCATTCCAGTGAAAAAAAATTAAACTAATTATTGAGGAATTAATTTTTCTCTAATTCCAAAGTATCAATAACTTAAAATTTTTGTCAGGAAGTGATTATTAAGAAACATCCAGATAATTATTTTAGAAGTTATTTCTTATAGAGCAGATTTGGTAAACAAATTTCGTTTAAAATTTTTATGAAAAATATATACGAAAATTCGTTTCTAAAAATATTTGTTCCATACAAATCTCAAAACGAAGGAATCGTTTGTAAATCCAGCCTTTAATGTTTTTAAGCATAAGAATAAAATGTCATGAAACATGACATTTTTAATTTTAAAAAATATATTGACTATACAAAATTTTTGACAATTGGCCTTTCCATGGTTAATGGCGAGCTTTTCCCAACTTTATATTAAAGTAATGAAAAATTAGTTCCTTTGCACTCATTTAAAGATCAGATTTACTTAACATCATGAATATGAAGAAGTTTGATATACTGAATAAGTATTAAAAAAGAGAACCTCTTGCAATAACACGAACATGTGAAAATCATTAGAAAATATCAAAATTTTCATTACTTTCGTGACCTTATTCACTTCCTTGAAAGCTTGTTCAATGGGCCTCTGTTGCACTAAAGCAGTGTAGATTAAAATAAATACTAACTGAAATATTATATAAAGAAAAATTACTAAATTTTCGAAAATTTCTCACAACAGTGCTTATAATAATGCGGCCATTTTATTTGCTGCTCTTTATTGCCTTCTTAGCCACCAGCTGCTTGACAGCAACATTCGACAAAGTTGCTGTGGAACATGATATATTAACTCTCAGCCATGAACTTGAGCCTTGGCTGGATATTTCCAAAAATGCCTGCGATGATTTTTTTGGATATGTTTGCTCGCGCTCCTTAAATTCCAGCAATGAGGCTAAATATGAACGCTTAAAGCTGCAGGAACAATTAAAATTTAATACATTTTTAGAGAGCAGCAATGATGAGGAGCTTTTGGACTCTGAATTGAAACTGAAACAATTTTATAATTCATGTCAAAATGCGCGTTCAACAGAACAGCTAAAGTCCACCTTAATGTATCGTTCAGTGGGCGGTTGGCCCGCTATTGATGATTCAGTGGCTATGCAGCGCAAAAGACACAACATGACTTGGCTGCAGGTATTGGCTGTATTCCATGAAGCTGGCATTCCTTACTTTTTTAATACCAAAATTGAATTGGTTTCCAACAAACGTTTCGTAACGTTACAACCCCACGAAACGTTTCATTTTACGCTACGTAAATTTGAACAACTTGCCGGTGAAATAATGCAATTGTGTGATATTGATGCTGGTCGCGCTCGGTTGGTGGCATTGGAAATTTTAAATTTCGAGCGCAGTTCCAGAGATATTTTAAAGGGCAACATAAGTGAGGATGAGAAAGTGCAAGAGTTTTCTTATGCTGATTTCAAGTTGTTAAATTTTGGTTCAGTTCATTCTTTTGATTGGGATGGCTACTTCCGTAAGGTCATGGGTAAAGCTTTGAAGCCCACTGATTTGGTTTTTGTTGCCAATATGACAAAACTAATTAAATATTTTGAGCTTTTGCAAGGCACAACAATGACGAGGTTTTTGAATTGGCTGTGGATTGATTATTTAATGGGTGAGTAGTGGTTTAATTTTAAAATGTATTAAAATCAATGTTCAATGGGCAAATAAAAATTAAATTAAAAAATTTAACAGAGTCAGGAGAGTTGTTAAAACATTTTTGGTAGTGTGTAGAGCTTAGACTCTCACCAAAGACTGTGGTCTGCTTCACTGTAGCGTACAGTGGGTCAACGTTTTTTTTACGGGCCAATATCTATATATATATATATATATATATATATATATATATATATATATATATATATATTATCTCCACAACTAAAATTACACGTGAAAAATTATCGATAGTTTTGGACAGTTTAAAAAATATTTCGATTCAAGACTATCGATATATTAACGATACTATCGTGATAATATCGAAACTGTATGGTTCTCGTACAATATACGTATTTATTTACACTACAAATTAAAAAAAATTAAAAATGATTGAACTGAATAACAAAACTTAAATAACTGTATGAAAAATAAATGAGATCTGCGGAAGAAATTTTCCCGCCATTAATTTATTTTTGTTTATGAAAAGCAACATATTTACATTTTTTCGTTTTAGTGGTGTATCATTTACTATCGATAGTGATTAAAAATATCGATTGATTTCAAGATTGAAAGTCAAAAAAAATTAACTATCGATAGTATCGATAGTAATATCCATAGTTTTCCACCTCTAAATAAAATAGTTAAATTCAAACAAACATTTTTATGGTGCTGGAAGGGGAGGGGTGGGGGAGACGGCTATCCCTCATACAAAATAATTAATAGTTTTACTATATCGTCAAAACTGCAAGAGTGAGTCACACTAAATTTGAAGTTTATAACTCTAAAAATAAACTTCCTATTCCAGAAAAATCTTTAGAATATACGAGGGTACCCCCTTACAAAGTGATTTTTGATTAAACAATAAACATTGTATTTTTTTGCAACAACTGTTAAAGCCAGAAAGAAATACACATAAACGTTCCTTAACTAACAAAACAAGCAAAAATTCATGTTTTTTAGTCACGCACTCCTTGATTGACTTTGTTCAAAAATAGATTATTTAATAAAATTAGCAAAAGTCACAAAAGTTATTTCATAAAATCATTATTATATATAGATATAATCACAGTGGAGCGTGGCTCATGCGTAGCTCACACGTGATTAGTGCGTGACTTATGCAGGACTCATATATGTTTAACATGTAAATAATCATGACAATTGTGCATCTCTATTCACTAAACCAACAGCATTAAAAGTTTTAGCAGGAGTAAACTCAACGCTTGAATCGATTATTAATTCGCTCATAACTTTTTATTCTTACCGTTAAAAAGCAGATATTTTTAGAAACTTAATGTTTATTTGTAATATTCAAGTCTCTGCCTAATATTATTTATTTTTCCAGTTTTCTCCCAAAGTTTTAAATTGTAACGCGTAATTACAATAGAAAACCTGTCAAACCTCTCAATTTTTTTATATTTGCCTAATGATATAGAATTTTATTCTCTTTAAGCAAGTACTTTCAGTTTTCACGTTACTTGAACTTTTTTAAATTTATCTTTGAAGGATTGATTTGGCCAGCGGCTAAAGATCTTTAATAATAATATAAATTTTTTTCATTTTTATCAGACAAAACCCCCGCAGACTGCAAAAAACTTGCTGAAAACTATTTTGCACCCGTATACCAACACATAGTAGAACGCACCGGAATTGACAAGGTGCAAATGGCTCACATGTACTCTGCTCTTGGACAGCAATATGAACAACTACTGGCACACACCCTCTGGATAGATGAGATAACGCGACAAAATTCCAAACTATTTTTGGAACGTATAATGCACTTAACCTTAAACGGAGATGCAAAACTCGACAATGACTACCAACTCTTAACGATAACAAAGCGCAATTTTTACCGCAATCTAGAAAAACTTCAAAGGTTCAGGGCTCAACAAATGAAGATTGAAAAGTTTGAAGAGAAAAAGGCTACCAGCAGTGTGGCACAAGTTACACAAAGTGCGAAACAGTTTATGAACATATTCCTTTCCATCAGTTTATTTTTGCAAAAGCAGCAAAATCTTACCATACCTTTGAACTATTTAATGTTGGGAGAGTATTTTGCAGAAATAATGATAGGAGGAGCATACGATACACCAGGAGCCTGGAGAAGTACAGATTCTGATAAACAATTTGAATTATTCAACGAGTGTTTACAGAAACAACAGCCCATAGCAGCAAGAAGTTATAATTTAAATAATCTACTGCTTAAAATTTTGGCCCAAAAACAGTCCTGGCAAACATATCAGTTGTGGATGCAGCAAGATGAAGCTTTCACACAAAAATTAAGTAACTCCTTAAAAGCTGGACCATTAAAATTAACCATGGAGAAATTGTACTTTGTAGCAGCTAGTTTTATGGACTGTCACTTACATCCCACAGAGCGAAGAAAACAATTTTTACATTCGGCTTTAAAGCAGAGCACTGATTTCCAAAAGGCCTTCAAATGTCAAAGTGGTGACACTTTGTTTAACAATAATAAATGTTTGGTCTTAAATGAAGATTAGTTTGGCGTCAAATAAATTATTACTTAAGAAAATTTTTCACCATACCTTGCATTCTTTTACTTAAATCCTTTAAAAATTCACAAATTTTGCTAAAAAAAAATCCAAATACTTTTCTGTAGTTACTGCAAAAGTTTTGCAGTGTTGTTTGTTAAAAATACTTAACGAAAATAACTGATAAAAATTTTGTGAAATCGCTTTTAAATCAAACTGGTGCCTTATTTATTCTACAGTTTTTGTTATAATTTGCTAAGACAGCAATAAACTAGGAAAATGTCTTTCATTAAAAATTAATTAAGGTTTTTTCCTTAGAAACCAAAAAAAAAAAAAAAACAAAAATACGACCACGTATAACAAATAAATATCAAGCGCCATCAAACACTCCCTGACAAGACAATTTAATAATGGACAACAAAGAATATAAAGAAAGCAACATTCCTTTAGTTTATCATGTTTATTATTCTCTTGCAATAAACTAAACGAGCTTAAGCTTTCAGTAATAAGCAGACATTTCTTAATACCTTAATTGGCTTTAATTTGGTTAGAAAATATAAAAATTAAATTTTAATACAAAGTATTTTTAAGGGACTAACATTTGTATACTAAAATAAAGAGGAAAATATTTTATTAAAAATAGTTTTGAATTATTTAATTAAAACTTTCAATTCCATTAACATATTTGTTGTTAGCTTTACTATAAACCTTTCCTTTACTACCTACGTCCCTGATAATGCTATGATGAATCAATAGATTTTTTAAATAAAAATGGGTGTAGTCTATCAAAAATATAATTTATTAAACTCAATTTTCTGTTTGCTTTTGCTTTGTGACTTATAAATAATTTTTTGTTTCCTTTGTGTTGGCCTGGTAACCAAGGCAACTCCGCTTGTCTCCAAGGAACGGAACGTTGGCTAGACAAGATACTTGGGTAGGTTTATTTTTGAAATTATCTAAGGAAATTGTTTAGAAATTGCATTTGAGCAGATACTTCAATGAAATACATAAACATAACTAAATAATTTACTTGGTTAACTTTCCCTGCCCCCAAAAGTATGCAGTGTTATTTTTAAGTTTTGTGCTCCACTACTACTACACAGAACATAAACTATTTTTATACACAAATACCATCATTAAATAGCCACGGTTTGATAACTTATCGATTTTTATTTTCTAGTAGCACGAACAACCGTTTCAATAATTAATTAAATTTTCGATTTAAATTATACCTGATGAGGATTGTTGTTGTTGTGTTTTTTTATCGAATCAAACGCGACGTATGCTTGATATGAATCAGTATGCATTAAGTATATTGGATTGTTACAATTAGTTTTGGAAAAAAACTTTAAACTTATTTAGAATTTAACAAAAAACTAGAAAAGCTATTTATGATCACTCAAAGAAGATACCACACACAAAGTTTAATGACTTTTCTAATCATACTTATTCTTATTACACTGCGAAAACAGTTTAATATAAATTGAACGAACTTACTAACGTTCATTGATTTAAGTCCAAGAGAAACAAGTACAAAATGAACTCTCAACGCATTTTTAATAATATCGTTGTTTGATGTATAAAAAGACTAGCACTAAGCAAGTTATTAATCCTTTCACTGACTTCAAGTTTGGTCTTACATTTAGCTTTCATATATTCATAGTATATTAACAAAATTTTATAACATATATTCTTCTAGTATAATTTGCAGCTTTGTAGCCCTGATTTATAATACTATTTCAACTAGTGATAAGTGATAACAAGATTTTTTAATAATGTTGCTCCTTGTGAATGTGATTTCTTAATCGCTGTTCTTTCAAACTGTGACTATGATCACAATTTAGCAGAATTTTGTTTGTAGCAGTTCTGTTATTTTGAGAAAATCTAATAAGAAGAGCATGAAAATGTAGAGTTTACGATGCGGAAATAGTGCAAATTTCGATCCGATCTACTGATTTTTACATAGGGTTGTCATTGCAAGAAGTTCTCTTTTTCGATGCCTGGTCACTGAATTGGAAGCGATATTAAGAAAAATTCCCTTTTTTGTGTTCTATGATAATATTTTCATCTAGGAAAAATGGTAAATATTTGCCTTTTTTAACAATTCGTTTCTTTTTATACGAATTTAAGCCCGAAACAGTGTTTTCATTTCAATTTCAGCAAATAACTTTTAAATTTTAGACTAAAAATATTTCATAAATTTCTTTAAAAAAATGATTTTTTTTAAATTCTGGTGAGTATTTTCTAACACTATGGAGGAGTTACAAGGTTTTCTGTGACTAAAATGAGCTTCTACATGGTTTTTTGCTCACTCTCGGCAAATTAAAAATATCGATTTTTTGGAAGCAGTGAAAATGTACTTCCGCTAGAATGACTTCCATTTTTTTTCACTGGGTCTTTATTATTATTGGTATTTTGATAAATACTAATAAGAAGACCGACAAGAACAAACAATTAGCAATCAACCCCGTCCAAATATTGAGATTTTCGTATAAATGGCAGAGAGACAAAAATTTACAAATATGAACATGTGAAATGTACATAGTTGCCAGAAAAGACGATTTGACGATTTTTTTATCGACAAAAGCTGAAGATATAAAAAAAATTCATGTGGTAGCCTTACCTAATGTTAAGTAAGCATATAAGAACAATCACAGTTTGTATAAAAGAACTATATTTCCAAAACCTGTTACTTGATAAATTCAGTCACAGTTGTGATTAGTGATTTCAATCATTCAATCACTGTGAAAAAAGAACAGATTTCAAAATATCGCTCAACTCTAATTTCAATCATTTCCACAAAAAATAGAGAACAGATCCTTACACTAAAAATAAACTATGCAATATCGTATGTAAAAAAACTTTCATTAATACTATTCGTGATATATTCGACTATTTTGTTAAAAACAGAAATTTTATACATAAATGGCAGTACAGTACTTGGGTAGCACGGTACAATTTCAATGTAAAATGGTCGTTCAGTGTTCCCAGTTTAGGGGATTTGTCCCCAAGTTGGGGATTTTGTTTCGCGATTGGGCATGAAAATTTCGTATTGGGGATCTGGGGATTTGTTGGGGATGTAACCAAATTTTAGGGGATTTTCGGGGAATTTTTTGTATAATTGATGGTCAAACAAGAATAATTTTTGAACTAAGAAATATGCATCTGGCAAGTCTAAAAATGTGTGTTACTAGTGTATGGTTTCTAATAAAGAAGAAGTTTCGAGACAGATTAACGAATAATGAACGTTACCAAAACAAAAATACGCAATAAAATGCAATACAACCTTTTGAAAGCACTTCATAGAATAAACACACACTTTAGAAATAACTGATTGACTGATCTGGCACGGATTACCGTATAATCTTGCGGTATTTTGTGGAATTTCTTTAACAACCACATTGCTTCTTCCTATGTGAAGGCATAGGTCGTGTACAGTTAGTCACAAAACTTTTTAAAATAATGTTAATAACATCTTGGACATCTAGTTACTCCGCCCATATTTGTGCAACACCATATTATGCAAATTTACTTTGCATTAATATGTTTGAAATAAATAAATAAAAATAACTCAATTTATTGTGACAAATTTAATCCTTCTGCTGAAATACTAAAACTTTTTAATACAAGTACTATGTACAACAAAGTTTCTGAGGCTGGTGAATCAGAAGATTTCGATTCTGAAGTTTTTTAAATGGTAAACTTTAGTCAAAAATTTTTTTATACTGGTTTATATTAAACTATGTGAAATTTTTTTTAACAAGTTTTTCATAAGTACAAATTAAATTTACATAAACGTAAATATATCGTATCTATCGATAGAAATTAGTTTTATTGAATAAAAATTTGTTATTTTTGTAATTATTTTTCAAACCAAATAAAAAAAATATTAAAAAAATTTTATTTTCTTCACAAAGGAAAAAATTTTTATAAAATATATTAATTTGGGGATTTTTGGATGAGATTTGGATTTGGATTTTTGGGATGAGAAATCAAAAATTGGGGATAAGCTCTAGAAAAAAAATTCAACACGTTTTAAAATGATACTCAAAGAAAGATAGAACCGTATCATTTTGTATCAAAATGGCAATACAGTAAAAGGTAGCACGGTGTATTTTAAATGACAATTGTACTTCTTATATCATCCAGACACTGAAAAATACACAACTTAGGTTCGGTAACTATCGGCCCTGTTCTGAAAATCAAGATGTTTTCAAATCACGTGGTTTAAAAAGTAAACTACTAATAGCTGACTTGATAGGGGGTTTTTATTGTATTTTAAATTTTTGTTATTTATAATAGAATATTTTCTTCAAACTTCCAACGCTATAAATCGAGCAATTTACAAAATCGTTGATTTAGCTTTCATTAATTTCTTCAAATCACCGTGATTTGACGTGACAGGCTCGTATGTCTCGTTGGCTACGTCGTTGGCTACGGAGATGAATTTTGACAACTTTTTTCAATAATAATATTTATCACAGTTCTCACAGTACAACTCAAAAAAATTATTTGATAATTAAATTATCAAATATACTCGTATTAACACATTAAAAAAAATAAAAACAGATTTGAGAACAACATATACAAAAAAAACAATAAAACTTGTCAAACAAAAAAGCGATTTGAAAATCCTTTTGTTTAAAAAAATCCCTTTGTTTTACTAACTTATATTTTTAAACTATCATAAATAAAATTTCACATGGAAATTTCTGAAAGTATGAACAGTTAACATCAAAGAACTTCATACCATTGCGAAATATTTTAAAAATTTATGAAGAAAATCATTTACAAAAATTTGTTTGTTAAAAAAAATACAAATATATAAGTTTTCAGTTGTATTGAAATCTATAATGCGAAATTAAAATCCATGTGAACGAAAAATTTCATTCGAAAATTTTTACATGTGGAATACATGATAAGGGTGAATATCTAATAACTTATTTATAATTGTTCTTATCAATTATGAAAATATTTTTTTCACAGGAAATTTAAAACAAAAGTTTATGAATACCGCCATTTTTGTTATTGAAAAAAAAATATTTTTTTAGAGGCATATCGTATAAGTTAGGGCACCAGGATAACGAATCCATATTGGATAGTTTAAAGTGTTAGGGACGATATGTATGTCGTTTAAAAACGATACTAAAACAAGAAGAAGTCCTATTATTTTTAAAGTCTTCAAAGTTGGAAACAGTAAAATTATTTCCTTGTCATGTTTACCTACAAATGTAACAATTTTGCATTATTACTATTATTATTTTTTTATATATTACGAATCATTTTCATGTCAAGTAATATTTTGTAAAATGTTGAATATATTTGTTTTCAGTGTACAGGTTTATAAGAAAACTAGAAAACTATAAACCTTATCAAATACCTTAACGTTACGCTTAACAATTAAGAAACAACTTAAAAATCTAAGCATTATAGTCTACTAACGATGAAATTTTTTATTTCAGTATGGAACGATATTAATTAACGTTACTTTTTGTATCAGTTAGCCCCTGTCCCGACTTGCAATTTTCGTTGCAAGAATTCTTGAGATAATTGGTGAGAGTGGTGAGAAGATTAGGGAGGTTTGCACAGTTTCATGTGCTCGGTAATTCTCTTTTTGTTTTATTTTATTTTCTTTCTTCAGTTGTATGAAAAAATCAAAATATGACAAAAAGTAAATTGTGAAATTGTTAATTTTTCATGGAAGTTTGTTGTGTAATAGGATTTTTTTAATAAATAATTGCAAAACTGGAATTTCATAATGTGGACATTAATGCAATTTCAAAGCTGACCTTTTTTTGTGATGCAGGGCACGCATAAAAAATTAGAAAGTGAAGGCCCAACTATAATAAGAATAAGGCAACTTAAGCAACTGTGCGCTTACATATAAAACGTATGGGGCAAACTATAATGTACTTATTTAACTTTTCGTCAAGTTTTGTCAAATGTCATTTGCTTAAGCTAAGTGCCAAACTGAACGCACATTCCGTATGGAAAACACTGTTTGTGCATTTTTTAAACTCATTGACTTTAAATGTTTTTTAATTGTTTCTTATTTTAAACTCAGAAAAGAAAGCAAAATTTTTATTTTCATTCTTTGTTTTGCAATACACATACAAATGAGTTTACTTATGTGTGTTCATTATTGTACTTTTTAGTAGGCAAAACAAATAAAACAATTAATAAAGTGGTGGATATAATTATGCGTGAATTTTTAATAGATTAGGATATTCCAACAAGTTAATTTGACCGAATTGCATTCATTTAGTAGATATAAAAATAAAAAAAATTACTAAAAAATTGTTAACAATACGTATATTTGCAGCTGTGGCTAAATAATACTTAAGTGCATGTGAGTACATTGTGGCCACCTAAAAGTCACATCTGAACTCATGGGTATGTGTGTATATGTGTATTGTAAAACAAAAAATGAAAATAAAAGTTGTGCTTTCTTTTCTGAGTTTAAAATAAGAAACAATAAAAAAATATTTAAAATCAATGAATATCTTCTGATGCTGTTTGCTTGAGTTTAAAAAATGCACAAAAAGTGTTTTCCGTACGGAATGTGCGTTCAGTTTAGCACTTAGCTTAAGCAAATGACATTTGACGAAACTTGACGAAAAGTTCCATAAGTACATTATAGTTTGCCACATACGTTTTATATGTAACCGCACAGTTGCTTAAGTTCGCTTATTCATATTATAGTTGGGCCTTTATCGTGCAATTCTGGCATTAGCTTAAGCCAGCTTATTCATATTATAGTTGAGCCTTAACCCATTTTTGCGTAATTTGCGTGTATGCATTTTATGCATTTTGCTCTTTAACTTAACCCATACACTTATCCTGATTCTACTGCTTTGACACATTCATTAACTGCAATAATGTATAGAACGGATGATGTGTACTTTGGGTTTCATCCGCGAAGCCACAAATACCGTTAGAGCATTGCACTTTTCGGAATAACTTTTTACACAATAGCTATACAATTTATTTTTTAACATTAAATTTATTTATTATTTAAGCAAGGAATTCGTTTTTAATCGGACTCTAAGATTATAACGGCCTAAAATATTTTATTAAAAAAAACACAAAAAGTAGCTGTTGAAATACTTTTGAACTTAAAAATTATGTGTGATAACTAATATCATCATATTGTATGCATAAATATTTGGCTCCTTTTGTCAGTCTCTTGGAGGTTTTTTTTATGAATTGTCTTTCATAAAATCCATTATATACTCTTAAGTAATTTTTCGTTTTTTCTTACAGTGTCAACTATGTTAAGAAAATATTTGTTAAGACTTGGTTACTTGTTCGACTTTTTTTATAACACATTCTTTTGTTTATTTTCTAATATTTAATGTTATTGTCAGCTTAATTTCCTGTTGTCCTTTTTTATTCAGTTTTTTTTTCATTTTTTCTGTATTGTGAATGCATCAGCAATAAAAATGAGAGACTGAAAATTATATAAATGAAAAACGGAACTAAGTTAGTTCAAGCATGAAATTTCTTATTGTGTCTTCTTATAGTTTCTAATATTTTTACTTAAGTAAATTTTGTTATTATGATGCGACTAATGAAATATTGTCTCAGATTTATTGTAGGGTTTTTTATACTCTAAGAACGTACAATTGCTTTTTTTACCCCCCAAATAATCCATATAAATTGTATGGCAATTGAATTCAAAATTGCTGTCAACTTAATAGGATTAGAGAAGCTGAGAATAGAGAATAAAGTTTATTTTAGGGAAATGGTGGAGTGTTATAACGGATTTGCTTTTGTAATTTTTTTATGAAGGTTTTGTAATTTTTAGGGTTCCGTACACGAAAAAGTTTGGTTTTCTCTACACTATCCGCCCGTCTGTCTGTCTGTCTGTCTGTCTGTCTGTCACAGGCTGTTTTCTCGAGCACCGTAAAAGCTACGGATCAGATATTTTCACAGAATACGGTTTTCTAAAGCGAGCAACGAAACATTTTAAAGTCCTAATGTAACATCCGGACAATTATATATAGACACTTTAACTTTTACAAGCTAACGTATTTTAATGCAAACTATGCTGAATTTAAAACATAAAAATTAAATTTTCAAAAACGCTAAAATTAAATATTCCCGAAAATTCGCCGAAACGAAAAAAGCGCATAGATGATAAATATCACAAAAATAAAATAAATTCTTTAAATACAAAAAATCACCAGAAGCAAAAAGGTTACCAAAAAAAAAACTAAGAACAAATCACGAAAAACCGAAAAAAAACGCAAAAACGAAAAAAACGCCAAAACTAAGAAAAACCAGTAAAGCTAAAATAAATCGTCTAAAGAACAAGAAATTGCCAAAAACCGAAAAAAATCGTCAAGACGAATAAAGCCCCAAAACTAAGAAAAATCGCCGAAACTAAAATAAATCGCCTAAGACCCAAAAAAAATTTTAAAAGCTGAAAAAATGGCCAAAAATCTAATAAGTTCACCAAAACGTAAAAAAAGCGCAGAACTAAGAAAACCCGCCAAAGCTTAAATAAATCGCCTAAAACCCAAGAAATTTCCAAAACCAGAAAAAAATCAATAAAAGCGAAAAAAATCGTCAGAAATCTAAAAAGATCACCAAAACGTAAATAGCGCCAGAACTAAGAAAAACCACTTAACTAAAAAAAATCACCAAAAACTAAAAAAAATTGCCGACGATTTAAAACGGGAAAATTAATAAAAATTGCCAAAAACATAAAACGGTAAAAAAAAACGCAAAACTAAGGCGGCCCTTTCATTATACAATATTATATGTTATTGGACATATTATTGCCGTTTTAAGCTATACTATGCAATAAATGGCACAATGTTTTCTGACAATGAAAATGTAAAACCATTGAACAATGTTGCCACTGCATTACACATACATATGTATTGATTGAATAATACAAATTAAATGCCTTTTGATATTTGCCAGGATATTGTGCCACATTCGAATAAAAACTTAGTTTTTATACTAACACTAGTTTTCAATACAATTGTTTGCAGTAATATGAACTTTGTTGCTTAAAAATATCTACAGAATTCGGGGTTTTCTATAAAATTAATAACTTAGTCATCCATTTGATTATTTGATTTACTAAACAGAGCCACAATATATAAAATCGTACAATAAGAATATTTTTTTAAACACAAGTTTTTGGTTTTTAACATTGAGACAAGGCGAACATATATAAATTTTGCATATTGTATGTATTTTTTAATATATTCCCAATTCACCAGTGATAAAAGAGTTAATAAAATACAAGTTTTTTTTTTATTGATTTATATGAAATAAAACCTATGCATACATTCACATACACATATAAAGAGCTTGCTAATTAAATTTCCATATATGAGCTCATATATTCCAAGTAAAAAAAGAGACTCCAAAAAAGTCATGAAAATGTAGAGTTTACGATGCGGAAGTAGTGCAAATTTCGATCCGATCTATGATTTTTACATAGAGTTGTCATTGCAAGAAGTTCTCTTTTTCGATGCCTGGTCACTGAATTGGAAGCGATATTAAGAAAAGTTCCCTTTTTTGTATTCTATGATAATATTTTCATCTAGGAAAAAGGGTAAATAGTTGCCTTTTTAACAATTCGTTTCTTTTTATACGAACTTAAGCCCGAAACAGTGTTTTCATGTAAATTTAAGCAAATAATTTTTAAATTTTAGACTAAAAATTCTTTAATTGAACTGTAGTGAATTTTATTTCATTCAAATTTCATTCAATAAAAATTGAAATTACTGAACTTGAGCCTAACTATGAATTATTTCTGATTAAAATAATTTTTTCTTAAATTCTGGTGAGTATTTTCTAACACTATGGAGGAGTTACAAGGTTTTGTATGACTAAAATAAGCTTCTACATGGTTTTTTGCTCACTCTCGGCAAATTAAAAACATCGATTTTTTGGATGCTATGAAAATGTACTTCCGCTAGAATGACTTCCATTTTTTTCACTGGGTTATAATATATTTTATATATTAGTCCATATATCAATTAATATATATTACTTTTCCTAATGTATAATCCTATACATTTTCATATATGAATTCATACATGTTCATATATATTTATATACATTCATATATTAAAAATATATGGACCATACATAATTTTTTTAGCTGGGATAATTAAATTAGTAATCAGTTCGATTAATAATCATCACTTAGCAGCTATGAAATAAATTATTGAAATACATATTTAAATAAATTTTTTATACACAGAAAAAAACAAGTGTAACTTTTCCTCTGAAAAATATTTTCATAATATCGGCATATGTGAAGAGCCTAAACAAAAAAAAAAATATTATATTAAAGGCTTAAGTAAATAATGCACAAAGACAAACATTTTCAATTAAAAATTTTTCCATATTGTAAATTAGTTTTTAGTTATTTTACACTGAACTTTTAATTTTTAAAACTATTTGAAATTAATTTAAAATCCTCAACTGCTATTAAATTTGTATGCGATTTAACTTAATCCTATCAAGAGTATTATTTTATATGCTATAAATAATTGTTTTCCAATAGCTGACAACATTTACATAAAATCAGTTGCAAATAAATAAAAATGCATAAAACGTTTCTAATTTTATGTCAATCTAATGAAGTCAAATGACATGTGTTTGTAAAACTAAACAAAAACCGACTTTATCTGTTTTTTTAGCAAAACTTCTCTAAATCAAAACTTTTTACTATATCAAATCCTTTATAGAGAAGAATTTTGTTAATTGATTTAAAATATTGAAAGCAAGTATCGATGATGATGATGATGCGGATAAAACAAAGATTTTCGATTAAAAATAAATTTTTATGGGTGCACATGGCTTTTAACTTTATGTTTTTATTTGACTCACGCAGGAAGTAGTTGCTGTTAAAGCTAAAAAATAACTTAAAAACAAAAAATCCAATCTTCTTTATTTCCCCCCATTTCAGTTTTAAGTTGCATTTTTTTACTGTGCCAACCTGTCAATTTATGTTTTATGTTTTGATTTTAAAAAGCAAATAACAAAAATAAAATTGATTTGAGCTGTTTGTAAACGATGTTAACTGTTAACTGAAAGTCATATTGGATTGACATAAAATATAAGAACAAATTGTGCTTAACACACACATGCATAAACACATACATAGAAACACAGTGTGGGCCAGCATGTAGCAGCAGTCAAGTATGATTCTATTATACTCTGGATGTTTGTTTGTGAAAACTATGAAACTGAAGTAAAAGCACTCACGAAACCAGCACAACTTTTTCAACATCGAGATTTATATGCGCACATGTAATAAATACATATATGTATGTACATATGTACAATACATACTAACTAAGTATGTGTATGTAAGTAGTTGGAGTAATAGTTTTACCAAGTATAATACTAAAAGCGTTCAACATGCAAACATCATCAATGGCGTCATTTGCATGCATGAAACGTGTCAACAATTTTGTTAAAAAAACATTCTCGAAAAACATCTACAGAGCACAATTGTATAGTTTTGTATTGTATTTGTATATATGAGCATGTTGTCATGTTAACATCTTGTTGTATATGTTTCAAGTTACAATAAAAATAAAACAAATTTTGGATTTAAACATTTTCTATTCGTATTTTTTTTTCTTTGCTTCAATTTAAGAAACAAGTGTCATGTTTTAGCTTGATTGTTTCTTATTTTTTGCTTTAAAATAGAAGTTAAGTGGAATCAAGCAGGAAATATTATATACTATATATAAATTTTGTTATCCTAAAAACATTCTAAACATATAAAAAATGCTGTAAAATTGAGGATAAAACTAATACAAAAATCATATAAAATATCATATCTTAACAGTAACGTATCATCAAACTTCAATAAGAAATGAAATTAAAATATTTGAATTTTAATCAGAAATAATTCATAGTTAGGCTCACTAAGGTGCTGATGAAGTGCGTGGCTGCACAGAAAAGTATCGGTATTTCCCCCAGCTTAAAGTCTAAGTTTAATTTTTCTTCTCTTCTTTAGAAACTCACATTAATTAATAAAAATATTTCATTCAATAAGAATTGAAATTACTGAACTTGAATTATTTCTGATTAAAATTCACTACAGTTCAATTTAAGAATCTAAAAATATTTGAATTTGTAAATAATAAAGCTTATCAATGCTTGATTCTTTTTCTCTTTAGTCGAGTTAATTCCGTTTATCATTAAAAAGATATTCATTTTGCGTTAAGCTATATTGCAGTAGAAGCGAAAAAGTGTCATAAAAATAAATAAAATGTGATCTAATGTAGAAAGAATTTATGGTAAAAATATATAGCAAAATCAATTATCAGAATTCATTTAGTTTTTTGTACTATAAAAAATACGTCGAACACTACAAATTTATATTAGGTTAGGTCTGCTTAGGTTAGCAGTTTGTCCAAGACTATGATCCCTTTGTACTATCTGTAAATTGAAGAGAAGATGGAGATAGAGAGAGAGAGAGAGATTGGAAAATGGGAAAAAAGATGACAAAGGTAGTTGTGAAAATAGATAGTGTTAGTTATAGCGCAGGTGAGAGTGGGTTGAGAAGGGGCGAGGTGGGACTGTTAAGTTGTTTGAGTCATATATCCGATAGCTCGGAGAGGCTCCTGAGTGATCATCTGCCAAGGAGGGGTAGACGGAGATCCTACAGAGCGGGACAAAAGTAGAGGAGATGCAAAATACTTTCCTCCTCCTCCTCATCATTGCAACTTTAGTAGCAGTGATTATACGGAAAACTCATACGTTTAGCAAAGTTGCAAAAGTCCAGTGACCGGTCAGAGCGGCAGCCCGATTTCTTAAGTGCTTCCTAGTGAAGTTCATGAGGTTTTTTGTTCTGTGGTAGTAGAAGAAATGACAGAGGATTCTCGCTTTTGCACAAGTGGGCTCATTGCACCATCTTCAACTTATTCAAGAAAGGCAACATTGGAGCGTCTGCAGCTGGATGAGAGTGAGCAAGTACAGATATTATCGACAGTGACTTCTGTGAGCAGAGTTTCTCTTTTTGCTAAGTAATCCATAACTATGGTGCTTGACTATTTCAAGCACCATAGTGTCCACGCAAAATGAAAAACTAGAGAGATATGTTTGTTGGAAATTCTAAAATTATTTACATTTATTACAGCAAAAATCTAAAAAAAAATAAGAAATTCCCAGGATAGCCTACAACTTATCCAATATTTTTGTATATAGATATACACTAAAACTTAATCTTACCCGTCTTGTGAACATTTATCTGTTCCCGATGCATAAACATATATTTTAAACCAAAAAAATTTGAGTGCTTTTCATATATTTTTTTTTAGACAAGTCGCCTGCTTGTATTGTGGAAACTACACATAATTCACAACAGAATACGAAGGACCATATAAATATTTTCAATTGATGCAGTTTTAAGTTTATTTCGAAATATTAATCTTTAAAGTTTTTGTTAATGTACAAAAGCTTTAATAAAGCCAAGTGCTTAAAAGTACTGTACAGTAGTGTAATTTAAGCTGTAGAACGTTTTGTGCACATCTCTGGTACTAAGCCAAAATGTTTATAAAATAACTTTTGGATAAAAAATAAAGTAAAATTTTATTATTGGGAAGAAATAAAAAAATTAAAATATTTTTTATATGGTATAATAAATAAAGTTTATTTTAATTTTATGTTAACAATTGTAAGCAATAAATTTTATATTCATTAAATTTGGTTTGAAAAATAAACAAAAAAAAAATATACATATATTACTAATTGCATTAGTGATTCAGTAGATTTAGTTTGCATACCGCTTAATTCTTCTATTAATTTGTGTGCCAGATAAATTGTCTCTCGTCGTTATGTCGTCCTTATGCAGTAAAACTAAAAACAATTTATACATTTAAGTTGAGAATTGTGTACATTTATGCAATAACTGCCACAAAATAATTTTTTTAAGCCTTTGGAGATTTTCTAAACAAAAAAATTATTTAGCAACGCACTGTGGCAAATATTTTTAAATAATATTAACAACTGGCACATTTAATATCGTAGCGAACGAAGCTGGGACACGTATATTGTTAATAAATGAATTTATAAAAAAAAATTAATCGGTATACGAAGGCGGATGAATAAGTCGTACTTCCCTCGTAGTTATATGAAATGTAGCTTTGTTGCTGACAAGTACCACCTGCTAATAGACTACTGTAAAATTTGAGCAAGTGTTGTCATTTACTTTGCGTTTAACAGCTGTTCAAAATATACAAACTGAAGTATTTTTCTGAAAATGTAAAAATGTGTATTTCAAGTGCTCATTAAACATTATTTTTTTGAAAAAACCGTCAATCAAACCAAAAAAAAATCGATAAATACTATCGATTTTATGGTAAAAATTGGCTTACTGACTATCGTTGTGGTCGCAAAAGTACAAATGACGCTAAATGCTCTAGACGCCCAATTGAGGTCAGTACACCCGAAAATGTCGAAAAAATCCACGATATGGTGTTGGCCGATCGGAGAATAAAAGTGCGTGAGATTGTTGATGCTATAGGCATTTCACATGGCAGTGTGATTTCGATTTTGAATGATCAGCTGGATTAAAGAAAGTTGTCTGTAAGATGAATAACGCGTTTGCTCTCAATTGACCATAAACTTTTGACAACTTCAAATAATTTTTTGGAGTTGTTTAGCCGCAATCTGAAATAGTTTTGTTGCGTTTTGTAATTGTGAATAAAACATGGATCCATTACTGTATTGCGGGGACTAAGCAGCAGTCTAAACAATGGGTTCCTCCGGCTAAACCTGCTCCGAAGAAGGCCAAGGTGAGTTTGTCGGTCAATAAGGTGATGGCAACAGTTTTATGGGATCCATGATGTTTTATGGGATTACCTTCAAAAGGGTAAAAACATTAAACCGCAAATATAACGCCAACTTATTTGACCGATTTAATGAAGATTTAAAAAGAAACCGATCCCATATGCCCAATAAAAAAGTTCGTTTTCATCAAAATAATGCACATGTGTAAACGTGTGCAGTCTCAATGGCAAAACTCTATGAACTGGTACCCCATCCACCATATTTAGCCATAAGTGACTACTTCCTATTTCCAAACCTAAAGTAATGGCTCAGTGGGATATAAAAACTGAAGGGACATTGGAGTTAAATGAAGATTAAGTTGAAAAATAAATTTTTGTTTTGCAAAAAAAAACTGTGTTTCTTTCAAAAAGTCACGGACTTATTGATCATTTTAGTTAAACGCGTTTCAAAAAAATATGAATTTAAATAATTTATTTGTTATTTATTTGTCTACATAAATTTTTTAAGTAAATCTGTATCTTCATTTTATAGTAGTGTGACACTTCTGAACTATGATAAATGATAGCGATGATATTTTTGAATATATATCTGTCACATTGGCTGTCTGTTTTGCCAAATCACTATAGGCAGACACATGGTTTGACAACACCTTTAAATTACAACTTTATTTAATAAAACTGGGTGCTCTGTTCGGTGATGCATTTCTTTCGCACTAAGTGCGAAATATTTCAAGCCAACTTGGATATTCTACACCAGCAGTTTCAGGTCCCAGTGATATCACAGGGAGTTGAGGCAAACTAGACATTATTATATTATATTCCATAATAAAATAACAAAATACTTATTAAGTTTCTTATCTACTTTTCTTATGATTTTCATAAGCAATGGATGTGGCTTATTTTGGTAAAATTATTAAGTTAATCAAGGATAATAGTTCAACAAAATTCAAACATAATATACGGTGCCAAATTTCCATGATGTAGGAAAAAATGCATTAAGCCATCATTCCACTGTGCAACTCGAATGTTTAAAGTTTTTATCTTATATTTTGCTATTTGATATTTTATGTTCTTATGTGTTGTACACAATAGAGTGCTATTTTGTGGTAGTTAACATTTTGACTGACCATCTACATGAATGCGTGTGGTGTGTTTTTCATGAGAACCATTACAATAATTCGATTTTATTATGCAATTTTTGTATGTTAATGTATGTATATATGTATTTATGTACTTGTGTGTGCTTGCGTAAAATGCATAGTTTTTGATTTACAATACAATTTTATGTTAAATCGTTATTTATTTTGGGAAATAAACACAATATTATTGGTAACATTAATGGCTTTGAATATTTGATAGTGTGTTCGCCATTTAAAAAGATTTTTGTGTTTCGGCTTTTATTTCATAGCACAATTAAATTGTTTTCAAACAGGGAAAAAACTAGCCAATGTAGCAATGGTAAAGTAAGAAAAAAAAATATTTTAATTATTCAATTCTTGTTTCAACTTTAATATTTGTTGAGCTTCTCATTTGTTTAAATGAAAGGTATTCTAAAAAATTTTTGGGTAAAGGTTCCCTGATGATCTGCATTAGCAACAGTGAAATTCGCATAAGATTCAGCTAAGCCTCTCAATAATAAATTTTAATGTATTTTTAATAAAAAAATATTTTACTGAATAAATGAAATAATAGTTTGGGATTATTAGAGCTACTTATCAGTTAACTGTAGTTGAAACTTAAAATTTTGTTTTTCAGATAAAAACTATCTACTTAATAATCTACGTTTAACCGAGCAACATTGCTCAGCTAAACTATAGTAAGAACTGTCAAATGATAAATATATGAAATAAATATTACGCAATTGAAAAAAAAATTACAAAAAAGTATGATAAATAAATATATTCATACATAAATAAAATGGATGCTTGTTATGACGACTAAGATTTTAGTGATTACGAAACCAGAACAACTTAGATAGGACAATTGTGAGCAAAATAAGAGAGATAAAAACACATCCATTTAATTTTTCTGTGCATAATGAATTGGAGTTTTTGCAAAGATTTCGTTTAACAAAGAGGTCTGTGTATAATGATTTTAGAATTAATTAGAAAGAAAGTCTATTTCGTTGGGTTTAAAATTTTATGATATTTTTTGGTTTTATTTTTGGAGCGACGCTATTTTTTAAGTCCGAATATGCATTCAAGCACTTGACATTTAACTGGAAACGAAGTTGAATTCAAGCATTTTTTCCAGTAGTTTTCAAGTTTGAAAATATTTTGAAATCAAACAACATACAATTTGTTCAAACCTTGTCAAATACGTAATTTATTTATTATTAGAACTGAAATTGTTTTGAAAATATTAAAAATGAAAAAGTGAATTTGGAAAACAAACGTGCCTCTAAAATCGAGAAAACAATAGCGAAGGCAGATGTGCAGGTAATTATTATTAGAAAATACAGGAATTGCATTTTACTTTCTATTTTAAAAGCGTGGTTTTTGAAGCTTAAAATGCACTTGAAGTCAATTGTAATACAAGCTTCAATTGTAGTATAATAAAAAGGCTTGAATTATACTGTACTACAACTGAATTGTTTGAATTGAATTCAAGCTCCCTTTTCCCTGGAGAATGCTTTTGAAATAAAGTGTAAATCAAGTATAATTCAACCCTTGACAATTGAATTTGTGGCATGAATAACAGTTGTTTTACACTTGATTTCAAGCAAACTTGCTTATTGGGATATAATTTATTTTTGTATTTTACAAAAATCCAGAATTCAGTTATTGAAGTTTATTGAAATAAATTTAAAGAATTGTCACATTGCTTTTTAAGTGTTGCCCTATTTATGTAAAATATTTTCAAGAATGCCATATCTATATTGAAAACAAAGTATGGCATTTCTAGCTAAATTGACAATTGTTAATCCATTACTGAAAAACAGCATGGGCGGTTAAAAACCGTTTAACTTTGTTTCTTGGTTAACTCAAACGCATGTTAAACTAAGTTTAACTATTTAGTAAGAAACTAGCCCTTAGTGCGTTAACAAATGCTAAACTTAAGCTATTATTAATATTCCCAGCAAAAAATTTAAAAAAAGGTAATCGAGCTTGGCATTAGGCATTTGTGGTGGAAGCTGTTCCTTACTGTATTATCAACTTAATGATTTTAACAAGGCGTCAGACTTATATAATCGATTCTTGAGAAGTACTTGCTTTTTTCATTTGAACACTTGTTCATGTAATCTATTTAATCTAAAAAACTCATTCGCCTCATTTAGTAACTTGTACACATTTTTTTTTATTTTAGGCAATGTGATTTGTAAGCGAGTAATTAAATTTGGTAATAAGAAAAGTAAGTCATTATATGGCAAGTAGTTCTGATGGTAATTTGCAATTTTTTGCTGGGTATGTCTGTAAAGGTATAATTCCATAGGCAAATAAAATAAATAAAAAAACGATACCCTTAATACACTTTTTGGTTAGGCTTATTAATTTTTAAGCCAGTGAATTAAAACAATTTTTTTTACATATTTTAACCAGAGTAAAATTTCATTAAAAAAATTACTTATGTCATTTTTGTTTGTTGTTTTGTGTATTAATAAATCATATTTAAATTCCTAATAAATTTATGGCTTTATTTCAAAAACACACGAGTACAACAAACATAAATCCCAATTGAAAAACTCGATTGAAAGAACAAAACAGCAGGAAAAGGGAGAAATAGTATCAGCACATTAGGATTTGACGTATGTTTTAAAAAGCAAAGCATATTTTTTTGCTGCTTAGTCATATAAACAACAATATTTAGTTCCAACAAAAAAAAAATGAAGCAAATAAAATAAATGACAGCAGCATACATATGTACATTACATACATTAGTGTACATACACGCACACTCTTTAATAAAAATTTAACATGTTTATGCTTAACGCCTTTGAAGAGGTCACACATAAATTATTTAAATGGAACAAGGCTAAATTTGCATGTATGTTCGCCAAAAAAAAAAAAGAAAAGAAGACAAGAATGACTATGAAAGCAAAATACAACTAGACTTTTGGGGTGTAGCATATTTTTGGGCATTAAGCCAAATAAACTTCAAACAAAGCATAAGCATAACTTTCAGTTGAAAAATTTAGAAAGCCTTGAAAGTAAATTTTTATAAATCTGTGTACTTGAGAGTAGCTCATTTTTTCCCAAAGAATAATAAGTACATGAACTTTTTCTTTGGCTTTGAGCCAAATTCAATCTGCGAAATACTTTTCAAGTTACAAAGAAAATTTATTACATTCTTTAAAGCACTTAAGACAGAGAAGAAAAAAGAAATCAATTTTTGATTTGGCATTAATGAGAATAAATTTCATTTGAAATTAAATTAAAACTTAAATGGCTTTTATTTGGTACGAGTATTAAATATTATACTTTTATATGTATCACTGAAGTGTATGTATATGCTTATTTTTTCAGTGATAATTCAAGCTGATTTTAAACTTTTTTAGAAAAATAATAAATCTCTTTAGCCTTGAACTTTTTATATTTATACTCTAAATGATTCGTAATGAAATTTTAAATATTGTCATTTGCATATTCGGCTTTCAGTTTTTCCTGCTAAGCAATTCTATTTGCCCTACAAATATAAATTACTAAGCGTATCTTATTAATGAACAGATAAGGCAAATAAATCGGCTAATTGGCTGACAAGCACTGAAACAGTGAAGAATGATTACTCTCGTGAATGAAAAAAAGGCTTAACAATTTTCGCAAACATTTTTTGATACATAAACAACTTAAACAAATAAAAAATTTGTGTTAAATGTAATTTTTATTACTTTCGTCCATAATTCTTTGGAAAATCGAAAATACCCCTAGAAGCTTTTAATTCTTGTATAGAACACAGAAAAAATTACAATCTTTTTTAACAAACATGTTTTTGAAATTTAAGTTAAGTTTTATTATTTTCTTTATTTGTTTTGATTAATATATAGTAAATTATAACGAAAAATATATATTAAATTTAAAAAAAATTGGTGGTTAGCTTCATAAATATTTACAACCGAAAGCTTGGTACCGGAGTTCATACTGAATTTCAGGTTCTCATACAAACTGTATGTAAAAAAATTACAGAAATTCAGGTTGGTAAATTTCATAATAGGCATTTACAATATCTTGAAATGTAGTACTTACGAGATTTTGAGGTAATTCCAGCTGAATGGTACTAGATTTAGCATACAAAACGAAATCTAATTTGTCAGTAGATTTGTAGCAAATCTACACAAAATCAAATATTTTTATTTTTTTTTAGATGATTTAATTAGCTACGGTTTGCTTAGAACGCAATTGTAGCCGCGTTGTTTGGTAATGGTTTTGAAAATTTTTTAGTTAATGGGCTTTGTTTCAGATAAAAAAGTCTTTATAAATGTCAAAAAAACTTTTTGTAAAAGTTTTTCATAAAGATTTTTATTAAAATCTGACAGATTGTGTGCAGGTGTAAATGGCCTATAAAGGAATTTTTATTTGGTAGTACGGAGCTTCAAAAGAAATTAATTGCCTATCTCAGGATTGTTATGAACTCCGTACCAGGCTTAAGTCCAGTACGGAGTTCTTACGGAATTTTACTTTTGTAAATTTACATTTATTTCTACACGGAAATATAATCATTTAGACTTTTTTGTAGAATTATGTTTGCATTAAAATAAATTCATTTATTTTTGATTCTACAACACAAAAAAACACAAAAATTAATTACAATTTGATTAAAATTACAAATGTAAAAAATTTCGTTACCAAAAAATTGTATGAACATTAATTTTTGTTTCAGTTGACTTAAAAAGTCTCCATTTATATTTATAACATCCCTAAGATATGCAATAAATTTTAAAAATTCCGTGTACTTTTCTTTTGAAAGTCAGTACTAGGAAATGGAAGTTTATTTATGAAATTTACCAACCTGAATTTCCGTATATTTGTTACATACAGTTTGTATGAGAACCTGAAATTCCGTATGAATTCCGTACCAGGCTTAAAAAATAAATGTATTTATGCATGTCCTTTTTTAAAAATTTGCGTTAAGTTTACGAAATTTTTGTCAATTTGCACCGATTTATAAATGCAAATTCTTCTTGTTAGGAGCTTATCGAAGACAATCAAAAAATTCACATCTGTCTATTTATGTATTTTAAAATGAAAAACCAATTAAGGCAGACGATAGTTTTTGATTGTCTTTGATAAACTCACATTTAAAGTTTAATAAGATCCTTTTCTAATTTTCATTTGGAGGTATGATACGATATGTCTCAAGTTTTAAACTACATTATTTTTCATAATTTTCATATGAAATTCCCCTTAATACAACAATATTTTATTTATTTTCCATTTAAATTCTCTTTAAGCCAAATTTGCACATGTTTCACAAAAAAAAAACATACAAACAAACAGAGCAAAATATCATAATCTCAATTTATAACATCATTATTATACTCGTCATTATTATCTAACCTCGTCATCATTGGCAACATTATGGAAACAAACACAGAAGAGCAAACAAAAAAAATCAATAAAATGCGGCAATAAAAACTAGCGCGTTGCTGTCTACAACTCAAAGCATTAAAAGAGAACTAAGAAAGCAGAAAAAAGTAAAAAACACAAAATACTCATACTATTCGTAAACAAACCAGTAATCTATCTAGTCACATGGTATTTCATGTGTGTTAAGGATAAAAACTGTTTTGTTATAGTTTGTAAGCAATTTTTATGGGATTTATTATAGCAAATCATGTTTCTTTGAAAAAATATTTTTGTTCAATAAAAAGAAACTAAAATAAACAAAACAAATATCTTTTCTTATTTATTATATTCCATATATTATTAAGAATGATCTAAAATAAAAAAAGAACATTAACCCAGAAATATTCTACAATTATGAATTTATTGTGTCATGCTAGAAAAGTTTTATCAATAAGTATGCCTTAAAAAATATATACTAAAAGATATATTAAGGGCCTTATTTTGAAAAACAAAAACGTTAAAGCCTGGTACGGAGTTCTTACGGATTTTCACGTCTATAAATATACATTTATAAGTACACAGAAAGTAAATAGTGTATGTTTTCGTACACAAAAAATTTAATTTTTTTTTGAATCTACCACGCACAAAAACACTAAAAATTAATAAAAAATTTATGCAAATTATAAATGTCAAAAATTCCGTATAAATATTAATTTTTGTTTCAGTTGAATGAAAAAAATATCCACTTATATATATAATTTATAGCAAATGGAGATTTCTTTATGAAATTTTTTACCAACCTGAATTTTTGTAATTTTTTTTTCATACATTTCATATTGAAAACTGATTTTCCGTAAAAACTCCGTACTGGGCTTAAAAAATAAAATAAAGAATATTAATAGTTGCTCATTTAAATTTAATATTTTTTATCGTTAACAAGTAGAATATTTATTTTAAGCATAACTGTTTTAAAAATAATAAAATTAAACAAATTTTTAGTTTTTGTTAAGAAAGAAAAGTAAAACATATTTAACATGATCCCTAGGATTAAGTTCATCGCTTGTGCTTACAGTATTGAAAGCAAGCATCCCTTAAAGTGTGCTATTAATGTTAAAAAAAATAAATAAATATAAATTGATAGAAGCGAAAAAATCAATAGACCTTGTTGGTTGGTTGCCTGCTAATTTAATTAAGCAAGCGTTTGATTTTAGCTGATGATATCTTAAAGGTTTTTGTATGCTTAAAAATAGCAATTTAACCTTAACAACAGCTGAAAGTACACTTAACATTTCTTAACCTTGAAAGGCAAAAGGATTAAAAGAATAAAGTGCTTATGTAATGCAAATAGTTGAGGTTTTATTTCATTGAATACAGTAGTTTTGATTTAGCTGCCTTTTGTTTAAGTGCAATTTAGACTTAAATGCCTAAAATGATAAATTTCTGTTCCTATTCTTTAAAATCCTATACAAATTCGCTTTTTAAGTGAACTTTCTATACCTGCACATTTAAGATAAGTGCCCTAAAATTTTGGTATTTTTAAAATATTTTCATAAAAAATCAATGTTAGTTAGCTGCACATTGACTAAACTGCACAAAATTTATTCTTTTGTAATTATTGTTCAAAATCCTTTTTTAAGTATACTTTATATAGATGCGCATTTAACATATTTTTAGGCGGTTTTAAATTATTGTCATATAAAAACTTTAAGTTAGCTGCACACATAAAAAAAAGTGGCTACATAAATATGCAAAAATGTATGTTTATAGAACTGAAGTCAAAAATAGTATACCTGCACATTTAGGCAGATAAGTGCATATAAGATAACAGCGTTTTTGACTTATCTGCAGAAAAAGTCGTGCAAAGCTGATTGTGCAGTTGAGTCAAAATTATTGTATTAGTTTTAAATTTAAACAGTAAATAGTATTTATAATACCTGTGTTAGAAAAAAAGTGTTTTAGTCATATTTTTGTTAATAGAACACTTTTGAACTTCCTAGTCGATTTGCAGAAATTTTCTTCTATTAGAAGTTCTTACGGAATTTCACGTTTGTAAGTTTATATATATATATATTTCTATACAGGTGAAGAATCATGTAGCTTTTGTGTAGAATTATGTTTGCTCACACAATAATTCGATTAATTTTTGAATTTACTTAATGAATTTTTGTTTCACTTGTATGAAAAAGTCTCCATTTATATTTATAACATCCCTAAGATAGGCAATAAATTTCAATATTCCGTGCAATTTTCTTTTGAATGTTGGTACTAGCAAATGGAAATTTCTTTATAAAATTTACCAAGCGGAATTTCCGTAATAAATTTTACATACAGTTTGTATGAGGATCTGAAATTCCGTATGAACTCTGTACCAGGCTTAATTTTAATTTCAGTTGACTGAAAAAGCCTCCACTTATAGTTATAACATCCCTAAGATGGGTAAAAAATTTAAAATTTTGCGTGTACTTTTCTTTTGAAAGTTCGTATTAGTAAACGAAAATTTCTTTATAAAGTTTACCATACTGAATTTTCGTAAAATTGCATTTCTAAGCCCAGTACGGAGTTTTTACGGAATTTTACGTTTGTAAATTTACATTTATTTCTACACGAAAAAATTTTCATGTAGCCTTTTGTGTAGAATTATTATTGCATACACGCAAATTCATTAATTAAGTTTTCAACATACAAAAAAGCTAAAAATTTATCAAATTTTTAAGAAAATTAGAAATGTCAAAAAATCCGTGACCAAACAATTGTTTGAACATTAATTTTTGTTTCAGTTGACTGAAAAAAGTCTCCACTTATATTTTTAACATCCCTAAGATGGGCAATAAATTTAAAAGTTTTCGTGTATTTCTTTTGAAGCTCCGTACTAGCAAATGGAAATTCCTTTATGAAATTTACCAACCTGAATTTCCGTAATTTTTTTTTACATACAGTTTGTATGATAATCTGAAATTAAGTATAAACTCCGTACCAGGCTTTACATATATTTCTTATAAGAACCTGAATAGTTTGTACCAGCCTTAAGATAGGCAATAACTTAAAAAAAAACATGTACTTTTCTTCTGAAAGTCCGTACTAGTAAACGAAATTTTTTTATCAAATTTACTAATCTAAATTTCAGTAATTTTATTTTTTACATACAATCAGTTCTTATGAGAACCTGAAATTTTGATGAACTCCGTACCACCCTCAAAAAAAGCAATAAATTTCAAAAATTCCGGTGACTGTTCTTTTGAAAGTAAAATTTTCCCAACTCAATTTCCTTAAGTTGATGTTTTTAGATATAATTTTTATGGGAAACTGGAATTCCATAAGAACCCCGTACCAGCCTTTATTCAGAAAAAGTATTTCAGGTTAACAAAACTTTTAACAAACAAAGTTATATAAAAAATGTTTTATAAACGTTTTGTAAACTTAAATTATTTTTAATTGAATTAGTTTTGTTCGAACTTTATTTATTTCACAATTTGTGATTTGTTTAGGCTAAAGCTGGTATCGCTCTGCAATTTAAATTACAAGTGAAAATTTAATTATTTTTTATCTAGTTTTTAGACCTCTTTTTATGTGTACATTGAAAATATTTTTTAACTTAAGGAATTGATATATTTTAGTTTATTTTTTCAATATTTCTTTAACCTCCTTCAGGAAATCATTTCAATAAATAATTTTTTTTATTTTTAAGTTTCTCTAGAGTAGATTTCTTATAGAAGTTAACAGAAAGTTAACAAAATATTAAAAAAAAAATAACAAATAAAATATATAAAGACTTCGCTAGAACTTAAGGAAAATAAATAGTTTAAGTGTTTTATTTATTTTTTTCTAAATACCGAAATATATTAGATATATATTATTTAATATAGATATATTATGATAAGATATATTATTTTGATTAGAATACCGTCTGGAGTGGGAGTTGAAATATTTTTAAAATTGTAAGAAAGGAAAGAAACCACTCCCTAAATATGATTATTTTTCTCACAAATAAATGTATTATATGCATATAATAAACTAAATTTGTGTTATTTTAATTATACATTTTTTCCTATGAAATTATTAAGTACTTGAAATAGAATATGAGAGTTTGTTCCCTTTCCCTTAACTGTTTTTATTCTCTACTAAAATATAAGCTAACATATGCTAGACTTTAGGGCTTTTTTTTCTTTTGTTGTTTCATTCAAAATTAAAATTCAATTTAAAACACAAATTATAGAGAAGTATAAAACCATAAAAAAAAACTTACATGTTTCGAGACGTAGAATTATGTTTGATATGAGTTGATGTTGCGTTTGTAGTATATGTTTAGTTGGTAAGCAGTAGATAGACAAAGTTTGAAAATATAGTTAAAGACAACATAATACTCAGTGAAAATAATTGGCAGAGAATTGTAAAGGAAATTATAGAAAATGTGTAATTATGAATTTAAAAAAATTAATTTGAATTTAAAAAAAAAAAATCATACCAATGAAATTCATATTTCGCTGGCGCTTTCACTGAATACTATCTCGCCTGAGACACCGTTTTGTTGTTAATATTTAAGGTTAGGTCGATGATTGTTTTACTTTAAGTTTTTTTAACTTATTGAAGAAATCAGTTTTATAATTCGTTATTGCTGGCCATTTGAAAAGTTTTTATATTTTTTTCCACTTCACTTTTGTTGTACTTTAAGGCTTTCACTAAAAACAATTTTTAACAATTCAGTTTAAACTGCCTGACTGTATTTGTGTATGTTTAACGATAAACGTATTTGTAGGTATAGCAAAAGTTGTTGTTGTTAAATGATGACGTTTTTAGCTTTGAGTATAGATTTCTGCAAGTGCTACTGGTACTGGTACTGGTGCAATAGTAATAGCAATCGTCATCATTGCTGTTGGGTTTGTAGTATTTTCCTGCGTTCTTGTAAATGTTTGCATAATGATAATGATAGAAATTTTGATTTTCGTAGTAGCATTTGATATTTTGAAACAGTTTTCGTGTAGATTTGATTTGTTGTCTTGAAATACTATACAAATATTTTATAATATATAAACGCTGGTATTGCGTGTAATTGTGAATGTCAACTAAGCGATAGTACCACTTGTTTTGAAGCACTTTATGCACTAAACTAACAGCGTTCATGGCTCTAGTCGTCAACTGTCAGCATTGAGGAATATTTTTACAAACAAAATACAAAACAGAATTTATACTCTATTTGCTTGTAGTCGTTGTCGCTGTTGCTGTTGCTGCCGTTGTTGTCGTCATCGTTCTTGTTATTGGCACTCGTAGCTGCTTTATGAAAGGCAGCAAGCAAGTTTTCACAAAAAACCAACGAGCAGAATCCTTTCGTAGCCAAACACAGGAAGCTTTTGTTAAGGAGTGAAAATGTGCAAAACACGAGTCGTCGCAGGAATCAGAAATCACAAAATCCTACACATACACGAACACAGTGCACTCAATATCTAGCCCAAGCAATACCGTAGAAAATTGTAAACTTTATATTTTCCAAAGCACTAATTTATAACATATGGCAAAGCAAAAAAAAAACTATGCGATAATAGTTTTTTAACTTAAATAAAAAATACATACGTATCTACACACATATGTAAGTATTTAACATCACTTTTTGTTTATTTTAACAAAAAAATGTTCTTTATTTTCTATTTGACACTAAAGATGAACTACACACACTTTGTGTTCCTTTTCACTTAAACAACAGACTTCAACTACTGCCATGGTGTTGCTAAAAGTAATGTCGTAGTAAGAGTAGGAGTTGCCTTGTTACTTCCTGAGGTTTTTATTCGAAAATATAGATGCTATAAGCTTTCTTTTCATTTCAGTGTCGTTAATTTGTTGTTGAGTAAGTTTTGATTTTGGTCTTTGTTGGTCGTTTGCTTTGTTTTTTTCGTTGTACTGCAATTATAATACATATTATTATAGTTGCAAAAAAAAAACACCCATATCCCATAAACTGCAGCATAGAAATTTATTTATTTTTGTTGTTGTTGAATTTTTTACGACCATTTAACGATGTGTTAATAGTTAGTTGAGTTAAAAAGCAATCAAAAACAATTCAATTTGAGTAGAAAATTGTAATAGATTTGCAGAGCTGCAACATACACACTCATTATTTGCAAAGAAAACACAATTTCCCAAGCAAAACAAAAAAAAAACAAAAAACATTTGTTGTAATTTGTAAAATTTCATTACAATTTTAGTGAAGCAAGAATTTGCTATTTGCTTTTTCTTTGCCCACAATGCGCAGTTACATAAATTTTTTACTTCGGCTGTTTTGGTTTCTCTTAAATTTTCTAAGAGAATTGTTTTTTTTTTTTGTTAAGTTTACTTCTAGGCGCACGTGCTTAGTTTTGTCTTTGCCACTCAAACTTGAGTGAGAATATTAAGCGCATATTCGTTTCAGAAAATAAACTTAATTTGAGTAAAATTGTTTGCTCTTCTGACATTTTAGTATATGAAAATATTATAAAAATGACTCCAAAAATGTAGCAGATTTTATATAGATTTTCTAGACTCGTGTTAATGTAGTAACTACACTCAAATGTATGAAATGACCATGAGCAAATATATTTTCTGCAGCTCAAATATTTTGAGAACAGATTTTTCTGCTTTTTTTTATAAATTCGAAGGAGAAGCTGAAGCACTAACTGAAATATTATTTTGAGTTTCTACAAGCTGTTTGTTTGTTGACATAAATTTATAAAACTTTTTTTTTGCAAAATCATTTAATAATATAAAAAAAAATGGCATCCAGTACTTTGTTCTGATTTCACATTTTTTATGAAAAGTTATGAGCAAAATTATTTGATTTGAGAAATCGAGAAAAGCAAACAAATTATAAATTGAAAACATCTGTGACAAAAAAGACATATGTTAATCTTGTGGTAATGAGACCCAAATAATATTTATATCCCAAATAAAACCCCTGAGAAAAGCCTCAAGTATTTTATGTGCTTTTAAATAACGTATAAGCGCACTTTAAGCCTGGTAGGGAGTTCATACAGAATTTCAGGTTCTCATTCAAACTATATGTAAAAAAACAAGTAAGAGTGCTATATTTGGCTTTGCCGAATCGTATATATCCTTTACGGAAGTGCTGTTTATGAAGTATAGAGATACATGCATACATACATACATACATACATACATACATACATACATACAAACATAAGCACAAACATGTATAGGTACATATTTATTTTGTGAAAAAATTCATAATCTTTGCTCTAGTGCAATTTTTAGTAAGTGAACTCTCATTTTTTTATTGAATATTTTTTTTTTTTTTGGGTTATTAGCAATAAGTTGAATATCGATGCCTTACTTTCTCAATCTCGTATCTTAAAAAATACAAGTTTGCAGGAGAGAAAAAAAGAAACGGTTCATCTCTTTATACTTCGTTGTTTAGATAAAAGTTCATATGCAATTATTAAGGAATTGACTAAAGTTCTACATACTCCGTCCAAATTTCAGAACCGTTCCTGAAAAAATAGCTTTCTTCCTAAAACATGAAATATTTTTAATTATTAGAAAAAAAGTTAAGGTTTTGCAACCCTGGAAATGTATTTTTAATTTGTTTAATTTTTTTAATTTTTTTAAATAAGAAATACCAATTTTATTCGTACCGAAGTATAAAATATGTCAATTTCATAAAAAAGGAATAAAAACTAGTTTTCGGTAGTTATTTTGTATGGATAAATAGAGTTTGAGTGTTCCAGCTCTGAAACCGTCAGCTCGATTTTTTTGATTTGTTGGGAAAATTTCTGACACACCAGTCTAAGAACAAAGTCTCTAGCTATTCTGGGAAAAACTGTCAATACGTGAAAAAAATTTCACGTATTGACAGACGGGCAGACGGACATCGTTTGTTCGTCTTTCCTATGCATAAGGATCCAGAATATAATTATTTTATGTGTGGCTTATCAATATTGTAGAAATTACACACGGAATGACAAACCTGTATATACCCTTTTAAAATTTGTTGCTAAAGTGTATAAATTACAGAAATTCAGGTTGGTTGGAAACAAAAAATATTGTTCAAACAATTGTTTGGGCCAGGAATTTTTGGCATTTCTAATTTTCATAAATTTGTGATTAATTTTTAGTGTTTTTATGTGTTTTAAATTGAAAAATATCTGAATTTGTTTGTATCCAAACATAATTCTCCAAAAAATTCTACACGAATATTTTTCCATGTAGAAATAAACGTGAAATTCCGTAAAAACTTCGTACCGGGCTGTAAGTTAATGGAATTTTTGAAATTTATTGCCTATCTTAGGCATCTTATAAATGCAAGTGGGGACTGTTTTAATCAACTGAAACAAAATTTAATTTTCATACGAAATTTTTGACATTTCTAATTTTCATAATTTTGTAGTTAAATTTTAGTGTTTTTGTGCGCTGTAAATTCAATAATAAATGCATGTGAACATAATTATACTTCAAAGGCTACACAATTATTTTTTCGTGTAAAAATAAATGTAAATTTTCAAAAGTGAAATTTAATATGAACTCCGTAGTAGGCTTTAATCAATGAAAACTGCGAGTTAAAATTCATCATTGTTTTGTTTTATAGATCCAGACACAAATATACAAAAGAACAATTTCTAATTATTTAATTATAATTATTTTTAGATGAGCCTTAAATTTTAATAATTGCTTGGTAAAAATTTTCATACAGTGCAATTGCCGTTTTAGACACGCAAAATTTTCTTTACAATGTGGTTCATTGGAAAAAAATTCTTATTGTCATATAAATTCAAAAATGGTGTAACTTTAATTTAAAATATTTTACAGAAGATGCGAAATACATCAGAAGTTTTAGTGCATTTAGTTCTCAGTGATTTTTTGAATTTCGTTAATAACTTTGATATTTTTGAGCATACACGAATGAAATTACTGTATGTGGATGGATTTCATATATTTACATCATAATGAAACTACTTTTTTAAGCTTAAGGTCAAAAAGGTCGAAAAGTTAGATAAACAATTTACATCATAATCTATCAAAAACACAATTTTCAACTTTATGTAAGTTAATCCCTTTGTGCATTATTATGACGAAATGCTTGTACTCATCAGCAATAACAATTTTACACATTAATTGTGTTGGCAGCTGTTAGAGGATTAACGCATAATCTCCTACAGGTTAACAAAAACTTAACATAACCTTAAGTACCTTCAAACTGATTGATTAAGAGACTTTTTTCCTTGTCACCGACTCACTATTTTAACATAGGCATGTCATAGGCGGTAGTCAATTGGCCATCTCTGCATGTCTTTTAAATTGACTACTAGCTACTTATTTTTCAACTAATTTGTAGTTAATTATATACATATGTTTATTTATATTACATACATTACAAATATGTATATATGTATATATATTTATGCAAAAATATAAATACATATACATATGTACATACCCTGCTAGCATTTTTGGAAATTTTTAGTTAAATTTGATTCTTTTTTAATACTTTCCCTACATGCGACTCTTCTTGAGGAGTCTTTTATTACCCACTTTTCTGCTCAGTTTCGACTTATTTATGACTCATATATTTTAAAATAAATAAATAAATTACAACGAAACTATTTTTTAAGCTTTAAAATAAATAAATAAATTTATTTTTAAAGCATAAGCACGACTCATTTTCGATTATTTTTTCAAGCGCGCAAGTGTTTAATCAGTTTTTAATCATCAAAAGTACTCGAGGAAGACTAAGTTAGGTGATTTTTGATAAAACAATCTTCCAAATGCTAGCAGGGTATATGTAAATATTTATTATTATTGTATTCACTAAAATAAAAATACAAACCGCTCATAGAAAATATTATCATATTAATTATTGAAATTATTTTTTTTTTTTTCAAAATAAACATTTGGCATTTGATTTCTTTGCATGCTTCTTTTGATATTTTTATTTTCTTTTCAATTACTTATTTTGCTTTTATTTATTTCTTACGTGTGCTTCTATTCAATATGTTTGGTTGATATCTGCATGATATTTAAACCAATTTGCAGTCACTTGGAAAATAATTAATTTATAAGTTAAGCTACGGGCACACTAGTCAAACATTTGCCCAAAAAAGCGTAACCAACAAACACTAATAACAAAAATTTTGATCCTGACATTTGTTTATCAAATTAAACAGTTTCGAACACAACTAATAAACAATATCACAGAATCCAACATTATTGGCTACTCTTTAAATTGACAAACTTTTGTTTGAATTGAAAGATTTTTCATTAACATTTAGTGGTTACGCTTTTTTGGGCAAATTTTTGACAAGTGTGACCGTGCCTTTAGTGTTTTTTGTAAATTTTATTTACCACAGGGAAAATACCAATATCACTCATACGTAACGATAAGAAAAAAAAACTGTTGCATACAATTTAGGATATTTGGAGTATGAAAAGTTATCCATTGCGTATGAGTAATATTCATACGAATATATTATGGAATACTATTGCATATGATGTTGTACATATCATTGTCGTTTTTAACTATAACTAACTATGCAATAAATGGCGCACTATTATCAAAGAAACTATTGTCCATTTTTCTTGACAGATATAAAGTAAATAATATTAAACAATTTTGCCACCACATTGCACAATTGTCTTGACTGTTAAACAAAAATAAATAGTCTTTTGATATTTGCCAATTATTGTTTAACTAAAAAATGCACAATTGAAATTTAAAACTAATTAAATATTGCAATTGTATGGACCGCTTAAAGTGGTTAAGTGAATTAGAAGAATTATATTTGAAGGTTTTTCGTCGATTTTTATTTGACATATTTATTTTATATTATTTTATTTTCGATTGTGTTTCTTATTTGTAAGACAGTATATAGTATTTTTTCTGTTTTCTTGTAGTGTTCTGAAGATTAAAATTGATAAAAGCCAAAATAATAATTAGCAAATGATAACTATTTATTATCAAAAAGAAGTATCTTTATGTACCAAAATATTGATCTAGACAAAAAAGATGAAGTTTTGAAATGAGATTTCTTAGAACATTGTTTTTTATTGGAAAAATACGTGTGGCACTTGGAAACTGCCACTGTAAAGCTTTATATTGCTTAGAATTTTTTTTATCAACTTATGCAAATTTATTTTTTAAAATAAAAAACCTACGAGTTGTCTGTTTGTTTGTGTTTATCACTTTTGTCAACCACGATTGCTCTTAAGTACGCCACATTGTGTTTTCCTGCAAGTTAAAATCTTTTCTAGCAATATTATATGTTAATGAAATCAATAGCATACTTTAGGAGTTAACATACACTGGGCGATTCAAATAAAAATAGTCTTATGTTTTTATTTTCGTTACGGAATTCCTTAATTCGGTCGACCCCCTCAAGGCCTGCAATAAAAACTATGCAATAGCTTAAAAGTTTATAAAATACCTTTCAATATATGCATTAAAGCTGTATACTTCAAGATTTTAAGGCATTACTATTTTGCCATAACCTTTTTTCAAACTGTTCTGAGGCTCACACAAGAAGGCAGCCAGCCTAAACCACTTTCGTTGTTATAAAAGTGATGTAGTCCTTCTAATTATTAAAATATTATCGTTACAATATTTCTGGAATTTTTGAAATTTCTATAAAACTTTTAAAAAGAAGTAAACCATTCTCATCATTCAATATCGTTTAGTACAATTGCAAAATATGAGACAACAAAAAATTTTTATTTTCTTTTAAATTATAAAAAGGAAAGTCCCACTTTGGTATATAAAGAATATAAATTGTAATATCTGTTATTTTATACAGTATGTTTTCATTTTAATAAACTGAAAAAGTAACATTATTATTCTTCAATGAAATGCAAACTCTATAAATATAAATTTATAATAAATATTTGCCTTTGCGTCCCATAAAATATATGCTCAAAATCAATAAGCCTACATTTATGCCGCATTTATGTATTTATTTAAAACTTGAGTTTTTTTGAAAGAAAAATTTCTTCTTCTGCCTTATGAATACCATTTCCTTTTAACGTTTCAGAAAATGTTTGCTTAAATTCTCTCTCTCTCTCTCCTTTTCTCTAATTAAGTAGCATATACTTTTATATAGAAGACTTTAAGTCTTCTATATAATATAATTTCATTAAAATAAACTCCATTAGGGACATAAGGATAATAAAATTATTAAGAACAACCAGCAACAGTCATAACAACAAACACACGTGCACAAACTCATTTTGCCCAACAAACATACAAATATATATGTATATGCACGCATATCAGAATTTAATAAAACAATAACTCCATAAGCATTTGTTCGGGAAATGAAAGGTAAAATTCAAAAATTTTATAAGCTACAATTTCAATCTTGTCAGACATATATTATTATAGGAAGTGAAGTGAAGATAAAATACCAAGTTTCTTTGAAGGTAGGTTCATCTTATCTGTTGACTTATAATACATTTTTATTAATAGTAAACTTAACTTTAACTAAAACCAAGTTGTAATAATGAACCTAATACCTTTTTAAATAAATCTCTTTAGTTTAATACAAAATGTTTGCTGGCATTCTCTCACCAAAGCAAGAAATAAATAAAGTCAAACCAACCAACCAAAACCAAACACGCGCAACGTATTGAAATACATGCAGCTATGTATATAAGATTTTTCTATCACACTTTTTTCCCTGGTATTACTTTTCGCCTTAAACGCACAGTCATGGAAAAATTCGTAAGCGAAAAGAAGAAAATAAAAATTTTATACGAAAAAGCAGCGTTACACATATTCAATTTCAATAAATTGTCATACACATACATACATACACACACAAAAGTATTTGCGGAATTTGCAGGAAGTTGAGCAAAGTTAAGAAGAAAAAATGTTAAACAGAATATATGTTTCCTTATACTTCATTTATATATTGTATTAAGACGTACAGATGTTGACAGTGTGTGTGTGTGTACGTGAGTTTTAAAATGTGTTTTTTGACATAACAAAAAAAATATGTTGTACGCAAACTAATTCGAAAAGGAAGTTAAATTCATTAAAAAATTAAGAAAAATTTTCTGATATATCTAACGATTAGAATAAGACACAATATGATGTTATTATCTTCGAGAGGAATCATTGTTGGTTGTGTGGTTATATGTATAATAATAAAAATTTGCGTTTATTAAACAAACAACTTTTAAGAAGATGTGACTTTTATTAACTTAATGTGGGCTATTATTATAATGTGAAACGACACTTGAGTTAAAATTTTGAAAGTCTTTGCACGCTTTAGCTTTTGGCCTGTTAGATTTATGTTGGTTTTGGTAGGTGATTTAAAAATAATTCAAATAAAATACTAAACAAAAGTTCAAGTATTGTAGTCGTGGATTAAGTTTATGAAATGTAATACAATATTTTAACAAAACATTTTGCTATTGCATTTTCGCTAGTAATAGCTAAAAATGAAATAACAAACTTCTAAATACTATCTAGAGTTAAGTTTATAAGAAATATTTCGAATGATTTTATTCTATGTAGGTTTCCCCTTGCAGGTATTTTTAATTTACTAGTTCATAAAGTTCTTATAGTGCAATTTCCTTCAGAGAATTTTTTTTTTGCTTTTACACGTTGCGTTTTACAATATCAGCCAGTTTTATTTATTTATTGCACCTTCAAAAATGAACAAGCATATTCAAAACTTAAGCCTCAATATAATTAGTAGCAATGTTGGCCACCCTGTCCAGAGGTCATGAGTTCGATTCCTGCCACGGATTTTGGGTGTTTTCTGCAGATTAGCTAATGTGTTTGTTAACAAAACATAAACTTAGTGATAGTAATTAATAAAATATAAATATCGTATTAAGCACAAACATATTTCCAAGAAGCTTCATCTGGAGTGCTAAGTATTAACACTAGGACACTAGGGATGTCCATTTGTTTTTAAGGAGATATGTCCAGTAAAGGATATACATTTTATTTTTTGATATATTTTCATAACTGCAGAATACTTCTGATCGATTAACTACTCGACTCTGAAAAAATAAACTCACTTTTCATTATACCCATATTGACTACATTAAGTACGAGTAATAACAGCTGTGTTATTTTTCATGGTGTCAGAATTGGTAGTAATATGCACGTTTTAGAGTTTCGTACACCAAAAGTGAAAAGGAACCCTATTTTTTCGTTACGCTGTCCGTCTATCCGTCAGTATGTCTGTGTTCCCGAGAACCATCGAAGCTATGGACCGGAAATTTTCAAAAAATATGTTAAAATTTTACAGCTTAAAATAAAGAGTGTTCTAAGTCCAGCAATGAAAAATATTAAAATAATTTGAAATATTCAAAGCTAATTAAAACTAAAATTAAAAAAATTAAATTAAAATTTTTTAAATATTCTATTTTTCTAAATAATCTAAAATTTTTGAAATATCAAATGCTTTTTGAAGTCTGTACATAAAATAAGAGATTCATTACTATTCAAAATGTGTGTATGAAGTCTATTGACATTTTGTTAAAGCCATAATGAAATGCATATAGACATGCTTACCCACCAGAAAATAAATTCCACTTATAATAGAATTATGAAAATATGCCAAATAACAAATTTCTTGAATGTTTACATATTATATCAGTTAATGTAATTTCGAAAAAATTGTCTTGACAAAAACAAATCGCTTAAACTTAAAAAATCGCCAAAACCAAAAAAAAAAATTCTAAAACTAAACAAAAAATTACGAAACCACGAAAAAAAAATCAAGTGATGAAGGCATGGATGGGCACTGGTTACTAAGCTTCACCAGCTTTAGCAGATACTAATCCTACTGTAAAATCAGAGCTTCCTTCTTTATCCATATTGTGTAGCCAAATGATCGGCAAAATAAAACATTCATTAAAATGGCTACTAAACAAAGCTTTGAAAATTTAATAAACCTCATTAAAACCAGAGGCACTGCAACAATTCATTAAAAAAACGTGCAAAAAACATAGTTCTAAATGAATAAATTTTTCCTATATCTCTTCCTTAATCACTTGGCTTCTCCTCCCTGTTGTTTTCCTTACTTTCAAAAGGTAACACCTGATACTTGTCAAAATATTCATTGCCTGAGTATTACTTTTCTTTATAAAAAAAGCAATGTGAGTACGATCACAGGACCGATGTGTAAACATCTAGTAATGACATTTTTTTAATATTGGCTTATGGTAACTAAAATAAGATATATAAATATTTGACTCTACTGTATTTAAAAATCTATGGAAAACTGCATGTATAGTAGTGGAATTATTACTTGTGGGGAATTGTGGAGAATTGCGCATATGCAAGTGGAAAACGACAGATAAAAATTTTAATAAAGCTTGCGACTGTGTGTTTGCATAATTTGTATGAAAATCTCCATCCATAATAACAGGCATGAGATGGAGATTATTACCCAATTGTTGTGCACCAGCTTCAGTGTAAGGCAACAGTACGTAATGAAGATATGTTATAACATAATATTATAAATTCTTTATAAGGACTGCTATATATGTATCTATTACACAAATATTTGGCATTTAAAACGCTCTTTTAATTAAAAGTTTATATTTATTTTATATTTTTGAACTTTTTAACAAAATTATCCCTACTGGCAACACTATTACACATCACAAGCAGTTTCTATTAAAATTAACTTTGCTCCTGAAGGTGTGCTTTAAAATACGGTTGAATGTATTTCCATGCAGCTGTTAAGTTTCTCTGTACTTCTTGTTCATATGATTATACTAATACACTCATACACTCGGCTCACACCGATTTGATTGTATTGTGAAAAATATTTTTATCCCTAAGCGTATAGATGTTTACCCATTAAAAAAAATTTTAAGATTTCCATTTACTTTGGTGGACGAAGCATGGTAAAAGTTTTTATTTTACTAGCTGGACAGATCATTATGATGGCTACATCAAGTCTTACATATACGTTACTTTGATGTGATTGGTTTTGTGTAGAATTTTAAGGTTTTTTTATTTCACTTTTTTAAAACATGATTTGTCATACTTTCACCCACTAAATCACGACGATATGTTAATATTACATGAAGAAAGCTTTTTAAACTGTTTCTTTAATTTCCTCGTTTGGTTTCTTATTGATTTATTTAAAGTTTTGCGTACAAAAGTTTAAAACAAAACACGTACGAGAAACGTAAGAAAGATCCAAATATAATTATTTCTTCCTACTCTCTCTCTCTTTCTCTATCTTATACTACATCTCTCTCTATCTTTCCGATAGGCTAGGTTAGGTTATTTCAAATTACACTCATACTTTTATACCTAAAAGGGAACAATTAAAAATTATTAAACTTATTGAGGTCAGGAATCGTGTTTTCTAATATATTTTCTTCAGATTTTGCAGTCTGAATCCCGGAGTTTTATTTCATAACAGAAGTATTTTCCAGAAAAAAAATTTGTCTTGAATAAGGGAGCGAAGACTTGTAGCAATAAAAAAGCGTGCAAAGCAGGATAAACGTTCAAGGAGAAAAACCGAAAACCGAAAAAATTTTAATCTGGCAATGTTGCGCCATCTTAATTTTTCATTGTAAGCAGGCAACAATAAAAATACGCATTCTGTGTATATTAAAGTCTATTTACCTGACTTACATATTTATATTATTTATATATTAGTATATAATATAAGACAAAGAGAATATTTTTCATCAACTACAGCTGCGCTGAGAGTTGAAACATCTTTAGTTTAACATTACTATATATTGCCATATTGAAAATGACATTTTTTTATACTTCTAAATTTGCAACCTGGTAATTAATTTGCTTTACATACAAAACAAAAACAACAAACTTGCCAGACCATATTAAAGTATTAAAATTGAAACGTTGCAATATTAAGACATCTTTTAAAACGCTACTGTGAACGAACTCCCTAAATAAAATATTTCATAGTTGTAAGGTAATTTAAGTTTACAATAACAAACATTAATAATTTTTGTTAAAAAAAGGCAAAAAGCACATTCATGTATGAAAAGAACTTAATTTCTTATTTTACAACCAATAACCCAGAATAAAATTGGCATTTTCTTGTAATCTCTCCTCCCCCAAAGAAATTAAAGAGGGCGTCTAATGACTTCCTTAATGTTAATATGCATGAAAGTATATCATTGTTAAGCTTTTCAACAATAAAAAGAAAAGTCTTTTAATGCTTTTAAAAACGGAACTGGGAAATGTCTGCACACATATTTGTATATGTGCATACGTGCATGTGTAGGTGTAAAAAGAACATTTTATAATTATATTTAAGTAAGTGAAATGTGTAAATGTGTGAGATATTAACATGTTGTTATGTAAGAGGAAGAGGTGGGGAATTGTTAAATAAAAATGGTGGTGGAAAACTATGTGTAAATGAAGAATGAATATTATTATTATTATTATTATTATGTTGGTTAGAGGTTTCTACGATTACGAAAACGTGTGAAATCTAAGGAAAATTATTTTGAGTGCGTGCCTTTTTTTAAAAAGTTCCTAAAAGGTTTAATTTTTTTATTTTCATTCATTTATTTTTTATTTCGATGTCACTAAGGCATTATTGTACGAGCTTAATATTTTCCCCATTATTGCTTATAATCAAACGCACATATTTACTCACATTCTTAGACAAAGTGCCAGGATGTTAGTAATTTTTTTTTGTACTATAAAAGCACGCTCTGGTATTCAAAACCAAGGCGCTCAAGCAATAAAAATCACATAATAACACCCACCTACTTGCGTATATTAATATCTTTGGGCTTAATTTTTTTCTTTTATCTGACATAGAAATACGAGATGTCGTGGATACTTTTAATTTTTTTTTATATTTTATTTTCTTAGATTACATTTTATTTCCATGGCATTTTTCTACAATCAATTTTTTTTTCTCCTTTTTAGAGTATTTATTTATTTAATTTTTTTTATTCCTAGCAGTCAGTTTTTGGGCGACTCAAAACATGCCATTAACAAGATTTTAGCTTTCCCTTTTTTTCTTTTTTTTTCCTCTTGTATATCTTTTAAAAGGATTAGAGCCAACCTAGGAACTAACTTAAGAACGAGATTAAGTGTTTCGTTGCAAATGAAATAAAAAGGCAAAAGAAAAAATTTATGTATGTATACGAGTACTTAAGTATATATGTATGTATATAGATTGAATTTTTTACGCAAAAATCACACAAAGTTATTAAGTAACCTCATCATCTAAAAGACACGCACATATTCTTAACACTAAGAGCAGGCAAAGGAAAATGAAGGAAAGGGATAACCATAATAATACAGATATAAGAAGTATTTAATGACATATTTTCCTTCTCAATTTATGCTTGCAAAAAAATGATTTCTCACTAATAGGATATAGAAGTTGCTGTGGTGTTGTGCTGTTTGTTGGTATTTCATCTTATTTTTTATTTTTTTTTTGAGAAACGTTCAAATGTATTTACTGTGTTCGTGTCATTATAAGTGGCAAACTTATAGAAAAAGGAAGGAAAAATCATCATCGAAGTGACCAGCCATCATGATATTATGCTAATCTTTCATGTTTCTATGCCCATATCAGCACACGTACTTTGATCATTATTTTTTTTATTCTTCCTTACGTACATCCGAGAATATTACATAAATATACAGCGGAGCTTAGCTATAATAAAAGCCGCCATATTCTTACACTTACTCCTTTGATATATTAAAGTTCATAACAAATAAATAAAGCCCCCATCAGCTAAGCCTCAGCCAATACTTGAATGTCAACGAAGTTGGTTAACAATAACATTTTATGCCAAAACCCAAAAAAATTTCTCTTGAGCGTACAACGAAGGAACCATTGAAATGTGACTTTACAAGGGAGCTGTCTAGTCTAGAGAAAATTAGGAATTTAAATGAGTAAAATTTTTCTTAGATCGTTAGTTTTTATTTAAAAATACTTCAGAAGGCGTCAAAATCACTATCTCTTTGAAATGCTTTAGTGTTTTTGCTGGGTATGTAAAAAAAGTATAAAATATTTTATAAGCACCCACAATCTTATTTCAATAGATAAATAACACCCTAAAAATATGTCTCAAGTGATTAAAGTACTCGTATATTCATAGCTTCTGTATGACTTTTTCACATTTTCACCAACGCTAAATATTCATTATGTGAGAGAGAAAAATTTTTTGATGTGTAAACATCAATACGGTAGTAGGTTAAAATCTTTTTCACAATACAACACAAATTTTAGTAAGATCGTAAAGCGTTATCAAATCAGAGTGAGCTATGTATGAGTGTATTAGTGTAATCATATGATCAAGATATACAAAGAAACTTAACAGCTGCATAGAAATACACTCAACCGAATTTTAAAGCATACCTTCAGGAGCAATGTTAATTTTAATAGAAATTGCTTGTGAAGTCTAATAATGTTGCCAAAATATAAAATAAATATAATAAATATAAACTTTTAAATGAAATAGCGTTTTAAATGTCAAATATTTGTTTAAAAGATATATAGCAGCAATCTCCATCTAATGCCTATTATTATGGGTGGAGATTTTAATACAAATTTTGCAAACCCACAGTCGCAAGCTTTATGAAAATTTTTTTTGACGTTTTCCACTTGCATATGAGTAATTCTCCACAAACCCCCACAACTAATAATTCCACTACTATAGATGTAATTTTCCATAGATTTTTAAATACAATAGAGTCAAATATTTATACATATATCTTATTTTAGTTACCATAAGCTAATATTAAAAAAATTTCATTACCAGATGTTTACACATCTCCCCTGTGATCGGAGTTACATTGCTTTTTTTTGCCAAGCTAATTTGTAAATTATAACATGAAAAAAAATCCGGGGAAAAACAGTCGAAATGTCCATTCAAGGCATCTTTTTTTTGTCAAGCGGGTGTACTCTTCGTCTGCTCATAAAAAAGTCCTTTCAAGTGGGAGAAATTGCAATATTTTTCTTACGGAGCGCTGCCGAGACCTGACAAAAGTGTCCGTCTAAAGTAGTTGTCCGCTTATAGAAAGTGTCCACTTAGTGAGATTCCACTGTAAATTTTTTATTAAAATAGATTCTCAAAATTTGTACGCCATCAGTAAGGAACCATATCGAAATTAAGGAAGCCAAAACATTTGATCAACATATTCGCAATGGTGTGTGGACATTTTTCATATTTGATCTAAAATAAATTATGATTCCCCGAAAGCTATTATCTATATCAAGATGCGATCTTTTTTGGTTATATTGGGAAAATTAATGCTTTAAATAAATGACATGTTATGTACATGTACAACTTTTAGCTAGTGTAATGTGTAATCAATTTTAAACCCCAAAAAACTTTAAAAAAATTTTAAGTTTAGTAGTGTATCAAGGAAAAAAACTATCCAGAAAAAATAAAAATCTTTTCTAAGTTTATAACTTTTTCAGCTGCCACGACCCGCCTGCAGAACGCTTTTTTATTTTAACGAAAATAAACAAAAATAATTTTAAAAATTTGCACTGAAATTGCTAGTAATTGCTAGTATTTATTATAGCTATGCTCTTTATGCTACGACACAAGGACAGAAATTTTGTAACAAAAATAATCGATACTATTTATAAGTCAGTTATAAATTTATGTTTGTTTCTAATATTATATTTACTACCCTTGCAATATTTGCACATTTAGTTTAAAATGAAGTATTATTTTTGTATCTGTATTTATTTTACTTGAATAGTTTGTCTGTCTTGTTTTATGGAATTACTTTAATGCAATTTAAAATTGTATCACTAATTAAGCTTAAGAAAGATTTACGAATAAATAAACGTTTTATTTGCTTGATTTTCAAAATCATAATTTGTAATTTCATTGACTAAAACAATAAATTTTTTTCTATTCCCTTTTGTTCATTTAAATTAAATTTAAACGAAAAAATTTTATTCATACAAATACAAAAAATTTCCGGAATTAATTATATCTATGAGTTCATTTCTTAAACCAATTTTTGTTAATAGTGAAGCACTATCTTTAGTTTTTTTATTTATGTAGTTATGTAGGTATAATTTAATTTTCTTGTATTTTATATTCAAACATGTACAAGTTTGTTCTGGTATTTCTTAACATTTGCTAGTAATTAACATGCCTTTTGTTAGAAAAAGAGCATATTCTGCCATGCACACAATTACAATGAATAACTAGAAAAAAATTATAAGTGCAGCCCAGGACAGGCAGTTTGTTTACTTTGCTAAAGAACCCAGCAAAAATCAGCGAAGTCATTCATAGAGAGGCACATATTCATAAGCTTATAAGTATACGCAAGCGTGCAATTCTTCATAGAAGCTCATATTATTAACTTTAAAGTTATAAAGGCTTTATAAAGGGTTTTTTTTATAAAATGTTTTTATGCAAAATGTTTCTTATTTAAGCTTTTGTAAGGCCTTAAGAATTTTTATAAATAAAGCCTATACTATATAAAAATGTATGCAAAAGTTCATATTGAAGTTTCATGTTTACAGAAAGTTCATTGGTAGTTATAAAACTCAAATATTTACTACCTAGGCCTGTTTCTTTAAATTTGCAAGTGTTGTAATGTAAGTCAAATAGTTGTGAAAATATATTTTTATACGAAATTAAATAAGTTTCACAATTGTAAATTTTGAGAAACAGGCCCCAGGGCCTGTTGGATAACTTCCAACACGAAACTTTAATATGAACCAAATGAGAAGTTTTGCACTTTTTTATAGATTGTGTCTTATTTAATAAAATTATTAAGGCTTTATAAAGGTTTAATAAGAAACATTTTGTATGAAAACATGTTTTAGAAACCTTTTATAAAGCCTGAATAATTTATATTTGATTACTACGAGTAACTAATCTTTATTTGCTGGAAAAAACCTATTAGAATTTGAATTTACTTGACTTCTGATCCAATGAATCCAAGCCAAAAAAGACATTTTGCTGCCACCAGAAAGCTTGACGTCACGTCAATGAATATTACACTGTTTTTGTGGGAAATGATTCGAGTCTACACTAGACAGAAAAAAAATATTTCAGCAATTAACAACATTAAGGGAAAATAAAAGTGTGACTGAGTTAATTAGAAACTGTAAACTTTAAAAATTAATTAATTAAACATTTAAGCTTAATTGAATTTTAAAAATTTTTAATCAATTTTTGATTTTTTTTTTCAATTAAAATTGTTTATTGCAGAAATATTTTTTCTATGTTATTCTGCGTCACAACTCCCATGTAATTATTGTTTGCTGGGTGTAAGCAAATAAATATTTAATAGAAAGACTACTGCTGAGTACGATATTAAATAGTAATTTAAAAGCATGTTTCATAATAGACCAGTGTAAGTATTCACTACTTGTATGTACGTGTAAAAGAAAATTTGCCAGATGGAATTATAAAAGCATAAATATGTAAAGAGCAATATAAGGTAAATATTAAAATAATAATAGATAAAGCTTTCTTAAAAGCAGGATTCTTGTAATACTGTGAAATAAAATAAAATATGTATAATTTTTTTCATTATATTAAAATAAAGAGCTAAACTTTAATCCCTTTCAATACAATACAAAGATATATTTAATTTAATTGCTAAATACTTTGTTTGCATACTTTGAATAATCGAAGTAAGACATGCGTGTTGACAGTTTTAATTAAATTTTATGAAAAATTCTTATCGTTTAAGAAACACATAAATAAATTAAATTATTAATAGGACTTTTGTTAACATTCTATTTTACTCAAAGTGAGAGAGCAATAGATCTTTGGATTAGTAAAATAAGTACATGTGATAAAATTGTTATTTTTTGAGGAAGTTATTATTGAAAATTTTCTAGTTATTATTTTGTTTAATAAAAGCAAATGTTGAAAAATATAAATTTGTTTCCAGTTTAAGCAAGCATTCTGATTGTGTCCAAGGCCCTCAAGGACACAATCAGAATGCTTGCTGTCCAGTTCATGTACGTGTGCTTATCGGCTTGATATTAATTTTTATTTTGATTTTGTCGTGTTCGTTTGAAAAATATATAAAATTTTTTAAATAAATGATTTCAATAACAATTATGGCAGCACTGCTTACAAAAAAAAAGAAAAAAAGTTCTAACACTTCTTTTTTTCTTCACCAGTCAAATTTATGTTTTTCTTCTTTTTATTCCGATTTTTGGGCAACTGTTCACAATGGAAATATAATTATAATGAAAATTTGTACGCGCGTGATGGGTTCACAATATACACGAGCTAATAAATGACAGCAAGCATTCCGAAAATCAAAATTTATTGATTTTTCGTCAAGCATCGTTGGTGTCACACATACTAACAAATTTTCACTTATGCTTTAACCAATCTCAGCAAGCATTTTGACCATGTCTAAACCTCTTTAGAATCTGATGATGAGTTTTCACAAGTCATGCATACAACTTGTCCAAAAGACTTGTATGAAAGTCACTCAAAAAATTAGTGGTTTCCATATAAATTGTGTACTCAAGTCAACCGTATGGGTTGTAGACTCAGACGCTAAGTCCCCATCTGATTGTGTATTTCTCTTTCTTTCTAAGTCGAGTCAAAATTTTAACTATCCGTACAGTCCACTTTCCGTACAGGTTTTCATGAAAATTTTCTAATGCCCTAATTCTGTTCGACGATTAAATCGTCTTGTCTATGGATGAAAAAAAGCCGCAGTTGTGATTCTTTAAAACAATTATTATTTATTGTCTATTGGCTAGAAGGTTTGTGTGTTTGCTCTATGATTTTGTTCCAAACACGGATTCCGATTCCCAAAGGAATTAAGTTCTGTGACATATCTGATTATATCCAAAACATATTTTTTCATATATTTTTCAAACTATTGTATAATAAATACTTCAATTTTATTTTAATGTTTTAAAAACATGGCACAAATATTTTTATTTTTCAATATCAAGACAACAACCATTTTTGAAGAAAATAGTTTAGAGAATTCAAACAGAAAAACTCAAAAGTATTTTCGAACAAAAATGTCCTAAATCTTCTTATTGAACTAAGGCATAAGTGTTACTTTTCTTTAATAGAAAAACATATATACCTCTTTATCACAATAGTCTTAAGATTTTACTTTACTATGTTTTCTAAATAGTTTTGAAAAGTAAGGATCATTTTTGTTCTTTCATGATCATCTTGAAATCTTATTACTATTTAATTATAATTGTTGGAAATCTTTAAATATAATATCAATAACTTCAACTTTCTTAAATATAAACTGATGTGGTTATTTATGAAAACTGCAAAAACGGACAAGTTGGAGAGTGTGCGTATTTGCAAAATTCTTGAAATGCCATTTAAACACCCTTTCAAGTGCACATACTTTAGTTTATAGAAAATAAATTTCCACACATACATAAACACAAACTGTTAACAGGAAATAAGGAAATACTTGGGTATTTAACACATGATATAAAAACACTTAAAAAAGCTTTTGCAGCAATTATCAGTGGTGGCCATAAAGTGACTCTAATGCATTACATTTAATAATCTTATAAATCAATTTTATATAATAAATAAAAAATATAAATTCACAAAAGAGTATGCCCCATTGCACTATGTGTCGAAGAGCCGAAATTGTGGCAAAAATTATTTCTAAATGTTCAGGTATTATAAAACTTGGTATAGTAAAAGCCACATTTGGGTGATACCACACCTTCACCCCACCTTTACCACACGCCTTCCGCATTCGACCAACATTTTCGAATAATAATTAAATTTTTTATCACTTTCTACAAATAAAATGTCTGCCCCATTTTGTTGGGACTCCACTATAAGTAAATTTTTGGGTAAGCAATTTTGTACTTGGCTGCAAGCAATCTAGGATAACATGAAGCTCAAACTTCCCACAAATAACTACATACAACTATCTCTACGAATGCATTAGGAATGCTCCTGCATCTACTATAATTGGACCTAGTAGGGAATAATCCATAAATCCATCTTCGTTTTACCTCCTTGTGCAACGAAAATGATATAGGCCTCTGTAGAGCCCTCGACGATGATGCTTAGAGATAGAGGATTGTCCAAACCTTCCCTGCTCTGCTACACAAAAATCTCTATAAAACCTGGATACCATTTAAAAAAGTTTAGAGAAGAAAAGGTGATAGTTTTTATAACAACGGCTGTAAGCCACAAGATGGTGAGGATGTTGCACAGATATTTCCGGATCACTGCAGTGTTGTTCAGGCAGAGATATTTGTCATAAAAAAGTTGAGGATTGGTTGAAAATAAATGTCACTTCAATGAGTTTAATAAAAATATACACTTATAGTCGAGCCCTTGAATCCCCGCTTCTAATAACAACAACAGTCCTTGACTGCCAATCATCTCTAAACGAAATGGCAAAGCAGCTTGATATTAGGAGTATCTGGATTCCGGTGCATATAAGCTTTTAGGGGACCTTTAGCTCAGATGAGCTTGCTAGACCTGGAACAATCTTACGAGGTTCACCCTGATTCTAATGTGTTACTTTAACCTAAATTTCTTGCAAACTCCGATCTGGAAGCAGCACAGAATATGAAACAAATAGAAAATGGATCACAAGAAATTATTGAGTGATTATCATCTAAATAGGAAAAAATCTAATTCTTTGATTTTATGATTTAGAAAACAAATCTCAATTGTAGTATCCAGTTAACACTTATAATTAGGCATGCAAAAGGTTATATATCGAACACAATGATTTTTGCTGCAGCTGCCAAAATAACAATGAAAAGGCAAGTGTATAACATTCACCCTTATTCTGATTGTCGTCATCAGCGTCACTTCAACAGAATACCAAAAAATTGGTTCAATTTTTATTTATTTATATTCCCTAAGGTCTTGAAAATAACATTAACCTGCTCTTGAGTTCCGGGTTTTTTCTGACATTGCCAATGTGTGTAAAATCCAGTTTTACTATTAGATTTATATAGAGCTCTGGTTGGTTTTAAATATAACAAATTTAAAAAAAAAATACTTTTTCCTTATTGCAATTATCTACCACTCAACAGTTTGAACATTTAATTTAAATAATAGTTTTTACATATTTTTTGCGGACTTTGGTCGGTTTTTGAGAGATGTTTTCGTTTACGAGATTTTTTAGATTTTGGTGATTTTATCGTTTTGGGAAGTGTTTGTTTATTTTGGGATTTTTTAGTGCTTGTGTTTTTGAAAATTTCAAGAGTTTCTCTTGCGGTTTCCAAGATACAGCAAGTTATCAAAAAAATTACATAAACTGATAGAATACCCATTAATTTAGATTTTTAAGTTTCAGCACAGAAAAAAGTATTCACCAATTAATATTTTCAATTAAGAATTTAATTGTATTGATTAAATTTTTAATTGTATTAATTAATTTGACTGAAAAAACTTAATTGATATTATCAAATTGTTTATAGGTGAACATTTAATTAATTTTTTAATTGATACTACAAATATTTTAATTAATATTACAAAATCATTCATATTACTTTTTTGTGTGAATGTTTTTTGGTGTAGTGGATAACTCTTAGAACAAAGTTGAAAGGTGCAACCCGCATAAAAAGTAATTATTATTTTTCATATATCTGCTGAAAAACAAGAATGAGGCGCACTAAATTTGATGTGGATAGCTCTTTGAAAAGACTAAATGTTTCAAAAAAAAAACCTTAGCAACGAAAAGAATATAATCAATGCTAGAAAATATATCAGTTAAATTTTTAATTTTTTTAATTGAAATTAAAAAAAAAATATAAATAAATGTTTAAGTTAATACCACAGTTTACGTGATTAATTTTTTAATTAAATCTTCACTTTGTTTTTAATTTAATCTTGTTTTTATTTTGATGACCTTTGTAGCTAGTTATATATATAATTCATAAATAAATAGTTTTTTTTCTTTTTGTATTATTGAAAAAGACAATTGACCTATCAATTAAATTGTTTGCTTCTCAAAAAGTCTTTCGTTGGATGTTTGGCAGCTTAAATTATCTTGACAACTTATCATCTTTATTCTTTAATAGTTAAATAAAATCAAATAGAAAATTTCTTCTATTTTTCACTAGTGCTACGGCAGTTTCATAGATTAATAACTTACTTGAAGTATGAGTAGAAATATAATAAAGAACAGCTTGAACTTCTTATTTTTTTTTTACAAACTGCTTCATAACGAGGGTGTGGTATTAAATCGTTATCATTATACTTTTATGTGGTGATTAATTTTTATCTTTTTTTCAGCTTTGTGCTATAATGTGCACTGTGCAATTGTCGTTGGCACACACAAATGACTTTTACACATTTAAGAGAAGCACAAACGTGACTCTGCAAAAAATATTTCATGGACAATTTATTTTTAATAATAAATTTAGCCTTTTTTATATATACGAGTATGTGTGTATGTAATTGGTTCATATATTATGAAACGCACAAAACAGAACTATCATATAATATTGTAATTATTATATATATGTATTATAATATTATTTATATAATTTATTTTCTTCATTCATGGATTTCAAAGGAATATGTTATAAAATAAAATAGGAAAGAGATTTTCTTAGTTTAAAGTCATATTTTGGTTTTGTCTAATTGTCCAATAAATTACGTGATATTCGTGCTTAATAAATTTTTATATTTTTTTTTGTGTGTCTTGTACTTTATTTAGATTTAGAGTTGGGAGTATTTACAATATTTTTAAAATTATTGTTGTTTTATTTATATACTTATATGCATATACGTATTAGACATTTTTTATTTTATTTTGTTTGCATTTACACCTGCACAAAATCTAGCAGATTTCACGGAAAACTGTTAGCAAAATCTATGCCGCTGACACCAAGTTTTTCTAACAAATATCAAGATTTTTTTATTCAAAACACAACCCAATTTTCTGAAAGAGCATTTACATTGTCTTGAAATCTAGTACTTAGAATATATCAAGCTAAATCCAGCCGCTTTTTACTAGATTTCCCACATTAAGCCCAATACGGAGTTCTTACTGAATTTCACGTTTGTAAATTTACATTTATTTCTACACGGAAAAATTTTCGTGTAGTCTTTTTTTTAGAGAATTATTTTTGCATACACAAAAATTTAATTATTTTTCAATTCAAAACACACAAAAATACTAAAAATTAATCACAAATTGACGAAAATTATAAATGTCAAAAATTCCGTGACCAAACAATTGTTTGAACATTAATTTTTGTTTCAGTTGACTGAAAAAAGACTCCACTTATGTATATATATAACATCCCTAAGATAGGCAAAAAATTTCAAAATTCCGTGTTATTTTCTTTTGAGAGTCCGTACTAGCAAATGAAAATTTCTTTATGAAATTTACCAACCTGAATTTCCGTAATTTTTTTTACATATAGTTTGTATGAGAACCTGAAATTCCGTATGAACTCCGTAGCAGGCTTAATGGGTTTTGATTGGCATAAACAAATTTTGATAAATGTCAAAACAAACTTATTGTAAATGTTATAGATTTCATGGAAATTTTAATTAAAATCTGCTAGATATTGGGCAGGTGTAAGACCCCTATAAGACTTTAAGCAAACAACAGCAATGTAGCTAATTCACACACCTTTTTATGTACTCAGGCTGACTTATAAATATAAATGTGAAGAAAAAATCAAATACTTGTATCACTAAGTCTTACCAGATTTTAAGAAGATTTAAGAAATCTAGTGAATGAGAAGATATTGATTTTTATGGGAAATCTGCCAGATTTTGCCCGAAATTCCGAAAGTACTAGATTGCTTCTTTCAGAAAAAAAAGATTTAAAATTTCAATTTACATACAAATCAATGAAGATATCAAAATATTTTCTTTCCTCAAGAGCTGCGTGTACAAGATCTCATTTAATAAAATTTTTATATAAGATTAAATAAATAAAGAAGCAATATGTAAGCCACCAATTATAATATTTCATTATATTGAATTTCGGAATTATAGAAAAACGTTAAGGGTATAAAAGCAATTTCTTATTTTTTTTATATCTAATACTAAATTTAATTTCTCACAAATAATTTATATATTTTTTGCCTAAAGCAAGTTTAGTAATGAAATGAATTGTGCAATAAAAATGCATTATATAGCGCGTTTGCTCTTAAAAGATTTGTGGTTTAGAAAGCAAAAAAAAAAGACATTAAATACTCTGGCTCTTTGTTTATTTTCCATTTTTTTTATTTTATCCCTAGGAAAGCTCTCAAATAAATATATGTATAATAAAACCATTAAATAATATCAAAAATATATATATTTCTCTGCAGTTTCATAAAAACGTGTCGCGATTTTAAGTACTTCTTTTTTTGTGGCTTGTTCCACATAAATTTGTTGTTCTTTTTATTACATTTACTTTTGTTTTGCTTAGTTTCAAACCAGCAAAAATTATTTGTTTATTACGTGCCTGGCAAATGTGTGGCGTTATAGCTACAGCAAAAAATCTTTAACCCTCATGGAGGAGAAATTTGAACAAAATTGGAAGAAGTTTAATTTTTAGCTCTAACAGATTCGTAATAAAATTTATATAGTTTAAAAAATATTTTATATCAAGTTTTGAGCAAATAAATACGAGTATCTGGTCTTGCACAATGTTTAATAGACGAAAGGTGAGAAACAACAGCTGATTTAACTTAATAGTAGCCTAATAGTAATTTCACCTAAAATTAATTTCTAATTAAAAAACTATTTTTTTGAGCTTTAGGTCAGTTTATACTAAATTTATTGGTTCAATATTTCGTTAACCTTCGGTTAACTTCTTCAGGATTTATATTGTTTCTCGTTTTTTTGATATTTATTTTTTTTGATATTTAATTTTTTCTTTTTCCTCTTTTCCTTTCAAGTGTAAATAATTTTTTTTTTTAAAGGAAAAAAGGAAAAAGAAAAAATTAAATATCAAAAAAACTAAATATCAAAAAAACGAGAAACAATATAAATCCTGAAGAAGTTAACCGAAGGTTAACGAAATATTGAACCAATAAATTTAGTATAAACTGACCTAAAGCTCAAAAAAATAGTTTTTTAATTTAACTTAAGAAAAGGTCGAAAAATTAGATAAAAATATTTATTAATTTCTAATCAAATAACTTTGACGAAAAGAAAAAAATTATTGGGTCGAGATAACTTAATTTTGGGTAACAAGCCGTCTGTTGTCACAGGCTGTTTTGTAGAGATCCGTCCCAACAAAAATTTATGTTTTCAATAATCGTTTTTGTAAGGGAGGCAATTTTACATTATCACTTGCTGTTGCGCATGACTAAGGCATTTTTTTGTTCGAGATGAGCCAGCTAGAAGCAATACATTTAGCTTCCAAGAAAATATAAATTGTTTTTCCTTACTAAAGTGGTTCACAGAAGTAATAATATAAAATTTTTGTTAGAGCGCGCCTAACGTTAGTGAAGCATTTTTCGAAGCTTTTGTTATCAAGTAATACATTTCTTCCCTCAGTTGTTAGTGCTTCCAAATCAAATTTTTTGCTCGGGAAAGAGGTACGAACCTGAAATTTAACAAACTATGTAAAACTCTCCTTGCTAAAACAAAAAATATATGACAGTTAAAAGTTAAAGGGTGTTCTAAAGCAAGCAATGGAACATGTTGAAATTATAATGTTATATACAGAAAATTTTATATACACACTTGACATTTTCAAAGTTATTGTATTTTTATGCAGACTACAGCATTGAAAATTGAAATTTAAAATAATCAAAATCAGAGATAATATTATCAGTTAATATAATTTTGACTAAGTGATTTTGACAATTTGCTGTATTTCGGAAACCGTAAGAGGAAAAAAGAAATTCAAAAAAGGTAAAACTAAAAACACCAAAATAAAAAATTGCCAAAACGAAAAATTAACAAAACCCAAAAAAATTGGCAATGCGAAAGTAAAGGACCTAAACAAAAAAAAATCCTCGAAAAATTAACTAAATCACCAAAAACCGAAAAAATCATCACAAAGAAAAAAAACACCAAAATTAAAAAAAACACAAAAAATTTAAAAAATCGCAAAAACGAAAAAACGAAAAATCGTTATAAGCAGAAAAAAAATCACTAAAATGAAAAAACGCCACAAAAAAAAAAATTGCTTAAACTAAAATAAAACGCCATAGACCGAAAAAGTCATCAGAAACAATTAAAACACGCCGCAACTAAAAAATCCCCAACTCCGAAATAAACGCCAAAACTAAGAAAAAAGCACCACAAAAACAAAAACAGTTCAACGGATACTTAAAATTTCAAAGAATATGTTAATATAAGAATATGATATGATTCTATATGTGAAATTTATGGAGATTAAATTAGGGTTCTATTTACGCCTGCAATATGAAATAGTAAACATTTTTTTATGAAAAACGATTTCACACTCCTGTTGGCGTGCTTTAAAGTTAATAAAAACTCCCCAAAAATTTAATGATCGTCATTATATAACATTTGAAAATGATACAAAGCAGAAATTTTTATAAAAGATTCAATCAATTTGTACAAATTAATATTTTTACTTATTTATTTAAATTTCGTTTAGGATTTATGTATTAATTTATTTAATTTTTTTGAAAAAATATTCTGGTGAATACGGATACGAATATTTGAAAATTGCTCAATACTCGACAATTCGAATACGAATACGCATATTCGTGCACCACTAGTTGGTTTAGTGTAACATATGGGTAATTCCAGAAAAAGGTCAACAAAAAAAAAATTTTTTTGTGTGCAAAATTTTCTGTTTTGTTTTTAATAATAAAGGTCTATACTTTATTCCCGATACTCATAAAATTTAAAATGAGTTTGATATGTATTTTATTTACCAGAGCAATTTTCATATAGTGATCTGAAATATGGTTTAGTGTCTCACCAATTGGTTTAAAGAAATGGAAGTATTAGAACGTAAAGTTGTAAGGTGTTGTATTCAGAAAAACTTCGTATCATTAAATAGATGATTTTCAAACCCGTTTATTTGCTGCAGTTCGAAAATAACTCCAATTGATCTATATTTATCTGATATTATTAAAAAATTCATAAATATAATAGAAATGCATGATAATTATCTTATGAGGGAAATTTATAATGAACAGAATGCTTTCACTTGTTGTAACACCAATTATCTCTCACATATTGGTTTTTCTAATGAACAACTTATTGATTTTAATATAAATTCTAACATAAGACATAGTTTTTTTTACGAAAAGTGTACTTGGTACCTATAAGGCTAGTATCTGAGAATTTTTTTCTACTTATTTTCTACTTTTCTTTTAAGTTTTTTTTTTAGACCTAAGTATATTCCAAGAGTTCTCCTCTTATGTTATATTAGCTCCGAGAGCAAGGTCATATCTTCTATCTAATATATAATTTTATTAAGATATTATTATACTTATCTCATTATTGTTAAATTTTATAGTTTTTAAAATAATAATTTTGTATGACAAAACCGGTTTTAACACATGCTTTAATAGTCGTTTTTGCATAAGAGGGTATATCATTAACTTTAAAAATTTTCATTGCCAAAAAAGGCTTAATATATGTTTACTTTACTTTACTTTAAAATTTTGTATACACAATTTTCATGAAATGAATTTCAAATATAAATAACTTTTTATGAATACAATAAAAGTATTTGTAATTATTGAAATTTTTTTTACTGAAATATGCGGCTGTACAAATTTTTTTTAAAGTAATATATATAATATAATTTATTTCGTAACTTACAAATTTTCGACTAACTTACGACGTATTACCTCAAAAAAGGAGAACGGTGTTCTAATAACCGACGGTTTTGAGTTTGCTTTGACTTATATGTTAATGTCGTATACGTCCATTAAAATCAATACTTATTAAATAAATAAATAAGCATTTGTTATTGTTTAATTTATTTAAAGTTACTGTGTTTAGTTCTCTTGCAAAAAAATTGCCAAGTCTGCCTTATAGCGACCGTATTTGTGCTTTACCCATTTAAAAATTAGAACAAAATTTGCATTGTCATAAATCAACACATAAACGATGTTCTTTCCACATTCCTTTATTTTTACATTCACAAAAAAAATTCGTCATAAAATTGTATTGTGCACTTATAGAAATAAGTGCACAATTTTAAGAGAAATTTGCTTGCGAAGAGTAATAGTGTTGCCAGTGAAAAATTTGAGAGAAATAAAATATATATAAACTTTTAAATAAAAGAGCGTTTTTAATGTGTAATATTTATTTATAAGATATAAAGCATTCTTTATAAAGAATTTACAATATAATATTATAACACATCTTCATTACGTACTGTTGCCTTACACTGAAGCTGGTGCACGACAATTGGGTAATAATTTCCATCTCATGCCAATTATTATGGGCGGAGATTTTAATTAAAATTTTGCAAACCTACAGTCGCATGCCTTATGAAAATTTTTATTAGACGTTTTCCACTTGCATATGAGCACTTTCTTACAAACCCCACTAATAATAATTCCACTACTAAAGATGCAGTTTTCCATAGATTTTTAAATACAGTAGAGCAAACAATTTGTATATCTTATTTAAGTTACTACAAGCCAATATTAAAAAAAATTTTCATTACTAGATTTTTACACATCTCTTTTTACCACATCGCTTTTTTTAAGTGTGTATCTTCATAACTCAGTACATTTAAGACTGATTATAGATTTTTTTGTTGTCTGATGGGGTATAGATCAAGTCTATAGTCTCATGGAAAAAAGTGGGGACACGCCCACAATTTTTTTAATATAATTTTATGATATTCTACTTATTTGATTGCTGTGACACCCGTAATACATCTTTGGTTCTTGTAATTACACAATTTGAAAGTTAGACAAATAGGCGGAGAAACGCCCACTTAAATTTATTATAATATTTCACGCGTTCTACTTAACTAATTTTTACGGATGTGGTAAACACATCTTTAGCTTTAAATTAGACACAATCCTCCAATAAAACTTAATTTATTATTTCACGTAGTTATTTTTTCCTTCTATCATATCTTTGCATTAAAGTCGGTTTTTTTTTGGCAGAAAGAATCAAAATCATTGATATCGCCCAAAATTTTTTCTTAAATATACTACTCCCTCATTGCTTCAAAACACTTAAGATATTTATATATTGGATCTTTCTATTCCTTTCTTGTTTTTTGCTATGCTCAACTAAAAGTGTACGTATATTACGTCTGTCACCTGGGAAGTGCCCATATGTAGTATACCTATGAAACCCAAAGTCGTACTTTACTGAATTTCTTTAATATTATGCAAAAATCTTACGGTTGCAAGTTTATATACAAATATTTTTTTTTTTGCATACGAAAATATCGCTGAACCTTTTTCTTCTAATACAAATAAAATCTCACAACAAGGGTTAATAGTCGTATTTTAAAAAAAGGCTCATTTTCTTATTTTTTCCAACAATATGTTTGGGTACTTACAAATAGAAAAAACACGTTCACACAAAATATTATTTTAACAACTCAAATAGTCATATAATATCACTTTAACTAAAATATATTCATTGTAGCATATGTGCATTAAATCATACTTTTTCCATATTCCACACTCAGGGTCACATTCAAATCCATTTATGTTTGTGGTGTGCGCCTCGCCTCGCCTCGCACATTGAAGCGTAAAAGACGTACAAAAAATATAATAAGAATTGGAGAAAAATAACTTTCTACGTACAAAAAGGAAAATATATGTGAGTGTTTTCTTTTTTAAATTAAAACAACAATTATTTAAATGAAATTTTTAATGTTTTTAATGCTTGAAAAATTCATATTTCATGTATGTGCACATATGTGTGTTGAAATATTTATGAGAAAATATATTTAAATGCTTAAATAATCGTTAAATATATGTATTTTGAATTTGTATGAGAATAATTTTTTAATTTTTTTTAAAACGATACTTAAATATTTATCTAACATAAGTGCAACATAGAATTTTATTTTAGTAGCAAAAAATTTTTAAATTTATTGCAGATATTTTTTCTAATTTATTGCAACTAATTGCATTTGGAAAAAATTATTTCTAACAACCACACTAACACATTTCATTTCATTAATATTTATGTTAGTTAAATTTATTTCCAACAGCAAACTAAAGTTAAGCTTTTTAATATTTATTTGCATTCATATGATTATGCATGCATTTATGCAAAGGAATAGAAGAAAAGAAGATAAGAAATTTTTTTAACTTTTTCTAATTCAAACAGTCATCATTTATCATGATGATGATTTGCAAGATTATGAAAATTTTATACATACTTTTTTTTTTTTTGATGCTGATAAATAAATATGAAGAAAGTTTTGTGGGATTTTTTTTCTGACATTTGCATTTATTTATTTTTGAATATCTCATACAGAAACAGAAATTTAAGTGTATGTATAGAAAAGCCAAAACTGAAATGCAAACCACTCAACTTAATCTTTTGTGCAATATATACATTCTTTGAAGCTTGTTCCCATTTGTTAACGGTACAGAAAAGTTTTTCTTGTCTACACTTATGAATTTTTTATAAATAAATTAATGACAAAATCTATGAAAAAGTTTATGAGTTTCTATATGAATTAATTGGCAGCAGCAACATAACTTTTTATAAATAGAAAAATATTTTTATAAGGAAATTTATATTTATACATATACATATATATACATACGTCTATACATATTGATATATATATATATATATAAACTGTAAGCACGACTTGGTTGATATCAAACCAACTTTGCAATATCAAGCGTATAAACTTTAGATGATTTATATGATATCCTTTTTATTTGCTACAATTAAGACTGTACGTAATATTATTTATATATGTATTAAATATAAAAAAGTATGTATATAATTAAAGTAAATACAGTTACAAAAATATAACAAATTATCAAAGTGTTTTATTCTATTTTACTACCATACTATTGTAGTTGTTAAATGAGTTTATAAAGTTGAATGCTTGTATTGAGTTAAAAAGTTATTTATAGTGCGGACATTCCTGTCACGATTAGATAGAAATCTCTGGGAAATAAAAAAAAAACTAAACTATTTCTACATTTTCTATGTACGTTTTCAATTTGATCTGTCAACTTTACTTAATATAAAAAATAAAACTAAAACTAAATTCAACTACTCAATGTTGCTGTTCTTGACACTGATGCCTTAGAAGATGACCAAAGAAGTGTGTATTTTGATAAGGACACAAATAACATTCCTAGATGGAGCACCCCATTTAAGTTTGTATATAGTATGTGTGTATGTATGTATTTGGTTGTTGCAGATGTAAAAGTTTTTGTTTTGTTTTGTGTAATATAAAACCAGTATACACGCTTTTTTTTTGCTGATATGTCAAAATAGAAATTTTTACTTTAAAATGTGGGTAGTGTATATTATTGCAATGCATTAGTTAAGAACAAAGTATTCACATTTTGTTTAAACAATAACAATAATATATGAAGAAAGAGAGATAGATAGATGGAGAGAAAGCTACTTATCTGAGGCAATTGCTACTCTTTGGGTGGCCTTTTTAATTTTTCAAAATCATCCACAACTACCGATTTAGTTTGAGTTCCCTGACAATAGCGGTAGCTGAAGATATCTCTAAAAAAATTTATTATATAAATCAGTGGTGGCCAAAGAATAACAATCTTATTATTTGTTTGTGCATGTGCTTTGAAGCTACCCAGCTACCCAGCTAACCAAAACCTTCTTAAATAATAACGCATTCGAATGTTGCGTAAATAATTCTCGGACAACACACTCGAGAAAAGCTATCGTAAACGGAAAGAAAGAGTGCTGCTAGAGCTCACTCGTCGCTCAGTTTGTGGCAAGAAATCTTTCGATATTGGTGTTTTGCTTACGAGTCAATAGCGTACATTTAGCTATTATGTAATCACAATCAACGTTATTAATAGTTAAATTTCATTGCTTCTAAGTAGAAAAAACATTATACACTACAACGTATTGGTTTAAAGGCAAAAATAAATAAAAAAATTGCGAGAACAAATTGTTTCTTGTTACTATTCCTTCTTTAACAAAAATATTTCGATAATTGTTCGCTATTGCAAACATTTGTTTATTTTCGAATCTGAGGTTGACTGGGTACTATAAGCGTTGAGTCTTGCACACAGTGTACTTTTAGTGAAGGCAAAAAACATACTATGCTCGCGATAAAAGGTAATTGAGAGAATGACCACCACTGACTCAAATATGAGTTTGAGAGATTATTTATAATAATCAATCGTTTTCTAAAGCGAGTTATTAGATATTGAAGCCGTAAACATTAGTCGAAATGATGAAGAGTGTTTTAGCTACCCTGAAATTGATTTGCATTTCTTAGAGAAAGATCAAAAGAGCAACAAATTCATAATAAGAAATCATCATCAAATTCTAAAATCAATTGGAGCTCACTTTGAATGAGTTGACTTTTATAAAAAGACAGAAAACTAAAATACTTGCATTGCACATATCGACAAATCCAGTACATTTTGAAAAAGAAAAAAATTAATATGAAAGTAAAAACTCAATGATTAGTACACTGAACTGGAAAAAATTACTTTAAAACCAAGAACTTAATAGTATAAATATTTCATCATTTACAAAAAAGTACTCGTCCAGCATAGACAAGATCCAAAATTGTATACCTGATATCATCCCCTAGAAACTATATTCGAATACTGCACGCTCTTAAACAATATATAAAATAATTCATATAATCCGTAGGCATTATATCATTATCATGCATACATGATATCTCACATAAGATCGTTTTCGCAAATCAAAAAAGCATGGAATTTTATCACTGTTGAATTGGAAATCCATTAGAAAATACATACGGTATACAAAGTTTATATGCGTACCCTCAACGTTTAAAAAAGAAAAACTTTTTGTTACAAAAAAACCATTCTTGTATGATTTATACATTGTGGCCCCATTTAATATATCAAATAATCAAAAACTTTTCTTTAAACAACAACAAAATAGACACACAATCCAAAAAAAAAAGCTACGATATTTTGCATTTGCACTTACTCAAGACCATTTGCAGCAAACATCGAACAACGCCAATAAATCACGTTTGAAATTTGCCATTTTTGTTGTAGCAGTCTAAAATCGCTTATATGAAAGAGATGGCTAAATTGGTAATAATAAGATTTGCTACTCCGTTCTTATAATCATTGTAATGTTGTTGTCAGGTCTAATTGGTGGTTTATGATATCAATCAAACAAGGGTCATTTTTGTTTTACATGAGTGAAAATAAAAATAAATTAAAGTTTAAATGAAAGTTTAAGAAATAGAAAATGAATAAAAATGATAAAAAAAATTTGGCAAGGAATGGATTAGTAACCCAAAAATTTAAAGGCTAAATAACAGAATGTACAAATGAATAGAATTCGTATTGCAAGTATTACCGTAGGAAAAATTATTTTATTTATTACTTCAATTTATTGTTTCCTTTGCACTTTAAAAGAGTTACCGATTTGCTTTTAAAAATATATATGAACTACCTTCTGGTTTTTGATAAAGTTCATGATTTTTCTATTCCATGGTGCTTAACCATTTTTAGCTAGTTTTTAGCCATTTTTTTTCTACATTTAGCCATTTTTGGTGAAGGCATTACTGCTGGCGGGTAATAAAAATTCTTAGTTTGTGTTATAATTTTATTTGTTTTATTTAAATTCTCTAATAATTTTTCGATTTAAGGCCTAGTACGTAGTTCTTAAAGAATTTCACGTTATAAATTTACATTACGTTATAAATTTACAATGGTGTAGCCTTTTTTGTACAGTTATGTTTGCATACACATAATTTGGTTTATTTTTGAATCTTCAACACAAAAAATCAATAAAAATTAATTACAAATTGATGAAAAATAGAAATGTACAAAATTCTATGACAAAAAAATTTTATGAACATTAATTTTTGATTCCGTTGGCTGAAAAAAATCAATAATTATAGGTAAAACATCCTTAAAATATGCAATAAATTTAAAAAATTCCATTTATTTACTTAAAAAAATTAAAAAAGAGTCCGAAATAGCAAATGAAAATTTCTTTATGGAATTTATCAAGCCCAATTTCCGTAATTTTTATTACATTTATGTTTTTAAAAAAATTTTTATTTTCTTGAAGTAAAGCAACGTATTTTAAACAATATGAGCTTCTGACGTGGTAGGAAGACAGATAAATATTTCTATGAAGTATACGTAAAAAATATGAAGAACAAAGAAAAATTATCACAATTTCTTTTATTCGAATGAAATGAGTATTTGAAAATGCAGCTTTTTTCGATTTGTTTTGATTGTATGTACATCACTAAAACATTTTCGTACAATTGTATTTATTTTATTATTATTTTTATGGATTTTACGATGTATTTTGAATCAGTTGGATAATTTGATGAGGTTTTTCATTATATGACAGAAATAGAGTAAATCTAAGCTAAGAGCTAACAATTCTAGATTCATTTTCAGATGTAACATAAATCAATATGTGTTATATTAACAGAAATATTTGAGGTACAAAATAAACATTTTGAAAATATCAACTTAAGGTAGTCTTAACAAACGTGGGGACCTACTTTAGAAATTTGATATAATAATTTTTTTAGAATACAACTTTACTTAACATTGTTTTGCAAAGGTTTGTTAAGTTTTTTAGCATAAGACCCTCAATCTTTCTCTCACTTAACCTTTAGGAAAAGTTTTTCATACGACGGTAATTGTATAAAACTGACAGTTATAGTAACACGGTACTTTTTCAAAATAAATTTGTCATGCTTACTTGTCGTTTTAAAGTGACACTTAAACTAAAATAGTACACTACAACCAACCTCTAAAGATTAATGCAAAAAATTAAGCATATTTTAAAATCAAACTTTTATTAAAACCTTATTCCTAAAGAACTCATTACGGCCTACAGAAGGTTTTTTAAATAAATTTTAACACAACATTTATAATTTTTCGTAAATACTCACTTCTACGAGTAAAAAACAAAACAAAAATATAAATTTGTAAGTTAATAATTATCTTCTTGCGTAATTATCTTTTGCTTAAATAAATAATATATGTATATAGTTGTATATTACAATAATAGATTATAGAAAATTTCTAATATAAATAATCTTCTTATTATTCATTAAAATTTACGTGATTTGACAAATTAACTTAAAGCATATTACTCACTTCTTCCAATTAAAGAAAATAGGTGTATACTTTTAGGTGCCTTCTTTAAGCTTATTGTTTATGTGTATGCTTAAATGCTTTTAAAATTTGGGACTCACCTAAAAAGAAATAATGTTATATGTATGTATTAATTAATTATCAAGGTTTACAATTTAGTTGTTACGTGTATATAAAATGGGTGTGCATAATATTATTAATTAGTCCAAAGAAAATGTTTACAATGTAAATGAAGGGTTTTGCAAATTAAATTCATGTTAAGAGAAAATAATGTCGTTTACATGAAATTAAAATCTGTATTTAATTAGGGAAAGACAATGATAAATTATTAATTTTTGAATGGGGAGAAAAAGTATTTTAACGATATTCCCTTATAACAAAATATAAATATTCGGCTAGAGTTTTTGCCCTGCTTTGTTCAGCAATTGCTTTTAATATTAGAATAAAGACACTTTTTTTTAAATTTTTATAAACAATTTTCATAAATAAGTTGTCTTATAAAGCTTTCATATTTTTCTTAGAATTGAGGCCGTTACTATAAACAAAAAAAATTCTATTTTTCTCTCTTTTCATAAGCAGCAAACAACTTTATTAATTGGATTAGTCTGAAGTTCATAACGCTTTGTAAGCCAAATTGCATGCGATAATTATTAATGAACAAATAACACCAAAATTAATTGTAAATATTTCGACAAATACTTAGAAGAACGGAACATAATGTTGTTTTCGAGGACCACCACACTTTCATCATCAGCGTTTTGTGTGTGTGGTCCACATATTGTTTTTATTCATCACATTGTTTTGATTCATCGTATCACAATTTAGTAAAAGCTTTTTTTTGTAATGAAAGCTCAATTTTACCATTTATAAATATACAACAGTCTTACCATTGTCATTTTTTTTTTAGTAATTATGTAAATGTTCCTCCTTATTATTTCCTTCTTATTATGTCTCATACGACGAGCTTATACAGCAGATTTTTAGCAACAAATTCGTCGAGGTGGGCGAAATTGGATATTCGTCCTAGTTACAACCCTAACATTAAGTAAATAAGAAATTAGTAAATATAAATTCTGAATCTAATTCATTAGTCAGTTTTCAATTTAATTTATCTTTCCAAGTCGAGCAAGAATATTTTCTTATCTTCATTCACATTTAAACTGCATTGTTATATATTTTTAATGATATTTTTGACCCGTTGCCAAAAAAATAAATTTTTCATTGCAGACCGGCACTGCATAGTGGAGCCAAAGGCACTTTTTACGGGTTAATTCATATCTGCACAATAACAACCCAGTAAAACCAAGTAAGAGTGTAAGATTCGGCTGTGCCGAATCTTATATACCCTTTAACCAAAGTGCGTTTATGTAGAATAGAGATACATACATAAGCACAGAGATATGTAGGTACATATTAATTTTGTAAACAAAAATCATAATAAGTGACCTCTCGGTATTTTTCGATTAAATATGTTTTTTTTATATTACCAATAAGTTGAATATCGATGCCTTACTTTCTAAAAAAATACAAGTTTTCAGGATAAAAGTTCATATGCAGTTATTAAGGAATTGATTACATCTATATATATATATATATATATGTATATATATATATATATATATATATATATATATATATATATATATATATATATATATATACATTAGTAATAAGTTTAATTATGAAGCGCATTTATTGAGATACGAGTTTGGTGCATTAAGAGAAATTTTAATTCGTGATACTTGATGAATAAATTACTCGTTTGTTGCACTTCTAGCTAGGGATGAAACGATACCACTAAGGTATCGATACTTTTACTTGATACGGCATCGGTTCAGAAGTATCGATACATACTCAGTATCGAATAAAAAGCATCGATACTTACTTGTATCGGTCAAGCTTTTCGCATAATTTAAAGTAGTGAAAACAAAATTAAATATCCACCAAAGCAAATGCTCATAATTCGTACAGAGTTCTTAACGACAAGTCAACAAAATCTTCTGATTTCGGAAGCGATTAATATAAGAAAAAACTAATTTGTTTAAATTTCTTGTAGACGAGTTTTTGTAGAATTTATTTATGAAAATACTCCTTCAACAAACTAATTTTACTGAATAACAAAAATTTTATAGTTCAATTTTTTTCAAAAGATAGCTATAAAAATTGCCAATAAAATCATTTATAGCCAGCAAAATCAACATTTCGCCAAATCAAAAACTTAGACCCTAAACAAAGTGGAAAAATTGCCACTTTTGAGCTGGACTGGAGCATGAGATATAGCCGAGATCACATTTTAAATGTTTGTGCAAATTAGTTTTGTTCCCGCAATAATGCACGCTTTTAAAATAATATTTGCAGATCGCAAATTTTATCGTCTTTTTTTATAAAAAGTTTGATTTATATAATATATAGTCCAGATATAAGTTTACATTTAACACGAACAAATAAAATTGTGTTAAACTGGCGTCATCTTCAACTTTTCTATAGCCAATAAGGAGTGAGTATATTTTACCGATACGAGTACTTTTTACCGATACCTACTTGGTACTCGGTAGTAGAGTATCAATACCAAAAGTACTTGGTTTCTAAGAAAAAGTATCGAGTATTTACTTGTATTTACTCGTATCGTTTCATCCCTACTTATAGCTAAACAAAGAAATAACTCCGTTAAATCAAAACTATCCAATGAAAACAATATTTAATAACCCACTTGACCTGAGATTCGATATAAACGAAAAGTCACTAAAGCGAAGAAATTTCCAAACAAAATTGTTCAATATATTTTCGAAAAATTAAAAAAAATATTTAATGTTCGCTTAAGCTTTAAACTTCGAAAATAGTTTTAGTATTGTAACTAAATACCAAGTAAACTAACTTGTTTTATTTAATAATCTTTGATTTTGCAAAATTGTTAAATGCCTCAATTTAATCATCTAATTAGAAAAGGTATATATCACGGTAGCAGCTTTTTAGTACCGAAAAATCTCGCTACGCGGATAGCTAAGATTGCGGGATCCGTATTACGTGCACTCTGCATTGCTATTGAATATTATAAATAAGCCTGTGCTCCTACTTAATAATACAATCACTTTCAAAATTACCATATTAATAATATAACATTTATTTATTAGTGAAAATGAATTTCCTTTTATCTTCTTATAATGACTTTAATGAGCGTCAAAATATGCTTATGATATCCGTTTTAAATGCTTCCCCTTCCTTAGCTGAATTAATTTTATTTACATTTCTTTTGTTTATTTACTTTCATATACGAGTATTATAGCTACAGCAACGTTTATTTATTATTTTTTTTTTAATTTAATTTTTTTTTATTAAGGAAGTATTTGCAAAGCGATTATAAAACCCTTTTCACATTAAAATTTTAATTTTCTCATAATATCCATATATTTATTTTTTTAACGTTATTGCCCTTGGCTTAAAATGGGAAAAGATAAAACAATATTATCAAAACAAACAAAAAGTACTTCTTTTAAACAGTATTTGCATAATAAATATACATATTTATGCAGAAAAAAACCTAATAAAAAGTTAAAAAAAAACTTAAAACAATTATATGCTGTTTTAGGAAATTAAAATTTCCTTAAGCCAAGAAACTAAATAAAACAAAACACAGTCTCAATTAAGGTAAGAAAAAGATGGACATTTTGGTATTTATGCTAATATTTTTTTTTTTTTTTTTTGTATTTTTAAAGAATTGTTAAAGTTAAAACATTATTTAAGCGAGCTTTCTCACCAAAAAAACTCGAATGTTAAATCAACATTAACTTTGGTAAACATCTTTCAAGGTCCATCATCGTTGAATGTGTTTTTACCCACATATTAAGAACAGTGTTTAAGAATAACAAGTTCAAAAAATATTATTGATTTTTCCCTTTTTGAGCTTATAAATGAGATGAAAATTTTGTTTAGGAGAAGGTGGTTCTCGGCTGGCCCACAGTTACTTTCATCATTTCATTTGAAACTGTCTATCCAGTTTGATTGAAAAAAAGGATATCGCAAATTTACAATTTTGCGATGAGTGATCGAACAAATTTCAGAATGGTAAACCATTTAAGCTTTTGCCTCTTTCAGGACTTAACTGTTTCCTAAACCTGGGTAAAGGAATACCTGCAGCAAAAAGTTTTCAAGTAAACAAGTCTAAAACTAAGGGTAAAGTTCTTAAACAATAATTTTGGCCACTAAAGGTTCTGATAGCAAAATAAGACCCATTTTTTTTCATAGGTAAAACACCTAATACTCTCATTTCTTATATATTTTCTTTTGTGACATTAGCAGAGAATTTTTTTTGTACACACTCAGCTTAAAACCTTTTGATATGAGAAGGCTGGAGTTAATTGTTGTTGCAAAAGACAAATAACAAAGTTGAACTACAGTGGCTTATCATAGAGCATGATGGAGAATTTTAAAAACAAATTTACTTGTTACTTTTTTATTAATTTAAATGCACACCAAAAGCTTAAAGTATATACAAAGGTTCTATTGTAACCAATATATTGTTTTTCTAATACCACTCACCATCAATGACAGATTTTGCTATTTACTGCCACTTCCACTATGTCGAAAGAAAAACTTTGCGAAAGAAATATAGTCGCTCGAATTCTAATACATTTTCATTCCACTATATATCGTCAGCTTTCTTTCGCTTGTGATTACGTGTGTCATATTTTTGTTTTACGTGTTTAAAGTAGTGTCAATTTGTATATTTCAAGTATATCTAGCGATTTTTTAAATCTAATAACATTTACATGAAAATTAACACAACTATATTGAACAATGAAAAAGAATTAAACATTAATAATTAAAATTGCTTTACAACTACATTTGTTTTGGTTAAAATGTGCGAGTACTTTTTATAATGAAAATAAAACAATAATCAAAGCAAAAGTGTTCAATAATATTTTTAAGAATATTTTATGACTTTTACCTACAAAAAAAAATTAATTAAAGAAATGTGAATTAAAGAAATAATAATGTGATTAATTTTTAATTTTACAAACTTAAATTCTTTACAAATAAATTTTATTACACGAAAGCAAAATAGCAAGTGAGTGATTTTGACATAGTGTTCGCTTTGTTGACGACTCATTCGAATTAGGGGTATGAAAATCTGTATGAAACCATACGTTTTCTTGCGAATTGTCGTTCGAGTCAATGTTCCAACAGAAGTGAAATAGAGAAATGGAACTGAGTTTTCTTACGCTTAGAATGCGTATGAAAACCTTCTTTCAAATTAGTGGAAGAGGCAGCAAATATCTACTTTTAACGCAATGTTCAAAAATTTATTAATTTATTTTTGAAATATATAAATAAGATTTTTCTCCCAATCAAGAGGTCACTTTAAAATAAAAGATAATTATTAACCTTTAAAGGCATCAGAATGAAGAACAATATAAAATGGTATTTTAATCCTTTCCTAAATGTAATTATTTGCTTAGGACTGACAGCTAAAGTGGTGGGCTGTTTGCTTACCCAAAATATTATTATAAATTTTGGTCTTAGGAAGACTAGCTACGTCCAAGATTAATAAGTATGTATAGTGTGTCTAAAGTAATTTTAAAATACAGACATCTTAATGTATGAATAAACCCACTTACATGTGTGTTTGTATAAGTGTGTGTGTGTCTTAACAAAAGGTATTTTGCTTCCCATGTCTTGAAACCTAAAAGTTTTTAACTCTCTCGTGGGTAAAATTAAATCTTTATCAACAAATTTGTTAAGTGTGTACAAAAAGGAATTTGTTTGCGTTATTATAAATGAAGTTGAGCCATTAAACTAAGGGAAACTTGTAATATGAAACTACGTTAAAACTTCTTTAATGTATTTTAATTGTATGTAAATTCTTTTCTTATTTTTAAGCCAAAACTTTTAAGATATAAGTGAGAGAATCCTTTTTTTTTTGTATACGTATATATGTATGTATGTACTTGGTAGTCAGATTACCTTTTAAAAATTTAGTAATTAACTTTTTTTTATTTAAAGTTTTCTTTTTTTATAGGAGACTTTAAAGCTAAATAACTGTTATTATATTCCTGACACAGTTGAAGTCAAATTTTGCAAAAACAAAAAGTTGAAATTATGTTTAAGGTTAATTGAAAAAATTTTCAAGAAAGTATAAAAAGGAGATATAGAAAAACAATTAAGATTTTTACAGTGTATGGCCACTTGCAAAAAACTAAAATTGTAAGATTTTGTGTTGACCATCTTTAGAGAAACTAGTGTGATATTTTCTAATCTAACATGTTAAAAAATTAAATTACCCAAAACTGAGTAAAGATTTAAGACTGATGGGAAATCATATACATATGTATGTACATATGTATATTGATTCCTTTGGTTCCTTATAAGAAGTACAGGGTTTTATGGGGTTTCGTTAATCTTTGCTTAATTTAATGAGTAGCTGATTGGAAATCTGCATCTGAGGCTGCCAGTATGTCTCCAGGAAGACAGTTGACAGTGGAGATTTATCCGCGACGGTTTGTGAGGGCTATAACGCCTATGGTCGGTCGTCAGAGCCTCGTCAAACAAAAATAGGGTACACTACGTGTAGGAGATGTTGACAGTTGTGCTGGGTAGGCACCCTTGGATTAGAAATCATAGAGTCAAATAAAAATCAATCCATCTCTATTTTATTCAAGCCAAAGCATTGCACCGCGTTACCAAAGGTACAGTGAGAGATCTTTTGCATACGCAGTTTTCTTAATATATTTTTTCTTCGCAACAAAGCACATATACATAGCAAAGAAAAAAACGAAAGACACGAATGAAGCACAGAACAATTTTGCTTTTATTTTAAATTCTTCGCTCAACTCAATTGTTTTTTTTCTTCTCTCCTACAAACTCAAAACTTTGCAAAGTAAATTTGGAGTTCGAATTTTCGTGAGTAAAAAGCAAAAAGTATAAGTTAAATTAGTGTTATTCAAGCATTAAATTCTTTATTTGAGCCATTAAAAGTCCTGCTCGCCAAAAATATCTTCAAAGATGAATGATGTACTATTATAATAGTCGTAGTTTCGCAATTGGTTGTGTTATTGTTTATTGAAAGCTTCTAACATAATTACATACCTCTTCACATACATGATATCTATGAATAAAATTATAGTTCGCTAAATATTCTAAGTACAATTTTTTTTCAAACACTATTGTAGAATAGTTCAAGCCATGACATCCCCGTTAATGTGTGAATTCTACGACAATATTTCCGAGGAAGGTTGAAGTTCGAAAATTGGGTAAGAACTTTTTATAAATTACTCAAATAACTTTTGAGTAAAGATCTTCCTAAAATATAAAATATGCTTTAGATTAGCTACATCCAAACTTTTATAAAGAGCTTTTTGTGCTTTCACACAGGCGAGAGTACAACATCCGCAACAACAACACAACAGAATATAATGCTTGCTCTTACTTTGCAAAGAAACAAGAACAAATTTAAGAGCTTTCAAAGCTGTTTACGTCAAATGCAAATATCAGTGTATGTGTGTCTGGATGTAGCTGCTTTAGATAAATTAATTATTATTGTTCGAATTTATGATTTATTAGACTAAAGTTTGCATTACTTTGTAAGCCAAATTTCATTTAATAATTATTAATGCACAAATAACACCAAAGTTAATTGTAAATATTCTGAACAACTAGTTGTTTTTCAAGACAACTACACCTACATCATCAACGTTCTTTGTTTTGTCTACTGTGTATGGTGTCAGTTGATGTAGATTTCTGCTTTGTATACTCAGCCTTTATTGAAAATCGGATATGTGAATTGTTTTGATTCATCGTATTAGAATTTGCTGTAAGATATTTTTGTAATGAAAACTCAATTTGACCATTCCTAAATTTACAACAGTATTGTCATTGTTGTCTGTTCTTTACTAATTAAGCACATGTTAGTTAATTTGCTTATTTTTGTTATACTTAAATCAAACATTTTTGATTTGTTAGTATTAAGTATGTTATATTAATTTTTGAGACTGTTCTATATTTATTAATTTTAATTAGTTTTATTTATTATTGTTCAAATTTTATTTGGTTCTATATTTATTATTTAATTATGTCAAATTTCGTAAAATAAAATATGTTTAATTAAAAAGGAAAATAAATATTTTTATATTTAAACTTTACAACCCTGAAACCAAATTTTCTAATTCTCCGATTTTTAATATTGATTTATTTCCTTCTATCAACAAAGAAAAAAATTTGTTTAATTTCGTAATGAAAAAAAGTTTAAATTTTTCAGCTCTGGACCCGTGTTTTTATTTATTTTTTTTGATTTTTATAGTCTATTTAATTTTTTTATTTTTATAGTCTATTTTTTTTCTTAAGCATAAAATATATTTAATTTATAATGAAAAATAAAAAGAGTGTAACAACAAAAAGTGCAAGTTTTCCAACCCTGTAATACAATTTTTTATTGTTTTTGTGTTATCAATACCAATATAAATCTTACTTAAATATGAAATGAGGTTAACTAACATAAAAAAATTTTTAAGCATTAAATATGAAAAAAATAAGTTTAAATTTTCCACCTCTGAAACCATCTATTTGGCTTTACTGGTTTTCAATCAATCTAGTTTAGAATATTTCTGATATCTCAGATCAAAACCGAAGTCTATGAAATTCTGTAAGTTTTGAAAACGGATTTAAAATACAGACAGACGGACAGGCGGACATCGTTTATTCGTCTTCCCTATTCATAAGGACCCAGAATATATACTTTATTTGTCGCTTACAATTATTGTAGAAATTACACAAGGAATGAAATAGCTATAAATACCTTTTGCCGTCTTTGGTGAAGGGTATAGAAACACAAAAATTAAAATCATTTGTTTTCCTACATCAATGCACTAGTATGTCTTAAATCATTACGGCCTGTGATTACCCCAAATACATGAACAAAACAGAAATAATTGATAAGCAATTGCCAAATAAAAAATTTGTATACTATAGCAATTCGATAAGATAAAACAAAATGCAAAATAAAACACATTTTTATAAACAAAATTTTTTAGTGCAATTGAATTTTATTTTCTAAATGCCACAAATAATTTGAACAACGGGCGCGAGGGTGGAAAAGGGGTTTGTTTGCACCCATGCTTTTGTTGCACAAATGCAAACGAACAAATGAATATGTGAGCAAATATCACATATTTGACAAAATTACACTTCACTCACTTACATTTCACAGCACTTAAACTATAACAACAACAGCAAAAAAAAACTATTCTTACCATCCAAAAATTTATCAATTTTATCCAATGGATTTAATGACAAATTTGCTAGAAACTTATTCATTTCAAACAATTTTGCAAATACTCTTAAATATCAATTTATTTTGACAATCAAATTGAAGTTAAATTGTTTGAAAAAGTTAAGGAAAAACTAAATTTAAGCAAACTAGTTGACTTGCTGTGGCAGCTAATGAACTAAATGTAAGGGGGATATGTTCTATTATTTTATTTTGTGACTAAGCATTTGATTTATCAACTGTGATATAGATATTCATGTATTTAAAAAAATATATAATTTTTCTTATCAGTTTTCTTAAAGAATTTAACACTCTGAGCAACAAATGAGCAAAACTAGTACCTTTTTATATTATTGGATACAAAGTAAAAAATTATAAATCAAGCGCGGAAAAAATAAAGACATGCTTAGAGCATAATATTTTTGTGATTTTAAAGGAATAAAGAAATGTATTTTTCTATGGCGAGAAACTTCACATTACCAAGAAAAAATGCCTACTGCTGACTAGTCTTGTACTTAGAGGATCACAAGCTCGTTACTTGCCGAGTACTCTGCAGAAAAGCCAAAGTAAGTTCGCATACAAGAAAAATCATAAAGACGGTTTCAGAGCTGGATAATTTGGATTAATTTTTTTTGGTACAAAAAAGTCTCTAGCCAAAATTATTTTTTTTGTTTGTTAATTAAACCTATTTTATATTTCTGTTAGAATTAAGATGGTATTAAATTTGAAACTAGAAAAATTACAAATACGATTTCAGGGTTGCAAAACTTAAATTTTTTTTTGTATAATAAAGATAATCTATTTAAACAAGTTCTTTTTGTTCGATAAAGTGCACATATTTGTAATTTTAGAAGGAAGAAATTGTTTTAAGAAATATATAAAAGGATGATTCCAGGGTTATAAATCGGAAACTTTTATTCCATAAAAAGTCTCTAGCTACAACTAATTTTTGTATTTTTTTTTGCACCTATTTTATATTGCAGTGAGAATTAAATTGGTATTAAATTAAAAAAAATCGAAAACAAGTTTCAACTTTTTTTTATTATATAATAGTATTTTTCTTTTTGTCTATATTTATTTGATGTTTAACGAACATGAATTTGATATTCCAATAACTTGAAGAACAATGTTGAATCAAATTGAATTTATGTAATTTGTTTAACTTTATTATTTATTTAACTTATGTGCTTGTGTGACAAATGCTTAAGCGTCGCATTTTTAGTTTGCTTGGTTTTGGTTAAGATTTTAACTTGAGCTCGACGGGTAATAGTCAACGCACTTACAGGTGCAGCCACAACAACCTTAAGTATTCTTAAGTTACTAAGGGGCTTTTTACATGTAATGTAATGCGGCAGGGGGAGGGGTTAAGGATTTGTTTTGAAAATGTATACTGAACGTTTTGTATTAGAATTACTAAGGGAGCGGGGTTAGCATGTATAAAAGTTCCTTACTAAATAAATACCACCCTGAGTTATGTCTGAATTCACCATGATTTAAGTTATAATTTAACATACCATTTGTTTGAAATAAAAGTTAAAGTTAAAATAACAAGAAGTAAAAAAATTTTAAAAATCCCCGAATACATCTAGAAAATATGATATATTTTCTAAGCCACTGGATTCATTTTCTTTAAGCATAGCTGAGAACACTTTCAATCTAATCACCTCTCAAACACAAGAAAATAAATCCAAATAGGCCCAGCAGATTGACCAACACGTGGACACGGACAGACACACTGATATACACTACAAATTTATTAGAACTCTTTTTTTTTTGTCTTGATATTACTTGAAATTATTCCCCGGGAGAAATCTCACGTGCAATTTTATTCATAATTTCCCTGATTATTTTTAATAAATTTAATATAATGTGCAATCAAAATTTTTGCATGGTGATTTTATAATGTTGTTTTTTTGCTTGTATCGTGTAAATCTCTAGCACGTCTTCGATAGATCTCTAACTGAGATGAGCTGTTCCATTAAGATATCCGTGCAGATACATATGGAGTGACATATTGTCGTTGCTCTGAGGTAATCGGTTAAGTGTAGATTTTTTAATTTTTTTTTATTTCACCATTATTAAACTTAATGTGTCATACATTCACCACCAGTTTGAAGATATTTTAATTATTTCAAAAGTTAGCAATAGTAGACTACATATTTGTGAAGAAATGTTTATTAAAAAAAGTTATCTGTTAAAATAAAAAAATAATTATACATTTTTAGATTAATTTGAATTGTAGTGAATTTTTAATTGTATACACAACAATCATTTCTCATATTCCGTTTCATAGAAAATTTAAGTTAAATATCTGATGTTAATAGTAATCTCTGCCCAAGTAGATAGACTAGGGCGCTGATGAAGTGCGTGGCTGCACAGAAAAGTATCGGTGCTGTAAAGTCTAGTTTAATTTTTCTTCTTTTCTTTAGAAACTCACATTAATTAATAAAAATATTTTATTTAATAAGAATTGAAATTACTGAACTTAAGCCCGAATAAGAAATTATTTCTGATAAAAAAATAATTTGCTTTGAAATAATCTTGAAGCTGAACCACAAAATAAGTTATGTACAGTTTTTGAGGCAATTTCGCTGCATCTACCAAACCCAGAATTACAGTGTGTGACAAATTTTAATGAAATCGAAATACTATTTTTCTGGTACGAAAAACTATTTTTTAACCCGTAACTAAAGATTTGCGAGGTGTTTGGAAAATTGAAAATACAGATTGTTCTTATACTCTAAAATATCTACCAGAAAACAGTAACACTTTGCAGCTATTTTTTTTTGTCACACTGTATTATTTAAGATTAATTTTACGAAATACTTTTATATAATGCTAACTATATTTTAAGTAGCGTTGTAGTTTGCTAAAAAAAAATGAAATGTTTTAAAGTAAAACATTTTTTTTTGCTCTTCTAAAAAGTTAGTAAAAAACAAATAACTGAGTTTGTCGGAGCAACAGCGATATATACTACACCTTTAACCTTTTCTTGGTGAACAGTACAAAAATAATTCTGGGTTTCTCTCTGACATTATGTATTTTATCTACTTTAACAACAAAACTTTACTTTACGACATTAAAAAAACTTTACACATTAAGATGAAGAAAGAAAGCTTGCATTAAACAAGTAACACTTGTTAAAGAAAAGAAATTGTCGTAGTATTTTATAAGATGCAAACTTGTACGGATTGTGTAAGAAACGAACGAAACAGCATGTTGCAACATATATGTTACAACATAGTACTACAACAAGTACATGGTGTGCTTTCACATATCTTGTTTTAAATAAATATCGCACTTGTAGCTGTACAGGTAATCAACTCAGAGGGGAACTATGGGGAGTTAATTTTTATTTAAGCAAAAATTCATAAAAATTATTTTATTTGCGTCAAAAATAAATGTTTGTTTTTGTTAAGAACATATTTTATGTTAAAAAAAATACTTTTAACATTGCAGTTGTAAAATATTTAACAACTTCACACATACGTTAATGATTCACCTTTACCGCAAAAAAAAATTATTTTTACTTTTACACATATGCCTTATTCCTGAACACCACAGAATTTACAACACTCATATGTTGTAGGATCTACTCGTATGTATGTCTGTCTGTCTCTGCAATTGTTATCTCTTAAACACTTGTACACACACAAGTACTTATTTACAAGCTCAGAGATAAAAGTAATAAATTCAAACATCTGGCAAAATATGCATAACAACAAAGTAGAAAAACAAAATAAAAATGTTGTCCAAAAAATTTATGCTCTAAATATAAAATATTTACAAAATTTGCACAAGTTGTTTTATATTTTAAAGGTAAAAAAAAAATAAAATAAAGGAAAACATAACACAAATTTACATATAAATTGAGAATTTTATGAAAACAATTGACTTTGAATTTTTGTATTAAATGGTGCAATAATTATTTTATTTAAATTCAAAAAAATTAAAATGTAATGTGTACATATCGTACCATAACCGCAAAAAGCTTAGGCGACATTATTTTTTTTTTGACCAAATAGTCGTTATTTGCAATCGTAAATAATGGATTTTCGCAATAAAAAAATGAAGTCCAAAAAATTTGTCAGTTAGTTTTCTTGGTGGTTATGGCTCGATGTTAAAGTTTCTATGCGTTAAAAAAATTCTGGTGAGTTCCCGGGAATTCTGTTTTTACAAATCCCGGAAAATGTTTAACGGGAATTTAATATTTACGGTTTTGGACTTTGCTTTTTTACATTGCGGTTAGTTGTTTTATTATCTACACAGAGAAAACAGATTTATTGAGACAACCGAATTTGTTGCCAATCGAATTTTGCTGGTTACACCAACTATTGTAGAATTCTGGTATAACGACTGCAATTTTCTTGTAGTACCACCATATTTTAATTATAACCCTTAACCAAATAGTTGCAGCAACAGAAAAAATTGGTTAATTGGTTAAATTGAATTTGAAATAAAAGTTATTCGTGCTACCGAAAATATGGTTAGTATAACTAAAACAATATCATAATTGCTTCCTGTGAAAGAAAAATTGGCCTTCCTTACTGAAATAAAAATGAACAATACACGCAAATAAATATACATAATTTCCGAAATTTATTATTTGACATATTGTCATAAGTTTATTTTAATTGAAATTTATTTCCTGGTGGTGACGCATGTCTATATGAATTTCTTCAACCAAATATTTTAAACAGCCACAAACATGTTATCTTATGCACATACTATCAAAAACCATTTGAGAATTCATAAATCATAATACCTTTGAAAATCACAAAAGTTAATATTTTGAATTACTTTCACATACATATATAATTAAACAACAAATTTGTTAGACTTCGTTGAGATCATACAAGACTCAACTTTTCCGCCATATAAGGGATATTTTTTTGAAAGAGGTATAGAACTTTGAAATGAAATAAAAAAGATTAATATCTTATATTAACATGAAACTTACTTCATTCAAAAGAAAATAAAAGGCATATAACCAGCATGGCTGACTGAGACGTAGTCTAATCTGTAAGTAAAATTTTTGATGGATTTTTACAACATTTGTGGTGCTATATGGGAAATAACGCGTTCAATCGTTTTGAATTTATCGGCGTAGACTAGCAACTTCACATGTCTACACAGAAAATAGTTTAGCAGCGTTAAATTGCACGATATGGGAGGCCGACTCACGGGTCCTAAGCGTAAAAGTATGCAGTTACCAAACATATCCTTCAATAAATCAATTGTAGCACGAGCTGTTTGATATGTTGCGAGGTTTCGTTGAAACTACAACTCTTGCACATAATGATTGTTCAATTAATGAACAAAAAAGTCAGTAATCATGTGTCTATAGCGGAGGTACGTAACAGTGGTTTGCACTATACAACGTCGTTTTGGATCCGTATTACGATTTAAAATAAATATGGTGCGAAAACTTTTCATAGATAATGGAATTAATTGTTCTGATGGTGACTGTAAAATGGACTTAATGCATGATAGGTATTATGAACAGAACCATAATTTTCAAAATACATTTGCAAAATTTGGAAGCGTTGTTCAGGCGTTAGTCTATTCATGTTGAACTGGCAAACCAAGCTTAACATAAGTCGCTTGACAACTGACGAAATGGTTGCCTGTAAAAAACATGTTGCCAACTTAAGGTTTTGTCCCTCTATAAAAAACACGCTTTATAACTCCACTTCGATGATGAAGCTTGGGGGTATTGACCAAACCTATCCTGCTCAACTACCCGAACGTCTTTATAAAACCTGGATACCATAGACGGACTTGTGGCTGAATGGAACTCCAGACAGAAGAAGTGTTGATTTTTATACAGACGGCTCCAAAGCACACAAAAACATGGGTTATGGATTCTTCCGTATCACTGTAGAGATAAAAGGGGATTATTTTATTAGGATATTCTGGATAGAGGCTTTCATGGTAACTCTAAGGCGAATGATTAATTTTAAAGAATATTATATTGAGCTCTGGTTGGGTGTCTGAGCTCTGGTTGGGTCAACAGGTGGGACTACGCTTAAGCAGAGTTTATGTGGTATCGAAATAAACCAAATTGTTTAAGTGAGTCCGTTTTTCTGAATGACAACCATAACTAACCTAACCTAACACTCAGGCAAGTGTAGAGTCTCGAAGGCTGTGTGTACGAAACTTGGCTCATGAAAATCCAAACTGCTACTGGATATGAACAGGAAGGCGATGTGAAACGTGTAGTGGCCACTCTTCGGTCAGAACAGCAACCAGAATTCGGGAAACTGGAACTCTAGATTTCTGTAGGATGTGCAGGAATGAAGAAGACCGAGAAAACATTAAACAAATAATCTGCCAAGCCCGAACCTGTAACGTTATAGGCTTAGATGACTGAGAAGATGTTTCGATGAGAGCATTCCTGATATCAGGAAGTGTAAGCTGGGGCTTCAACATGGGAATTCAGTGGCTTAATGATGGACAATAGGGTCACTTCTGGGTACAAATGGGAAGTAAATATTAATTTTAACTAGACCAGACTAGACTTTCGTTAATGTTTCATATTAATTCAATATAGTTTTTATTCATTTTAAGCTGTTTTCTCTGGGTGTACACAACTAAATAAGTAAATAAACTAAAAAATAAATAAATAAATATATAATTAAAAAATTTATAAATAAATAAACAAATAAATTAATAAATACATAAGAAAATAATGTAAAATTAAAAAATATTTATCTCATCAAATCTATTTAAAAAGTTATCACTTACAGCTTTGTGGGCTTGTGGCAAAAACTTAAGCAATTTCTTTGAAGTTTAAGAAAAGTCAACAATTTGTAATATTTCTAAAAAAAAATGGCAACCACTTGGTAAGAAAAAAATTTAAATGCTGGAAAGAAGCGACTGAATTGCTTTTAGCAAATAGTGGTAATGCCTCATTTCACACTATATGAGTATGACATTGCAATATGTATATTTGTATTTGCATATGCATACAAACATAAATACGAAGTTATTTATGTATTCATACACACATACACTTTCTGCTGCTTACTCATACATACATACATACTTGCGTAACTCTTCCTGTGTGACTATGCAAAATGCATGACTATCAAATCTGTTATAGAATGATGTCATATGCATCATAACTTTTTATAACAATAAATTATTAGATGGCATATTTCCATGCATGTATAGTGAAGACGAAAAGTTTAAGTTGTATGTTTTTTTCTTGTACAAAAAAAACGACCGGAATTTTTGTGCCCTTTTTTTTTTGCTCCTCAAGCAAGAAAATATTTTATAATGAAATTTTCTTAATATCAAAATTTTTTTTCACATTTTTAAATTCATCATCATTTCTTAAGCCATAATAATGCTGGCATGAATATTATATTTTATAATATCGAAATGGCGACAGGGACTTGTGTGTTAACAAAATACGGTGGTGAGCGTGTTATATGTTTATCATATTCCTTATTTTGTTGTTATTTATACATATACATACATACACAAAGCCATATATATATATATATATATATATATATATATTTATTTTCATATGGAAAATGTCACTAATGAATATTTTAAATATGTTCGTCACCATGGAATTTTGAAGAATTTTTCCGCTTTTTTCATGCCAACTTTGGCAGGCAAAGAAATTGGTAAAGAAGAATTTTAATTTTCAGTTATAGTGAACTGCATATAATTCTAGTTTAACGATTTAAAAAAATTAAATGTATCTATTGGTGGCTTACCATGTCTTGATGCATATCGTTGCTGATAAACAACACTTGAGTAAACTTTAATCACAATTCAAGAATGTTAAAACCCTCAATGTTCCTCGAAAAACTCTCAAAATATTTGAATATTAAAAACCTACAATCACAGTAGGCTAAAAAACTTATTCAAAACAAGTGAGAGTGCTATATTCGGCTGTGCCGAATCTTATATACCCTTTACTAAAGTGCGTTTATGTAGTATACAGATACATACATAAGTACATAGATATGTAGGTACACATTTATTTTGTAAAAAAAATTCATAATTTTTGTAGTGCAATTTTTAATAAGTGACCTCTCGGTATTTTTCGATTATATATGTATGTTTTTTTTGATATTAGCAATAAGTTGAATTTCGATGCCTTACTTTCTAAAAAAATACAAGTTTTCAGGAGAGAAAAAAAGAAACGGTTCATCTCTTTATACTTCGGTGTTTGGATAAAAGTTCATATGCAAAAAAGTAAGTTTAATCCTCACAAAAATATAAATGTGAAAAAAGCCAAAGTTCCTTTCCTTTTGATTTCGGCCATTAAAAGTAGTGAGATATAAATCTAGACCAAGTTCTTGTTTGCCACATTACCTAACACAGAAATATGTTATATGTTATTATATAAATTTGTAATCGTAAGGGTGTCATATAATTTTTAGATAATCTAAAAACTTGAAAATATTTTTACCGATTTAAAGAAATGAATAAATAAAAACTTTTCTCTCTTCTTTTAGAAAAGTAAAAATATTGCCAAGTTTGCAGATTATCTAAAAATTATATAACACCCTGTCGATTACAAATTTATATAATACATAAAATATTTCTGTGTTAGGTATTTTTTCACATTTATGTTTTTGTGAGGATCTGACTACTTTTTGAAAAATGTTCTATAATAACACTTTTTAAACTTAAAATTTCTGGTATGTCTTACTTCTATTAATGATCACTGTGCCAGTTGAAAATGGCATAGTTGCATAAAATAATGGGTTAGAGCGTAATGGGTGCTGGATAGTACACCTTAAAAATGCACTATTGTGTCATTACAACGGGTCGATAGTGTATGCAATCTGATAAGAGTCGTGTGGAAAGAAACATGTAAATTACAGCGTAAATTTTAGTGGACGTGATGCCGTCTATTTTCTCAATATATTTACATATTAAAGTCTGCTTAGCCAAAATACATAAATCAAAAGGATATTCCCGATGCGCATGCAAAGTTTCAATAGGGTAGATGGTGCTTTAATTTTTGGATTTTCCGATTGACTACATCAATTATTCATCCTTATTCCAGTTGTCGTCATCGACGTCACTTTAACACAATGCCAAAAAATTGGGGCTTGGTTACTCGCTCTCGAGAACAATTTTGCGCAGGTGACAATTAATTTCCGTTCCCTTAGGTCTAGAAAATAGCATACACCTGCCAACAGGAGTCAGTTGTTTTTGACAACGGATATACGAGCACCAATTTTTTGGTGTTGTGTTAAAGTGACGTCGATGGCGACAACTGGAATAAGGGTGAATATTTGTGTAAAAATGTCAGCTCTCTATTGTATAATACTATGTAAAATAATTATGAGCCATGGCCCAGCCGACTTTTATATATGCTAGTGCTCATGGTTTATGCAAAGTTGGGTATTAAAAAATCAATGAGAAATATATGAGTAATAAATTAAAAACTGCTAAGCCGAAGTACATGAAAGGAAGAGCTGCGATTTATGGCTGAAGTCAAAGCTAACTTTTCAAAATAGGAAACTTTTATTTTGGATAAGTACAATGTGTATAAAAAGTTTTAATAAAATTTATCTTAATTTTGAATTTGAAGTGCTTGTATTGACCACCTGATAGCAACTTCTGGTTTATTTATTTATTTGTGTATCAAATTTAAGCTCGCTAGTGCGAATTGGAGTTTTAAGGTCGTAGCCCCGTATACCGGGTAAAACTTTTTTGTTTTAAGATTTTTTCATTGGCTTACGCAGCTACACTTATTTGTGTATAAAATTTCAGCTCTTCAGCGCGATTTATACCTTCAAATTTTATCAACATTATCTCTCCAACTATTTCTAACTCAAAATTTTGTTGTGAGCAGCGCTTATAAATTATGCTTATTTTCTTCTAAAATACACCAAAGTATATTAAACACAAGGCTAACAATTTATGGGAATGATCACGCCAAATTTTTAAGGTGATAGTTTTAAGTCTTGTGCACTAAATATACGAATACGAATGTATTCGTATTCGCAAAATTTAGCAAATACGAATACGAATATTTTTCCAAAGAAATTAAATAAATAAATGCATAAATCCTAAACGAAATTTAAATAAAGGACTAAAAATTTTAGTTTGTACAAACACATTAATTTTTTATAGAAATTTGTGCTTTGAATCATTTTCAAATATTATTCGTCATTGAATATCACTAAAATTTTGGGTACTTTTTATTAACTTTAAAGTACGCCAACAAGAGTATGAAGTCCTTTTTCATAATAATTTTTTAATATTTCATATTGCATGTAATATTCGTATTCGTATTCGCGAATATCGTTTGAAACATTCGTATTCGTATTCGTATTCGCGAATATCAAAAATTGATATTCGTTACATCACGAATACATACATACAAGTGATGCACGAATATTAGTATTTGTATTCGAATTGTCGAATATTCGGCCACTTTCAGGCGAATAGGAATGTATTCGTATTCGCTAAATTCAATCGGATGCGAATGCAAATATTTTTTTAAAGAAACTAAATAAATAAATGCATAAATCCTAAACGAAATTTAAATAAATGACTAAAAATTTTAGTTTTTACAAATATATTAATTTTTTATAAAAATTTGTGCTTTGTATCATTTTCAAATATTATTTAATGACAATCATTAAAATTTTGAGTACTTAACTTTAAAGTACGCCAACAAGACTGTGAAGAACTTTTTCATAACAATTTTTTAATATTTCATATTGCACATAATATTCGTATTCGTATTCGCAAATATCGTTTCAAATATTCGTATTAGTATTTGTATTCGCGAATATCGTTTGAAATATTTGAACTCGTATTCGTATTCGCGAATATCAAAAATTGACATTCGTTATATCACTAATACATACATATAAACATACAATTATATATATATATTACATGGGATTTCAATATTTTTCGATGCTAGTTTTGGAAGGCCCTTTATTTTTTAACTTTCATATATTTGTTGTTGTAGCAACTAATGTTCTACATACTCTGTCCAAATTTCAGATCCGTAGCTCTTACAGTTCCTGAGAAAATAACCTTTTTCCTAAAACATGAAATATTTTAAATTATAAGAAAAAAAGTTAAAGTTTTTTTTTTTTTTAATTAGAATAATCAATTTTATTCATACTGAAGTATAAAATAAGTTAATTTAATAAAAAAGTAATAAAAACTAGTTTTCGGTAGTTTTTTGTATGGGAAAATAGAGTTTGAGTTTTCTAGATCTGAAATACTCGATTTTGCTGATTTTCAATAGCAAAATTTTTCGAAAACTTTCTGACACACCAGTTCAAGAACGAAGTCTTTAGCTGTTCTGGGAGCTTCGGAAAACCGATTTCACGTACAGATAGATGGACAGACGGACAGACGGACATTGTTTGTTCATCTTTCCTATGCATAAAGATCCAGAATATATATACTTTATGTGTCTCTTATTAATATTGTAGAAATTACACACGGAATGTCAAACCTATATATACCCTTTTACCATTTTTTGGTAAAGGTATAAAAGCACAAATAATAGGTTTGTTCATTGCCAAAAAATTTTTTTCAATTAACAACATTCAAATACTTAAGATATTTAGGAATTCCTGGAGGCAAAATAATGTTTAGGAATTTTTCTTCTTCTTGTAGCTAAACCACCAGCCAACATCTAACAAACAAACTTTTTTTCTATTAAAGGACACTATTCTCCTTTACCTCGTTGTCATTATCCACACCAATGCTGTCACTTTGCATTTATACTAATGAAATTTCCTTTATGTTTAATTTATACATGCTTTTGCTATTGCTTAAATAATTCATGTTATACCACTCCCATATCCCACACCCTTATCAAAAAAAAGTTCAAGTTCTTTTATTTTTCAAAAAATTATTTGCATACTTGTGTTAGTATTCTCCAAACATTGTTTTGAGTTTTGGCTGTTTGTAGGTTTCGTGTGTGGTGTTCTTGTTGGTTTTTTTATTGTATCTATGCATGTATGTTGTGTCTCTCGGAAATACTTGACATTGCTGCTGATGCCTGCATTCAGGTTCAGGAAATTGCTTAAGTTTTTGCACGCCAGCTGAAAGACAACTAACTGAGTTGTGCACAAATGACATATAGAAAACAAAAGTAAAAAATAACAAAAAAATCTAAAACTTAAATAAAAGACAAGACAAGACAAACGCAACAATAATGACAACAATAAAAATAACAACGGTAGCAGCTTATCAGCTCTAGCCTTAAATGTGTGTGTGTGTATGTATGTATGTATATATGTATGTATGCAGCAGTAAAGTTTTGTGATGTTACAACAACAACGGAAAATCCTTTTTAATAGAAAACTTTTACGGCATATTTTGTGTAAAAACCAGCAAATGTTGGAAAATGTTTCTCATACTTTAGCACTGAAGAAAACATGCCACTTCATATTGCCTCATCATTGTCAGGCATTTTAGAATCCAAAAAGAATGTCTTGTATGCATGTGGGCCATGAGTTGCCCCTAAAGCATTTACGTTAAAGGAATGATTTCTAATGCGGTAATAGTCACAAGATATAATTTTAAGGCATGAAGACTTTAACATTTTAGAGTAGATATGCTAAAGTGTAACGTAAACTGTTTAACACACAAAATAATTAAAATATTCTGCCAACTTAGTCATATAGAGGGGATTAAAATAAGTTAGAGCCCGTTTAGATGAAGGGCAGCATAGCTGCGACAACACTTACGTTCTTTTTTGGAGTACCTTCTTAAATCTACGCGCAATTACATGAACACTTTTTTGTCTCGCTATAGTCAGGCAACGTTTTTATATCAATATGATCACTGCTTTTTATTCCTTCATTCGTAGCAGTGTTGCCGTAAAGGAACTTATTGTTAGTTTGGTAAATCTATAATTAATATGTCCATATATTTTTTTTAATTTATTATCAAAATATAATAAATCCTTTTCACTCCGTTCTTTATTTGCTTCCAATTTTTTTTATTATAACTGTTTATTCCATGTATGTTATTAAAAATTATTCTAACTGGCAATACTACTTGTACACGCAGGCAACATCTCGCAGCCACCTTCATCTAAACGACCTCTTATAAGTGCGACGATTAAAAGTTTACATCTGAAACTCATTTTACGGCCTATAGAAATATAGAAAATCATTAGACGCTTAGATTTTTGGCATATAGTGTCTTCAGAACATTTATTTAGCACATTAGAAGCAATGGGTTTTTTGTATTTATTAAACCTCTAACTCTGCTGCAAATGGGTTATTTTGCTATTAAAAAAAATCAAATATTGCCGTTATGTATGCAGTTAAAATACTCTGCCAAAATATGTGTCATAAAATTTTATTATAGGTCTCACAACAAACACTTAAGTCGAAAATTTAACTTTAATTTCAGAAATAACCAAAAATATGAAAGGTGATACGAAATTCATGTTTACATATTTAACATTTAAGATCGTTTCGTATCAATTTTACCCAATACGATACGATCAGACCACGAATGAAATCAAATTTTTTGTCACCAACACTTTGTATTGAGGGTTGCATGTTTGTATCACGAAAGATTAAAGTTGTTTATTGAAGGAATATGTTTTCTGCGCAGGAGCAAACGGCTAAATGGACCCTGCAGTAATCTGACTCGAATTTGTATTAATAAATCATAATAAGCAATGAGACCTTTTTCTGGATGAATGGGTATTAGTATTCAAGAATTTGGAACAATACTAATCCTACTAATATCAGCAGTGGGGATTCACTTACTTTTTTTAACGATATTCGCATCGTTAAAATAATTATAACGAAAATGTATCGAATTTGCTATTCAACAACATTTTTAACGATATTTATCGAATATAGGTTAATATCAGCTGGTTAATTACAGCTGTGTCGTTATTTAAGCGACAATAATTTATGTGCTGTTAATTTTATCGACAAGAATCAACAGAAAAGATCAGCCGCGTCCTAAGTTTCAAAATTACACAATTGTTATTTTAAGTAACAAAGTATATAAACAAAATTACGATTGTCGGATCGTTAAAAGTTACTGAATCGCACTACAGATCCATTAAAAAGTGTCGGTGTGGTGAGACGTTTGTTTTACGAACAATGTTGATCAACTAGAGATGAGCAATATTTCGAAATCTGTTACTTTTTCACATTGATTGAAAAATTACTAATAACAACTGCAACCCAGTCTACCGAGTAAAAGGGTTTTGGAAAAATATTTCTGTCACACACACGTTTAATGTTTTTGTATGGTGCTTTACAGTTAATAAAGCTACCACACTATTTTTTTTTATTTTTAGCTTTTGTCAAGAAAAAATCATAAAATCATGTGAAATTGTCTTTTCTGGCAACCATGTATAGCTCTCACATTTTTGTTTTTACAATTTAATTGCCTTTCTGCCTTTTAAGCGACAAAATGCAATATTGGGAAGGGGTTGATTCGAAATTACTTGTTCTTGTCGCTCTCTATCAGTATTTAAAAATACTAATAATAAAAAATACTTTTAAAGAATAATAGTTGAATTAGTAGTTTCGTATCGCGACTTGACGGATCAGCTGACAAAATTTGTAACATTAAAAAAATATGTCGCTGTTGTGTATCGTAACGTATGTGAGGTAGAAATGTATAGAAAATAGATTTCTACGTCAACTTCTCATTTATATACATGCACACGCATGTATAAAGCAAATAGAAATACAATAACAGCTGATACATTCGCTGGCAACCTCACGTCTTTTCTAACTACCATCCAGAATTAAGCGGTATGACCACTTCAAAAGTTAGACGATACGAATCAAATAATTCTACCATGAAATCATGATCACGGTCACTGTTTAAAATAAGGGGAAACTGGATCGCTCATCTCTACCGACAATAGAAGGCACTAGAGATAAATGATTTCCAAATTGTTCTGACCAAAATTAGATGATATAGAACTCATCACACATTTGTCTACCGACAACAGAAGTCACTAGAGATATATGATTGCCAACTTTTTTTCACCAAAATTAGATGATATAGAACTCATCATACATTTGGCATTTTGAACGAAGCGATTTGATGGCGAGCTTATCTTACGTAGATTGATATGAAATTGCTCTAGAAATCGTGCGATTTGATACTATTGTACTTTTTCGTGCGGTGATTTCTTAAGTTGAAGATCTATGCAAATAATCCACAAACTGCGGCTGCCCTTAAATCGGCCAAATTCAGTTTGACTTATGCGCCAGAGCCATGAAAAATTGGAGATTTCTCATACGAGCCACCCAGCAAAGCCACGTTAAACTTTTGAGCGAAGGTATATTGCATGTATAAAAGTATTTAAAGGCATATTGCATGTATAAAAGTATTTAAAGGCCTTTCAATAATACGAAAAATGTCTGTAACATTTCACTCAAACTTCATTTTATACTAATTTATGTAGAAGAATTAAATATTACAGGAGGTGTCATACTTTCGAAAAGTTTTGTGCTATTTTCATGATTTTAATTGTCACGAACAAGATTCTTATTTGGACGTTATGAATTTGAAATACCCAGTTGTTTCAGTTTAAAAGAAATCAAAATCTTATTACCTACACAGAAAAAAATATTGTTCGATAAAAAAAACTAAAAATATATTAAAAATGTAATTGTTTAAATGAACTTTTGTTTAAAAAATTTATTTAATTAAAAGTTTAAATAGGATCAAAATTTTTTTAAATAAATTTTTGTTTTTTTTTAAATAAACATGCTTAGCGCATGAACAATTTTTTTCTGAGTAATAACGACTGCCACAGTTGCTTTATCGCTGAGAAATCACTGTTAAATAATCATGCCGTGATGCTGATGTATCTATCTTCCTGATTTGTCACCTGTGGTCGTAATTTATTAATTCAGGAGAAGATTTTAAAACAAATCAAAAGGTTCCTTTATGGCTCTTTTTTCAGTAGTGTTAGCAGAAGTGTTTAAAAAATTTTATGTCAATGTTTTCTGTACAAAATACATATACTTTATGTACATATTTATGTATGGATGTAAGTATGTATGCTTGTAATACTTTTTGTGCGTGTTTAAACAACAAGCACAAGTTTTGTTGTAAGCTTTTATTTTCTTATATTTTCTGCTGTTGTCACCATCAACTATTATCCAAGTCATAATCAATACTTTCAACACATTTTCTCAGTGTGTATTGTAAAATATCAAGATTGTTTGCATTTTTTTTGTCATTATTCTTTGTGCATGAATTTGTTAAATAGTTGACAGATTTTCTTGTACTGTGTACCCTACTCTGGAGCGGGGTAAATGTTATGATATCTGACAACAAAGTTTGTAGTTTTCTCTATAAATGTCTTCATTATGGGTTTTGAGGAGGAACTCAATTATCGAACAGATGGCATAATATGTCACCTAGTACGTGACATGAGCGAATGAATGAAAATGGTAATTTGTTTTTAACCTCAGCACTGGCTTTCAAGATTTAATATTAGTGAGAAAATTTCAGAGTGATTGGGTAAAATTACAGGGGAAGCGAAACAGACAATATTTTTTTTTTACTTTTTATCAGTGATGGAAATCTTATGATGCATAAGGTCAAATTTAATAAAATCGTTTGTTGGGAAGAATTTCATTATTTGCAAATATTTGCACGGCATTTTTTTTTTTAATTTTATAGGACGGAGAAAAAACCCAAAAATATTATTCAAATGACAAAAATAAAGTTCCCTTATTTTAATTTTTAAATTGTGGGTTTCGATGATGCAAATTTTTAATTTTGTATTATTAACGTGGTTTTGAAAATCAGCTGGAAATGTATTAAATCATGTAATTACGAAAAAACCACACTTCTTGTATTTTCAATTAGGTTTCACTATTTTATCCATTAAATTGATAAGTGCTGGTTTAATATTTGTTTACTTTCAATCACTGGCAGATCTTGGACTTTGTACAGCATCATAAAGTCGCCTTGATACCTTGTATTTTTATTGTTTGTAAAGAATTATTTTTGTGCTGAGACATTCTAGATTGTATGGGTTTTGTCAACTTTATTTCTAGTTTAAGTTATAAAGACTTCTTGTTTGTTCTTTCTTGAGATTTTTGTGCGAAATCATGGGATAATCTTAATAAAGAAAAATAAATGTTTGTGGTGTTTTATATTTCGACTTTCTCTGTACACGAGCAAATGTCATTAAGTGCTTTAATATTTAAGTTGCTAAAAGTAGTAAGTGACGTCATTCAATATTGATAGAAGGTTTAAAATATCTGCATAAAAACTGCAATAAAATACTTTGAAATTTCGTTTCATATCGAGTGCCAGAATTTGTTCCCTTTTTATTGGGGCATTTAAATCTGCACAAAATCTAGCAGATTTTAATTAAAATCTTAATAAAGATCTATACAACTTACATGAAGTTTTTGTTTTGACATTTTCAAGATTTTTTATCGAAAAAAAACTCATGAGTTGAATATTATCTACAACTTCAACCAAACAACTGCAATGTAGCCAATTCGCACACCTCTTTTAGCAGACCATAGCTAATTCACTCATCTTTTATATAAACACGTTGTACAGGGTTGTAAAAAATAAATAAAAATGTTACACCTTGAGTAGATTTCCTACAAATTTACTGACAAATTAGATTTAGTTTTGTTTGTATTTAGTGAAAAGCCTCTAGATTTAGCTCAAAGTCTCGTAAGTACTACAGAAGGGGCTAGGACAATGTAAATGAACTTTAAGAATGTCAAAGGCACACTTTACTTTTAAAATGTATATTAAAAACTATGATCAAAGCAAAACGCAAACTGACGAATACTATTTCGTCGTTGCCGAAGATATCTTGGCAACCTGGGGAGGGATTCATAACAAAATCTGTGGATGACAAGGGAAGAATGGATACTTTGGTATATGTTTTTTTTCACTGAGGGTCCCAACAATTTTTTCAAATGTTTAGTTCAACATCCAAAGCTGGTATGATATTTTTATGGTGTGGTAAACAGCAGCCAACACCAGATTGGAATGGCAAGAACCCAACCCAATATGGTGAGCCCTAGCCAGTGCATACGCCAGCATACCAGCGATGTCAACAATTTGGCCACACCAACACTCTATCTATTTATTTTGTTTTATTTTACTTTTACAACACCCAGCTACACTCTCTACTAAAATACTAATGCAACCACAAAACAAAATGGCCAACACTTTATGGTATTTTTAAATGTAAAAAGTTTAACTAGCCAGACTTGGCCTCAATGCGATTATTGTAAGAATATATAAAAATCAATCATATAAATTAAGCACATTTTTATATGATAGCACTGTGCTGCAAAAAAATTAGTTTTCTATAAAAAGATGTGTTTTATATGGACATTTGTGCCCTTAATATAAATCCTTTTTCAGTTTTTGTCTTAAACGAACCGATTTTTTTACAGGGAGTTGCTTATATTAAATAAGGCGGACACTTAACTTATTTCAATATAACTCGATAACGGTTTGTTTGATTTTAATCAATATATCACTCAAAGGTGCAAAAACGATTTCGCAGTTAAGCCTGGTACTCTGTTTACAATTTCGTGCGAAATACTGTCAAATTACACATAAAAGTATTTGGTATAAAATATTTGCAAAATAAATTCGAAAAAGTGTGTACTCTGGTGTCATTGTTGCGAAAAACACGTAAAATCTATCGGATAGCATGTTTTTCCATGAAAAATTTTAATTTAATGTCGCATACTTTCAAGCCATAAAAGCGAGACATGTATAAAGAAAAATCGCGAGTTGTGTTACATTTAGAACATGTCAAATTTTTACGCGAAATAATCAATTATACTGAAAATTTTTCACAACTTCGAATAGAGTACCACCAGCCTTTAAACAGAAATTCGTGACGAAAAAAAATATTTTTATTGCAAAATTGATTTGTTTTATTTGTTTATTTAACATTTTTGTTATTTTTCGAAAATCTAGCTACGCTGGCAATAAAAATATTATATTAAAAAAAATCTGCACAACAATTTTTAAATTATCTAAATTTAAAGCAGGTATTTTTGAAAAACATTGTGTAGCGCAATTTGAAATTTATTTATTGTTATGGTTGAGGGTTGTCTATGGCAAGTTGATCCCTAGAAATATCAGCTGATCTCTGCTGTGATATCAATAGTGAAACAGTAGATAAAACTTATAATAGAAAGCTATCTACAAATTAGTACTTGATTTTTTATATTATATTTTTATTTTGAAATTTATTTGCTGGCGGTTCGGCTTGGTCTATAAGTATTTCATTGTTGCTGTAACAAATCATCAGTAGACTTCAACGACACATTTTGAATAGTCACAAACCTCTTATCTTATGCACAGACTTTCAAGAACTATTTGAGAATTCACAAATAATAATATTTTTGAAAATCACAAAAGAAAAATAAGCATAGTAGGCTTAGAAACTCATACAAAACCCAGTTTGTGACTATTCAAAATGTGTGGTTTTTTTGTTTAAAAGGTGACTTAATTGAAAGTGTTTTTAACTTTGTTTGAAAAAAATCAATTTAGCCACTTAGAAGATATCATCACATCTTTTCTGGTTATATCGGGGTTTGTAAAATTTTTGATTTTTGTTATATTTAAATGAAAATAGCTCAAAAGCAATCTGAGAACAGTTTTGGATTTAGCACACAGAAGTTCATTAAAATCACATAATGAAGTTCTTGCTCCCGACTTTTTTCAGAATATTGGAATTAGTTACTAAACTAAAATACAATATTGTATAATTAGAGGATTAAAAAACGTATACGACATTGATGGAAGCTTGTGAATTGTATTAATTGTGTGTTCTATAAACAATTTAAAATTTTGTTAATAGCAGCAACACTCTCTGCTTAAACCCTTTCGTAGTTAATACTGCAATTTAAGGGAACATAAATTAGACTATATTAATAAATAATAAAAACCTTTTTAAGTGCAATGGAATTTATTTAAAAACACAAACAAATAAAAAATCATAATTAATAGTGCTATTAAGTTTCTCTCGAAAATTTTTTATATATCATAATAAAAACGTTTTGTTTTCTGTTTTGTGTCATAAGCACAAATTTTTCGTATCCCTTTTATGGTTTGTTAACAACAATTGAGAATAATGTAGCCAAACAAATAGTGTGTGTTTGTGTAATTATTAGTTAAAGTTGTTGTTTCAATTGTTGGTGAAAGTATTTAAATTGGCTTCCTTGTTCTACACATTGACATCAGTTTGCTTCAAAAATTATGTTAATTTTATTATGAGCGTATAAAAGGACCAACAACAAAATTATTATTTAGTTTACAAACAGAGAAGTTTTTATATCTTTTTATAATGAGCTTAAATAGGAATGGCAAAACCACAATCACCAGTATACTTTTGAAGGGAAAAAGCCAACAAAACCAGTATTTTATTATATTAAATTTGTTGCAATGAAGTAAACATTGTTACGACATTAATTACATTTGCGATAAGACTGTGTATTTAGTTTTTATTAAAAGTTGTTTACTTCTTTTTAATTAAAATGACAGTTAGAAAGTAACAAGTTGTTTTTGCTATTGCAAATAAACATACATATGTTTATAAAAATTATATACAATGAGTTTGATTATTAAACAGATCCAAACTGTTGTCAACTTCAAGTTGCTGTAGCAAACAAACGGACTGTAATATCATACTCTTTTGTTGACAAGTGTCAGTTTGCTTTACATCTGGAGAAGTTCATATTGTCATGTTAATATAGAAAGACCCTAACTCATTATTTTTACATTAGATGTTCTTTTATCGAAATATAAAAAAATTTTCCTTTCTTTATTAAGGTAACGAAATATTGTTTTAAATCACAGGTTCAAAATCTTAATCGAAATTCACTTTAAATATAAAGTTTTTATTACGTTGATCTTAGCCTACAGATCTTTTATATTATATCCTGTAAATCCTGCAAAAAAAAAACGTAGGTCCACAAGCTAAAAAGTCTTCATGAGCTATTAATTAACAGTGCCAGCATCAAAAAGTTATGTTATGTTAGCTATTTTGCTAAGAACAGCGAACTTAACATTGCGGTATTCTAGCAGTAAATATTTTAACATTGTGTGTCTTAAAGTTCTTAAAAGCAGCTAAGAGTAAATATAGTCTTCTGAAACAATTAAAATTTTTTTTTGAGATGCGGCATCAGGGGATCTACTATATAATTTGAAACAAAAGAAAATTTTTTCCTATTTATATGTTAATAGCAAGGAAATAGGAACTCATTATCTTTCGTTTCAAATTACAGAATAGACCTCCCTGGCCAAATTCGTAAAGAGCGTTTAGCTATAACGAAAACTAAATAAATGTGGTCACAGAGAAAATTATAATTTTATATTTAAGTCTGAACTATTTTGAATGTTTTACTTATTTTCTTAAAAGCAAAATAAAACAAACTAAAATTGTGTATAATCCGAACAAAAAACTTCAACGTCTGTCTTAAGCAATAACGTTTTCATCAATAAATATCGTATTTACAACTTTATAATGATTGAATAAAAATCATGTTCCTAACTTTGATTATACTGCAATCCGTGAAGAAAATAATTTTCGTTTCTTTCACATACAAATTATTATAAGTATTTTCAGCTCGCAAATTTTTTTCATTTATTATTTATAAATTCATTAGAAAGCAACACATCGGCTCAGTAAGAAAATATGTGCTCATAATTATGGAAGTGATCATTTATTTTTGTTGTCTTTGAAGCTCATTTTCACGATAAATAAATTTTTCTGTGCATATATGTCGTTATTAACTGGAAAGTACTACAATAACTACTTTCACGTAATGATATAAATAAGTTGTTTTTTTCATTACAGGACAATAATTATTATACACATAAAATAATTAGATAAATAAGTATCATCCATTACATTGTAAGCCATTAAAAGCGTACTATACATTAAAAAAACTTGAAATTTTTTTGCTAGGTGCTGTTCCGACTTAAAAATAATATTAAAACGGCTAATAATAATTTTGTTATAGAATTTTGAATTTTTACTTAACTGAATTGAGTATGGCCCTGTCAAGTTATGATAAAAAAGTGTGTTTCTTAGAGTGTCACAACTTTAAGTTGGCATCACTGCTTTATTTGAGCAGCAATTGAACAGCTGATAGTTGCTGTTTTTTTAGTTTGCCTTGAAATTTCATTACAAATCAGCCTACACCAGAGCAACGCTAACAAAATGTTGCAATTTTTAATCAAAATAATTGTTCAATTCGTAGTTAAAATTTTATTTTCCGATGAAGCCCATTTCTGGTTGAATTGCTACGTAAATAAATACCCATTTGGAGTGAGGAAAATTCACAAAGTTTTGTAGAAACACAATTACACCCACAAAAAATTACTGTTTGATGTGTTTGTTGTAATGCAATTGATTTAATCAAAGAAACTTTTGATAAAGAAATAATTTCAGGTGATGGCCTAATTAATTTCTCACCAAGATCGTGTGAGTTACTCCCATTCGATTTATTTCTTTGGGGTTATGTTAAGTCACTTGTCTATGTCGATAATCCACAAACAACTGAACACCTCAAGAACAACAATCAAAGAGTTATTGGCGAAAAACGGCCGTAAATGCTGCACAGTAAGCACATTATCTAGAAATTATATAACACCCTTACTATTAAAAATTTATATAATGCATACCATATTGCAGTGAAAGATATTGTACGAAATACTAACTTTGTCAAAATTTTTATCTCACTGCTTTTGATGGCCGAAATTTCGAAAAGGAACTTGACCTTTTTTCTCATTTATGTTTTTGTGAGGATCTGACTATTTTTTGGAAGGTTTTGTTTAAAAAAGCTTTTTAAACTTTAAATTTCTAGTTTGTTATAGTTCTATTCACAATGTCTGCGCCAGTTCAAAAGGGCAGAGTTAAAAAAAATAATTGGGTATAGGGTGATATGTGCGCCATTGTGTCATAATAAGGACCGAGTAATTTTCTTAGAGTAGAAATATGTAAAATATAGTGTACATTTTAGTAAAAGTGACCCGCCTATTTTTCTAAAGTCTGTTAAGATGAAGTACTTTTGAAAATGCAATATTAAAGGCTAGCAGAAAGTGTGCATGTAAAGATTCAATAGAGTAGTTTGTGTTTTAAATTTTTCTAGTTGGTAACTTACCTAGCACTCAGTGTTAAGTTAAAGTTTCAGTTAAAAGCTTCAGTACAATATTAGCGTAGCCCCTACCATTAATGGTTAAAATATTTGGAGTTTTAGATTTTTCTATTTGGTTTCT